>FR997831.1:2243515-2989760 GCA_905475405.1 Schrankia costaestrigalis | reverse complement strand
CTGAAAAATGTGTATATTTAGGAATATGTGTTATATATCATTTAATAGGGAATTTAATGAGGTTATCAAATAATGATGTTAATGTTCCAAATTCAAATTAAATTTTCATAGATTTCGTATTTTGCTTAACAAGTCGTATTTGCCCTGTACGTAGTTTGACGGAAAATGATAAATTAGGCACGTAAATGAAAAAAAAAGCTACAAAACGTTTATTTATTAACCCGTATCGCGCATCCAGAGTTCCTCGCTCCTCTTATTAGTGCGTCCATGCGATGTTTACCCGCAAAAACCGCCAAGTGGTGGCATTGCTGAATTCTGGGCTTAGTCAGGTTATTACGGCTGAAAGATTGCATCTTAGCGTCTCGTATTTTCATAGAATCTGAAAACGCTATCAAGAGACTGGTTTGTTCACGCGCCGTTAGAGATCTGGCAGAAAACAGGCCACTTCTGACTGAGTAGATCGATTTATAGTAACACCTTTCTTACAAAGTCTATGCCTTAATGTCTTTCAACCGCAGCAGCAGCTTCATGATGAACCTATGGTAGCTGTAAGTGACTCTACAATTAGAAGAAGGTTGAAGAAACGTGGACTTGTACCGTACAAGCCAGCAAATAGGGAGGAATTACCTGCAGATCATCGAAAAGCGCGACTTAACTTTTTACGTAATTACCTAAATTGGTCATACATCTAGTGGAACAAGTTCCTCCTTTCTGATGAGTGCAAAATTGTATTTCATGGTAACGATGGAAGGACTAAGGTCTACAGAAGTTATGGAGAACGCTTTGCACCATGCAGGATTAAAAGAAAAGGCCACCTAAGGTGGCGGTTCATGAACTGTTTGAGGAGAAATTCGTGGCAACGACAAGACAGAGTTTGTCTTTGTGATTGGGTCCCGTCTGCCCTTTTTTAACAGTCATAGGTACATCGAACAGTATCTTGAACCTCTTGTGATGCTCTATGCACATTTATTTGACCCCGGTTTGACATTTACGTACGAGGATGCTAAGGCAAACACCGCGAGCGTCGTAAGAGATTATGTTACTGAAGTCGATATCTTTATTATTGATTGGCCAGCAAGAAGCCCGGACATGAGAATCCGATTAAACATCTATGGGATGAATAAAAAAGACGAATTAGTGTAAAAGACCATGCCTCAAAAACACTTAGCCAGATGTAAAATGCAATCCAAGAGGAATGGAATAGAGCGCTACTATTTTTGATCGTGACTCTCATCTGTTCAATGAAAAACCGTACAGAAACAGTAATGAGACGTCGGGGATGGTACCCGAGTTATTAAATAAACGTTTCCTAGCTTTTTGTTTATTTACGTGCGTAATTTTATCAATTTCCGTCAAACTACGTACAGGGTAAAAACGACTTGTTAAACAAAATAAGAAATCTATGAAAATGTAATTTGAATTTAGAACATTAACATCATTATTTAAAAACCTCATTAAATTCCCTATTAAATGATATATAACACATATTCCTAAATATGCACATTTTTCAGATAATCCTTACAAAACACAAACTTGCAACTGTTTCGATTTTTTTGATGAGAAGTGTATTATGGTATTCACAAAAATATAATAAAATATTAAAAATTATAATTTGTTATTAGGAAATAACTAGGTACCTATAGTAATTTGATAATAATTTAATAGGAACTTAATGTATTAATTTAATATTGATTTGTTAATAATTTGAAATAGCTATATTTTTATTAATGAATTTATGCTTAATAATTAATTTAAGTAAAATTCTAGCGCCCTTCCTCCTCTCTCCTACACTATGCTGTGCCCGACAGGGTCCACAATTTGAACCTTTGTTAACTCTACCATCTTGTACCTATGAAACATTGTGGAACGCAAAAAAGAATTGAGTATTGAGTATTGAGTATTGAATGTCACTACAAAACAAAAGAACGACTCCGCGGACGTCAGACACCGTTTACCGCACGCCAAACGAACCAAACCTTGTATTGAATAAAAGATCGGTTCAAAGCAAGGTAAAGAATCACGAATACAGCTTTGTTCTCGCCGCAAGGCTAGATAGTTAGCATGCTAATTAGCATTCCTACATATAAACAACAGTAGCTTAACGTCATTCGAAACAAATGGTAAAGGTAAAAAGAGAATTTGTATTACCACAGTAGCCAATTAAATATTACTATGTATAAATGATTTTTTTTTATATAATTATGATGGGAGGCAAACGAACCAGCAGGTCACCTGATGGTAAGTGACCACCGTCGCCCATGGACACCAGCAACATCAGAGGAATCACAGATGCGTTGCCGACCTTTAAGAAGGGAGTACGCTCGGTTCTTGAAGCTCCCCACGTCGTAACGGTGATTGTTAGTTTCGTATATTTCAGGCGCCACAAACTGTTGTAGTGACTGTAGTGTACGAGGTCGGGGATTCGATTCCCACGCAGGACAGTAATTTGGCACGATATCTAATGCAGAAGTAGTCTTTTTAAAAAAAGAATGTTTATTATAACAGCCACATGTCCCACTGCAGGGTTGGGCCTCCTCCCGTGACGGAGGGATACTTGGCCTACTAATACAACGTTGTCCAGATGGATTGGTATAGGGTTTAATTTCAAGTTTTCCTTCTTTTTATTTCATAAAGATAATATTCACGGATAGTCCCTTAGTCGGTTTTTACGACACCCATGGGATGAGATAGGGTGGTGACATAATATTTTATTCTTACTCCGTCACCACACGGAGAAAAGAAAGTTAGATCGCTATAAAACAAAGTATACACCATCACGAATACAGCTTTGTTCACGCCGCAAGGCTAGATAGTTAGCATACTAATTAGTATGATTCTAATTAGCATACGAACACATAAATAGCAGTAGCTTAACAGCTGCCGCATCATTCGAAACAAATGGTGAAGTTAAAAGGGAATTTATGCTATCACAATGGCCTATGTTTAAACAATTGAATATTGTCATATTATTGTGAGGCACAAGACCGTGCAGGGTGGAAACGTTTGGAGGAGGCGTTTGTCCAGCAGTGGGACGTCTGATATGGATGAATGGATGGATTGTGATTTTATTTTCAATGATAATATAATTTGTTAGATTCGTATCTCGCAGTTACGAAACTTGGAAAAATTTTGAAAGGTAAATTTTCTGTTCTTTAAACAAAATTTATATGGAAACAAAAGAAGGAAAGCCAGCCATAGAACCCAGTTTAACCCCGCCTGGGTACCATGGCAAGCAAGTTTTCTTCTATCACACGTGGAGGCGAGTCTTAGCCATGCCGTTCTTGCAATGTGATACCAATGGGTTGTGATCATGGTACTTTTCTTAACGACTGGCTGTTTTCTACCCAATTATGTACATTAAACAACAAATATATCATCAGTTTCCTGATAAAACATGGCGCTTACGATAAAAGCCAACAAACTTGCTACATATGAATTTTCAAGTTGCCGAAATATTCAGTTCGCTTGTTCTACGTAGTGTCAGTATAAATCATAAGATTTTCACTTTTGTATGTTGGCAGTCTTGTAAGTTCGGGTATTAATTGGTCGTAGATATTAAACAGGTAAAGTGAAGTAGTACAGATTTTAGAAGTATTTGGAAGGACTCGAGCAAGTGTGGTAGGTTATCGCTTAAGTACAGTTCACACGTAGGCGAGTACAGTTCATAAGTTGCCGATCAGAGACGAAGACTAGTCGCGTCGGGCGTGCGTCGCCTGAGATTGTTTACGGTTATTTTAAGCGATAAAATGGACATTGAATACCAAATTACGCGCTATTATACGAGAAATAGTATTAACACTTGCACAACACATTAAAAATGAAATTTTAATAAAAAAGTATAGAATAAAAAAATATAGAGAATAAAAAAAAAATATTTCTCACACTTTCACACAACGCCATCTAGTCCCAAACTAACCAGAGCTTGTACTATGGGTACTAGACAACGCATAAATATACCTAAATACTTTTGTAAATACGTACACATTATACATAGAAAAACAGACAAAAATAAAAATAAATACATAATATGAGAACTCGTGAACTGTACTAAACTCGCCTGTCTACACGGCGCGCGCTGCGAGCGCCGAGCCGGCGGGGTGAGGGAGACGCGAGAGAGGGGGCTACTTCGTTCTTAACTCGCCAAAAAATAGGATCGAGCTGTATTCAAATCAACATAATCGGCAACTTACTACTTAACTCGCTTTTGCCGTCCACACGCAAAAAGTTACTTAACTCGCCAATGAGGCAAGTTAACTCGCTACTGTACTTGTTGATGTGTAAATCGGGCATTAGAGCTGTAACTGAAATGCTTGACCAATCAGCGGCACAAAAATATATACTATCTGTCTGTCGTCAAACTCAGACTTCTTACCTATACGTCGTTATCTAGACATAGGTTCAACAATGAATACAAAAAAAACCTGACGACATGCACGAAGATTATAATAATCCTCACACATTCACACATCGCCACTTAGTCCCAAACTAAGCAAAGCTTGTACTATGGGTACTAGACAACGGATAAACATACCTAAATACTGTTTTTTTGTAAATACATACATAGAAAACACGGTGAGACCCCTCACACGGTGGACCGACTACCTGGTTAGGATGGCGGGAAGCCGATGGATGAGAGAGGCACAAGACCGCGCAGAGTAGAAACTTTTGGAGGAGGCCTATGTCCTGTAGTGGACGTCCAAAGGCTGATATGATGATGATGACATAGAAAACACTCAGACGAATGCAAACAATCATGTTCATGCACACAAATATTTGCATTGAGCGGGAATCGAACCCGAGACCTCTGCGTAGCAGCTATGTTATATTATTATACCGACAGCGCCACAGAAGTCGCGAAGATGTATGAATATGAATGAAACAAAGCCGCTTTTTAAGGATCGTAATACTTGGCACTCAGTAGTCTGAGCCTACCCCATAACAATAGAGCGTAAGTTTATGTATGTATGTAAATAAAACACAAGAATATATTATAAAGAACTAATTTAAAATTCTGCTTCTTAACTTTATAATGCAAATAAGATTCATATACAGGGTGTAAAGTGAGACATAGGCAATACTTTAGGGCATGATAGATAACGTTATTTAATGAAGGAAAAAAAATATAAAATAAATAAACATTAAATTACTACATAGTAAACGACGTGTAAAGCTTAGCCATGAATTTCACTAATCATGGATACCGCGCGGACGCAGCGAGCGATTGGTTCGCCAGCTGAGTTAGATACATACCTACGACGCGCGGCGCGGGTCAATGCACCGAGTCTTGAACAATATTTTAGCGCAGCGGGAACGTGTCCACACTTAGTTGATTTTTGGGATTTTTTCGTCAAAAATTAAGTACCTAATTTTATTACATAATTCGGATCAGAATCACGTACAGAGTCACCTCCTAAATTATTGCCGTTGACTCAAAAAACACCCTGTATAATAAGAAGGTGCAATTTTCTGAATTACACGCCTTTGCAAGAATTTCTTCGTTCTTAGAACAGAGTGCTGTACAAAAGCAGCACTTTGAATATTTCAAATAATTCAAGATACAACAGGTTTACAAGAACAAGCTCATATCTTAAGAATACATTCTCTTGTAGCACTTTTGAAGGAAAACAATTGAAGCTTCGTTCCTGAGACGCTGTTTATGCAGAAACATTATCTTAGTAACAACTTTAAACATGAAAATTCGAAATGAATAATGTGTTTGTTACCACTTTGTTTGATATTATTTCTTAGACGTACCTTTCAAAAATATTTGAAACTAGAACCAGGATTGGAACTTCTGTTGTTTTGGTTTTACACCACAGATAGCTTTCCACATAAATCACCCGAGACATCTTTAAACAATTTTGGAAGAAGAAGAGCCATCCAGGAAGGGTGTAATAAAATTTTCGTTTCCATTGCCCTCTCTAACTACAGTAAACGGGATCAGCAACGGGCTTTTATTCCTTGCCATATTTTGTTGCCTTTATAAATGATTCTACACGTCTCTTGTACCTGAATTTAGGCATAGACTTAGGTACCTTTATATAAGTATCACAGCATTTTCTTCAGCGTCTCTTTGAATATAAATATATCAAATTATAAACAGTATTGTGACATGTAAAGTGAATAAAATAAAAAGCGAAGAGCAGACGAAATTCGTCGACCAACACGTTAATGTTTCAGCACAATCACTGACGCTTTACTTATTCATAGCGTGACGAGGTCACCAATGATCTAAGAGTACCGTATAGTGCTATACCTCATGATTAACTTGTGTGTAAAGCGTTCAAATGTACATAGTATTGAAAAACTTAGATAAAATTATGTTTTTGAAACATATAACAACAAAAACAAAAACAATCAAAAAAGCAAGTGTAGAGTGCGTGAGCGGGGACCCAAGCAATTTCTTTAAGGATGTGATCAGAGTGCACATAGAGTAAACTTACTAAAAATCCCAGCCACTAAGAGCACCGCCGAAGGGAGGTGGTTTTGGTGAGAAAGATACGTGTATATAATATAATCTTTCTACGATTCGTGTCGTAGCGAAAAAGTGTCTACTACGTAACGTAATGAGAGTCATGCAAGACATTTATTTGTACGATCCGCTAATTATTGTCTTAAGCCTGGATGCACGTTATGTCCGTTTGTTTAATATGTATAAAAATTGATCTTAATCAATAAGTGGAAAGTATAATTTCAGTGTCGAGCAGGCACCCCTAGTCATAGTAACAAGATCAAGGTTAGTTAGATCATAAAAGCCTAATCATAACCCGAACCATGTAATTTTATGAACAATAATGACTATTTAGACGAATATCGATTAGTGTGTATCTCGCAGCATAAATTTTTTCTTATACTTGAATATAACAAACGAAAATAAGAATTTCAATTTGTACAGTACATAACTCTTACTGCATTGTCACGACTAGAAAAATCCACCATTTTAACATGACCTCTAGCATTACTTCACCATGTCGGGCCTAATGTTTTAAATTTTTACATGAACGAGGGCAGGGAGTGCAACTTATACTGGACAATGCATGTAAGCTTTCGGGTCAGTCATGAAAGTGAGTTGTGTACGAGATTTTTTGTACCAGCATTACCTGTGGGAATTAAAAAGGTTGACTTTATGTGAGATTGGATGCGCTATAATCACGTTCAACTCATAATAATTTATTACTTTTACCGACCTGTGCTCAGGGTTTCCCGATTAAAGTGGCGTTAGGTATAAAACCCACCCAACCCACTACACGAGGTACATATCGAGAAGAAATGACAGTTGTTTGAGCAGTAAGTTCACAAGATAGACTGTCAGGACTGCCCGAAGCTAGTGGCTGATACGCTGATGATCCTATGCGATGTACATAAATCAAAGAGATCTATACACTTCTAAATAAAATACACAAACCTAATAATAAAAACTAAGGTTTCTTAGGCGCGTTCCGAAGCCATCTATCCTAACTAGTTTGTAAGTTGACGTATCCTATATTGAATAAAGATATTTTTACTTTAAGTAGGGGATTTCATATCGACGGTGGAAAGGCAAAACGAATGAAACGCCACTTTGGTCGAAAATGAGTTTTATATGCAGTTCGATAGAGTTTTGGATTCTCTATCGATCTTATGTTTTTTTGATTATGTTTGCCGAGTGTAGTATTAGTAGGCAAACATTCTCTCCGTTACTAAAAGATACTTGTCCCTGCAGAGGGACATTATTAGTTTACTATTAATAAAAAAACTACATTAAGTATAAAACTTTAACCCAAATATATATTATATACATATCGTCTATAAATATGTATTTAATAATTTTCCATCTTGTTTTGCTAGTATAAGTTTAATACTAAAACGTACAGACCCCTACGTTTAGGTACAAGATTAAACTTACTAATCTGGACCCTACTCAAACCATACATGTACAAATATATGGCTACGTAGGTATGTCTATGTTATGGATAGTGAATTAATCTTACGCTGGGTATAGTTTTACAAATTAAAACCAACACTTAACGCTCTAGTCTAGCAATTATAATTAAGTATTTTTTTAAATATTGATAATTTAGAATTTTCGAAACTTGTGTGTGTATTTTTTGATATATTGATAATATTGATTTTTTTCTTGTATTCATAGTTCAGTTTTGTACTTTAAATTAAAAAAAACTGCCTAGGTACATACCATTTTTGTAACGCACGGAGTGATGTGGTGACGGAATAAGAAAACGTGCCACTTTGGACATTGTACTACGTTTTTAGATATAGAAAGTTTGAAGATATTTACAAAACAAAATGAATAAAAACTTAACCTAAAATCCGATATTAATCCATCTCCTAAAGGTGGTTGAAAGCCTGGTTTCCCAGCATCGCCTGAGTAGGCTCATCCCAGCAGAGGTACATTTAATGTGTTGCCATAACAAACTATTTATTTCCCTGTTACACCAATAAAAACACGTGACAACTTCACGTTTAGCCAATTACAAAATGAAACCATAAAAATGATCGTCAAAGATATTTTTCTCTTGAAAGCAGAATCCAAAGAAATGCTTCCTGATTACTTCCATACTTGTGAAGTTCGTTGCATTCTCGCGGGTCTTTATGCAGTCGCTTGAACTAATGCCCGATTTACACATCGACAAGTACAGTTGCGAGTTAAGTAGTATTTTAAAATTAAGTTGATTTAAATAGATCTCCATCCTATATTTTGGCAAGTTAAGTACGAATTAGCCCCCTCTCTCGCGTCTCGCCAACTTAACTTGCCAAAAAATAGGATGGAGATCTATTTAAATCAACTTAATCAGCAACTTACTACTTAACTCGCTACTGTACTTGTCGATGTGTAAATCGGGCATAAGTCTTGTTCCAAGTGAATAAACAACATCATGGACCGTGGTATCTCAACGTTCGGGGAAATGAAATTCGTTGAGGAATTTTTAAAGTAAATTTTCTTGAACAATTTCTCTTAAATTGCTTAAGGAAAACTATTACAGTGAGTTTTTTATAGAAAATATATTTAGAACTGTATTGATTGTTATTTTAAGTAAAGTAAGGAAAAAGTTATATGGTGCCACCTTTGTTTTTTAGTTCATGGATGTCCTCCGCGTGGTGACGGAGTAAGAATACAATGTCACCACCCCATCGCATCCCATGGGTGTCGTAACAACCGACTAAAGGACTATCCGTGAATATTATCTTTACGAAATAAAAAAAAGGAAAACTTAAAATTAAACCCTATACCAATCGTTTGGCCAGGGTGGTATTAGTAGGCCAAGTATCCCTCCGTCATGGGAGGGCCCGTCTCTGCAGAGGGACATTAATGGGATGTTATGATGATGATGGTAATTTTAAGGAAAGTAAGACAAAAGTTACATGGTGATACTGCCATTTTAGTTTATGGATGTCATAAATGTTGACTACGTGGAGGTTACAAGATATTGCAGGTATTAATGACATAAGTTAATAAGTCTCATAGCCCTGTACTACTACTACGCCCTGGTGACATAGCTCGTAGTATTAGCAAGCTGAAGTGGCAATGGGCTGGTCTTATCTGTCGAAGGACCAATGGCCGTCGGAGTAAACGTGTCCTGCAGTGGAGACCGCGACTCGGCAAACGTAGTGCAGGACGCTCCCCAGCTAGGTGGTCCGACGACCTCACAAAGGTCTCTGGGTCGGACTGGATGCGAAAAGCGCAGGACCGAGTTTTGTGGCGCGTGATGGGAGCGGCCTATGTTCAGTAGTGGACTGCGATAGGCTAGTTGATTGATAGCCCTGTAATTTCCCTTGATACCATACACTTCCATTCAAACACAATAACTCGCCACTGTATGGAGTTGGTTAGGATAGGAACCTCGATAATTTCATTTTAACTGAAGGAAATAATGAAAAAAGAACATATTAAAGTCCACGAACACTTTATTTTTATTTTTAAATAACCTGACTTCAAAGACATTTAAAAGAGGTTTTATTTTAGAGTCTGACACTAAAAAACTGTAAAGAAAAAGGCAATTTTTAGGTAGAGCTAGAGATTATACCTTAATTTATTTTTACAACAATGTTAATTATATTATCTTAGAGACCAAAGTTTAAGTAAGAGGATTGGCTGAATGAATTTAAGATGATAACGGTAAGCACCGACTAAGTTACATTTTACACAGGTAAGTTAAACTTAAGTCAGATTTTGAATTTGCTTACGATACGTGACGCGATTAGATAATCGTACTTAAGTACAGTTTGCAAATACGTTTCAATTATTTTTAATTTTTATTACCTAACAGTAAATGGCTCTTTTCTTTGATTGAAGCGTATTTGGTTTACAAAGGCGCTTAGAAGGAGTGCTTTTGAATTTACCTTATTTTTTTAAGGAGACAATTATTATAACCCATTCCTTAAAAATTAAGATGGTATGACCGTTTCCAATGGTACCTACATTAATGCAAAAAAGTAACTGTGTTTAGGTGGAAGGGAATAGTAGCTAGTGAAATCAATACATACATTAATTTATTTACAAGAAAAATCATTTCATATTAAATAAAAAATATAACCTAGTACCTATCACAGCGAACAGAGAAACCATTAAGGAAATTAATGGACCCGTTTCGCAATTACGCTCATAATATGAATGAAAATAACATCAAATTAATTTTACCTCACACCAAAGTTTTCGTCAAACCGTACCCATGTTCAAACCATTTATTTGCGTATTTAATGCTAGAACATATTTTCAATTAAGGTAGGGATCTAATTAAATCGCGAAAGGAGCCTGTTTTCGACTTATATAAGTTCGTCGGCGCGTGGCAACACATATGATGAGACCATCATATCTTGAACTCCCCCGCCTCCCTCCGCATTTAACAAATAACGAGACACTAAGAGAAAATAAATGAAGGATCAGAGGCCGACTTTGCTGGTCTTGTTACAATTTGGTGGGAATACAAACGATCCCACTTAAAAGTTTTATGGGTTCTGTATAAATTCCATTAACGTTTTATGGTTTTACATTTTAAACAGATGTTTTGCGCGAATTTCACATTAACGTCACGTACGTTCTTATTCCAAATGTATAGCTTTAACTAGATTCAACTAAGTCATATTACTAAAAAAAAGTTTTAACCCAAATAACAACAGTAATGAAAAACTCAAACATTTTCTTATGTAAATTTAATATTTATCATTAGTGAATATTTTTATAACACAAATTATTCAAATTAATAATCACGCAAGTGGTTTCTCATAAACATAAACCGAAATCACAAAATGTATTGAACACTAAGAGTAAACACTTTATACTTCATAACTTCGACACAGATAGTAAGACTGCAACAACTACTAGTAAATAAATAACATAAACAATAAAATCCAAACAATAGACTATCGTGAAATAAAGATTCACCTACGAGTCAGATTAATCATTCCTTACTAAAGAATTTCAACAATAACGAATTGTACCCGACGATCTACTCATTGTACTGATTCAATGGAAAAATCTTATTTTGTAAATAAACCAAGTCATTATAAGTCTAACAACACAGAAGATAACAGTCAATGTATTCTTGCCAGTTGATATGGACGGTAACAGTTGGTGGTTAATGTTTTTATTTATATCTCCAATTGTTGTTGTGAGTTTCTATTTGTTATAATCAATAAAATAAATCGTATATAAAATGTTTATAGGTGATCATCTAGAATAATTTATCAGGGTTAATGTGTTTTTGTAAATCTATAATAATAATAAATAGGTTAATGTGTTTGGCGGTGATCACTTACTATCAGGTGACCTGCTGGCTCGTTTGCCCCCCATCATATAAAAAATAATCTGAAAAGAAGGCAAATATAAAGTAATCTTAAAAGTCAAGCCGATGAACTTTGATGGGTGTACCCAACTGTTTAAAAAAAAAATCTTAATAAAAAAACCGTGACAAAATTAGTAATCAAAAGTTGTTTGGAGTAAAACTTAGACTAAATAATAATAAATTCCATGACATACCTACTTAGTTCGATAGTAAAAGTAAATAAAAGACGATAAGTATAAAAAGTAATCATGTTTGTTATTTATTACAATACCATTTTAGGGAGCATGGATGGCATCAAGAGAAGTTAGAAGAGAGCCAAGGGATCAACCCGGAAGAGACGTGAGAAGAGGAGTTCATTACCACGCTAAAAGACATATGCTACCAGAAAACGAAGCAAAACAGAGAAGAGCAACAACAGCTAAAAACAGAGAAATAAGAAAAAAGGTTAGTACATTTTTTAAACTTTTTTCCTACATGTCTATGTATCTAAAAAGCTTTGCCATTAGAAGAAATTTCTTTGGCGTCAGGTGATGGCAAAAAACATTTAAGTCGTAGGGGTTTTCCAATACCAGAAATGTAGCTCGTGCGTTGCTTAGTCTATAGACATGTTTACAATCATTAAATGTTTATTATGGGAAGTATAACCAATAGCGCATTCTACATTTCAGACGTCTCTAATACAACCTCTGTGACCCTATTTTTATAGACATGTTAAAACTTGTTTTTAATTTTAGAAAAGTGTTCAAAATGTTTTTGAAAATTCGCTTTTCATAAAAATTTCCTAAGAAGTAAATTATTATTTTTTTCCAATTGTTCGCTCAAAGTACTAATTGTGGTCAAGTTTGCACTCAATGACCACGTTTTAATT
This sequence comes from Schrankia costaestrigalis, assembly GCA_905475405.1. Classification (NCBI taxonomy): domain Eukaryota; kingdom Metazoa; phylum Arthropoda; class Insecta; order Lepidoptera; family Erebidae; genus Schrankia; species Schrankia costaestrigalis. The sequence goes on along the minus strand of FR997831.1, from coordinate 2,977,112 downwards.
TATGATGACTTGAAGGCACTTTGATTACTTGAGTGTGATATACACTGGGCCGCAATGAAAACGGGTCACTTACATAAACCTTAATAACTTCCAAAATATTGGAGCTAGCTTTATAAAATAAACACTAAAATAAAGATAATTTAACAGTCCTTAAATGGAAGTGATAAAAATGACAGATTGTTAATTGTATTTTGGACAAAAGTAAGTTAAACAAAAATTGACACTTTCATTAGATGTCGAAAACAGATAAAAGGTATCCAAAATGCAATTTTCACTCCTTTAATACGCTGTATTATTATCAGAAACTGTTAATACAGCTGTCATCTGGTTTTGAATGCTTTCCATTTGGTTTTTAATTGAATTCTGAGGAAGATACACCCATTTCTCTATCACTGCTTCTTTGAGTTCACAAAGAGTGATAAGAGGGAAATATTGATGTCCTACTCATCGATCCAATACGTCCTAAGGATGCTGAATCGGTTTGAAGTCTGGGTTCCGTGCTAGCCACTTCATACGTGTGATAGCGACATCTTTACGGAACTTTAACACTATTAAATCTGTATGAAGACAAGCGTTGAGTTCCTTAAAGGTGCCTTTTTCGCCGATGTTTACCAAAAATGAGCCATCATACTCATTAATGATTTCATTCAAGTACCTTTCTGCAGTTAAACTACCATTTTATATCACTACTAGCTCGGTGCGGCTTCGAGAATAAATTCCAGCGCACGTGTGTACAGTGCCTCCGACATAAGGTACTTTCTCTTCAATGTTAGCTTGTTTATACAGGTTTCCTGTACTTTTCCAGACTCTTAGCCTTCCATCGTGCTTGTATAACGTAAACCTCGACTCTTCGGAAACATTTTCCTTAACTAATCAGCCATGAGTGCTATTCACGAATTTTTTATCATCACTCTATCTTGAATTTTGATGTTGTCTTTCAAGCTTACGAATATTTGCAGGTCTAGGACTGTAATTTTGCTTCATCTAGACACTGCCTCACTATACAAGGGCTTGGATTGCTTTCTCGGGCACGTAGCAATTGATTTTTGACTATAACAGCCGTTTGAAATCGATTACTCAACATTCTCGACACCATGCAACGATCCTCTTGTGTTTTTGTGCACGCTGTTGGTTCTGATCTTGGTCTGCGCGCATTGGATACAGCTCTCTTCTAACGGCTGGAGTACTTCTCGAACGATTGAGAGCTATAAACTAACAGTTCTTGCTGTATTACGATGACTACGACATTTTTCTAGCATTTCTGGAATCCTTGTAGACTCTTCAGGGGTTAGAGGCATGTTTTTATGCTAATTTGATCGGAATATTTAATTTCTGTATATAAAATGCATCTTTTTCATAATATAACAGAAAAAAGAGTGAAAAACATGGTTTCGAAACTATTGTTAACATTTTAAAAATATTGTATTTATTTTTAATTTATGGATTTAATACAATAATAAAAAATTACTTGAAAGATTTTACTTGCGTCATTATTTGTGATTAAATTATCTATCTTGTCTTTATTTTATAAAGCTAGCTCCAATATTTTGGAAGTTATTAAGGTTTTTGTAAGCGACCCGTTTTCATTGCGGCCCAGTGTAGATCATAAAAAAATCCTTACTTTTTAGCCCTCCGGACATCTAACGCCACTAGAAGAAGATGACATGGATAATGATGAGGTAGTATCAGTCGCGATTGGACCTCCTCCCATCCGTCCTAAATACGACAAAGTTCACTGGAAACATCCGCCTAAGCCTATGACTCAAAATATCACAAACAATACTGCAGTTTATATCGTCAAAGATATTCTTGCACAACTAGGAAGAGAATTGCTTACAAGACAAGTTAGTGATGATTTTGTGTTTGGACAATTTGTAGGAAACTCAATGAAAAATCTAACTGCTGATATTAAACTAAAAATGCAGCATGAGCTTTTAGAATTAATCGTAAAATACCAAAAACTAAATCACGGTGAAACACCAAAATATACAGAAGAAAAATCTGGTAATTCACCTAACGGACCACAGATGATGGGAAAGGATCCAAAAACGTCTGAAAAGAAGTTTGTACCAGCTAATGAAACTGAAGATACGTGGCCTGATTTCTCAAACTTAGCTAAAATTGTCGGTTAACCACTTTATTTTCAGAATCATTAAATACCTACCAAACAACAAACAGTATTATTTTTAAGCGAGTTTAACTTAGACATGTAAGAAGACACATTTTGTTGTGTAAGAAAAAAAGACAGAAGATTTTAAAATAAACCTGAATGTCCTTTGTGTGTACTTGTTGTTTTAAAGAAAAATATTTTTTGGCTAGAATGAACTTGGAAGATGCCTGGAGGTAAGTATTAGTCATTTACGAACAATTAAATTTGAAAGTAACTAAACTATTTCATGAAACAGGCGACAAAAAGTGAATTTATTACCTCGAGTACGAAAAAATACAGCAGCCTAACAAATTGTTCCAACTTTTTATATATTGGTTAAAATGTGTTTTCTCTTTCTAAATTTGACTGGTTTAAATCATTTTCTACACAATAATAAACTCTGTCAGTTTGAAGACACATTCCGGTGAACCCAAAGGTCAGGTAAATAAATAACTACTTGAAGCTCGTCAGCAAATACAACATTATAACCCTTTCACAGTGGCGCCAGCAGACACAATAGTAAAACAATGCTGTATGTAAATAAATTTTATTATCACGTAGTTTTGTAAGTCTATATGTATAACTGTAATTTATTGTTTATAATTCATTTTGCCTAGTTAAGCACTTAATATTATAATCTAATCTCCACAGTACCTGAAATACAGGTTTTACCTAGTTCAGGTAACTAAAATAAATGTGAACTAATTATGTAAAATTCATATACCATGTAAATTCTAGCTCATAAGTTTCCTGAATAAACATTATCTTATCTTATCTTATCTTAATGCACGTATACCATATATGGTCCACTGCACTGGGAACGTGTTAAAAGCAAAAACTTTAATCTTTTATGAGATTAGAAATAAACTTATTCATACAGGAAGCAAATTCCCAATTCCATTTATTAACACAATCCTTGGATTAAATGTTTTGTGGAATCTCGAACAGCCGTTATGTGGTTTATAAAGTGTTTGACTTTCGACGGAGAGGGTACAAAGTCCGAAAAGCCCACCTATCCTTACCAGCACGTGCCAATGAAAATATAACTAGAGTAATCGTATTAGCTCTAATAGGATTATAGGGAACCAGTAGTGTTGAATGAAATGTTCGAATATAAAGGTATTTCGGTTCCATAGCTGGGATTTCGTTCTTTTGTTTCAGGTCGCTTTGTTTAGGGATTTTACATGAAATCCAATGTTTGATAATATTTTATAAAATACAAACACAAATACAAACTTGTGTTGTGTTAATATACACATAGAACACATACACAAGCACAACATAGAAATAAGCTATTTTGAAACACAGTTGTTAAAGTTTAGACGTGACATTTAAGAGCAGTCTTTTATTTTGTATGAAAATATTTCTTATTCGTCAGTTATTGGGTTTATTTATTTTGTCACACCTCGTTAAAAGGGCCAGACGGAACTCTTATGTAAATTATGTAATACAGAAACGCCTAAATGTTCATTAATTGATTCAGACAAAAGAACCGCGTGGGACACTGTCAGTGTATCGGAAACCCATGAACAAGAAGAGAAAGCTTTCCTTTTAAAAGATGGTCAAAACTGTATGAAGTTCAGTAGCTACTAGCCAAGTACCTAATAAATTAGATATGAGAAGAAGTGAGGTTGGCGAAAGGAGATGCATCTCTAGCAGTAAACGTCACTTGACTTGTAATGATACAATGCGCAACTTGATCCTCAAACCTAATCGACTACCTAATCGGCGTAGTGGTTACATAACATGAATGCTACGCAGACGTCTCGGGTTTGATTCCCGCTCAATGCAATCATTTGTGTGCATGAACATGATTATTTGCATTGGTCTGAGTGTTTCCATGTATAATATGTATGTACGTATTTACAAAAAAAAGTAAATAAGTACTAATATCCGTTGTTCAGTTACCCATAACACAAGCAAGTTAAGCCTAGCTTACTTTGGGAACAGATAGCGCTGTGTAGAGATGTCCGTGAATATTTATAGAACTAAATGTTCCAGATGAAGAAACAACCTTATCTATAATGCGTTGGTTTATGTGTCATTACATAATGTATGATTTATTTGTATCTCTAGTTATGCTGACTATAATATTTGTATTTTTATTGCAAAGGAGCTTAACCTCTCGTGACCTTGAGATACCCTTTTGGGCGAGATGCCAGAACGGTGTTCAACTGTCCATGGCGCATAAAAAACCAAGTATGAATGCTTTGATTAAACATTAGATACGTTATTTTTTAGTATTGTGGGGAGCATTTTGTTGATCTATGATGTAGTTTTGGTAATAATTTATTTGTGTTTGTAGTGTCGGAAAGAGAATGGAGTCGCTTTTATGTATTTACTTTTTGGTTTGTAAAGTAGTGGCTCTTTACTTCAACATTAACTTATTTGGTACACCCATGTGGTAATTAAAGAGGTTAAAGATTATAAGAAGGACTCAAAACAAACCCTAAACTTCAACATCTCTTCGCTGTGAGCGTAATAGGTATTTACACAAAATCTTACACTAATCTCATCTGGCCAGCTCAGTAGGCCTAGTTTTGTTGCAAGAATGGATCAGACCCATTTCTGCATTCAGACATCAAAAGGCAGTTATAATGTCCATGTCTTTGTCAATCGTTATAATATGACGTAACGTTATGAGCTGGACTCGAGCCATTTTCAATTTTAATTCTATCATATAATAAACAGATATCTAACTAGATAAATGAAAACTACTTAATGGTAGTTTAAATTAGCAACCAAATTAAACTTTCAAAGCACTAAATGTCAACTGAAAATTTACCCTTTATCTCGCCAAAGCTTAAAATGAAACAGTCCCTGATAAATTACCTTCAACTAAGTAAATTACCCAAATCTCTAATAAATAAATAATCAAGGTAAGAAAAGTTGGAAGGTCCAAGATAAACAGATAGGAAGGGATTACAACACAAACTGAAACTTTACGTGACACGGGCCTCCGGACAGATTTGGGATCCAAAATCAAGAGAAAGTTTTAATGATTTAATATTGTTAATGTACATGATAACGGCTTGAGAAAGAGTAAAGATGTTTCAAATAATTTTTGACTTTGAATGTTGACAAAGTGAGACCTATAATTTGACCTATAATTTTGTTGGTAAATAAAACTTCTAACTCCGTGTGGTGACGGAGTAAGAATACCATATGTAATCACCCCATCTTATCCCATGGGTGTCGTAAAAACCGACTAAGGGACTAACCGTCAATATTAGTTTTATGAAATAAAAAGAAGGAAAACTTCAAATTAAACCAATCCGCCTGGCCCGCGTGGTATTAGTAGGCTAAGTATCCCTCCATCACGGGAGGAGGCCCGTCCCGGCACACAGTGACAGACTCCCATAGAAGCATGGTCGACAAAATTATTTAGGACTTGCGATTATGTGTAAACGATGCCTTGACGTATGTTTTATCATAATTAATGAAAAAAAAGTCAATATAATAGTTAACTATTTAATAAAATTCAACCAATATAACTTGAACTCTCTTTACGTAGATTTACTATGGCCATCGAGGTCAGCTTAGACTGGTAGTTGAATTAATTCGTTTTGGTAGATTTTAATATCAGTATGGTTATTTTTACATTTGTTTTAATTAAGTCTATGGCTGAGGTAGTTCTCACAAGAAAAAAAAAATAATAACACAAAATTGATCGACATTAAATAGTATATTCTATATCCAAAACAAAATTACTGGTATAAGTATACATAATCAGATTCTTCAAAACTAGGTAAGCTGACGTTTGCCAAAGACTCTTCACCACGAACTTTCCTAAGAAAATCCAACACTTTAGAACAGGTGCCCGTACGTAATTGTTTTGGTACTAAATCTATCTCCAGTGCAATGAGTTTCGCATATTCCTGGAGTCTTAATAAGTCTTCTACCCGTCTTCGTTTGGTTTTATAAGATGCATCATCAAAGGTAACCATTGGTCGGCCTGGACTTATAACATTTGAATCGCTGGATGATGAAGTGGATGGCTGTAGATAACATTTCATAGTAAATTTTATGACTTCACTGTGTTAACTTTACTAAGTTAAGTACCGTATTGTAACGTACCTACTATTGTGTTGTGCAAATAAACAATTTTTATTTTATTTATTTATTTACTGTTCAACCAGTCAATACCTACTGTGGTAAAAAACGTTCATAGCTCTTTCCACTTAAAAACCATTTTTCGTTTAACTTGGTGGAATTTCGTGCTATCACCATCTTTAAATGCTTGATCGAGTCCTCAGTAGCATCTTTTAAATCGAATTTTATTAATAGATAATCGAAAATATGCTTATTTTTGTCATTTTTTGGGTGTTTCACCCATTCGTCGAGAAATTCCTTTTTCGAGAGGTATATATTGTGTTCTGAAAAAAAAATATGATGAACACCAGTGTGCTGCTTAAAATTATTATTTTTATAAACAACATGAATGTGGCTATCATATATTATATAAAAAATGCAGCCTGGGTACCAGAGGGTACCTATAAGTTTTGCTCTAACAAACATAGAAGATGTAGAAAATTTGAGTATCTCACGAGTTCCACTGTACATATCTCAATAACCGAACATGTTTTTACACTTGTAAATATATAAATAAAATACTACTTACCTACTACTTCACGATTCATAACAGATAATTTCAATTTATTTATAAATAAAACCCGAAAATATTAACAAACACGCAAAACGAAATCGACAATTTATTATCATTTTTACCCACTTTCTGACTTTCAAAAATATATATAAAAAAATGTGAGGGTATTTAGAAAAAAAAATTACGAGGTCATGTTAGTTAGTTTGTTGGCTATCATTATAGCTAGTGCAATGGAAGAAATGCGTTGGACCTTTTTGTCGACCATGATCGGGTCCTATCGTTCACTGTGCGGCAGTGGGACATTAATGGGCTGTTATGATTAAAACTAAAAGTGTCACAAGTTTATTTGTTTGTTGTCCCTGCGATGTGGTTCTTAACCATTAATCTAACAAATAATGCAAAACGTCAGTCCAAGTTACTGTTCATAAGCTCGCTGATTTATATAATATTTGCTTACTTACGCACTTATATTTTCATTCACTCTCATTTATATATTCATCGTTATTTCATTCATTCTATAACCCAACAAAACTCAATGATAAAAGTAGGTTTACGTCCGCAGATAAAACAAGCTGAAGTTATTATTGTATTTTCATTCATTTCATAACTTGTATATTGCTCTGGCAGTGTCATAATAAAACGTAATATAAAGCAGAACAATAATACAATTTTCAATAAAAACTAAAGCTTGATATTGCAATGCTTTCAAGAGAAAACAAGGTATCGCGTTCTATGGACCAAAACAAACACACAAAATGGACAAGTTACAATCTAAGTTTTCTTACAATTTTTAAAATTCTTTCTCTGTATTATACAGTTAGCGATACAATGTTCACGGGAAAATAAAAATTTCTTGGATATAGGTAAGTAATATGTTTTTGATATTATTTTACCTCTGATACTTTATTATAGTTGTTTAATTCTTTTTATTTCGGTTGATTTTATTTGGCTTTTTTCAGGCCTATGTCCAGTAGTTAACGTCCATGGCTGATTATGATGATTTTATTTGAAGGGGTAACACGACGTACATCATCATTACAGCCCATTAATGTCCCACTGCACGAACGGGCCCTTCTCCCGTGACGGAGGGATACTTGGCCTACTAATACCACGCTGGCCAGACGGATTGGTATAGGGTTTAATATCAAGTTTTCCTTCTTTTTACTTCGTAAAGATAATATTTACGGTTAGTCCCTTAGTCGATTTTTACGACACCCATGGGATAAGATGGGGTGGTGAAATATTGTATTCTTACTCCGTCACCACACGGACAGGTAAATAGACGTATGATAAATTAAAAGTTATATCGCAGAGACTGGTACGTGTCTATAGGGTTTTCTTTAAGGTTTTGTTTTTTTTACGCCTGGCACGACAGAAACAAACGGCAAGGGATCTAGACAAGAAGAGGGAGAATAATATTACTGTTACACTGTTCTTATGAATTTAATTTTTTACTGCTAAGATACACAGAAAAATTGTAAAGTCCAAATCGATGCTTTTTGATATATTTAGAAAGAAGAAAGAAAGAAAGAAAAGTTATTTATTGACCAATAGTATACACAGACAATAAATATAAAAGAAAACAAAAGTTACAATAAAAAAAAGGAAGAGAAAAAAAAAAAAGAAATTACAAAAAACATATTAACCAAAAGGACCTTGCCTCAGCATAATGCTGCTGCGACATATTAGTCGTAATAGCGCTGATATTCTGGCAAGGCCCCGTATCTTTTTTTTTTGGTGGTTTAAACAAATATATAAAAAAAAAAAAACAATTACATAGATTTTTACACCACAACGAAAGAAAATACCAACATTCATATTAGACAAACAAAAAACACAACAAGAAATTTTATCAGAACACAGAACACAAACGACAGTGACAGTGTCAAGTGACGGATACGGATTGACAAATTTGACAATAAGCTACACACGTGTCACTTGCCACGTCAAACCATGCTTAAAAAAATAGAGGTTGTTAAAACCCCTCGTATTTTAAACATTTTTTCATTTATGAGCATCATACATAAAAACATATTACCTATAGGTATCTATAATTGTTACACTTTGGCTTTACCAAACAAATTATCTACATGACAATCATTCCACGGAATATCTACTACAGTTTAAAGCAAATCAGAAATCTCATGGAAGAACAACTTAAATGCAGAGTTCAATGCAAGAACACCACAATTGACGCAATACCACAGAAAAAAGGGATAGCATTCGACACTCCACTCCGCCACTCTCACACAAATCGTGCATAAATATGGTATGATGATTGACTTTAGTGTAATTGTCTTGCTTTTGCATGTTCAAAAACAAGGCTTTCACGTGGTACTTAAAGATGTTTTTGTTACTCAGGGCACGCAACGGCGGCGGTATGTCGTTCCAGATTTTTGCCGCACTGAATTTAAAAGATTTACTTATACACCGCAACATCCTTGCATAACACTTTGTTATAAGTACATCAACTCATTTTAAAATCTGCATGAAAAACCCTCATCTACAATTTCCTTTGACGACTAGAGAACCATGCTCATATGAAACACCCGAAAACTACTACCAAAAATCGAACACCCGAAGCGTCCAAAAAAAAAGTAGGAACCGAGTAAAGTCAGAAGAAAAACTAGTTATACGTTTGTGGGCACACAAAGTCACAATAGACTCTCAGCGTCCATTACCCGATTAGGGTTCCGCTGGCCGCGAGCGGTGCTTTTAACACTGAATGCAACAAAGGAACCCTGATTTCATTATTGTCACCATTGTGTTCCATACTTTATTGTATTGCGCTTCCATAGTCACTTGTTTGACCTTGCGTATACTCTAAATTTAAATGTTTTTAGTGAATAATGTTTTGATTCATCATAACAGCTCATTAATGTCCCACTGCAGGGACGGGCCTCCTCCCGTGATGGAGGCCCGTTAAATACATCCCGTATTAGTTAACTGCAACCAAAGACCTTGAATAATTAAACGAGTTTATTCAAAACATATAACAATATCCGTGTGGTGACAGAGTAAGAATACAATGTCACCACCCCATCTCATCCCATGGGTGTCGTAAAAACCGACTAAGGGAATATTATCCTTACGAAATAAAAAAAAGGGAAAACTTGAAATTAAACCCTATACCAATCCGTCTGGCCAGCGTGGTATTAGTAGGCAAAGTATCCCTCCGTCACGGGAGGAGGCCCGTCCCTGCAGTGGGAAATTAATGGGCTGTTATGATGATATTCAAAGTAATCTGTAATTCAGATCAGAACGATTATGGAATCAACTAAACAAAAAGATAATGAAGCTTACCTATATAAATACCCTTAGCAGGTCGAGAGCGAATTTTGAGGGTGACCACAATGATACACTCGACCTGTTTTTCCTTTTAAATTTGAAGGAGAAATTACGTCAACAAAATAACGCGATCACTCGAAAACAGCACTTGATCTGTACCTTGCCAAGTTAAGAGTATAAAACAGGTTGTAATGACGGGTTTGAGTGGACGTGAGATGGCAATGATGGCTTTAATTAGGGAGCGTAGTAAAACTTTTATAATTGGACTCTTTCGTTGTTTAGTAAAGCTACTAATGTATTGAAAGTTTTCTGTATTTCTATACAACATTCTATACGCTGAAACTGTAACTTACAAACAACTGAAGAAAAACAAAAAAATATTTCTATCAATAAAAATATATAAACAAACTAGTATCTTGTGAAAGAAAACTACATTCTTTATTACATTTTATGGCTACTCAATTTGTATTTTGACTATTCACCTCACGTGTGACTCTTTGGGATTAATAATTATTATTATAACTATGTCTCTAAGTAAAATAGAGACATTATCAACATAACGTATTGAAATATATTCACATCGCGCTCTAAAACACGCAAAACCTTTCAAATTATAAGCCGATGTGAGTAAGTAAAATAATTTTTCAATAACGCCTACCGTACCCGCGTACCCTCCTTTTTGCCTAAGGCCTATTATTCAACATTCGAAAATTATTTTCTTCCATTATGCTTACCGCTTTACTCACAAATCCATTCTAATTAATCATGATTTATTAAAATTAATTCCCCCAATAAAGGTAATTAACTCGGGCGAAATTGGAAGGCGGTGAATAATAATATTATCATCACGCTAATGTTTCTTGTGTAAGCAATCAAAATATAAATTATGATTATTACAATCCTTTTTCTATTAGAAAATAAATTATAATTATCATGGTTTTTTTTAATATTTACCCAACATCCCGAACAAGGTGTGCTATTCGTGAACAAAGGTGCCTGCAGTACATGCCCAGCCTGTCAATTCTCATACCTTAAAATCGTTAAAAATTCGGTTAAGTTAAATTTTAGTTGTCAAATTGTCACACAATAGGTAAGACAATTTGACAAATAAAAATCAACTTAACCGTTAAAATTAAAATTTTAAACGATTCTAAGGTACGAGAATTGACATGCTGAATAAAGTTTTATTGTTAACCTTAGGCAGTAAGCAGCTGGTACTTTACGCACACATCGTAAAGTACTATGTACCTGCTTTATGCCTGTGCCGCGTAGAGTTATAAGTGACATTGCTATGAGTAACGTACTTGGTATAGGATTCGACTTGAGTTTTTCTTGTCTTACAAATACATTGTATTACAGAGATCCCCCCGCAAAAGAAAATGTGGTAAGTACATTGATTTATAAAAAACCCAAGATGCACATTTTCAAACAAATCTAACAGCCAAAAGTGTCACCAAATTAAACATACGCAATAAATACGTATAGTAATATCGTAAACATATTTTTTTTTCAAATTCAATCTTACACGCATGACATAAAGTTGTATTTAAAAAGTAATGCACATAAAGCAATAAAATTTAATGATTGACGTTTGCCGGTAGAACAACGCGATACTAATTTAAAAAAAGTGCACAATGCGCCTATTTGTTGCGGACGTTTTTGGGAAGTGGAGTGTGTATCTTTGGTTTTTTGTAAATCAATGGGTAAGTATCAATTTGTATTCTCAGAACTTTTCAGACCCGTCCTTGTAGTTACAATTTTAGTAAATCAATCAATTCACTAGCCTATTGCAGTCCACTGCTGGACATAGGTCTCTCCCAACACGCGCCACAGGACTCGGTCCTGCGCTTCCGCATCCATTCCGACCCAGACCTTTTTGTGTTAAAATTTCAGTTTAAACAAGTAAAAATATAACGAAAGCAAAACCAAGCGTAAATATACAAGAAAAATCCTCTATAAATTTACCATCACTTAACCCAAGACTATAAGAGCAAAAGCGCAAAAAGCATTTGCGCATCAAATCTAATGGTGTACAGAGAAAACAATTTGATTTTACAACTTTAAGAGATACTAGAAGGATGTGGCCATAATTGCGCCCTAAGCATACTATAAAAATGGTTCCTAAAAGCAAATAGTAATAAAAAAAAGAAGAAAATTATCGTTTACACAGAAAGGTTCACGAGAACATGATGTTAAGGTGTGGTCTCACATCAAGCGATTTACTTGTCGCTTTTAGTGTTAGGAAAATTAGTCTTTTAGTTCATTATAACAGCCCATTAATGTCTCACTGCAGGGACGGGCTTCCTCTAGGAAAGGAGGGATACTTGGCCTACTAATATCACGCTGGCCAGACGGATTGGTATATGGTTTAATTTCAAGTTTTCCTTATTTTTATTTCGTAAAGATAATATTCACGGATAGTCCCTTAGTCGGTTTTTACGACACCCATGGGATGAGATGGGCTGGTGACATAAATATTGTATTCTTACTCCGTCACCACACGGTTTTGTTATGGTAGGTCTTTTCTTTTTCATCGATACTAACGCTGTGTGTGTCCTCTTAATCAACCTCTAAGCAAAAAAAAAAAAAATGTTATGGCGAATGGCAGTGTTCGGACAAACCGAAACAGGTTTTTGTATCACTGTACATGTTTTAAGTTAAGTGTAAATTGTATTGTTTTGTTTAAATAAATAATAAGCAATAGTGTAAAAATAATTTAGGTACAACTTATATCTACGGTAATAGAAATAGCACTTATTTAGGTTGCCAACAGCTTGGCTGTACTACATAACTGAACTCCATGAGCAACTTTAAGTAAAAAAAATATTATTAAGTAGCCCTAAAATGTCTCACTATTTAGTTTGTGAATAGATGGCGTTGTGTTAATGTGTGGGAAATATTTTTTATTATTTAGGTCAATATCCTACTAATATTATAAATGCGAAAGTTTGTGAGGATGGATGGATGGCTGTTTGATACTCTTTCACGCAAAAACTACTAAACGGATTTTGATGAAACTTTACAGTGATATAGCTTACACATCAGAATAACATATAGGCTACAAATAATAAAGACTTTTAATCAATAAGTTACCTTCTACGACAGTAAAGTGATGAAAAAGGGACTAAAAATAAAAACTGTTACAAACCGATCTTATTCAGTCGGTATTGTAAAAATTTCGCAACAATTTGACCTGCAGAGACCAAGTTTCTTCTTATCAAAACACCACGCAGGAAAAGCCGCGGGCGCTAGTTCTAAATATTTGTAAATAAATTAAATTACTAAATCTAATTTCATTTTCCTATATTAATTTACAACCAAACTGAAGAAATAGAGTGTTATGGCTCAATTATTCTATTGTTTAAACTAAAACGCTATAATCTATTGTTCAATGTTTCATTTAAAAGCTCTCTAAAATCTCACTTCAATTTCCACGATCAAATTGCAATTGAACACTGAAAAGCCTACAATACGTCACCATCGACAGCTCATTCTCAATAGTCACGAAATAATAGTAACACACTTCATCTTTATTATCTGCCACACGAAAAGCAACCTTACTGCCTAGCCATTAGGCTGTTAGTAACTGAATTGATGATATTGTTTAGTGACATGACACGTCCAGTGTAAATATGTCCCCGATTACGAGAACATCCATTAAGGAACTCGTACCGAGTGTGGATATTGCAAAATAGGCAAGAGATCAACATAAAATGGTCATGGGATGCAACACATCACACGTCAGCGGAATCGCAACGTTGGACGAGAACAAAGTGCATGTAGTTAAAGCGGGTTGCACAATAGCGCCATCTATATTGGCCGGTACATGCCCCTCAACCCCCGTCGTTCAAAATGGCGACCATGACGAGTTGTCGAAGCCTCGACACATTGTGACAGTGTGAATAACACAGAGTAGATAATAACAGAGATATGTCTAATCTACGCTAAAGCCATTTTATAAGTATTTATTTTGACTATGTTCTAACTCTTCTAAAAGATTTGTTAAAGAAAAATACACCCTAAAGACATCTGTTCTGAAGAAAGTATACCTCACACATGACCTGTGTATGCTGGTAGTGCGAAGAAACACGAAAGGACTGAGAGCCCATTTTCTAATAGGATTGATGTAATCTGGAAGATTACGTATGAGCAAAAATCTTTTCCATTCATCCATCCATCAGTCAATAGGCGTCCATTGCTGTGTATAGGTCCACTCCAAATATAACCACCTTCCCCGATCATGTGCCATGATCGCGGATCTTTGCTTTGCCTAAAAAGTTCAGACAAAACACAGAGTAATTTGAGACGAAAAAAGCAGTCATTTTGTCCTCTATATTAAGAAGATTTCAATGCCTTGAAAAGCTTTTATTTTTTTTTAGCTCTATAAAAAAACTAGCAATTTTTGAATTGCCATCTACTTGCGACTACTCTGTGCTCGCGAACAAAATAAAACATGACAAATGAAACTGTGTCAATATTACCTCAGCAAGATCAATGTGCCTTCTGTTCATTCAATACGGGTATGCGAATGTGTGTTGTTAATGTTTCTATTTTTTTTAACGTATTATGAGATTTTTTTTCTATATGTAGGATCTAGAAAAAAATTAAAAAGCATACCTACAATATTCTAGGCTCGGTCTTATTCGTGGTCTTAGTATACTTCTTAAATATAACCAAGATATTTAAGGGAATCTTATCCTACTTCCTACTAATATTATAAATGCGAAAGTTTGTGAGGATGTATGAATGGATGGATGAATGTTTGTTACTCTTCACGCAAAAACTACTGAATAGATTTTGATGAAATTTGGAATATAGGTAATTTAGAGTGTAAAACAACATTTAAGCTACTTATACAATAACGCGGGTGAAGCCGCGGGCATCAGCTAGTAATACATATTTTAGATTTTTCTCCTACGTTTCGGTACTTAATATATACAAATCTTGTACGAACTATATTTTTACGACAAAATAAGAGCACCACCATTAAGGGTGCAGAAGATATAGTGTGACAGCAAAAATACTAAAAGACTACTCTATTCCTTTTCATTAGGTCATTTACTTTTTACGTACACATTAAAGCAAGATAGTACTCAAAACGCGTCCATGCATCAGAAATCAAACTATAGGCAGGCAAGCACTCACTCGCTAGATCCGAATGCCGTAACAAAATTGCAACAAGTACAGAAAGAACTAATATTTGCTAAAATGTAGTGATCCTTTTGTCTCGTTCTGTTTGCTCTCTCGCAATATACGGTCCCTTGTTTACTTCGTGCTATTGGATAGATGCAAGACAATCGACTTCGCCTGTACTGTAGCTGGTATAAAACGCAATTTTATACAGCTTATTTTGTTTGCTCGGATGTTTATCGGTCTTGTATGAAGGGGACTGGGACCTTATAGTGAAGATATTGAACTCACTGTAATGTTATGTAGGGATTGATATAGTTATTACTTATTATAGCACGTGAGAAATGTGCAAATAACATCAGCCTATAAAAACAGACCTCCTCCAGCGACGAAGTGGAACGTGGAGAAATACAGCACACCTAAACGACGGCCGCGGCCGTTGGTGTACATTCCTTTTGGAATAGCGATTGCGTAACAATAAAGGAAGTTTAGGCAGAATCCTCACGAGGTGAACCGCCGGTCTGGTAAATATTGTGAGCATCTGTTGAACGGGAGAACATAAAGGAAAGTGAAACGTTTGTAAGAAGCCCAATACTGGAACTCGTTTGGACGAGATGATGATAAAAAAACCGCATACATCTAATACGTACTTACTATTAGGTATATAAATATTTTACAGTTACCTATTACGTTTGGTCTAGATATTTAAATCATAGGATATCGCCAAATATACTTTACGTAAAAAGCCTACAGTTTAGTAATAATCGATTCTTACAAAACAAACATATTTGAGGCTAATATTATTTTGCCTTCGCCGTCACATTTTGGACACTAGCCAAAAGTAGGCGGCCATCACAACGCCATGTTAATAATTTTATATTAGGGATGGACACGTACAATCCAAAGTTATTGATAAGTATATTTTTTTATAAAGTAGTATTTCATCTGTCATCATCAATTATTATTATGATATCATACAACGTACAGGCCCCTTTTTACTCGACTGAATCAGAGGAAGGTTGGTTGGTTTGGCTTGTCTGATTCAGAGGATGGTTTTGCACATAAATTTTATTGTTGTACTTGACAATTTGCTGTATGTACACAAAATAGTGTCGCCAAAAGAGGCTATCCCTATTTTAAGGTTTGTGATGTCAATAGATTTATTTATAATTAAGCCAAATGGAAAATCTAAATGTTGTCTTGGAATAATGTATTGTTTATAATATGTAAGCTAACTTTAGCAAAGTATACTGCATGTTTCAAACTACTATATTTTCATTTATTTATCAGCCCAATAATTTCCCTCTATAAATACGGGTCCTCCCCTAATAACGACATTTCTGTGTATAATGCAAACAATTGCGGAAACATTATCATCGATATTTCTTTTTCAAGTAGATATTTAACTAGAAAACTATCATTTCTATTAGTAATTTTCTACAAAATATTATTTAAATATCTATTACTAGTATTTGCCTTATCAAAATGATAAATCATCGATATAATATGATCGATAAAGTTATCAGTTACATCACTAGTGACGTTGTAGTGACAGCTCGTCATGTCGAGTACTCTTCGATACTCGGAACGTTGTTATGTTACAACCACACCAGATTATATCTGCTGAATTAAAAACAGTCATTGAAAGACCCACTGCAAGGACAGCCTTCCTCCAGTGATGGAGGAAAATTCGGGCTACTAATGCTACGCTGTCCAAATAGATGGGTATGGGGTTTTGAATCAAATTTTCTACTTTTTTAGTAAGTCGCAGTTTACAACGATCACGGGGTGGCCCGTCTCTGCAGTGGGACATTAATGGGCTGTAATGATGATGATGATGATGATGACGGGGTGGTTATAAATGTATTACCACCTAAATTAAATAGTGCACAGAAATTTTATATTTTACAGTATAAAAAAACTAAATTACAGCCCGTTTCTATAACACGTATCTGGTACGCTTTTTAGTTCTGTTAAAAATTATGAATCCGATAAAATTGAATATTTTTAACATGCGTAACGAGCAGCATACTGCCGCCAATAGCGTAATGACACCATTCATTTTTACATACTCTTTTTATGTATTTTATATTTTTTATAGAAATGGCAGCTATTTTACAAGAAATAAAACATTTTTTATATATTTTTTACTTCTTTCTCGGGGTACTAAAGCACTGGAGGGGTTCTGGGTTCCGAGGAGCAACAGCATTACTCGCCGGTCCGACTCATCCCATGGGTGTCGTAAAAACCGACAAAGGGACTATCCGTGAATATTATCTTTACGTAATAAAAAGAAGGAAAACTTGTAACAAAGCCCTGTTCCAATCCGTTTGGCCAACGTGGTATTAGTAGGCCAAGTATCCCTCCGTCACTGGAGGAAGCCCGTCCCTGCAGTGGGACATAAATGGGCTGCCACCGCATTGTGAGGCCCGCAACCTCTTCGAAATAGCCGAAGATTATTTCCAGGCGTCACAAGTCTAAGTTAGAAGCGCTGTTTTACAGAGACTTCTACAACCGTAATTACAAAGACTTTAATGGACACAAGAAAACAATATCATTACGTCCACTAAATATAACAAATAGTCTCTAGTAATGTAGAGATAGATCATTGTCTAGGTCATTTATCTTGTGTTGTATACATACATTAGGTAAGTCAACAAGATAAGTGGTTATCAGTGATTGGTTGACTCTTTAACGTAAATAACCCTGATTCGTTAGCGGCGAGACAAGCGCATTGATGTAAGAGATTGTATAGTCATCAACTGTATTTTATTTTCTCTTCATCTGTCGAACCAATGGGCCGTCAGCTTTCTATTTTTTTCAAATACAACTCCTCACTATGGATCATGCCCTGTGAGACGAGGACTTTTACAAACATCCATATAACGGACACAAAAATATCCAGACACAGGGCAATTATTTGTGGATCCCACAAATAATTGTACTGCGTGGGAATCAAACCCACGACCTTCTGCACGGAAGCCGCTTGCGCTACTGTCGCTCCACCGTAACAGGCAGTAAGTTTTGTTAAGTTAAAGCAGTTAAAGTATTTTTTTCATAGTGCTTGGTTGATTACATGATGGTCATATGGATGCGTTTATAGCTTCTGGCTATTACTGCTTAGTTATTGGCTAAGCACCGGGCATTACAAGCCTTAGAATCCATCAAGGTGTGTAATTCCTTAATTAAGCTAAAACATAACCATAATTAATTCGTAAACGTCCGTGTGGTGACGGATTAAGAATACAAAAAGGCACCACCCAATCTCATCCCGGGGGTGTCATAAAAATCGACTAAGGAAAAACAATGTTTTATTAATATCATGATAAACATGAGGCGTAAAACTCGAAATAAAACCCTATGCCAATCCGTCTGGCCAACGTGGTATACTATACGTAGGCCAACTATCTCTCCATCACAGGAGGGGCCCGTCCCTGCAGTGGGACATTTGTGGGCGGTGATGAATGAATTAATTAATCAAATAAATCAATCTATTTTTGGTCTTTCAATCAGAGATATCACTCCTACGAGTAAGTTATTGAATTAGGAAAACCACATACCAAAAAAAGTTTATTTAGGGAATTTGAATGACATTAATAAAATAAATTTATTCCCATCCTATAAATAGCACAGGAAGAAAAGTTGTTATTTCCGCAAGGAAAAGTAAAACAATTCCCATTTATGTCATCCTCAAGTTTTGCATTACGTAAATATATAAATGTTAAGGTAAATACGTCCTTATCGCCGTGTAACAAATACCATAATACGTACTGAAAATACGTCTGTTGGCGCCATAGCAAATAACCAGAGGAAAAGTTAGAGAAGTGTCAGAATCTTTACTACAACTATTTTCTGTATCAGTTTATAAGTGTATTCTGCTTTCTTTCTCTTTTCTATTAAAGGTAAAGTAAAGAAGGAAATGAATTGATAAGAAACAATAATTTCAAGGATGCAAAGAGCCAGTGGACCTGTACCATGATTTATTTGTATAATGAACAGTAATATGTATATGATACAAGTGAGAGCTGTATTCCGCGAACGCCACTTCAGCTAAGCTGTTACATTCGACGAACACAGTCTCAATACTGTTTGAGACTGTGTTCATCGAATGCTTCGGATATTTTAACATTGATTCTGCACTTAAATACCATGCTGGTTAAGCTCTTCTAATACCATAAGTATCCTAAAAGAGAAAGTGATCAGAAGCGCAAATATTATATCTACGAAAAACAATTGTCATAAAGTCTATGTAGTACTGTAGTAGTCATATTCTGGCTAGTTTGATATTAGTATGCCATTTTTTATTTCATCAAAAGAAAATATACATCTCTACCATTATAAAAATGCAACTAGTTATTTTAAAACAATTGTTACGCAAATTTTACAAAGGAAATGAAATTTCAATCTGTGTCAACTATAAAATGACGTCATCAACACTCCACACACGACAAAGTACATTAAGGAAAAGTAACATAAACGTATACTTTAAGTAAAATCCGAAAGATAACAATATAATTTATATATTCAGTACTAAACGGTTTCCACACCACTTGAACGTAAGCTGTCACGCTGCTTAAGTCACTCTTACATCATTGGTAAAAGTAAATTTACCTTACTGTTAGATTCGTCGCATATTTTGTGTGTGAAAAAAAAAAGAATGTATTTATTTAAGTTGTTAATTTTTTTGGGTAGTTTGAGTTTTATAAGTGCGTGGGGGAAAGGTGATTTAGAAAAATATGGACCGTTTAATATGGTTTTGAAAATGATGAAATGTAAGTAAACAATTTTCTATCTTCATTATTAAGTTTAAGGTCTTGTTTTGTTTGTTGACGATCTAGAGACTTCCCACTGATAGACTTCCGGTCCTGTATTTGCCTACTTGACTAGCCTCTTTCACTGTTAATTTGTATTGGGAAATATTAGGATTCTTCTTTATGTGCCTTTTAAAAGAAAAATTATCAAATAAGTGTGCCTTTGATAATTGTATTAACATGTAATCGATTGAGATTATGACCGACCCTTCTGTTTAATTTTAACACACTTCAAGGAGAAGGAAGTTCTCTGTTGACATTATTCCACCTATTATTTAAATATCAATAAAATCCACATGTCAACATAACTTTGGCAGATGACTTCATAAAATAAGTACCCAAATTAAATCCAAATCATCATTATAACTCACTTAGTCGAAAAAAGACTTAGATAACAGATACCCCAGTATCCAATAGTATTCAGATAGTTGAAGTAGTTTACTTTTCTTTTCGTAGAAATGATATCTTTGATCTTTTAAAGTGTAGCTACAGGTACCCACAGGACTGGCTTGCCTAGTGTGGGGCCAAAGGTAATGGTTAAATTATGTAAAGCTGTATTGTAAATAAATGCTCCTTTTTTTCTTTTTTATTCCTCGTATCGGCTTTTACGACACCTATGAAATTAGCCAGGATGTTAAGACGACCCTACCTCCTTTACACTCTATCGCCGCATGATAGAGTGTAAGAGATAAAATGATAATGACAAAATTAGCTGGTACCCCTATAGAGCTGTGTTTTTTATCTAATAACAGTAATTTAAAAACAATTAAATAATTATCACAAATGCACTAAAAAGGCAATTACCATTGGCTCGTAGATTACAAGAAAATCAAGGTGAATTAGGTTTTCCCTAGCCACTAAATCGTATCTCCAATAATTGATTGGTGATTTTTTTTTTAAGTGAAAAATAATTAAACTTTACATTAATTACATATTTTTACATTAACATCTTCAAGCTCCTTTAAATAACAATAGTACTATTTTATTTCCAGGTAATCACGATAAAACATTAGACCTAGATGTAAGTGAAATAAATGTGTACTTCTACGACTTTGCTAACAACATCACAAAAGCCTTCCCAGTAGACAAGGCTGCCGAAGGAATCTTATCCTTGCCCGACTTAGAAAAAGACAGGAAATTCTTTCTTTTTGTTGGTGGCTTCAAATCATCTATAAACAGGAACACAGAAGTACGTGTAAGGCAAGCGTTCAGTGACTTCCCAAACAGCTACCTTATCATCATTGACCATTCACCATACACCAACAAAGATGCAGGATATAAAAAGGGTTACGAACGTTCAGTCAAATACGTCTACTACATTGGTAAGCGATTGGGAGAAATGCTCACAGAACTACATAAAGGAGGCATTTCCGCCAAAAACATACACTGTATTGGCCACAGCTTAGGCAGCCAAATGTTGGGACATACTGGTGCTGTCTTCTACAATGCGACTTCGGAGAAAATTTGGAGAATAACTGCCTTGGATCCCGCTGGTCCTTGTTTCTCAAACAGTTTTATTCAGGAACAAATTAGATCTGGTGTTGCTGAATACGTAGAAGTGTATCATTGCAATGCTGGCGGGTTTGGAACATCAGCTGTTTTAGGAGATGTAGATTTCTTCGTGAATAAAGGAAAATCTCAGCCTAACTGCGGAACACCTTTAATTCCTGGCTTCTTTGATTCACCGAAAGCTGCTCAATGTAATCATAAGGCGTGTGTTATAGTTTGGCTGGCTTCTGTTGCCGATCGTAATCGCTACACAGCTTACCAATGTGAAAAGTACAAACTCTTTAAAGAACATAAATGCCTTTTGAACAATAGAACTACTGCTGGGCTGTGGAATCCTGGTAAAGCAACTGGTGTTTATTATTTTTCAACTGAAGGATATACGCTGGAATGACTTACCATCGACTTAAAAATTGCTTTCTTCTTGTTGTTGCTAGTGATTTTTGCCACTGTTGGATTTGTAAGATATAGAAAATGTTACAGGAAAGAATTGATGAGATAGGATAATTTTTCTTGTTAATTGTTTTTGCCTCAACAGAGCAGAGGTACGGTGATCAATTTACCACAAGTCAAATATTAGGGTCACTATCATCTCGTCTCAAACGCAACTGGTAGCAGTAGCATTTGGTCTAAAATGCTGCTGGTCTCGGTATCATCTTAACGTGGAATAACATAAAGGTTTTATTCATGCTGCTTTTTTGTGTTTTTGGGTGAATATTTGACTTTTGCGGGGATCTAACTCGTCACCTCTGGTATAACAGGTAGATGGACTAACTACTTCATCATCATGTCATCTACAAACTTAATAGGAAATCTAAGATACATAAACTTTAATTATAAGTTTAGCTGACTGCCTCAATTTCGTCCAGTGTATTAACGATCGTTAGTATCTAGTCAATTTGGACGAAAAGTTATTAATATTTTTTACCAGTTATCTTGGTGAATTAGTCAGTTACTAAATTATTTGATGTTTATTTTTTTAGTATAAATTATGGATTTATTTATCAATAGAGACAAAATGTCTATGCATCGAAAATAAAACGATTTCTCTTATAATATTATTTAAAAAGCTGAGAAATATTGAGAATTATGTACAATCATGTACAAGCCAAAGTACCTAAGTATAAATATGATTGTATAATAGATTTCGTCGTATGTACTAATGACTTCGACTATATTAATTTTCCGCTATTTATGGTTTCTTGTACATAAGAAGAAATTATTTGACACGGTAGCACACAAGATTTAAAGAACATTATTTATTAGTGTAACTCTTATTACACACGGATTTAATACAAAAAAAATATCGACCGCAAAATTACTGTTTAAATGCGGTTTTAATTAACACCGCGCAAACAAAGTTAGTTTTTAAATATTTTGCATAGTATTTATAAAACATTAAGTACAGAGAGATTTTTTACTTTAAGTCAAAATAATTCATGGTATATTTTAGTTTTAATTAAGTAGTCATGTTAAGTAGTTAATAATGTATTGGGTAAGATTTTAAAAATGCCTTAAAGAGATTAATTTATTTTGTAAATACATCTATTTTTAATTAAGTATTTAATTTGTATAATAATAACATATGTATGTGCTGTACAATAAATAAATAGTTTTAATGTAGAAAAGTAAATATTAAAATAAAAATTAAATTTGTTATGTTTTTGTTCTCGCTGTGTGATATTTATTATTAAAATCAATGAACTTTACTTATTAATATATGAGTTTCCTATTATTACTCTAATAGTATGTTTGTTGATAGATTAAGAATATTAAATTGGTTTTACAATTATTTCGATCTCATTACGTTTTAATTGTGAATCTACATAATTAATAAATTTGAATTTGCTTTATCAAAATACTTAACATTGTATTAGTAATATATAACCTCTAGTAAACAGTATCGGTAAATATTGAACTGATAGTAATATACTTAAATTAATAATAATAATTTATTTTAGAATTAAAATACAAGAAATATTGTTAAAATTTTTTTATTCATGTTTTTATTGTAAGTAATAAAATAATGTTACATAAGCATAAAATCGTTTTACTTTGCCATTTTCAATACAATTATATATCAACAAAACAACACATTGTCAGATATTACTTATTTACATCTATTTTATTCTATTTAGCATAATGTTAACATAGATTGGGCAACTCTGAGTAGGGCAAGGAAAAGGTACTGGAACGAACAGTTTTATACGAAACTCGAGTACAGTAATATCACGAGTTTATATTCGGTCGAGTCTGTCATAGGTCTGCTAGGTGGTTAAGGGTTAAAGTCACTGGCTAGTAAGAACATATTTAAATATGGAACTGTAGAGTACTTATCATTGACAACTAAACAATAGCGCTCAGAGTACACTTAGTATGTAGTACGCACAGAAAGAACATTTATACTCAAAGTACGTCACTACAGTCTGCCGGTAAAGTACCTCCCACACTCATCTTAACTACAATGTTTATTGCTGACTATTTAAAACTTGTGATATCATTGCTTATTTCGGGACTTTAACACAAATTTGTTTGTATTACTTTTTAAGGTACATCCTCACTGAGAGTATTCTTACCCGAGCATTTGCAAACGAGCAATCGCCAGTGTCGAATCGAAGCTTTATGTAGCGGACGCTCTATACGCTCAACACTGTCTCAACGAAGATAGATCTGTTCTGGTGCTCATTGAGCAAATTTACAAAGGTCACCTTATTGTGTAGTATGTAAGTTAGATTAATGTTAGTTTATAGGAAAAAAATGTTGTACTCTATCGCATTAGGCTAAGATCCTGTAAAGATAGTTGTATATTTGATAAATAAATAAATAACGCTCGGCTCAACGTCCACACCACTCGAATTTTAGATGCCAAATGCTCATTACCCGCGAATGCTCTCACTGAGGACGCTCCTTTACTCAAACTATTTAAAGAGCCTTCTTTGCATGCATGTATCATCAATTTTATTGTATTGAAATTTTAAACATCACTAGAGTTTTCTGGTGGGACTACTATAGGTTATGTTTATGTTAATAAAAAAATATATGGTAATTAGTTGTAAATTTTCAAAAATAGGATATCGTTGCATAAGGAAATTTAAAAAAAAATCTGTACCTTTTTACAAATGAAAATAAGACTTTTAAAATGTCTTTCTGAAAATCGATATTCTTTTTTATCATGTTACTCCTAAAAATCTATTATAATCCTGTATTAAACTATTATTAACCTTACATAATGATTCTTACAGATACGAACATTGATATGCCATACCCTTTATTCTTCATTTCATTTCTTTACTTAAAATAAACTGTAAACATTTTCAAGAAGATCTTAATTTAACTCGTGCCACTGAAGGAACACGTAGAAATAAAATAAATTTTCGACGGCTGTTGCATGCTCGTCTGACGTAGCTCTAATATGCACTTATCGCCTAGACACTCGACTGTACATGCTGCATTTTCTCCAAGAAAAGCCTTTTGTTTTTAAAAAATGACATTATTTCTCTTCCCCTTGAAGTCGGGGGAATATATTTTTGTGACGATTACAAGAATATTTTATAAACTTTAGGTTAAGCTCATGTCTATTTATAAAATAACATACTTAGACAGTTTAACATAACATATTTTATCCGTATTGTACTGAACTCAGAATATAATATTACAGTCCTGTATTCGTAAGAATACATACGGTAAAATTTGGCCATTCATTGAGTACAATATAAGACAAGAAAAGAAAATACGTGACTCATTTAAAAAAAAAGAAATTGCACTATTATTTGCGCTGTAGAAGAGGTTAAGTCCCTCCTCCAATTTATTCATTTCACATTTAACAACTGAAAGATAATTAAGGCTATTTATATGTGTCACTGTGTCACACGTTCTCCGTGTGGTGACGGAGTAAGAATACAATATGTCACCACCCCATCTCATCCCATTGGTGTCGTAAAAACCGACTACGGGACTAATCGTGATTATTATCTTTACGAAATAAAAAGAAGGAAAACTTAAAATTAAACCCTATACCAATCCGTCTGGCCAGCGTGGTATTGTGGCTTTTCCCTGCAGTAGGACATTAATGGGCTGTTATGATGATGATGATATTTCGTTTATGTGTCACTGTGATATTTCACTTATAAACACAGATATGGTTTAAACAAGGTAATAACCTCCACACATACTCGTAGCATCATTGCTATTGTTATTTGCACAGATTTAGGTTAGCAACAAATACAATTTTCAGTTCAAAGACTCCGAATTCTGCAGTTGTTTCAAGCATATTGCTGCCTGGAGGGCAACGTTTAGTACATGCAGGATAAGGGGAAAGGAAACACACTTCATTTTATTTGTTTTATATTTTATTACTTCTTATTTACTATTTATTACTTCTTATTTTTACTTTTTCTTTCTTTTTTCTTTTCTTATTTTTTTCTTTTATTATCCTTTCCCCTTGAGCCTTCAGTCCACACATACATGTTTTTTCTTGTCATGCCTTTTTTCATTGTAATTAAACGATTAAACTTAATTCTTCCTTTGATTTATGCGAAAACAAAAAGTCATTTAATTTATATCACCTATGCATACAGCAGAATAATACATATTATTATAACCTAGTATTTCTTGAGTAAATTGGCAGTTAGCATAGCGTTTAGAACCCATGACTGTTGGGGCATAAAGTTTCTGGAATAGCTACCGCAAACTCCAAGATTCAAGATTGACAAACTCCTTACACTGTGGTCAAATTACCTAGCTAGAGCGACGGAAATAATATAGGTACAAACAACATAGCCAGTCAATAATAAATAGAAAATTTCTAAAAATAAGTTTAATGTAAATAATTTTCAAGCCTATAATAGCTATAATTTCATGAAATTATCATAACAGCCCATCAATGTCCTACTGCAGGAACCGTGACGGAGGGATACTTGGCCTACTAATACTACTAAAGATAATATCCACGGATAGCCCCTTAGTCGGTTTTTACGACACCCATGGGATGAGATGGGGTGATGACATATTGTATTTTTACTCCGTCACCAATTTCATGGAATAAGATGGCGAAAAGAGACTTATATTAAGTTAAACAGAAATTCCATACATTGTCCTTTAATCAGCATAGTATTAATCGTAGGCATAGTAACACAACGTTCCATTAAATTCAGGAGATAGTTGGTATTTTCCTATACACACGTATACCCTACATATTGGCAGAACTCGCATATTTGAGGCTGTGCCTTGTGTACCGAGTTCACTCAATTGAAATTGTTTCGGATATAGAACCTTTTGTATGGACAAACAATAGCTGTTTAGTTTTGGATAATCTTTAGGAACAATACTATATTATATATCTTAGGTTATAGAAATTATTGGCGTAATGTGTTTGATATCCTTTTTATCGTCAGCTACAATTGAATATGTCCATGTGGTGACGGAGTAAGAATACAATATGTCACCACCCCATCTCATCCCATGGGTGATGTAAAAACCGACTAAAGAACTAACCTTAAATATTATCTTTACGAAGTAAAAGAAGGAAAACTTGAAATGAAACTCTATTCCAATCCTTCTGGCCAGCGTGGTATTAGTTGGCCAAGTATCCCTCCGTCACGGGAGGAGGCCCGTCCCTGCAGTGGGACATTAATGGGCTGTTATGATGATGACAATAGAGTAGACAAGAAAACCTGACAAACGTAAGTAGTAATATGCAAAACTTTTTATAAAAATTAGACACAACTAGCAACAGAAGTCTGGTATCATTTTAAAATAGGAGTTTCAAAATAATTCATTTAGGGACGGTGTTCGGCCTTTCCATCACGTTCGATGCCGTTATGTTATGCAAGTACTTATAAAATATACTGAATTAAAGCCGTTTAGGATGTCAATATGGTATTCGTAATCTAATAGTCAAGCCGTTACCAGACGCGAAAGCAGTATAGAAACATTCCAGAACTACACTAAGGACATGAAAACGAGCATTATCATATTACATCGATTTCATACTTCCCTAAAATTTTAACTTGCACTCAACCATTTTCTTGATCATAGTATCGAGGCCACGAAACATTAAAGCACAGTACAACCAGTAGTCTATCTCGGCCGAATATTTATTATAAATGCCTACGGCTACGCGGTACGTAAACATGCGATAGGGCTGCCACCTCCAGATTTTTAAATACATTTACCTACTTTTCCGCTCGTTACTGCGGCACAGTCGCGACTGTTCACTCCGCAAAGCCACCTCTATCGTGAGCGTGAAGGTATAACTCGCGTTTCGTCCGTTTCTATGAAGTCGAAATACTGTATATATTTGTAGTATGATTAAAGTGTTCATTTATAAATTAAAACGCTCTTTTAATTACATTTTTTTTCACTGAAAGCATCCTATTTAGATTTAATAGGCATTTCTTTCATTAGCGAAGAGGAAAATAAAGTTTTATGGTCTTGTGCTCCGGTGTTGTACGAGTATACTATTAAGATGGATTATTTTTGACTTTATGGTTGAACATAAAAGTAAATGAAGAAGGAAACAACTCGATGACAACTCGATGTCTATACTTTTTGTTATAGTAAAGTGCAGCGTAAATGGTACTGTTTTTAACAGACTACACAAAGAGAAGGAGGTCCTCATCATAACAGCCCATTAATGTCCCACTGCAGGGACGGGCCTCCTCCCGTGACGGAGGGATACTTGGCCTACTAATACCACGATGGCCAAACGGATTGTAATAGGGTTTAATTTTAAGTTTTCCTTCTTTTTACTTCGTAAAGATAATATTTATGGATAGTCCCTTAATAGGTTTTTAGGACGCCCATGGGATGAGATGGGGTGGTGACATATTGTATTCTTACTCCGTCACCACACGGAGAATTCAGCGAATTAAAACTATTTAATACCACAATTTGAAGACTGCCTCAGATGCGCAACGGCTTCTTATAAAAGCATACTTAGTACATAAGATAAGTGTGCATGTATTTTAAGTTTCAATTTAATTTCCTAAAAGTGTTGGCTACATAGAACTTAGTACGGGTTTTATGTCACTTTAACAACAATAGGCCTACTCTTAATTACCCAAAAAAATATAACGGTAAGAAAATAATATTCATGCTTAATTGTCCCTTAAAATTTGAATTATGTACGACGCTTTAAGGCTGTTTCATAATAAATAATATTTTAATGTCTTTACGTTGTTACGAGGCGCTCATTCGTTGTAATTTTGTAAGGTTTGCTTTAATGGAAGGAAATTAACCAGCTTTATATAATACTTAAAAAGTAGATTTTGTATATAAGATTAAGGGAGTAATACCATAAAATAAATAGGAAGTCTATCTCTTTTATATTTAGCTTCATTATTTAAGTTAAGTACATGGTTTCTCTTATAATATAATCAAGAGAAATATCTGACAAACCAATCCGAAATGGCTATAGGGTTACTCTGTATGCCGTGGAAATAGGTGCGAGGGGTACACCAGCTAAATCCCTCTATAACCTATTAAAAGAACTAGGACTGCCGAGAACTTTATTAAGCTCTCTACTATCACGAATGTCCAAAACGGCATTGTTAGGTTCCTACCAAATTTGGATGGGTAGAGGACGGAACATAGCAGACAGTGAAGGTGACCGCTAACGAGTTTTAAGCCTACTAAGTATATAGAGGCTTTAGAAGAATGTGTCCAAGGAACTTTCATACAGACAGAATAAAATAAACTAAAAATTTCAAAACAAAATTCTTCATTATTAAAATTCACAACGAAATTTTTCAATGTAACATTCACAATAATTTTTAACTTCACGCCGTTGTTGTTACAACTACATATTTCTGTAGGACGCCATCTTGAATAATATAAGAATGGTAAAACGCTTTTACTTGGCATGCAGCCAGAGGGTAATGGCGGTACAGGTTATGTTGCTGCACCATTACTCAAACTATACGACTTAGTACTTAAATGTCCTTGTGTTTATTGTATTGTGTAAGATGAAGGAAAATTGTGACAAGATAGCGACTCATCCGTAGAACAAAGTTTGATCTGCAGATAGCTAGTTTTCATTAGAAGCTAGATAAGTTGTTGACTTGTGTTATTCTAAAACGATGAGACCTACATTTTGATTTTTTGATATGTTGTTATGACATACCATGTAATGTTAGGTCTCATAGTTCTATAATCTAGCTTCTAATGAAAACTAGCTATCTGCAGATCGAACTTTGTTCTACGGATGAGTAGGATCGTGTAAAGTGGAAGTGTTTGGTGGAGGCCTATGTACTGTAGTGGACGTGAATGATGATGATGAGATGAAAGTTTTTGACCAGTGTGATTGCGTGTTACCAGTAATGATTTATGGAAAAAAGGCTTGCTCATAAGCCTAGCCTTATTAGAATTATCATAACCATTTACCGATCAGAAATGAAGAGATTTCCTGAAGAACTAAAAAACCTGAAAAGAAAACATTAAAATAAACCATTTTGCACCACCAGCTACCATACATGCTTACTTTGCATATAAAAGCCTATTGTGTTGCCGCTACCGAAGCACGCTCGCTTCATTTGTTTAAACACTATGTGTGATCTGATCACGATTCTAAACAAACCTAACCTCGCCGTTTTACGCATAACTGTTTATTGTTTAAAGATTGCAATAATTCATTTGACTGACAGACAAAATGTTCAGCACAATTTTTGCGACCCCAAACATTTATTTTATTCTTATTTCAACGAGAAGGAGTGATGTGATAATCCTACCAAATGTGAAATTCACTCTTAAAACTAAAATCGTATGAGAGAAATATACGAGCCGCAAGTAAATTGAGTAACCTGACTTCAAATCAAGCCACGTCCCGTTTTAAGCTGCATTACGTGATCACGCGCTGTCTGTTGCGAGCAACAGATATTATGTGTTTGCTGTCAGATTGTGGGACATTACATGGGATTAAGCGTATTGTATAAACTTCAGTGCTTGTGTATAAAAGTTGTTAATTTTGGGATACGTCAAAAGAGGGAGAATTCCCACTTTCAAGCCACAATAGTAGCTTTGCAAATAACAGTTTTGTTTTTTCGGTTTACTTGAATGAATAATGAAAGAGAATGATTAGAAAACTACTTACTTAGTATTACAATTACCTCTGCGTAAACATAAAAAAAACACAAAATGTTATACCAACTGAAAAAAACTTTTAATTTAAATCGTTAAAATAGGCCGAGAAAAAAGAATTAATGATCCAAACTTGAAAGAGAAAAGCAAGAAAAGGAAAATTATGTCGAGTAAGTAATTGTTTTATTTAACAAACAATAACCGACTTAGGGCCAGATTCAGAGACCGCACTTTGACTTTACTTTAGCAAAGTCTAGTTATTATCTCTGAATTTGAACAACATTAAAGTAATCTTTTCGCATGAAAAAGTTTACTTTCATTATTTATTATTACAAAGTAAACTTTGTCCGGTCAAACACAAAGTGCGGTCTCTGAATCTGGCCCTTAGTAGCATATTTGTACTTATTTTCCTAAAACGACGATTTCAAACAATTTGTAATAAATTTTATGAAATAAAGCATTTCGAAATTTGAAATTTGAAAAGATTTTTAAAGTAATTAGTATTGTTCTGGTCAGACCAGAATCACTCTGCCCTAAACACTTCATTCTAAGTGTTTTCTATGTTTAATATGTATGTATTTACAAAAAAAAGTATTTAAGTATATTTATCCGTTGTCTAGTACCCATCGTACAAGCTCTGCTTAGTTTGGGACTAAATGGCGTTAAGTGAAAGTGTGAGGAATATTTATTTATTATAACTATAATAAATGGAGCAGATAATCTTGACTTACTTAACTAAGTACGTCAAGATTATCTGCTCCATTTGTAAACAAAAAAGTTTGTATGAAATTGACGTTTCACGCAGTCGTTTACAACTTGTACCACTAAAAAGAAATATGAACTAAGTATAATACCATCAGAAAGCTCTTTAGACAGCGTTAGAGATTTCTAGGCAAGACGTGATGGAAATTTTATAAAAATTCACTCTGTAAGAAACACTATGTTAGAAATTGCTACTATACATTATAATAATTTGAGTGCAGGGACAGTTTAAAAGATAGAATACATTCAGTATTCATGTTAGATATATTTTATAAGTTGAAATG
The DNA here is from genome assembly GCA_905475405.1 of Schrankia costaestrigalis. NCBI lineage: Eukaryota > Metazoa > Arthropoda > Insecta > Lepidoptera > Erebidae > Schrankia > Schrankia costaestrigalis. The sequence goes on along the minus strand of FR997831.1, from coordinate 2,945,501 downwards.
AAAAGGGTTGAAACATAGGGTTTAGTTACCTTCTTCATCCTTTTCGGTGCCTTCTAACTTTTATAAAGAAGTGAAGGACTTCGGATTGGAAAGTTCTGGTTCTGGAAAGATTGGTTACGTACATATATAGATTACTTATATATTCGGAAATACATAAATTACCAGCGCCTTTTGACATCTGTGATGTAAAGAAGCACTTGATGAGCTACATGATCACCTTTTGCCACACTTTATTGCATAGTAATTTTTTTATGTTATATTTTTTTATGATTGATCATAATAAATAAATAATCCTCACACATTCACCCATCGCCACTTAGTCCCAAACTAAGCAGAACTTGTACTATGGATAATAGACAACGGATCAACATACTTATATATTTATTTTTTTGTAAATACATACATATTATACATAGAAAACACTCAGACCAATGCAAACAATCATGTTCATGCACACAAAGATTTGCATTGAGCGGGAATCGAACCCGAGACCAGTAGTAGCAGTCATGTAATATAACCACTACGCCACACAGGTCGTCAAAATAAACAGATATATTTAGATAAACTCACGCTTTGTTTCCATAGTAGTAAGCAGTAACTACTGATCGACATGATATACTAGGAGCCTTACAAACCTTGCTTCATCTACATTTATACATCCCCGTAGCCCCAGCCTGTGCTACGCACTTGCTTTTTCTAAACGATATGTCACTAATTATGTCACTGTCGACCGAATACTTAAACGTATTTTAAAAGTAAAGCGGCGTTTAAACTAGACATTTGTATGAGAATTTCTAGTTTAAGCGCCACTTTACTTTTAAAAGACGTTTGAGTATTCGGCCGTGTAATTATTCCATGTCTTTGTTTCTAGGGCGTCTCCTGCCTATTATGTATGCTGTTAATAAAAACCAAAACAGATAAATAAGTTATGTACAAATAAATTAAAACACAATTCTTAATTTACGATTCGTCGTAATGAGCAAAAATTCAGTTTCAAAATTAAAACCAAATTATCCAGACAGTGTTTTGCAATAAACAAGGGGTCGAAACCCCTAATCGTTTTGCGGTCAGGCCCGGTATCGTTACGGGCCGTCCGGTAATGAGACCCAGTAATGACTATCTATGTGTAGTTTATCTTTTGTGTTTGATTTTAAACCCGGTTTTGTACCCGTTTCGGCTATTCATTCTACCCTAACCTGTAATTACGAGCGAGTTTAGCCACGAGTAAATACAGTTATTTACTTTTCAAGTTTCTATTTAGATTGGTAATGGGATTTTCGGGTGTGTAAGGTATAAATAGTACGTACAATAGATTTAACCATTCGCAAAGGGGATACGTTAGTTTTGAGCTTAGAGAATCGAGCAAATATGTTTCTTTGTTAAGTTTAGGTTAGGATATACAAATACTTTATCAATTTGGCATACTTTATATTGATAAAGTATGCCAAATTGAAAAGTTAACTTAAAACTATATTGATAGTTAGTCTAGTTCTGAACATAGGCTAACACTTGGCAGAAGACACGAGTTTCCTTTTCGCTATCCTGTCTTACCCTGGCCAACCCACAGTTTCTAGAACAATGCAATTATGTTTCCAACATTATATAAGTGAGATGCGAGAATACATTTCTACAATGGTAGTATTCTTTGTATCCCTTTATGTCTTATAGGAGCCTGGAATTTTCCCCAATAAAGGAGTGAGACCTTACCTACTAGTATTTTTGCGCTGGTCAGACAGGAAGTAACTGGGCTTACTCCGAGTCTCCCGTTGATGACACTATGTTCGGAAACCCCTTAGTTTAGGGTAAGGAACACGGAGTGGACAAAGTGTAATGGTTTTTCTATGGTAATTATATTTCATCTTAAAATCCCATTAATGTCCCGCTGCAGGGACGGGCCTCCTCCCGTGACGGAGGGATACTTGGCCTACTAATGACACGCTGGCCAGACGGATTGGTATAGGGTTTCACTTCAAGTTGTCCTTCTTTTTATTTCGTGAAGATAATATTTACGGATAGTCCCTTAGTCGGTTTTTACGACACCCGTGGTATGAAATGGGGTGGTGACATATGTAAAAGTTCATATTTATTAATTAAACATTCGTAATTACTTCTCCCACTGTTTTATACGCGGCTCATTTGCTATATTATTTTCACTAATGAAACAGCATTTAGTTCGAAACTAATGTTAAAACGCACTTAATGGGTGCTTTATTTGTAGTCAATTATGTGTACCACCACTAATAAATGAGATATTTTATAATAGTATTTTATGGTTTACATTGCCAGGTCCTTCTTGTTGTTAACATAACGAATTGTTAACATTTTTCGAATGAATATTTAAGATTGTGACACTATCTGAGACTTTTTTTTTGTGGAAATTGGCCTACTAGATTGACTCTATGGTGCCTGATGTTAATCATCCAATAGAGTCCAAGAATGGCGAGCAACATGCCAGCTACAATATTTGTAGAGGCATGAATGTGTCCACTATGGCGGACATAGGCACCAAGTATTGCCACCCTGTGCGGTCCTGTGCCTCCCTCATCCATCGGTCTCCCGCCGTCCTAACTAGGTCGTCATAATAATTTACTTGCTGCAAAACCACTAGCTCGTGCATGATAGTACAAGCGACAGCTACGGCACTGAATAATAGTGCCTGGAGAGAAAGAGAAAGGAGAGAAAGAGGTCTCGGGTTCGATTCCCGTTCAATGCAAATCTTTGTGTGCATGAACATGATTGTTTGCATTGGTCTCAGTGTTTTCTTTGTATAATATGTATGTATTTACAAAAAAAAAAGTATTTAAGTATGTTATCAGTTGTCTAGTACTCACAGTACAAGCTCTGCTTAGTTTGGGACTAGATGGCGTTGTGTGAATGTGTGAGGAATATTTATTCATTTTAATGGCATCCAAATGTGCATATTGTAAAACATAACTTAATTAAGTATTTCCAATTATTTTAATAGAAACAGTAAATAATTACTCATTTATTTTGTTATATTATTTGATAATGAGCTTATTAACATACTTACTTAACTGCTAATATACTTAACTACTTAATGCTATTGTTATATGCTAAAACTGCGTTACCTAACTTATGTATTTCATTTAATCACCAATCATCATAAACATTTTGTACAAAAGCATACGAACCTTGAAATTAAACCCTATACCAATCCGTTTGGCCATCGTGGTATTAGTAGGCCAAGTATCCGTCACTGGAGGAGCCCCGTCCCCTAAGAGCCTTCCTATCTCAACGTCTTTTGCGTTGTACTAAAGTTCCTTTTTTAATTCACTTCAATTCAAATTTCAATGCAAGCAATCAAAATAAAGTTTTATTTCTGTCTTTTTTAAATATTAAAATTCAGAAATAAAAATGTAGGAACATATTGTTTTTATTTAATTGAAATTCCTTGTAAAAATAAACTTTTTCGTTCAATTATGTAAGTTGGCGGGGTCACTTGACGCGCAAAGTTCGTACTATTTTATCTCACTGGATTATTACTTTCGTGTTTCGGTAGGTACCTATATTAAAAGACTCGATGATTACGCAAATGACCAACATCTTGATGGAAAGAACGAATACGTTAAATGAATGAAGTAACGGGTCACAGTCATGATATAACTTCACTCCGGTTCCGTCTTGATCGCAAGGACCCCGAACTGTTTCAACGTCATGCAAAGTTCGTACTATTTTATCTCACTGGATTATTACTTTCGTGTTTCGGTAGGTACCTATATTAAAAGACTCGATGATTACGCAAATGACCAACATCTTGATGGAAAGAACGAATACGTTAAATGAATGAAGTAACGGGTCACAGTCATGATATAACTTCACTCCGGTTCCGTCTTGATCGCAAGGACCCCGAACTGTTTCAACGTCATTATCCTTAGTGCAGACCTTGTTTTGTGCAGTACATGTCATGATCATGATCTCCAATATTTAATTCAATAATGCGCCATCTAGTTATATTAGTAGATACTTTCAATCGACCATGTTCCTATAATAGTAAACTTGCTATTCTTCACATTTCTCCCAAAGGAACTCCGAAGTCGTACCACCGTTGTCTAGTACCTATAGTACAAGCTTTGCTTAGTTTGGGACTAGGTGGCGATGTGTGAATGTGTGAGGATTATTTATTTATTTATTTTTTGTGCGTTCTTAACGAGTGGGAAAATGATCTTTAAAATATTTCTAGCATTTCAACTAGTCTATCAAAAAAATGGCGTCATCAAAGAACAAGGATCGTAGTAGTGGCATCCTAACCACAAACCACGCAGTGAGCTCGTACTAGTTGATACAATTCCGTTGCTCGGTTTTCGCTGTCGAAACTTCGTAAAAATACTATTTCCTATTTAAACTGAAACGAAAGTTTCGATTTCGGAACGTATATGTATTTTTTTAGTTTGTTTTAGATTTATATTCAAAGGAAAGAGATTTTTTATTTAGCTTTTGTTTCCTTAGAATATACAAAAGTAATACCGTTACAATACAATACGTTCCGTGTGGTTACGGAGTAAGAATACAATATGTCATTACGCCATCTCATCCCATGGGTGTCGTAGAAACCAACTAAAGGACTATCTGTAAATATTACCTGTACATAGAAAGAAGGAAAACTTGAAATTAAACCCTATACCAATCCGTCTGCCAGCGTGGTATTAGTAGGCCAAGTAACCCTCCGTCACGAGAGGAGGCCCGTCCCTGCACTGGGACATTAATGGGCTGTTTAAGAATACCTATGTTATGGTTAAATAGTGATGCGCTATGACCAACTCGTGACCTATTCAGTATTTTAGTGATGAAACTTGTTATATTTAAAAAGACTAAAAATTTCTTAATGAATATAAATCAAGTTTGATAAATCAATAATGTAGACAGAAATTAAATGCAACTAAAAATGTAAATACAACAGCAGTAGGATACATTAATGATTTGTTATTATAAAATGACCATAAATTGAGTCTGAAATAAATTCAATACTATCGCAAAATAAAATAGAAACATTAACATCATAGGATATTTAATTATGAAACACTAAGGTACTGTACAAAGACAGGAAGGGGTGGCTTTCTCCCTAATATAACGAGTAACGGTACAGCCGGTATGCACTCGACGGTTGTCATCTAAAGCTATAATTATGTATTTTAATTAGGAAATAATTACACTGAGTCACAGGTTGTGCTTATTAATTTTGTACGATTGCTGTTAGAATTATACTTACATAGAATAGATTAGAAACTAGTGGTCTGTGTCTGTATTTGGACATAAAAGGCTGAGCAATAATGGCTTACACAGACCCGGACGGCATGGCAAGGGATTTTAATTTTTACTAATGGACATTCAACCGTACTGTTACAGAAATACGACATACATTGCTTTGCTTTAAAATGAAAAAATGTAGGCCATAAGTCTTCATTTATTAAGTAATACTACTTATTAATTATAAGGTTTGTTTTAGATTTAATTCTGCCTCACACGGGGACAAAACCTGGGTTGCGAGGTATTATTAAAACATGAAACAACAGACAAAAAATACACCGCTAGCCGACTTAATCTATACAATGTATGGCTTTTAAATAAATGATATTTAAAAAAAAAATAATAAAAAGGACACCTAGGCTAAAGACAATAACTTGCGGATGACCCGAATAATTGTCTTGCGTGGGATTCTAACCCATGACATCGCGTGCGGCTCCAAATACACAACCGCTTTGCTATCAAAGCCAGTTCATTCACATTAGAATTAATAAAATTTATGATTTTGTATTTTTCTCAATGCACAATTGCTACACCGATAATAATGTCATTTCTTTTACGATAACCTCCCTATCGGACTGTGATAAATAAAAATCTTTGACTTCTCTACAAACACTAAAAATAAATCACAGAAATGTTTTGTAATTGTTTAATTGAGTTCACAGTATATACTCGTACGTATTTAGGCATTTTAATTGTATTTTCCCCTGAATTAACTATTTATTATTTTGAGGATTTAATTTAGTCACACAAAAGCAACATACTATTTAAAACTTTTTTCTTTTATAAATTAACAATAACATTATGCATGCTTAACTTAACAATTTGTTAAATGTCATTAATGTCTATGTATTATTTGTATGTAGTCTATTGTAATAGAATAGCAATTGTGCTGTTGACAAAGGATAATAAATTCCTACTTCTTTATGCTCAAATGTACTTTTCTTTTACTTGTTACTTAGTCGTAGAATACTACACTAACATTATTGCACATTAACTTTGATAAATTTTTTAAAAAATTCTCCGTGTGGTGACGGATCTCCATGTGGTGACGGAGTAAGAATACAGTGTGTCACCACCCCATCTCATCCCATGGGTGTCGTAGAAACCGACTAAGGGACTATCTGTGAATATTATCTTTAAATAATAAAAAGAAGGAAAACTTGAAATCAATCCTTATACTAATCCGTCTGGCCAGCGTGGTACTAGTGGGCCAAGTATCCCTCCGTCACTGGAGGAGGCCCGACCCTGCAGTGGGACATTCATGGGCTGTTATAATGACGATGATGATGATGAAATTTAAAAATAATAATATCCTATTTACGTGATTATTAGTAATGTACCTATTTACGATTTTAATTTGTGGCATAGGTACACAACGTAATGAAATTCAAAATCTTCAAATCTCAATCTTAAACTTGCAACTTAAACTCCGCCTTGTTTTGTTTACGTATACATTCTTATATTATTTATAACAATATATCCTAGCAATAAATATTTCTTAACAATAGCTTATATGGAATGTAATAATAAACACTATACTTATAGACTTTAATAATGAAAACTGCACTTAACCAACTGAAGATTGAAAATTAACTATCCATCTAGCGAACTACAAAGAGTAGATATTACTAAAGTCACAGTTCTGTTTTCTTCCTTTCAGCTTTCACAAACTATTCACAACACCAGCAATATTGCACTTCATCCTGTCAAATTCACTATCATCGTAGATTCCGAACTACTCAATACCGTACATCTCTGTAGAAACATAGTACACTCCGGTGGCATTTCCAGGATTATTGTACCCGGCTATTGTAACTTGATTCGCTGCACACTGTCCTTTTGAATAATGGTCGTAGTTATCACATGCCCATGCCAAGAAACCGTTCTTTAATTGAACTGACATTACGTAATATCTAACACAGGCTTTGTGGCTGCATTTCGCTGCATCGCTCTCTCCTTTCCCTGGAATAATCCCGGAATGGCAAGGAGGTTGCTTCTGACCTTTTTTGTTAAAGAAAAAGTCTGTGTCTCCTAACACTGATGTGGTTCCTAAGCCTCCAGCGTTGCAATGATACACCTCAACGTACTGCGCTACGCCAGACCTAACCTGGTCTTCAATCAAACCGTTTGAGAAGCAAGGACCTGCTGGATCCAATGCAGTTATTCTCCAAATTTTTTCTCCAGTTATTTCAGTGTACTTAGTTCCTGCGTATCCAAGCATTTGGCTGCCCAAACTATGTCCAATGCAGTGTATTTTGTTTGAAGGAAAGCCGTTTTGACGAAGACCTGCTAAGAATTTTCCAAGAGCCGTTCCAATATAGTACGTATGTTTAACTGATCTTTCGTAACTGGCTATTTTGCCTCCCTTTGCTGACGTGTACATGGAGTGATCAACGATTATCAAATACACGTTCGGGACATTGCTGAAGGTTTGTCTAACCAGGTCTTCAGTATTCTTTGATATATGAGATTTGTATCCCGGGTTGAAGAAAATGAGACGTCGAGTTATGTCTAAGTTATAACTGTTCTTGATGCCTTCAACCGCACTGTCGATTGGAAACGAAAGGTTGAAGTTGTTCTGGAAGTCGTAGAAGAAAATCTGGACTTCGCTGACACCGTAGTCCAACGTCTTATCATGATCGCCTGAAAACAGACATAATATTGATTAGTTAAGATGTTTGTAACATGTCCTTCGTTGTCTGGTTTACAAATTTGAAAAGTGCAAAATTGTAAATATTGTTTTCTACGAGATGGACAGAACATTTTTAAGGGCGCGGCGGAAGGTGTTTATGAATGAGGTTGTCATAGGAAGTAAATGTCCGGTATGAAATTACTTGCTTCCAACTTTTAAAATCACGGTTATGAAAATTCCGTCTTTAGTGCGTTTTAGTAAAGTTTCTTAGGTTAGTTAGCAATAATTTCAAGTTCCTTTCCTGCGTTGCTTAAAAGCTCTAAATTGGTTAATCAATCAGGACAATATTTTTTACCTTTTTACACAACATCCCTGTCCGTTGGTTTTTAGTACTTTAGTACTCGCATTTATGTAATACAAATCATATAACTTCAAGTTCGACATTATCATTATCATAACGTTATTATCAATTACTACTCTAAATGAAATCTATTGTGCTATAACATCTCTCAGACAGTCATAGAACAGAATGATCTCTATTGTGTACGAGCTAATATTATCTAATTACTAGTAATTGTTGTTAAATTAACGAGAACACGAGTAACGAGTTATGCAGTACCTACTCATGCAGATCGCGACGTTATAACATACGTTTAGAATCCTTGCTTAGGATTATAGGTACACGATACCTTCTACAATTAAGAAATTGAATTGATTATTTCCTCGTGGTGTTGATTGTGAAATTAGAAAAAAAAACTATATCTTTGAATTAAAAACGAGGCAAACTTGACTACCTACAAAGCATAGGTTTTACTGCTGTAATTAAAGAAAAGAATGAGAAAACCATGGAAAAGCAGTTTTGAATCCCAAATGAAGTTCACTGAAGAAGATCTATCCTTGCAGTGGGACATTAATGAGCTTTTACGATGATTTATTAACCTTCAAGTCAATAGTTAAAGAAAATATTTAACACATGTGTTAATCATTGTAGTTCTTAGCTTTACTGTTAATGAAATGAGTAATCTATGGACCATTGTTTTAATTTCCTATGCAATACCTAATACATTCTACGTATCTAAGTAAATAGCTACATAACATATACTTTATTATATACCTACAAACTAGCATTAATTTTACCATGTTTTTTACTGCCAATGTCAACATATTATAAACAAAATATGCGGGGGAAATGCCGATCATTTATTTTACTTTCAACTGAATTCAATACCTATATGTATGTAGAAAAAATAACCTAATCCAGTGTTGTAGGTATATTTTAACAGCTAATAAGGTTATAGTGTAATCAGTAGAGACCTCAGCATGGGCACGGCAACGCCTAGACCTCGTTGCTGCGTTAGAGGTGGTCAGTTTATTGCTGAAAACCATGTTTTGAGTCATGACTTTCAAAGACAGCAGACCCTGTAATAGGATCGCAGTGGCAAAGGCAGTTAAAGTCCGTTGGAGGACTTTAAGCTTATTCTTTTAGGCTTTTGTTTTCGCTCATGATACCTACTGATAGCCCTTTGTTTTCAAACGTTTAAAACAAGGAATGATTGTAATTATGATTCATTCTTAAATAAAATCCTCTTTACATTGGCTACCTACCTATACCTACTCGTATTTCGGTAATGCGGAAAAGAGTTGATTAAATTAACGTTCCTACCGAAATACTCAAAATGTTGTCCCCTGTTAAATCCGTATCATTCTTCATAAATAAATACGGCATGTTGGAATTCCTTTGAGTAATCAGAATTAATAACATGAGCAGAAACACGATAAAGTATTTTAATTACTTTTAGTAGTGAAATATTTTTGCTTAATTATTTTCAACAGAATAACTTTTTAAGAATATTTTTAATACTTATAAATACCGAGGCGTATTTGTCCAAAAGGAGTTTTAAAAGAGCTCGTCGTCAGAAATTATGGGATTTACCCTTCCAATAATGGCGTGACCGGCATTGAGTCGTGTAAGTTATTTTTAACCGACTTCAAAAAAAGGAGGAGGTTCTCAATTCAGTTGTATTTTTTTTATAGTGGAATCTTTTTAGAGGCTGTCCAGTGTCCATCTGTCTTTGGTTCAGGCGGACAGGAAAGAGCTATCATGTTGAGCATTTTTTTAACTAATCTTTGGTTTATGTTGTTTGTAACGTATTTACTTAAGTATATTTATCTTACAAGTATTGAGGCGGTTTGTATTTGTCTACAAATATTATTTTTTTTGTTTTTAGAGGTTCAAACATACCTACCTAATTTCGGTGAAAAATTCAACAAACAGACAACGTGTCTCTAAAATGTAAGGGTTTTCGAATTTCTCATGAATCCGTGATCAGATTATGATCAAATTACCATGGGACATCTTGGAAAGTGGTCTTAAGGTACACTTTTAAACAAAATACTTACGTATTATCTGAATCATTCCAGCCGTCTTTAAATAACAGGAAAAATACATAAAAAGAAGATCTAAAGGGAATGAGAACCTCTTTGGTTTATATAAAAGCAAAGAGTTGCGCAGCCTAATTATATCCAATGCTGAACCTTCCGTTTTCGATGTTTTTCTCTTTTTTTATCTATCCCATACCCATTTTAAAAAGACTGTTGGACCACACCTTGCCTTCGTGGCATAGGTTGTAGAAGCGGCTGTCGTGCACGAGGTCGCGGGTTGGATTCCCACGCAAGACAATTTTTTATGTTAACCGCAAATTATTATCCTGAGTTTGGATGTACTTTGTTTCATTAAATTGATGTTTTTAAAGTCCCCAGTGTCACAGGACATGAACCATAGCGCAGGAGACGTCTTTAAAAAAAAAACTTGAGTGATAGACGCGTATATGCATTCGTTTTGTATCATTCTGTTAAGTAGGTTAATGAGTTTAAAAGCTTCTCTTATCAATTAAACTATCAAAAGTAAAAAAAACACAAATGAATAAATAACGTTTTCGCAGGCTAATAAACTTGTTCATCTAGTATAGTGAAGGTAAACGACCTATATCGAGTAGGGAAGTATTTAAGGTCGAATAGTGTTGTACGGAAGACGCCTAACATTGGCATAGAAATTGTGATCGAGGAAATACGTTTTTGCTGCCTGGAAAGTCCCATACCTACTTAGCCAGCTTGTACAATGGGTACACTTAATTTGGTTTGTAATCGGGTAAACAAACCATACTCATATCTATTTAAACTTTAATTTAACCTTTTAAGTTCATGCACAAAGATTTGCATTGAACAAAAAACGAAGCCGAGACCCCTGTGTAACCCATGAATTAAAATTAGTACGCCACAGAAGTCATCAAAATATTTTATTACTTTGCTTAATTACTAGCTTTTGCCCGCGGCTTCCCCTTTTCACATCAAAAAGAATTAAAAAGTAGCCTATGTTACTCTCCATCCCTTTAACTATTTCCACTTAAAAAATCACGTCAATTCGTCGCTCCGTTTTGCCGTGAAAGAAACACAAACAGACAGACACACTTTCCCATTTATAATATTAGTATGGAAACTTAATCAGTAAAGCTTTGGTCTATACATTATTTACTTTAAGATATTGATACTTTTATTTAAGAATGATACAGATTAATTATGCTGTAATAAATAATTGTAAATACAGACTAAGAAAACATCACATCTAGATCATATCGAAACGGTCATAATATTGGCATGCCTTTACAATGAAATATACTTTTAAGTATGGATGTGTGTGGGATCCGCAGTTTGGTGAGACTAAAACAATCATCTAATAAAACTAATTAATTAACATATAAACAAACTAAATCCTAAAACAGGCATAAGAATAAACCAGTAAATTACCTCAACTGGTAAACTGATCTCACTCAAAACACAACTTGATTTGCCTATAACGATCTAATTATGCAAATAACGTCCTTAAGGTCAAGGCTATTGATCACAAATCTTCTTAACATAACCATACTTACATGTTATATAATCAGAATACAATAAGGCACGAAATGGTCCAGCACATCCACAAGTTAACACTACACTTAGTATGAAACAAAATAAATAATTCATTTTGATAACCTTACGACTGCTCTATACGACGGTTAAGCAATGAATGACAACAAACAACTGACACACGTGATCTTAATGAATCATGCGTCCACACAGTTTTGTTTTTCTAAATCATTTATCTAAGCGTCAATCTATATAAAGGTACAGTAGCATCCGCGTTTATCTCCCGTTTACATATTATAATATTTTTACCTACAACGTCATGGTTTAGAATATTTATTATTTATCTATCTCATAATAAGTAAGAGTAGGAATACAATATGTCACCATCCCATCTCATCCCATGGGTGTCGTAAAAACCGACTAAGGGACTATCCGTAAATATTGTCTGTACGAAATAAAAAGAAGGAAAACTTGAAACTAAACCCTATACCAATCCGTCTGGCCAACGTGTTATTACTAGGCCAAGTATCTCTCCCTCACAGGAGGAGGCCCGTCCCTGCAGTGGGACATTATGGGCTGTTATGATGAAGACTACAAGCGCAGTCCTAGTAAATTCACTTATGTCAAGTTTTACATCTTTTTACAATGGAGTATTTAGGTTTTCTTAGTCTCTCCCTAGAAGTATATGGCCAATCAGCAGACCTATAGCGGAGACCACATCGATAGACTAATGAAAATTGGATCGAAGCTAAAAGACTGTGCGCCGTATCTAAAGTGCAGTTCCGGTGACCTCGCTGTAGATTCGATGCAAAATTTCACAAACAATAACGTCTACCATCACAACTTGCCAATCATGGGTACTTTAAACAATAGGCTACTGTAACAATAGGTTGTCCTTGATCCTTCACAAATGCTTACTATACCTTTGGTAACCAATCATTCGTAACTTATATCAAACTAGCTGACCCGTGCCCACTACGTTGGGCGGCGAAAAAAAGTGTCTGTTTTTTAAACATATTTAATTACTGCTCCACTCATTTTAGTCAAAGCGTGATACTATATAGCCTATGACACTCCCCGATAAATTTACTATTCAACACAAAAATTGTTTTCAAAATCGGTTTATTAAATCCAGAGATTACCCCCTACAACGTCACAAACACACAAACTTTACCTGTTTATAATATTAGTATAGATAAACTTTAGTACCTAATACCTAGGCATAGATACTCGGTAGGACCAAAGTAGGACCTGATAGGCAAACAATAAAAAAAGGGAAAATTACAATAGCAAATGGGCTTAATTATCATCAATCAAACAGTGCCATTATGCAAAACCATCTAATTTTCCTTCCAACGAAAATAGTGTTCTTGGGGGGAAAATATTCAAATTATAACCTTAATGTTCTGCGTATGGTTTTCCCCATAGCTTTATTTTCAAACTCAATTATTGGTTGTTTGACGTCATAAATATGCGTAGGTTTTACTCCAGTTATCTACAATCTATAAATATTTTTCAAATAAATAAAATAACCATGTTTTCTGTTCCTTTGCCTTCAAAGGAAGTCAATAAAGTATTGATGTTATTTTCGGAACAAACTGTTATTGTGATCCAGATATTAAAAGTCGTGACCTTTACCGCCATTTAAGAGAGGCAATCCTATAAACAATACTTACTTATGTGTAACTTTGGTTCTGCTTATGTTTTAATTTCTGATACGATTGCGCTTGAAAACCTCAAGCCTAGCTCTTTCTATTACCCTCTTATTGAGCTCCTGGTCAAGGTTAGATAGATGAGAGGAGTACAGGACAGACGAAATTGAAGACAGACCTCATTGTGCCCGTTTGAAAGATAACTCCCACCTTCCAAACACCAATTAGACAGACTTAAATAACACCCAAACTAAGGAGAATAGTTGAAGGAATATGTGAAGCGCACAAATAATGGTGTGGTATTCAAACCCGCGACCTAGTGCAGTTCAGCCGCTACTGCGACTGCACGTCACAGAAGCAGGTCTATCAGAGGACGTCTTTTGGTCGAGATGACGACTAAAAGTCGCTAACTATATCAGAAATAAGTAGGTGGTACTTTATAACAGTAAGTAGGTCGATGTGTAAACATTATTATACACACAATGAGTAACGCTATTACATCACCTACTAGGTAAACTTACAGTTTAGATAAAACGATAAAGAATCAAAAAACTACTATTATAACTGTAATAAGAATGAAGTAAGTAACTTGTATAGCAAACGTAGTTTAGGACACCACTCGGCTAGGTAGACCTACGATCTCAAAAAGGCTGTATCGGACTGGGTGCAAAAGGCGGAAGACCGTGTTACTAATCAGGCCTATACCTATCCAGCACGGGACTGCGATAAAAAGTCTAATTGATTGGAGAAGTTAATGTAATAAGGATAATGAAAACTTTTGATAATTGACGAATGATCTGTCTACCTGCTATCTTGAAGATCACGGGTAAGTTCCCTGTATAAGTCAAATATTTCTGTACATGAATCATGTTGTTTGATTTGGTATCTTACTGTGTCATTGTAGGTATATCTGATAATGTATTTTTGCTACTCAAACTAAGTACCTATACAATAAATAGCAAGTTTATGTACTATACTTATGTTTGCTAGTTGTCTAGGTACTTAGTATCAGGAGCAATTCTGCTTAGTTAGGGACTAGACGGAGGAATTTTAGTATTGAGTAAATGTAAACATAGACCTCCGCTATTGCCACCTTGTGCGGTCCTGTGCCTCCCTCACCCATCGGCATCCCGCCGTCGTAACTAGGTCGGCACCGTGTGAGGGGTCTTCCCACCTTGCGCTTATTATTATTATTGGAGGAGGCCTATGTCCATCAGTGGACGTCGATTGGCTGATATGATGATGATGATGTAAACTGCGATAAATTGTACTGACATAGTAATTTACAAAATTTACCAAATTTAATCATTTTAGGCGCAGGACCGAGTTCTGTGGCGCGTGTTGGGAGAGACCTACTATGTCCAATAGTGGACTGCAATAGGCTAGTTGATTGATTGATTGATCAAATTTAAGGCCCGCTCAGATGAGATAAGTTTGACAACCTTAATACTGAAAAACTTACTAAAAAAATCTCCTTAACGTCGACCTAAGTCAAATAGCAATCGAATTTATAAGATATCTTCATCCGACCCAGTTCCAAGGAGTTTACAAATTAAAATTAAATGAGTCTCATTATACTATCACTGTTACTCGGAAGATTTGTTACAAGTCAATTAAAAACTTTTCTGTCGATCTCTGAGGTAACTTAATTACAATTTTCACGGGATTGTCTCGCCATTTTGTAAAGACGCTTCTCTAAAAAGTTTTTATAACGAATTTGTTTGACTTAAATTAGTTATACATATTTATTTGTCGTCATTCATAGCGATGGACGAAGTTTAGGCGACAAAAAAAATATTAATTGGAACTTCCTTTGAGCTTTATGAATATTTTGAAATGTAATTAGTGTTTGCGAATTACTTTGCCTTAATTATTTTTGTTTGCTTATGCCTTTCATGTAAAGAATTATAACTAGGTAGTTGTATAACTACTAGTTATACAATTAAGAAAAGAATGAAAGTGCTAGTTGTTATAAATAAATAAATAATCCTCACACATTCACACAACGCCATCTAGTCCCAAACTAAGCAGAGCTTGTACTATGGGTACCTACTAGACAACAGATAAACATACTTATATACTTTTTTTTGTAAATACCTACATATTATACATAGAAAATACCCAAAACAATGCAGACAATCATGTTCATGCACACAAAGATTTGCATTGAGCGGGAATCGAACTCGAGACCTCTGCGTAACAGTCATGTTAATATAACCACTACGCCACAGAGGTCACAATAACATATCAGATGATATGGTAATACCTACTTGTGGTATCATTAGGCCAATGCATCAAAACATCTAGATCGACGTCACGTATAACACAGTCACATTATCTAGAGACCTTGCTGGAATGCGAACCTCGCGTCCCGTTCTCCTTTCTATACCCGCGCTCGCCACGGGCGCATCAGTGATACGTCCAATGCGACACGCCAGGTCTCGATATAATGTGACCGGGTTATAAGTAGGTACCTACTTATCTCTAGATTGAGGTGGACACGCAAAACGAGCGCTAGTTACCTACTGTAGCATTTTCAATGATCTGTCTATGGATACACCTTTTGTTACGATAAACTAGTCACAATGAATATATGTAACTATGGCATTCTTGCGGAATAATAGACGCGGATGTTAGTCGCAGGCTTTTTGTAATACCTAAAAGGTATGAAATTCAGCCAACAGTGGCATTCTTAGTGTTCCGTAGATCAAAACAGGTACTCATGTTATAGGTTGAAAGTAAGTAAGGTTAAATAAATTATGCTTATTTGGTTTGCTGTGGGCATGGTGACGGTATAAAATACAAAATAATGTCACTAACCTTTTCCGTTCCATGGTAATAACTACTGGAAAAGTCCCATCTAGACCCCTTTGTGAAGAAGTGGTAGAATTCCAACAAACTTTCTAACGTGTATGAGTATTAGGTACTGTGTACCTAACCTAGATGAATAGACCTTAGACTCAAAAAAAGTTTTCTAAAAACAAGGGTAAGAAATAATAGTATGACGGAGCAACATAGTCAAATTGTGACAAAGCTCCTTAACCCTACGTCGCAGAGGCGCCCGCGTTTTTTATATAGGTATTGCTCTTTTCTTATACTTCTTGCGCATGGCTTTCACGTTCAAGGACATCTCAGTCATAGACAGCAGCTTTCGAAAGACTCCTTATACAGGGTGTCCCAAAACCCGACGTCAACCCGAAACCGGGTCTATCTATTAGAGTTAGACATTATTCAGGGTAACACAGCAAAAGGAAAGTTGGAAAAAGTTAAGATTTGCCTATAACTTTACAACCATGCAACTTAGATTTTTTTTATATTTTACTGATAACCAGCGTGAATTGCCTTATTACCTGGTTTCGGGTTGACGTCGGGTTTTGGGACACCCTGTATAAAGAACAAAGGTGTGAAAAAGAAACACACTGATTTATCACAAAAAGGTTTATTTAACACTTAATTCGGAATCTTTGGTCTACAATGATTTAAACCTTAAGTTATTACCTGTGATTACATAAGACTACACATTTAATGAAAAAATAATATACCTACAAGGATCGTGTCGAATTCAAAGTGACGGTAGACAGTTTTAAAAATATATTTAAAAAAAATATATAAAATATTCCTTACACATTCACACAACGCCATCTAGTCCCAAAATAAGCAGAGCTTGTACTATGGGTGCTAGACAACGGCTAAACATACTTATATGCTTTTTTTGTAAATACATACATATTATACATATAAAACACCCAGAAAATATAGAGGAACATTAGGTAATATATTTATTTATTATCTAGAAATGCAATCCGAATAGTGTAAGTTATACACGCGAAATGCCTTGTCAATTAGGCTAAACAAGAAGTGTCAATTTAAATAACATCGTTTAAATAAGGGAAGAAAAATCTAGTGGAAATGGAATACAACTAATTCACTATGGGAACCGCTGCGCTGTCGCCAAAAAACAAATAAACACACAAATAAACTACTAACAAAAAATAACATATAATGTAGCTGAATCTACATGTGGAAGTGAACCTTCATATACTATAATTATAAGTAATTTGTTGTAGCGCAGAAAGAATTATATGACGTTTTGTAATCTAAAAAGATTCAATTTTCGAGTTAATTCCATAGGTGGCATTTTTCGCAGTTCTGACAATTATATACATGTTAACATATAATTATTATATACATTAACATGTTGTCCATAAGGGTGATCTTCGCGTTATGTATTACCTATGACATCGGAGACAAGTTATCCGTACCAGCGCGTATTAGTGACACGCGTACCACGCTTACATAGCACTTCCACTTGATTTTTCTTTCGTAGATATAATGTTGAACAAAGAAATTGTGTTTAGTAGCTGCCAAAGTAAAGTCACTAGTATTATTCTAATACTTATTACTTCTAATATCTTCTCAGTGTATAAGAGTGAATACTAAGTAGGTATAATAAATATATTTTAAGCTACTAATCAATTTTCTATCATAATATCACAAGCCAGGAATTGGCTGGGTAATAAGAAACAGTTGATAAAATGTGCTAGAAAGTAAGAAATACATTAATCACATTCATTATTCAATATTTTGATCCTTTATATCAATTATTAACTATTTAGTTAGGTTACAATTCACAAATATATACTTAATTAAAAAAAAACGGCTCAGTTATAATATCCAACTTTACTCCTACAAACTATAGAATATTCTTTTCAGAACTCATGTGAAATAGTATACGCAAAAGTCTGTTATAATATTAAGAGCGCTTATAAGGCTCACTAGCGCCACCAATTGAAAAAAAACATAATTCGCAAATAAGATAAATAATGTAAAATGTTGATAACAAAGTCTTGAGAAAAGGCAATAAAGTATTTGTATAACACTCTCCACAACACTTTAAATGTTTTTCAATTAAATAAATATTGCATTACTGCTTTTATCATTGGAAGGTTTCTGGTGACCTGTAACACAGGTTTTTTTACTAAACCTATTTCAGGCACCAGTCTCTCACAATGGTTATTACATTTTAGCATAAATGTATATTTTATTAGTAGTATCTTTGTGGAGAAAATAAAGAAATTTGATTGATTGATTGATTACTAGCTTTTGCTCGCGATTCGTCCGCGTGGCGTGTTATAAAAGAGAAATCTTTGTGTGTGAGGGAGAAAGCTCAAAAAATGCTATTATGTGATATGAATAGAAACTGGCAGCTGAAACAGCCTTTTTCAGAAGTAGTTTAGTTTTAGGGTCCCACTGTGATAATAATATACTAATCGAATAACCGTCTTCTCCATGGCTGAACATTAACGGCTACTTAGTTACTACAAAGCATCGTATGACCGATGACTTTTACTTATGCGTTGTAGTTGAATACTGCGACTTTCTAGTATAGTATCCCGTTGCTCAAACTGTTGGTCCAATAGCACTAATGCTACTTCATTGACAGCATGGCTGTATAGCGTCCTCTGTGGGCACCTTGAACGTATCACATGAAGCAGACACCTTGCCAAAATCACACTTTTGGTCTTTAATATAGGGATTGACTTCGTGTAACATTGCAGGAACTTGACAATGTTTAGCTTCAAATGCGGATAGTTGGTTAATCTCTTTTATCACTCCGACAAAATAAATCTGTAAAAACTGTGCTGCCTTTTCAGGTTTTGGTAATAAAATACCTGCTAAATTATACACCTGCCCTGGAACTGTAAATTTCGGCGTAAATCCAACACTTCCAACCTGTTTTCCAACAAGGCAACATCTAAAAACAATTATTGTATTTACGGACATTAGCCATAAAATGCCTGTGATCAGGATGGAGATCCATCAGTAAACTGTAAAGTGGTTCAGGAGGTTTACTGAGTGCATTGAGTTGAAGTTTTCAGCTGCTGCAACAAAGCCCAGGGGTCTCGTCTTTCCACTTAAGCGCGTTACACCATTGACATTTCTGACTCATATTACCTATTGCTTGTCAAATTCGTAATCTATTTCGGGCTGATAAGACATTGGCAATTGATATTTAGTATTTCATGGGCGTATAGTTACATTTGTATTACCGAGTTCTGTGGCGCGTGTTGTGAGAGGCCTATGTGGACTGCAATTGGCTAGTTGATTGATATCGAGTTTGAGCTGCTCGGTTCAATTCAGGATGCCGCTCCTGATAAAAATCAACAGATTTTTGATGTACTATGCGTTTCAAATAAGAATAGGACTGTCAGAGCGCCATCTTGTTTCGCATTTCTAACGAACTTCATGAATGTCATGTACGGTAGGAAAAAAATATACACAATATTTTATTAATTTTCACTTCAATATGTTATATAAATTTTTAAATAAATTAAATTTTAATTGGAATTAACTACGTTCTTCATCCGAATCAGATTTTATATGAAACAAACTGCAAAATTTTCAATAAAACTGTTTTTTTTCGTAAGGTTTTTCATGTTATTGTTTCAATGTAACAAACAAATAAAACGGTAAAAAGCGTGAAACATTTTTTTCGTTGAATAAAACAATCTGTTTCTATCGGAATTTTCAACGCTAAATATTTTTATTTAAATTATTTTACGAATTTTTTTGTTGGTCGTACTAAAATGACAGTTGCCACATGAAGTTGGCAGCAAATGCGATCCTATTCTTATTTGAAACGCATAGTACTTCAGGATTTTTTTCGCTGGTAATAAGCAGTAGGGTTTCTGTGTGGCACAGGATTATATTGGACATATTTTTTTCTGATTGCGTTGAATTAATTCAATTCAATTCATATAATTTATTTCTCTCAAAAGGTACAGAAGTTTCTTATATTACAGTAACATTAAACAAAAACCTTGTTGGGAGCTGGAGTCTGAGCTAGGTTCGAAACCTGTGTGACAGATCTCCAGGATCTCACCTCGGAACAAATCAGAAGCAGAACAAAACTATCAATCAATGTCAATAAACCAACAGTAGGGAGAAATAATTACAAACAATAATTCCAAAATACATTATACAATTAGCATCTTTCTTGTTTTGTCTGTAAATCTAGCCCTACGTTTCTTAGTCTTCCTGACAGATTCTGATGATGTAGTTATTCCTAAAGACAGGTCAGCAGAAACTGCAGATTCTGATTCGAAAAAACAAATAGAAGGCACACTTTTATTATTTTTCGCCTTCGGTTCTTTTAGCCCTATTATTATGATTGGAACTTAGTTGCACAATTACGTTCAATACCACCTTGAAGTTAAATCCTTCATAGGTAGGTAAACATCAAAATACCCATCGGATTTTATTAGGCGACCTTGAGTACTAACTTCAACATACAATTGACCGTTGCGATAAACTTGTATATCGAATTTCTATATTCTCCCTGCCGCGATTAGTTCACATAATCCACCATTATGTGTTGCGTTAAATCACACGTGTCTGCCACATTCAGGTTGCGCACTCGGGTATCTGCGCAACCGCCGCCCTTTCTTGGTTGCCACTACCGCGAGCTATAACGAGCTAACTTGCTTCCCGTTTTTCCAGGGGAATTTTTAACTTTGCATTCACTAAGGTATGTGTATGTCAAATTTCAAGCATCTAACTTATGCAGTTTAGATATTTTCATACAACATTTTTTTCCCTGTAACTCCCATTTTTTAAAATACTAAACTTTATATTTACTAAGGTATGCATGCATGCTAGATTAAAAACATCTATCTTACGCCAAATTTTCCAAATTCCTTCCTTCCAAATTTCAAGAGCCTACGTTTAGCCGTTTAGACTGTGCGTTAATATTATGTCAGTCCGTCAGTTTCTCTTTTTATATATTTAGATAAACAAAAACGGCCGTTTTTTTTTTTCAATGCGAAATTTAACTAACTGAAAAACATTTAAAGTGTTTAGAGTGTGTTATACAAATACTTTATTGCCTTTTCTCAAGACATTGTTATCAACATTTTACATTATTTCTCCTATTTGCGAAATATGATTTTTGTTTTAATTGGCGGCGCTAGTGAGCCATGTAAACGCCCTTAAGATTATTAATTTTTATTTTTTAATTTATGCAGTGTCAAACTAAGATCACTTAATAAACATTATCACTCCATATTACAACTATACATTCAGACACTATCACAGTGAGATTAGAAAAATATTAGACCCAGAAACCATAACTATGTTTCCCTCCAAAATAGAAGAAGTCGGGTCTAAATAGTGAAAACTTTGTCTACATATTTTATTAGAGTAATATTGATTATCCCCTTACTCATAAACGCCTCTTAAGTTTTAGTCAATTTGTTGTGTGTTTGGTACTTATAAGGTTGGTTTATAAGGTCAGCAGGGTCTATGGGATTTTTTGATGTTAAAAAATTATTGGACTTATTGTATAGCATTAGTATTGTTGGTTCACTTGTAAGGATTTAATATTGTAACCATCTATATAATATTATTATGTAAATTATAGTATGAAAATTTATTGTAATTTAGATGTAAGCAAACATTTGCACACAATTTGTAATTGTTTTTGAAATAAATGAAATGAAATGGTTGATTTTACAAATAAAAATCTCGCTAAACACTGATTAAATTTAAGAGGCGTTTATGAGTAAGGGGGTAT
The DNA here is from genome assembly GCA_905475405.1 of Schrankia costaestrigalis. Classification (NCBI taxonomy): domain Eukaryota; kingdom Metazoa; phylum Arthropoda; class Insecta; order Lepidoptera; family Erebidae; genus Schrankia; species Schrankia costaestrigalis. The sequence continues at coordinate 2,923,474 of FR997831.1, read as the reverse complement.
AAGTATAATTCAGATAATTATAGAGCTACAATGATATAAATTAATTTAAAGGCACATATTTATATAGGACACTTTAAAGTAATTATATAATGAAGTTTTTTTTAATATTAAGAGAAGAATATGTATATAAGAATATTAAGGAAGTGAAACTGACACATTCAATTCCTTTGTTGAAAAAAAGTTGATAATTTTAATGATAGTACTTTAAATATCCCAACAATAACTTTAGTTTGATAGCCATATTTAGTAAAGTCAAATATCTACGCGACCCAAATATCTACGGGACTTTAGTTTTTTTTATTACACAGTGTTGCTAGATAAGAAAATACAATCGATTGATTTTTTTTAAATATCAAACACTAACTACTGCTTTCCGAATGACTGATCAAGTAAAAATTAACTAATCAAGTGTCAAAACTATCATTTTCAGGAACTATAATGACAATTTTGTCACTTTAGTTAATTTTTACTTGATCAGTCATTCGGAAACCGAGGGTTAGTCTAGCTTAGTCGATGCTGACAAAATGTTGATGTTACAGAATCATTCGGTAAATGCAACTCGACTTGTAAGCCACAATAACCAAGCCATCTAATTCCGTTTCAGAAAACATTCCTAACACGTTCCCAGTGCAGTGTACCATATATGGTACACGTGCATTGTTTTACTATCCTGTCTGCTGGCGGCACAGTGAAAGCGTTAACCCAGCTTAAGGTCTAACAGCAGCATCACGAGATATAGCGCCCTCAGCGACTTCGAACAGATCTCCCATTTTAGTCATGAGAGGTGTAATGTTGGTCCGCAGCCATTCCTCAGTGCTTCTCTTACCCGTCACAGAATAAAGATGTCCTGACATTTCTGTGTATAAGTTCTTTACTTCTCCTAACAAACTGAAAAAGGAGAACGTTACTTTAGACAACTCCTGCATTATAAATAAATAAATAATCCTTACACTTTCACACACCGCTACCTAGTCCCAAACTAAGCAAAGCTTGTACAATGGGTACTAAGACAACGGATTAACATATTTAAATACTTCTTTTTTTTAAATACATACATTAAAAAACACTCAGACCAATGCAAACGATCATGTTCATGCACACAAAGATTTGCATTGAGCGGGAATCGAACCCGAGACCTCTGCGTAGCAGCCATGTAGTATACCGACTACGCCACGGAGGTTGTCAATTATGATAGCGTAGACTCTTACAAACAGTTTTTTCAAAACGTTTATCCTTTATTTCTACGTAACAGGGCGTAAGCGACGCTCTATGAGACAGGCGTCACGGCGCTTCATAAGATAGGTACGCGTCGCGACGACCTACTAGAGAGGCGTCCCGACGCTTTACGTAACAGGCGCCGCAACGCCCTTTATGAGAAGCGTCGCAACGCTTTATAAGTATCTAAGTGACCTTTTCAAATATACAAATTGGAGTGTAGTTTTATCTTCCATCATCCCACTTCTGCAGTACAGTCTCGTAAATATGACCATAAATCGACTAAATTATAATAATATGTATACTTCGTGTGGTGACGGAGTAAAAATACAATATTATGTCACCACCCCATCTCATTCCATGGGTGTCGTAAAAACCGACTAAGGGACTATCCGTGACTGTTATATTTACGAAATAAAAAGAAGGAAAACTTGAAATTAAACCCTATACCAAACCGTCTGGCCAGCGTGGCCTAGTATCCCTCCGTCACGGGAGGTGGCCCGTCCCTGCAGTGGGACATTAATGGGCTGTTATGATGATGATGATGATAACAATATGTATTAGGTAATACTCACATACGCGATGTATACGCAATGTTTTGAGTGTGAACACATACTGTGTAGCCTCGCTCCACTTGCCACGGGTTCAGCCATGTTGATACTCTAAAACAAATATAAATATATTCCTCACACATTCACACAATACCATCTAGTCTCAAACTAAGCAGAGGATAAACATACTTAAATACATTTTTTTGTAAATACATACATAACTTATTTTCTTCTATAGCTTTTTAAAACACATGAATTCGACGCGAAGTGCATCTTGACTCAAAAAAATTTTTTGTGGTTCATGGAAATAATTGTTATTATCCATTGGATTTAAACTTTAGCTTTGCGAACGTAAAAGAAAGTCAATTCTCATACCTTACAATCGTTAAAAATTCGGTTAAGTTAACTTTTAGTTGTCAAATTGTCACACAATAGGTAAGACAATTTGACAACTTAAAGTCTATTTTTTTATCTCAGATACTAAAATGACATTTCATGTGTTGCCTGTTTTTTAAAACTAATAAATAGTGATGCGATACAGCCGGTACTTACCGATTAAAATATAGGTTAGTTCTGCCGATTTCGGTAAATAGAGACTATAGGCTGTTTTTTAATCTCAAATACTAAAATATCATTACTGTTACCTTTTTTTGTGCAATGTATGTATAGTGATGTACTACCACTATCAAAAGTTAACGATTAATTAAATTTTATACAGTTTTTTGGAAGTAATAATATAAAATGTGCAAATTCTAATTTTAAACTCAGGTACTTAAATAAAACAAAATTTATATTTATTTGGCTGTACAATTAATCTTTAATCAGAAATGGATTCGTTACTTGAGTATTCGGAATCCGCCGAGTCGTCACCTACTTCTATAATGAATCTATCTGTTATGTCGTCGACTATAATAATATGACCCAATTGGCACATTTTGTCTTCAAGTTGAATGACATGCGCTATGCAGTCTTGCCACCGCTGAGGGGTCACTTAACGAAGCTCTTCTTCAAAAAGACTTCGTACTTCATTCAACTTGAAAGTTTTATTATTCTTTGCGACATCTAAGAGAACTATTTAAGGAGATAGGTATTCTAACTGTTGCGTCACAGTACATTTACGCTAACTTAATATAATTATGTCAAACAGAACATCCATTTATTTATTAGGTATAGCGACATTCACAATTTAAATACAAGAAATAAACACAAGCTGGTAGGATTACACCATCGTCTGCACAAAGTTCACAACACTTTTGTGGGACTCGGTGTGCGCTTCTATAACATGTTGCCCAAAGAAATAATGAGCCTACCCCTAAACAAATTTAAAATTGTTGTAAAAAATCACTTAATGCAGAAGGGTTATTATAAGATTGACGATTTTTTAAATGATAAAAACTTTTGGCTCAATACAGAACTTGACATACTAATGTAATCTTTGTATTATTTCTGCTTTGTTAATTAATTTATTAATTATTTACAATTTGTTAACTGATTTATTGATTATTTATAATTTATTAATTATTTATTGTTATTACCTCTTTTAATTTTTTTATTTTTATTTGTAAACATGTTTTTGACATTCATAAGTGTTATTTTGTAACCTACATGAATAAATGTTATTGACTATTGACTATTGACATGTCCCTTTACCTGAGCCCACACATATTCTATTGGATTGAGCTCACAGTGGTAAGGGGGCAGTCGCAAAATAGTGACACCCTGTGTAGCAGACATCTCATCGACAACATACCTCTCATAGACTTTTTTGTGCTTTTTGGAAATTTGGATTAATTCACATTTCAACATTGTTTCTTCATAATGAATATTTTTTGATTGTGGCCAATTTTTTATTTGTTCTTTACGCCAATTTAAAGTAGGTAACGCCTCCAGTTTCCTAGTGTGGTACGGTGCATTATCTATAACAAGAACTGCATTCTCTTTTAATTTTGGAAGAATATTTTTTAACCACTTTTCGTATTGTTCGGAATTCATTTCTTCGTGGTAATCCTCTAAGCCTTTTTTCGCTTCAAATATTAAAGCACCGTCATCCAGAAAATCCTCCTCACTTCCAATATGGGAGACCACTAGTCGCCTTCCTTTTCCTGTAGGCCCTTTCAATCCGGTTGTTAGGCCTTCTAGGAACGCCTGACGCGATGACTGAATAGTGTTATCCACCCAGTGTTTATTCTCAATATGACCTAAAATGATTCTTTTTACTCACTTTTTACTCTTAAGTGCCAACAATTGTATGACTTCTAACGATTATGTTATTGGTTTACCCTAATTTGTTTTATATTATAAAATTACGAAAACTTTAAATTGAAATATGCGCCAATGACTTCATGCAAGAAATGATAGGGATGGACATAGAAGGAAAAACGAGAGAAATTCATTAGATTAAAACGCTTTACCGAAAATATGCTCTAGTAACAGTCAATAACGTTGACTTTACTATTTGTTTTTATAAATATCTAACGACTACTTGCTAATACAAGAGAACTGATATGTCAAAGTAGCGTCATGATTTAGCTGATGTTTTGTTGTGCGATATTGAACCTAATAGTTTTATGACATGCAACTAACATTAACTCTAGAGGTGATAAAGCCATTTAGTTTTCGACTATACTAACAACCGTAATTATTTTACAATAATTACAACACGAATCGAAACACAGGACAGCACTGTTTCTTAAAAGCTGGCTACATTATTTTTACGTTTGACATTTGTAGTTGTCATTTTAGTATCCGAGATAAAAAAACAGACTTTAACTGATTTTTTAATGATTTTAGGGTACCAGAATTGACATGCAGGTTAAAACAATTATCATTAGGTTAATTATTCGACAACTATATTATTTTACTTGTTTAAATGTGAATTATAATAAAGAAAGACATTCGATAATATTGTGTGGGATTAAGCTGTGCCCTCAAGCACAGCGAGCGTTTTTCCATCGACGAACGCAACGAAACGTCGCCGTCGTTACATATAATTGTGAGAAAGTGCATAAATATTCCTTTTTAACTTAAAATGTATTTTTAACGACCTCTGTGGCGTAGTGGTTATATAACACGACTGCTACGCAGAGATCTCGGGTTCGATTCCCGCTCAATGCAAATGTTTGTGTACATGAACATAATTGTTTGCATTGCTCTGAGTGTTTCTATGTATCATAATATGTATGTACTTACAAAAAAAAGAAGTATTTAAGTATGTTTATCCGTTGTCCAGTACTCATAGTACAAGCTCTGCTTAGTTGAGGACTAGCCCCCTTACCCATAAACGCCTCTTAAATTTTAGTCAATTGATTAGTTTAAAATTCTTACAATTTTGTTTGGTATAAGGTTGGTTTAACTAATAAAAATCTCACTAAACTGTGTTTAAATTTAAGAGGTGTTTATGAGTAAGGGGGTAGATGACGTTGTGTGAATGTGTGAGGATTATTTATTATTATGTATCAGATTTAGGAATAAAAAGTAGGGAAAAATAACAAATAGATACTAACTGATCACCATGTAATAGGTTCATACAACGTTCCTTCAGTATCACGAATGAATGTACACAGCGCGCTACTTCCTCTCCCGGCCACTCGTTGGAGGGAAGGAGATCTTTCACCAAATACTCTGGAAATATAATTTATAAACATAAATAATGTCATAAGTATTTTTACAGGGACTTATCCTAACACCTGTGTGTTTATTTTGGGATATTTAGTCAACATTTACGATATTATTGCGTGAATATTATCTTTACGAAATAAAAAGAAGGAAAGCTTGAAATTAAACCCTATCCCAATCCGTTTGGCCAGCGTGGTATTTGTAGGCTAAGTATTAAAAAGCAAATTAGTTCTGATTATTAAAAATATGTTTCCATGTTATTAGTCCTTAGCAGTATTAGCTTCTTGTAATAATAAATAAATAAGTATCTCTCCGTCACGGGAGGAGGTCCGTCCCTGCAGTAGGACATTAATGGGTTGTTATGATGATTTACGATATTTGCGAGTTAAAGTTATCTTCTTCATGTCTTGTACGATTCTCTACTGCCATTACAGTATAAATACCCTCTCTAGACGTACTGGGTCGAGTTTTACATTAGCCCCCTTACTCATAAACGCCTCTAAAATTTTAGTCAATTGATTAGCTTCAATTCTTACGCTTTTGTTTGGCATAAGGTTGGATATGCTAATAAAAATCTCGCTAAACAGTAACTAAATTTAAGACGCGGTTATGAGTAAAGGGGTAGGCATTTATAATAAAAACGTTTAACATCCATTTTGGTCTTTCTAAAAAAACTAACAGTCATGTCCACTGCGAATTCCGTAAAACGGTTTCCATTGCAAAAATTTCCTACCCAAAACTTTGTATTATGCGATAAACAAAGTTTAAAAATATATTAAATTCGCATGCACAAAGGCTTTGCCACTAAAGCAGGCTATCAACTATAAGTTCTGCCATACTACAATTACCTCTAGCGACCATTTCGCAGTTAGTAACAAGCCTAAGACAACTGGCGAGACTGGGCAGCATCACCGGCATTAGTTCACACAACGTCGCGTAGTGATCGTACCTACAAATGTTATATTACAAACTAAATAAAATGTATTTACCTCTAGCGACCATTTCGCAGTTAGTAACAAGTCTAAGACAACTGGCGAGACTGGGCAGCATCACCGGCATTAGTTCACACAACGTCGCGTAGTGATCGTACCTACAAATGTTATATTACAAACTAAATAAAATGTATTTACCTCTAGCGACCATTTCGCAGTTAGTAACAAGTCTAAGACAACTGGCGAGACTGGGCAGCATCACCGGCATTAGTTCACACAACGTCGCGTAGTGATCGTACCTACAAATGTTATATTACAAACTAAATAAAATGTATTTACCTCTAGCGACCATTTCGCAGTTAGTAACAAGTCTAAGACAACTGGCGAGACTGGGCAGCATCACCGGCATTAGTTCACACAACGTCGCGTAGTGATCGTACCTACAAATGTTATATTACAAACTAAATAAAATGTATTTACCTCTAGCGACCATTTCGCAGTTAGTAACAAGTCTAAGACAACTGGCGAGACTGGGCAGCATCACCGGCATTAGTTCACACAACGTCGCGTAGTGATCGTACCTACAAATGTTATATTACAAACTAAATAAAATGTATTTACCTCTAGCGACCATTTCGCAGTTAGTAACAAGTCTAAGACAACTGGCGAGACTGGGCAGCATCACCGGCATTAGTTCACACAACGTCGCGTAGTGATCGTACCTACAAATGTTATATTACAAACTAAATAAAATGTATTTACCTCTAGCGACCATTTCGCAGTTAGTAACAAGTCTAAGACAACTGGCGAGACTGGGCAGCATCACCGGCATTAGTTCACACAACGTCGCGTAGTGATCGTACCTACAAATGTTATATTACAAACTAAATAAAATGTATTTACCTCTAGCGACCATTTCGCAGTTAGTAACAAGTCTAAGACAACTGGCGAGACTGGGCAGCATCACCGGCATTAGTTCACACAACGTCGCGTAGTGATCGTACCTACAAATGTTATATTACAAACTAAATAAAATGTATTTACCTCTAGCGACCATTTCGCAGTTAGTAACAAGTCTAAGACAACTGGCGAGACTGGACAGCATCACCGGCATTAGTTCACACAACGTCGCGTAGTGATCGTACCTACAAATGTTATATTACAAACTAAATAAAATGTATTTACCTCTAGCGACCATTTCGCAGTTAGTAACAAGTCTAAGACAACTGGCGAGACTGGGCAGCATCACCGGCATTAGTTCACACAACGTCGCGTAGTGATCGTACCTACAAATGTTATATTACAAACTAAATAAAATGTATTTACCTCTAGCGACCATTTCGCAGTTAGTAACAAGTCTAAGACAACTGGCGAGACTGGGCAGCATCACCGGCATTAGTTCACACAACGTCGCGTAGTGATCGTACCTACAAATGTTATATTACAAACTAAATAAAATGTATTTACCTCTAGCGACCATTTCGCAGTTAGTAACAAGTCTAAGACAACTGGCGAGACTGGGCAGCATCACCGGCATTAGTTCACACAACGTCGCGTAGTGATCGTACCTACAAATGTTATATTACAAACTAAATAAAATGTATTTACCTCTAGCGACCATTTCGCAGTTAGTAACAAGTCTAAGACAACTGGCGAGACTGGGCAGCATCACCGGCATTAGTTCACACAACGTCGCGTAGTGATCGTACCTACAAATAATGTTTAGTTAGAAAATTATTTATTCATTAACATAGATAGTAACATAACAGTACCAACGCAATCGATCAGTCTTTCACCTTTACCCCAGGGAGGCTGGTGTGTCAGAGTCACGAAATATGAAGTGCGGTGTACCGACGTATTTTATTTGTGTATTTTACGTTTAAAGGGGCAGCATGGCCAGAAGGCTAACCTTATTCAAATCATTAAACGAATTATCGGGATATTTACTATGTTTAGAGTTGTTGAGTTTCCGATATTTTGACGCTATTACAAGCGCCATGATCACGAAGGAACTGAAGTACAATAGTAATAAAAAACCAGTGCGAAAGAGGGTAGAACGGTGCCTTTGTTCTTAAGACTTATTAACCGCAAGTACTTAAACTAATAATGGTGAAAGTGACCATGACAGTTTAAATAATAATTATTATATTATTCAAATGGTCACGGAGGATTACTATAGTGTGACCACAGGAGCTGTGCACCTCCTGAGGTATGCGCGCGGCGAGAGGGGGGTGGACATATAGAGTACATGATAAATACTGGTATAGAATAAACAGTCTATGATGTAGCTACTAGCGACATCTGACGCAATATACTTAAGTTATTTGGCTGGTACTGGTCGCTGCACGAGCGGCTGTAGCAGTTTTCTATTAAAAGACAGTTTTTTTTTAAACTCCAAGAAAGTATTTACATTGTTGTATAGTTTTAAGCGTAAATAGGAACATTATTTGTGTTTTTATTATGTAACTTTGAGAAAAATGACATCTAGCGGAATGTATCAAATACTCTAAGAACATGAAATTCTTAGAGAAAAATATAATGTTCGAATTGTTGTGACACTGCCGTCAAAACTCGTGACAGCAGGTAGGTGTCCGTTATGGTAGCATACACAAGAGCTATATCGAGTTGGTTACTATGCCAAAAAACTGCATAAAAAAAAGTAAAAAAAATCCAATTCTTAAGATTAATGATGAGGAATTAGAAATCGTTAACACTACAGTATTCCTAGGAATTACTTTATACAAATTACCCCCTTACTCATAAACGCCTCTTAAATTTAAGTTAAATGATTACCTTAAATTCTTACGGTTTTGTTTAGTATAAGTTTGATTTTACAAATAATAATCTCGCTAAACAGTGATTAAATTAAAGAGGCGTTTATGAGTAAGGGGTGAGTTCTTATTTCCTAGTTTAATGTCAAAACGCCGAAAACATTATGTATGCCACAGCATAATGTCATTTTCACCTTTCTCCCATAGATCATTTGACTTTCTGAGCGGTTTCCTATACAATAAATTAAATAAAATATTAATCATTTATCCTAAAAATAAAATAAACACAAAAACAGCTTTGTATAGCTTTTTGCTTACCCTCAACTATGATGAAACAGAATCCCTTTTAAGAATGGCAATATAGTACTGTAAAGCAGCAGACATTTCACAACCAGCACTGACACATATACACACGTACACATACACCCACACGCATCCACACACACACACACACACACACACACCAACACGCATACACACAACACCAACACGCATACACACAACACAAACACACATGACAGGCACATATATTTAGACTAATTACTGTATTTTAATAAAGCTTGCTTAAAAATATTATATACAATTTAAAAAGTACTCCTGCACTTGTACAAATTTGCACACAACCAGTATTCAACTGTTTCCGTGGATGGAGGTCTGGTTATGCATAATACAGGTCTAAACCTAGCTTGGAAACCAGGCTCCCACTACTTAATTATATTCGCAATGTACCTAAACTTTGTAAACTGTTTTTGTTTTGGGAGTCAATAAATAAATTGTTGTTGTTGTTGTTGTATTTATCACCTGCATATTTTTAATAAAATATGAGTATATTTGGGTTACATTGTGATCAACTAAGTAAGTGTAATATATTACAGATATGTCTATAAAGTCGTCAAATTTGTGATTTTTATTAGTTCATTAATCTACAATAAACTAATACTGACTTACGAAGAACAATGTAAACAATGAGTAGAGTAAATCAAAGTGCCACGCGGGAAGTGATTTTTAAAGTCATAAGGCGATGTTTAGCGGAGCACGATTCTGGTCAACTTTTATGCGATTTGGATGATGTTTATGGGCGAACTGCAACTGTGATGGGTATGTAATCGTTTTACTGTTTTTCGTAATCTGTCAGGCATCGTGTACATAGCACATTTTTAGGTTAGACATTCATTGTAAGTAAGAAAAATCGTAGTACGACCTTTTCTGTTGATACATTATCAGTTGCATTAGTATAATTCAGTCAAGATTTATCCCAATTTGAATTTGAATTAATTGCTTTATGTCTATATTACGGTTGATAACTAATGCTCCGCTAAACATCGCCATAGAACTTTAAAAATCACTTCCCACGTGCCACTTTGATTTACTCTACTCATTCTTTATGTTGTTCTTCGTAAGTCAGTATTAGATTATTGTAGATTAATGAACTTATAAAAATCACAAAATGAAAACCGTTCCGCAACTTCTACTCGATAACAGCTCATGTACAAGTCTATTTTGAATTTCAGTGTTGCCAGACACATGAACAATTTAGTTCCTCAAACTTTAATTTCTTGACTTTATAGACAACCTGTACCTACATTTAAAAAAAATAGTTGTTGTAGTTTTAATATTATAGCGTAATGAAATAACTCCAGCCCTGCCCCTAAGAACCGATAATATCTCCGATAATATTGAATTTTGTATTGAAATAAAGTGTTACACAGGCGTTATTTCAGGGTTACATTTTTACTGTATTAACAGAATTACTGTACCTATGTTTTGTAGTTCTCGAGATATTCAAATCACTTGTGAGCATATTATCTGTACCAGTACTATGAACATAAATTAACATGGTTTTTTGACAGTCAGAATTTCACGCATTATTTTAACATAAAGAATTTTTCAAAAGAAAAGTTCCCTAACGGACACCTATTTTTTCTTCGTCCCCCACCTCGCCGCGCATACCTCAGAGGGTGCACAGCTTCTGTGGTCACACTATAAGATGGTACATTGTATCTCTAAAGAGCAAAGATTCTTCCGGCTTCCTTTTTTGTGATCCGTGGCCTCATGTTACTTAATCCTACTTCCTACTAATATCCTACTTATTATAAATGCGAAAGTAGATAGATGGATGGATGTTTGTTACTCTTTCACGCAAAAACTACTGAACGGATTTTGATGAAATTTGGAATATAGGTAGTTTAGGGTGTAGAATACCATTTAGGCTACCTATAGCACGCAGGTGAAGCGGGCATCAGCTAGTATAACAATAATAAGAATAATTCTCGTCATTCCTCATGACGAGAATCTTGTGAAAGTCGAAAAAGACAAACAAGAAAAAAATATTATATAAACTACTTGACAACCATATCAAAAAGGTTATTCCTCACCTTGACCATCCAGTTAATATGATGCCGACAAAATCTACAGTATCCTTGTAAATGTTAAATTCACGAAGCCAAGCGTCATGATTACTTACGTATCTAGCCACTGGGGTCAACGCCTGGAAATAATTTATTAAAAATTGGTTTAAAACCAAGGAATAATCTTTGACAAAACCATTTCTAAGACAAGTGATATGGTTTAATGGGGAATGGCCCAGACCAATGCAAGCAATCTTGTTCATGCCCACAAATAGCAAGCAAAAATCGGACCTGGACTAAACTACTAAATATGTCACCACCCCATCTCATCCCATCGGTGTCGTAAAAACCGACTAAGGGACTATCCGTCAATATTATCTTTACAAAATAAAAGGAAAGAAAACTTGAAATTATACCCTATACCAATCCGTCTGGCCAGTGTTGTATTAGTAGGCCAAGTATCTCTCCGTCACGGGAGGAGGCTCGTCCCTGCAGTGGGACATTAATAGGCTGTTAAGATGTATGTCCTATCTGTCAGTAAAATTCCAGATACAGGGCTCCAACCCTAATGCCATGGTCTCGTTTATAGAAAAATCTTTAAATAGTGTACCTGACAACTCCCGTTGGCACCTTTGAATGCAGATCCGGCCCATATCTTAGGGAACAACTTCATATATTTTTGCCAGAGCGCATAATCTGTTTGAAAGTTCTCTAAACAGTTGTAGTTCCAGTAAACTGGTTGGACATTTGTCAAGTCATATGCTGTAGCAAGAGAAAAAATGTTATTCTATTTTTTTATTGCCTACTCTCTATGTGTAATCGCTTGCTGTCGTGATAAGGACTAACCCCCGGTTTCCGAATGTAGGATCATTGGCATCGATCATTGGCAGGGGATTTTTTTTTTCAAATATTTTCTTAACTAATTAAGTATCAAGTGTCAAATTTTAGTTTTAGTCTTGTAGCTTACTGGACTGCAACTAATAAAAAAATTGTTTGTTCAATGATTATTCAAAATTTATTTAAACTAACCTTTAAAAGCATCCTCATTGATAGTGCGTAGCATATCATCCCACATAAGCACAGTCAATTCTGGTCTCCTCTTGTTAATATATAAGGTTAAATTTTGTATGTAGTCCAGAAATATTGAGTCACCCTGAAATTTTCTGTTCATTGCTTTCCTTTTACATTCTGAGCATTCACCTTTGTGCCATACCTGTAAGCAGTAATTTTTAATTAAAAAAAGTAACTTCAGGCTGAGATTTCATTCATTCAAAAAAATTAAAGTATCTCGGAAAATATATCTATTCAAAATAAATAAGTACTCCATTGAAATTGAACAATAAATTACAGAGTTCTGCAGTAGCACTTACCTCCTGCACATTTTAGAATAGGTTAATAGTACAAAATCACTGCAAAAAGTACTAATCTGTATAAAGTCTACAAAAGTCCTACTGCATGGACAACACTATTATTTCTATACAAGGAAACTCCACAGTCCCTAAAACACCATTTAGATAAGGAGGTAACATTCCACAAGGAAATAGACATTCCTTTAATATTTCTTTGTTTTCTTCGTTTATTTTTGTGTTTGTTCGTATTGGGAGAGCCCTACTTCCATCAGTGGACTGCGATAAGCTAGTTGATTGATTGATTGATAGTATTTCTTTATAAACTTAGACAAGACTAACCCCCGCTTTCTGAATGACTGTTCAAGTAATGGCTAACGCAGACCTGGACGGCATGGCAAAGTATTTTAATTTTTACTAATGGAAGTTCAACCGTACTGTTACAGAAATACGACATAAATTGCTATTTTTTTGAAATGATGCCGCGGCATTGAAAAATCCCTTTCAATACGGTTGAATTTCCATTAGTAAAAATTAAAATACTTTGCCATGCCGTCCAGGTCTGCGTTAGCCATAAAAATCAACTAATCAAGTGTCAAAACTGTCATTTTAGTTCCTGAAAATGATAGTTTTGTCACTTGATTAGTTAATTTTTACCTGATCAGACACTCGGAAACCGGGGGTAAATTGCTAAGATATTCATAAAATCATATATCTATAACTTCAGATTTATAAGGCACAGTCTTACCTCATCAGCCCCAATATGAAAGTATCTGGCATCAGGTTGAGCCTTCAAAGCTTGATCGACCATGTTCATAACAAGTTCCTGAGAGCCTTCTCGAGATGGGCAGAGAACTGCAGGTGAAGAGGGAACTTCTCTCAACCCTCGGAAAGCTGGATGTTTGAGAACAAATTCTAGGTGTCCTATTGTTTGAATTAACTGGATCTGAAAGAAGTGTTAACAGTTTCCTTTACTTTTACTTTAGTTTAATTATAAAATAAAATGTATTTTTGCTTTATTTTGGCAACTTGATCCCCTTCAATCCCCCCAGTGTTTCCGTATGTGAGACTTATTATAAATGTTAATCAGAGACAAACTAATATAAAAAATATTGCCGTAAGAAATTGAGTATAGTACTAAATCTAAGCCCAGGTTTTTTAATGACAGCCTATGCAGTATATGAGATGAAATCTACATAAATACTGAAACAAATGATTAAACTATACAACTAAGATGATAAAACCATAAATACTTACAGCTTCTAACCCATTATTTCTGGCAAACTGAAATATGTGTTGTACTTCCTCCTTTGAGTACATTCCATCTCCACCACTATCACATTGACTGCCAAGTACTGACAAGTCACCAGAGTAAGGAAAGGTATCTTCCCACTCTAAAAGGAATCCTGTTGCTCCCCATGATTTGGCCATAAGTAGAACCTATAAATTGTTAATGTCATTTGTATTAAGTCCACATTTATAAAGAACAGCCAAATTAAGACCCTGCTCTTCTTGGAGTTGTTTCAAAAACACCCTATTTTTAAAAGATTACTGATTCACTGAATATTTTGGCAGCTACTTAGCATTTTCAGAAATAATTTTAAGTCCTATTAATATCCTGCATCTAAAAGCATAGTTACATTTAAACTTATGTTAATAACTTTTAAGTCATGGGAACGGTAATTCAATAGATGCCTAAGAATAAGTTGGAAAAAACGATACCTCAGTTATGTAACATCTAAATGGTATGCTATACAATAAAATATAGTTATAATACCTTAATTTATAATTAATTATTTACTCACATTTTCCAAATATGGTATTTTTAAAGGTGCCCCTTTTAAATCCAAATGTACAATTCTGAAAATAACAATTATTTCACTAAATGTCACTTTATATTACAAATAATTGACTGAAGCCACATGTTAATTTATTCATAAATAAATTTTATAACAAAAAGACAGGTAAAAATGTGTTATTGATTAAGAAATATAATTTCAAAACATAATTAAGATTTTTCAAGACCTTTCAAATCGATTCATTTTGCTTGTCATCGTCTTAAATAAATTTCTCTGCGTTTGTGTGAACCTTAATATAATTTATATTAGTTACATAGTCCAGTTTCTATCAATATAATATTCGTTTTGTTTTAACTGGATTGTTTGCTGTTCAATGTTGGAAACCAACGGAGTTCATTGTGATTTATAACCTTTGCTTAATGTTTTTCTTTTTACGTCAACTTTTATGAACTGCACAGTGCACTGCAATTATACATGAAAATCCAGTAAATAATAATGTACTCTGTCATGAAAATAAAAATATTTTAGTCTCAAAGTTTATTTACTTTTACTAGAGTTGACTTTAATGACATAAGTGAGTGAAGTTGAAGTGCATTGACTGATGAATTGAGTGACATTAACATATCGTCCCTTACAACACCGCTTAAATCTACGTCCCCTAGCCAAAACTTCTTTATTATGTTCATGGAATGAAGAGTGGCAGTCCAGCAAGCTGGTGAAAGGTCGATTTTATGGATCTATTCAACCTCTTATTCCATTAAAACCGTGGTTTAGTGTGCGAAGAAATGTTAACAAATTTGCCACTTCAATAATATTCGACTTCGTTTGGGGTTTGTTTGTACACCGGTCTTTTTAGCGAAGATGCACATTAGAGATCATTCTATCTGCGATTGTGGCTTGGACGACGGCACTCTCGAGCACCTGTTTTTCTTCTGTCCTAACCTTTCTGTTCCTCTTTATGACTTATTGCCTAACTGTATACCCCGCCCAGTAAACATTCCTTTTCTTCTATCCCTAGCTCACACCCCACTTATTGACGTCTTATATAGATTCATATCCATTAATAAGATATTATTATAATAAATTTGCATGATTTAAAATATATTTTTATGTTTTTCACTTAGGTATGTATAATAGATGATTTATTTTACTTAGAATAATTTAGCTTTCTACTGATGACTTACCAAGCCTTATTTTAATTTAATTTATTTTTTTGTTTTCGTAATAGAAATCAGACTAACTTTTGTATTTTCAGTTTTTGTTAGGGACCGGGCATTTTTCTTTTTTATACTTTTATTCTCTCCACCTTGACGTTGGCAGAATCATCGGGGAACGATGGGGGCCATTGAATTAAAAAAACAGAAACAGAACACCGCATAAGTCATTTTTATTTTACCAACTTTACAGGAGACGAATAAAACTGTCTATTTTAAAATATCTGTGGTTTTTTACTATTGCCACTTAATACATAGGTTAAGAAATAATTATATATGTTATAGTCAAAACTCATAACCGGTCAAAACCACTTTTGACCGAAAAAATCAGTCAATAGTGGTTTTGACCGGCGAGTGCTACAAACATTTTTTTTAATGTAAAACTAGAATATAGTATTATTATATTATAGCACTCGCCGGCCGCTGCTGCGGCACGCTCGCTTCGCTCGCTCGGCTGGTGCGTCGCCCCCCCCCCCTCCCATTCGGACTGTCCTAGGGGTATTTTTCTTTTGTGGACTTTTGGCGCGTTAACTCTTGAGCAAGAGCTTGCTAGGCCCTTGCTCTCGGCTGTCTTTCCAGCAGTCGACTGTCTTTCCACTGGTAATGTGTCTATTGCAAGATCTAATCTTAGCATTCCATGGATTCTCCGTGCGGGTGCCGGGTTCATCGCGTGATAAAGGACGGAACACTTGCATAACAGCGTCTGGGACTTACGACCCAGATGTAGGTTTAAGGAGGCTTCCTTACAACGCGTTAGCGGTCACCTTCACTGTCTGCTATGTTCCTTCCTCTACCTATCCAAATTTGGTAGGAGCCTAACAATGCCGTGATAGTAGAGAGCTTACTGAAGTTCTCTGCAGTCCTAGTTCTTTTAACAGATTGTAAAGGGATTTAGCTGGTGTACCACTCGCACCTATTTCCACGGCATACAGAGTAACCCTATAGCCATTTCTGGTTATCTCATTTGTCAAGTCAAAGTATTTGTTTGTCTTAATAATTAAGGGTCTTTAGGGATGTTAGTTTCCCACGCTACCGTGAGCTCAATAAGTACTACACGCTTTTTCAATTTTGAGTAGAGAAATATGTCTGGTCTCAACGGCTACACGCAGATATCCTCCGGGATTTTGTAGTGTGTTTCATACGTGTCAACCAGTAGAGTCCAATCGTCTCTCGGACTCAGGACTGAAAAAGACTTGTAGGTGGTCTTTTTAGTAGTACCTTCCTTAACAAATTGGATGTTTTGTCTTTTATTCGTAGTCAGTCCTTTTCTAGCTCTGGCAATTAATTCTAAATTAATACGAATAAATCAATAAACATTACTTTATTATATAGCTTACCTCTTAATCATCTATTTAAAGTTCTTGCATAGACCTTTCAGCCATAAAATTCGCATAAAAATTTAATAATCACGGAACGGGAAGTATTTTCGTGCGAATAGTATGACAAAATAAGGACTTGTGCGGTGTTGCGACGCCAACCGACTTGAGCTCTGTTACTATTTTTTGAATAACGGCTTCTGATTGGCTGATATCTATTTCATGAGACCAATGGTTCGACGCGCAATGAGCAGCTTCATCCAATGGCATTAAAATGTAAAAACCACCAATTTTCGACTTGAGCGGTGTTGTTAGCTAAGGGACGATATTGGTGTTCTCAGTGAGTGATTCTGATTCGATTCGAGTCTCTTGGATCACATCGGTCAGTACAGTCACGAGCAAAAAATAATATGTACCTACACATTGTCAATTTTCTTAACTATCTGCACGTTTATCTAGATATTAGAATACCAAGATTATTTTGTAATTTACAAGAGGTTCCGTACAGTTTTGAAGTAATCTTCGAATATTAAATTTTTGATTGGCAGAACTTTAGAAAACTGTTTTACAAAATGTGTACATATTATTGCTCGTGACTGAACACTGTTGAAATCCCTAAAACACACAGTTAGTTTAAAATCTTGTAATAATTCTATTACTAATATTAAAAAGAGGTAAAGTTTGTGTTTGTTTGTTTGTGACGTTGTATGTAGGGGGTAATCTCTGGATCTAATGATCCGATTTTAAAAATTCTTTCTGTTTTAAATAGTTCATTTATCGGGGAGTGTCATAGGCAATATAGTATCACGCTATAACTAATAGGAATGGAGCAGTAATGAAATATGTTTAAAAAAGGGACGCTTAGTAACGTTTTCTTTCGCCGCCCTACGAAGTGGGCACGGATCAGCTAGTATGTTATACTTTGAAGATGTAGTTAATTCCTTTCTATACCAATAGATTTTACTGCATTACACAGAGAGAAGATTTTTACTTAGGTTCTACCTAGATAAGGACTTTCTGAATTCGTGATGCAATCATATTTTTTAAAGTTGAAAAGTAATGTTTATTAGGTACTAATAAATTGATTAAGTTATGCATTCTATTCCTACGTAAATCTAACTTAAAATTTTATTTTTGAAAAGTTATGTTGTACATCCAATTTCCTAACGAAAGTTTTTTAGGTGCTGATGGACACTCTTTAGAATTATGTAATTAGTCTACACCAACACATACATTATGCCCAATCTGAGCGACTAATAAATGACGTATGGAGGATATTTACATCAAGACGCAAGTAGATTTTTTTTCGGTTTATTATGGTAGGTCTTGTCATTTATCCTGACATCCAGGAGGTAATTCCACGAATTTGAGTTTCTTAATTCTTTCCTTAATTACTACTGGGGAAATTAAGAATTAAACTACTACTACTTACTTAAGAATAGGGTAATCGTCATCATAACAGCCCATTAATGTCTCACTGCAGGGAGGGGCTTCCTCCCGTGACGGAGGGATACTTATGGGCTACTAATAGGGAAATAAAACAACGAAATACAAAGCATCAAAGTTTATTACTTATACATTAGTTACCTACTATTAAGTAGGCACTTTTTCCATTCGTTCTTTAGAAACGAATTAGGTAATACCTACTTATTAATTTACGTAAATACACAAACTTATCTAAAATACTTTCAAATATAAATTCAGTTCCCCTGGATTGCGTTACGTACATACTCCCAAAACTCATTATATAAATGTCAATTTCCAATTAGAAACTTCAGAAAATGTTATGAAAATAGGGTTGTCAAGAACCTATATAATGCCAGTTCAATTGATTAAAGCACCAGAAGGTTGACCACCTTGAAAAAATTCTGACTAACTACTTTGTTAACTTTAGGTAAATAAATCCTAAGTACTTCTTCCTTGAACCTAAGTTCAATGATTACACAATGAAGCATAGACAATCTCTAATCAATTACGTCATTGGTGAATTTTAGTAACAAGGGTTTAATAGATAGATAAAGAGTACCTTCACGGCTTGCACAAGAAACAGAGTTAATAAAAAAACAGTAAGTATGTTTTGTAACCGTGGAAGCATAGATAAAGATAATACATATGAAACGTGGAAGTCATGACAACAAAATGTTACCTCACAGGTTTAAATAGGGAGCTCATTTTGTTTGTTGTATATTAGTAAAATACGGCAACTAGTAATGGATAAATTGTCTTGATTATTAAAATATCGGCTACAGTCCCCACGTAAATTTCTTTGAATACAAAAAAGGAGACCGTTTATAATAAATACAGACTTAACAAATAAAATATGATAAATACGTACACACGATAAGTCACAATAATAATATAAATATTTAAAATATAATTCAAAATTACAAATACATTACAAACATTATTTTAAGAAATAACTATCTAAAAGGTCATAATGCATTACAAATAAGGTAGTCTATCAAATTCTAAATAAGTACTTAAAAAACAAGTCGTGTCAGACTTGTTTAAAAGGAGGTTAAATAACTATTTTCTTTAATGCCAGCTATGTTTCTTTAATGGGCGATGATGATTTTCACTCCTGGGTCTGGTTCACCGGCGACGTCTTTAGCCAAGGGTGCAGTACCACATATGCGGAAGTTCTCTGTGTATGGTATAATACCGACTAAAAATCCTGAAATGATCACCCATAGACCGGCAACGTAGAAAGCCGCATCCCAATGGCCAGTTGCGTCTTTAAGCGCTCCTGAAATCATACAAATATATATTTTAAGTATCTTTCTCTATAATGTATCTATGTTATATCTATAATTATCAAATCAAAAGTGTCCACTTCATTATATTATTTCAAAATTTGCCCTTCTATTATTTTTTGTCTGTATGTCCATTCGCTGCTGTATTAGTAAACACAAAAATAGATAAAAATAACAGACAGGCAGGGTCTTTTCTAAGATGTTTTTCCTTTCACACATCCACTAGATGACATTCCCTTAAAATTAGATTTTAATATAAATAAATAGATACTAACCAGCCATGGGGGGTCCAATAAGATGTCCAATACCCTGACTCAAAAGTACTAAGCCATAAGCCATAGTAAATCTCTCCAAAGCAATCAATTCTACTAAAATACTGGGCGTATATGAATATGAACTAGAAAACATGAGTCCAAACATAACAGCGTTCAGTGCTATTATGTAAAAGCTATACGGAGCTTCCGGATCCATTGTTCGGATCAGTACAGGAAATAGAATGATGGTCACACCACATAATATTAGGCATATGGCATAGGTCTTCGTTACATTTACCCAAGGAAGATCTCCCATCCAACCAAGACCAACCTGAAAAATAAACACAATCTCTTAACAATGCGCATAATTATAATTTCGGATTTCTGTCATTTACATTTGTTTCTTCGAGATCTTAATTAATATAAAAAGGGACAACTTGTTAGTAAGGACCCACTAGGTCATTTCTAATAGTTTCTATATTTGAGCAGCCAATGTCTCTTTATGAATCAGTAGGTAGGTCAATGTGTCAAAAGTTGATGCTTCCCTCAAATAATTTGAATTTTCTAACAAAGCGCTTCTATTAAGCATTATTTTTAGGGTTTACAGGTTCGATTGGGTCTTTCATTAAGGCTTTTACGGCTAAAATTTATTCAAAAAATTACAAGAAATATACAGCGTATAATAATAATACTTACAATGCCAACAATAGTAGCTACACCAAAGACACTCAGCATCCAAGATCCATGGCTCTCAGAATACCCACTCATGAGCATAAAGTTTGATATGTAGAAATATGGAACAATGAACCAAATAAATAGCACCAGAGTCGACAGATTCATCATCAGGAAGTGAAACTCGGTAAACATGTTAAAGTCGAAGGTTTTGTTTATCATGTCCACTAAACGTTGTCCCCATGTCTGAAAGAGTAAGTTAAAACAAATTATTTTTTTTCAATTTAATTATTTCTTTTATGTATTCAGTCTAACCCTATTTACTTGCTTATAATAGGTACAAGTCTAAAAATAGCTCAATACAACTACTGACAGTCATAGTTTTATAGTTAGGGCTTAGCTTAAATTTTCTTAGGTATTTCTCATTAACACAGAAATAATTTTTAAAATCGGTTCATTAGATCCAGAGATTACCCCCTACGTCACAAACTCACAAACACACAAACTTTACCTATTTCCAATATTAGTAAGTAAAGGTACCTAGATTCTCGCCTCAAGATAGGTTTGTCTAGCTAAGGCAAACATCAAACAGATATTTATTTTTACATAGACATAATATTTTATATCGCTAACTATAGGTACTTACATAATATATTTATTTTAATGAATTTCCTTGAGGCTAACTTGTACCTACGTATTAAAATAATAATTATTATTAGCGCACTAAGTACCTACCTAAATTAAAATATGCATGTATTATGTGACTCATATCAAAAAGGCTATATTTGGCTGATTATTATAAATACTAGCAAAATAATAACTTAAAAAATCAATTACCTTCTCTTCTTCAACAGACCACATAGAATTCCTGTAAATATCAGGACAAGAAGACGCTCGAAGTTTATACTTTGCAATGTTCATCATAGCACCGCGATGCATTATAGAATTTCTATGTACCCTAATATTCCTCAGATAATGTTGATCTGTATGAAACTGCCTCGCCCACCAATCCTGACGAGGCTGGATAACTGCAGGCTTGTTCTCTGGTATTGGTTGCAATAACTTCTCTCTAACCATGTCCAGCTTACTTTCAAATAGTTTCTGCTTTCGTTCCTTCTCCTTTTTGTTAAGCTTAAACTTCATTGACATTGTCACAGGCTTTGACTTTGATACTTCAGGTACTGGTTCGTTCAATTTCTGTTCCGAAGCACTCCTTAATGCTAATAACGATGGGTAGTTTTGTAGGATGATGTTGTAGAAACGTTTGTTTGTTATAAGTTGGTCTAATACTTCTGCAGGCACCTGAAATTATAAATAATCATTAAGATATAATTCAAAACAAACGACATTTTTTTTTAAATAAAGCATGTTTAACTACCTATTTACCTTTTCACTCTGTTTTAAAAATGTCGGAAGATTAAGCACAGAACTGACTTTCTGCATAGACATATCTTTATTTATTTGAGTCGTCGTTTCCAAATCTTCTGCTGCAGTTATGGATGCAACTAAAGCTGTGAGTATATATTCAGGCGTTTCACCACTTTTCATTAAAGTCTTTAATTCTTCTGCTCCTGGGTATACCGATTCTCCTCCCCCAGACTTTGCTGATATTGACATTGAACTAGAAGCTCTCTTAGACTTATTCAGACTTCTTTGTTTTTTCTGTTCCAATATCAACCATTCAGGATCTCTCATCACAGCACCACACACGCATACGTTAAGTACAGAACCGGCTAATAATAATAAAGTTCCTCTCCATCCGAATTCCTCTAATAGATACGTCGTCAAGGGAGAATATATAAAGGTACCGAAGCCAACTCCACATGATCCCAAGCCAACAGCCAAATTACGTCGCTTTTCGAACCAATAAGCGATAGACACTACAGCTGTTACGTACAGCAAGCCTGTTCCCAGCCCTGCCATAACGCCGTATGTTACATATAAGACTTCGACAGAATTGCTAAACGATGCAGCTACAAACCCTATAGTCGATGCTATTCCTCCAACAATAGTCATTTTCCTGCACCCATAACGGTCTACCAGAGCACTCATAATAGGTCCAGCTATTAACGGAACGGAAATAAATAAACTCCCAATCAATGATGTTTTCGCCTCACTGGTATTAAAAAATATGACAAATTTGTCATGCATCAAGCCGTAAGAGAAAGCTAATCCGTCCGCTACTGTTGCAATTAGAAAAGAGGCAGCAACCACCACCCATCCCCAGCCACCGTCAGGTATTTGTGGCGCCTCGAGTGGTGGTTTACTGGAACAAATACTGTCTGTATCTGCGAGACCAAAAAATTTGACACCTTCATTCGTTGAAATCGCATCCTCGTCATTTTTCGCATCGTTCTGATAACCAACTGTTAGGTGATTGTGATTATCTTTCTCATTTCTTGTATCCGTCTTCATAGAATTAACGATATCCAAATCATCTTTAGGTTTAATCCAATCTCTCACCTCATGTTTTTCATCAATCACACCGTCTATAAATTTGATGTCATTTATTTTCTGAAGAAGGGGAGACGTAGTCTTCTCCTCTTCAGACGGTACTTGAAGTCCGTACTTGAACGATGGATCTTTACCTGGAATGCCATTAGCATACGCTGTTTGTGATTCCATTAGTAGGTAAAGTGATCTCTTCTTAAGTACGAGTTAAGTACTTACTCGATAGCTAATTCGGTCCTCTAACGGACGTCGTGAACACTACCAGAATTGGATTTTGTAAATCCAATTGAGATTTCTTCTACGGCGAAGAAATTATTAGTTCTCTCGATCCGTGTCTTAATCTTGGGTCTCTAGCGGAGTAGCGACAGAGTCTCTTCGAGATACAAAGCGTTAGGGCGCAAGGGTTGTAGCTTGTCGGGTTCATCAAGGACCGGCTAGTCCTCGAGTCCACACTTTTGAAAAAATCACTTTCTATATTGTGATACGTTCGTCTTTTGAACTTCGTGTACCTTGTAGACATTAATTAAAGTTTTGAAACTTGAAATATTTGCAGCATTTCTAAATCGTTGAAAACAGGTTGAATCTGTAACAATAAAAAATATAAATGAGCATTTCCGATTATTTATAAGCAAAACAACACAAAGTCATAAATCCTACTTCATGAATAAAATGTCTAACAATATTTATATATTCAGTCTGAAATTATACTTTATAATCTAGATAAAAGAAATAAAATTGTTTTATGTCGCTGCACAGTTTGTACACGGCCCGACTTATCTACACTTAGTAGGGATTCTTAATTTCAGACTCTTTAGTCATTGGTCTGGTCTTAAGTCATTGATGAGGCCTGGATTAAGGTGAAGCTTAGGGGCATAGCTCCACCTAAATCCAGACCAACAAAATCAGTAATTAAGGCAGCGTTTTTTATATACAAACGCATTTCACCAGACAAAACAGTAACAATTTAGTAATACTAGAAGTACCCAAGGCCATATAAAATCTTTGAACAAACATAAAACGAATGTAAGTAAGTATTAACGTTAGGTAAAATAATAATAGCACACTCTACGATTATACGTGTATGCATGAAGTCATTCAGTATTTTCCTGTAACAGTTAGAAACGTTTGGTTTGACATAGTAACTACAATATAGCGTAAGTACAATACAAATAAGATAAGCTGATGTTGTATTATTTTATAAAGGTGTTAATATGAAATACAAGTCATGGTTAAATGAACTGTTTCAATCATAAGGATGCCAAGTTCATGTAGGTCACTTGACCTAGGTTACCCATTACGTTAACTGGGAAATAAAGGAGAAGAATAGCAGCACCCAAACTGGCCATGGTAAACGAGGTATTTATGGTTGTCTCAATCATCGAATCAAATTTATTTATGAAATTAAAATAAGATAGAAAAAGATAACATGTTGTCCCCACTCCATCTTATCCCATAGGTGTCGTCAAATTCCAATCCGTATGCATACTTTATACAGTCAACCAAGTTTCTTCTGGACTTAAGGTGACCCTACCATTAGTGAGACATCAATGGGTTATTATGATGATTACCGAAAGAGGTTTAATACGTCACAATTAAAAGTTAAACAAAGATAGTTTTTACGTAACCTTGAAATACTTTTCTGGTATCACTAAGAGTCAAGAAGGTCACATGACCTTTGCATTTCACGGTCTCGTGTGATAACAGATAATTATAATAAAGGGGTTCGTTCATTCTTTATTTTGTTTTCTTATTGTTCTCTATAATCTTATCAAGTGAAGCAATAACAAGAAAAGTCAATTTCCGCACACGGTAATTATGATTTGACAGAGTGTAAAAAGTTCCCATATTTATGGGACCTTCTCTAAGGAGTATGTAGGCTAAATTAAACTATTACTTAGCATGTATATGGTAACAGGCAATTACCATAACATGCTAATAATTTTGTATTTACATAAGTATTTTCATTCAAAGTGTGTGTATTCTCACGTACATAAATAGAATAAATACATAAATAATGTGGTAGGCTTAACGAAAAAATTCACAGGTTTTGAAATTGGCCAAGGTAGGCGTGTCCGCATCCGCACAAGAAAATGTAAATTCGGTGTTACAATAATTGAAAGCTAAAATATTCTTTACCTACTCATTTAGACAAGAATTTGATAGGTACTTGTGCTGACCTAGCAGGTTCAATAAATTGTATTATCTCAATAATTGTATTATTGCGTTAAAAATCAGGCTACACATTTAAATTTTAAAATGTGTCTTTAAAGGGTTTAACATGGGTCCAGATTAAAGAATTACTGTTTTTACTTCAGTCAAAATACAAACAATTACAAAACAACAATGAAGCTAATTATTAAAAAAAAACTAAATACCAATGAAAAGAAAATGGGTAAAGAAAGACAAAGCTTTTGGAATGAGTCCAAGATATAAAAGTTATATTTTGACAATCGTCTTACATAAACAATCGTCTAGCGCGTATTCCTTTGATTTCAATAGCATCCGTTTAAATTATTTTTAGTTACAGATCCGGCTCCGGATACCGACATAATTTGTTTAGTTCTTATTTATTTAATATCTATTTAATCCATGTCCGTGCACTGCACATAAATGTCAATTAAGGGCACGTTTTGTGAGTCTCAAAGAGTCGGCTATGTGAGAAAAGACAGCATTGATATAATAGGTAATATAAATGCAACATAAAGAAGACTAAAGTAAATCTATTCTTGGTCGTAACAGCAACAGCAGGTCTAAATTACCTGGATAGGAAAGCCGTAGTAGGGCATTTAAGGTCTAGTATTAAATTCCTTGAAGAAAAGATATAAGTAAGTAAGTAGATAATTACTGGCATTACGATAAACATGCAGTGTATAGTCTATGAATGGATTCGGCGTAAGGTAGGCACCGGACGACAGCCGCATTTAATCGTAAACATAAGGAGTGGTCTCCAATATGGCGGCTTTTTAAGAGATACTTTTTCAGGGCTCTCTTGAAGGACCAAAACAAGCACACTGATAGCGAATTCCAACTTAAACTGTTTCATTTAAATTAAGCGTAGGTATTATTAAGCCGTTTTGTTCTGTCTAGACGCTAGACAATACACGGCGGCGTTTCATGTTAAACTTGTTTTATTTTCTCTCTCTGTTATATATGTCGCAGGGAAATGAGGGATTTCACGAAATCACTAGGGATATCACAAAATCCCGGTAAATGTCAAAACGCCTTGGACTTCGGCCAGTGCTTTGTGGTCACAGTTCTAACATAACCTAACCTGCAGAAGTGGAATCCTTGTAATTTTTTACCTACTAACCAAAACATGAGCATTTCTTTTCTGGTAGAAAAGGCATTTTCGACATTTACCGGGATTTCGTGAAATCATCATTTCCCTGCGACATATACCTACATCCCGATCAGAAAGCCTAAGTTCAGACAGGCAGTTATCTACGTGTCACCAGCTCAGCCATGGACAGGGTGTCGTAAAAGTCTACTACAGTAGTAGCAAATCTTTATATTAGTATTTCTATCGAAAAGGCAAAAACACGGTATCAAAATGTGCTATCCCAAGAAAATCGAAAGGGTGGTTACTTTAAATTCTTACTCCGTCACCAGACGGGCTAGCCTAGTTATCAAAATACAGATTAAAATTATTTGTATAACCTTAACTAGTTTGCTTGCCTAGATAACGAAGCTGGTTGTAAAAAGGTTTGTTTACTATGACTAATATAAATTGTCTATGTTTCAGCCTTCAATAAAGTAGTGACGAGGTCGTTTATAGAAAAAAATTATATTTTAAATTAGAATATAGTATCTTTTATGTTCCCATCTTGATATTCCAGGCAGAAAAATATCGCAACTAATGGAAAAAGCCCATGTTATGAGAGGGCGATTTAAGAGAGAGAAAACGCTCTACCGGCGAATGCGAATAACTCATGCAAACCTTCCTGTTCTTGCTTAAACAGATTCGTACTGGTCGAAAACCAAACTATGGAAAACAGTCAATAAAAAACCTCTTTTCCAAAGAGGTTGCCATGCCAAAAAAATCTATTAGTCGCATATAGACATCCTTGCGAAAAGCGGTGGTTGTAATACACTACACACTATTAAAGCCTGCAAGACAATTTATAGATAAGTATCTTAAAATAACTGCTACTAACCATCTATGTATGGTAGTATCACAGTACAACCAGTAGCCTGTCTCGGCCGAATATTTATTATAAATGTCTACGGCTGCGCGGTACGTAAACATGCGACAGGGCTGCCCATCTCCAGCTTTTTAATTACATTTACTTAATTTCCCGCTCGTTACTGCGGCACAGTCGCGAGTGTTCACTGCGCAAAGCCACCTCTATCGTGAGCGTGTAGGTATAACTCGCGTTTCGTCCGTTTCTATTAAGTCGAAATACTGTCTATATTTGTACTATGATATAAGCCTGCAAGACAATTTGTAGATATCTTAAAATAACTGCTACTAACCATCTATGTATGGTAGTATGGTTTGTTGATATACGTCACCGTGTAGGTATTACAGTTATTTTGTAAACACGAGTACCTACTTAATCGCAAACGTCGGGCGCGACGCCAATGACTGTCCAGTAAATGTAAACTTATATATTTCATGTTTTATTTCTGTCTTTTTGCTAATAAAAATAACATTGTTTTTTGGATAGCATTTGGTAACATCTTAAAAATACTGTGACGCCCTATTTTATCCCAATTGTTTCTTTAAACGATCCCTGAAAGAGCTATCTACTTCGATGTTACACAGACCGCGTTGTCATGAGAAAATCACACTTTGCTATGGACTTTCAGAATATCATCACGTCTAGGAGACCCGGACTAAGGAAGTTGAATGACGGCCAGACGGGCGTAAGGAAAAGGGCTAACTAAAACTAAACTAAGTTTTTTTTACAGATTTGCTTTCAGGTCTATGAACACGTAATCATCATCATATTGGTCAATTGAAGTCCACCGCTGGGCTTGCGTAAAATGAAATGAAAGAAAGAAAGAAAGAATTAAATTTATTTCAAAATGAACAAATGAACACTTACTTCGCTTTAAATTATTTTCGACTACTCGTCATCGATGATTCTCATATCAATTCACAACATCATCACATTGAACATCTTCTACACAACACAACATATGGTATGTTCATAGCGAATACCATAATAAACATTTCAAAGACGCAACGGGAACAACAAATCATCCAGACACATGATTCTCGGAATCACACAAATATAATAAATAATTGTTGGATACGATTCTACGACCGTGTACAACATCAATATAAACGCGACTATTAAACTAGCGCAAGAAAGTACCTATTTATTTGACGCAATTACGCAAAACTTCTATATTACTGCCAAGATAATTCAATTAGATTTGATAAAATGGTAAAAGGATTCACAAATCAATCAATCAATTAGCCAGTACGCAGTCCAGTACTCCACAGACCACGGTCCGCCGCCTTCCGTCTCCATTCTAACCCAGTGGCCTTTTTTTTCAAAGAGTACATGGTCTCGCATGAGGATGTGGATTTTATGGAGTTCAATGACGTCACATTCAGCATTTTCATTTCAGCAATGTATGTATATGACGTAGTTTAAAGACATGACTGAGTGCGAGCTCATTACCAGCGAGGTCGAGGACAGGGTAAAGTAAATAAATAATCTTCACACATTCACACAACGCCATCTAGTCCCAAACTAAGCAGAGCTTGTACTACGGGGGACAAGGGATAAGTAAACATACTTAAATACTTTTTTTGTAAAAACATATTATTAGCATATTATTATACATAGAAAACACCCAGACACAAAGATTTGCATTAAGCGGGAATCGAACCCGAGACCTCTGCGTAGCAGTCATGTTATATTAACACTACGCCACAGAGGTCGTCAAAATATATGCACAATAGTTAATACTAAACCTAACAAGGAAATAGTTTAAGTATTTACTTAGTTTTAAGTACCAGTCGGTTAACTCTTTACCTACATAAGTATAACCAATAACCATACATACATAATTCTCCTCGTAGACTATTACGAGCTTGTTTGAGTCGTAAAACACGCTGAGCAGAGTACGATACAGTTATTGAATTACTTAACTCTAGAGAAATATTTTCTTAAATCAATAACGTACAGTTATGGCGGCGCATTATTTTATCTTGTTATTGTTTTTATTTACAACAATATTTTTTTATATGTAATAGGAGGCAAACGAGCCAGCAGGTCATCTGATGGTAAGTGATCACCGCCGCCCATGGACACCCGCAACACCAGAGAAATCACAGATGCGTTGCCGACCTTTTAAAAGGGAGTCCGCTCGTTTCTTGAAACTCTCCAAGTCGTAACGGTCCGGAAATATCGTCGCAGCGAGCTTGTTCCACAAAACATTCGTTCGAGTAGGAAGTTTCAGTGGATGATTTTTTTTGTTTCTTTTCAAATAGACATTGAAAAATCAGATATTTTTGATAAACATGCAAATAACTTTAAGTGAGATTAGCTATCTCTCCTTAATTTCTTTTGCACTCTTCTTGATAAAAAATGTTATGATTCTCTTTGTTATTGTTCTAATAATAAATAAATAAAAAGTTTATTACGTAAACACAATATCAAAACATTTGATAATATCGTCTATTTTCAAGAGGCTTACTTACGTAAAACTAACTCTTATCTAAATAATCGATACCTACCATCTTATCTATACCAATCAGTATTTGCTTTCATTTGACAAATGACAAGATATGGATAAAAAGAATTATGTACCTACTAGTGGATTATAATATAATAAGTAATTTAATGTGTTGGATTGGAATGCAGGCTACGAAAAATATTGGCAAGCGAATAGCCGACGAATTGCAAGAAATTGATGTTGGTCGAGAGGACCGCAGCAAAATAAAGATAATAATATAAGCTTAATAAATCAAGACACCAAAAAAAATTATAAATAAACAATAAAACCCCGCTGGTCATCAGCTTTAGTAAACGCCTGCTTTAAAAACTTAGTATCGTCCCTAGTCCCTACTAGTCAAAAAACTCGAAGGAAAACCTATATTACGACTATATCTATACTAAAACATCTGACAAACAGATATTCTTCTTTACAGACAGAAACACCCAGACCAAAACAAAAATTTATTACAGCATACAAACATTGATTTGAGCAGAAACCAAACCCTCGTTCTTCGGCATAGACACATCATCATCATCATAACAGCCCATTAATGTCCCACTGCAGGGACGGGCCTCCTCCCGTGACGGAGGGTTACTTGGCCTACTAATACCACGCTGGCCAGACGGATTGGTATAGGGTTTAATTTCAAGTTTTCCTTCTTTTTATTTCGTAAAGATAGTACCTAGTTATGGTTATTCCCTTAGTCGGTTTTTACGACACCCATGGGATGAGAGGGGGTGGTGACATATTGTATTCTTACTCCGTCACCACACGGATAGACACATACCTACCCAAAATTACTAATTCCCATATCATTTCCAACAGTCATAGCCAAAAACGGTGGGTGGTACTGTAATTCATAAAATATTTCCAAATATACATCTTTAGCACCAATAAATTAATGCAGACATTTTGGCCAGATGTTTCTCCTTGCACGCGTATTGCATGAACTGGAGTCTGGTAATGCCAACATGCGTCAGTTGTCCCGTCTCCAATCTATTTCTGGACCACCTTGAGACAGCATAACATGTTCCACAAATGTGGAACTGAGAAGGGCTAGCGTTCAATTAAAATTCTTTACACTACCAATACTGCTTGTGATTTAATTGTATTTTATTTATAGGAATGATTAAGTAATTATTATTGATTGTGTGGTAGCGATATGGTGTCGTGAAAGCTGAATAAAGTATCTCTAACATAACATCATTAACATATTCACACAATACAGTCTAGTCGGAAACTGAACAGAGTTTGTACTATGGGAACAAATATACGATAAGGTCATGATCATCATAATATCATTTAATGTCCCACTGTAGAGACAGGCCCTCTTGAGCAAGGAAGAATTGATTTGCAAATACCAAGAGAGACATGGCCCAGCGGATTGCTATAGGCTTACCTACTTTTATACTAATCTAGTGAAAATTACAAAAATGATACAGAATGTAGATTTTTTCGAATTATAGGTAATAAGAATTAGTTAAAAAAGTCAATTTTCTCATAAAAACACAAAGCAAATTATAACTCTGCAGGGGTTGACCTTAAGGACCTCCCGTAGAACAACTTTTGGCAGCTGATGATCCCATCTAACCCCTAGTCACGTTTGATCTACGTATTTTGGCCCACCCTGTATAGACGCGCTCAGACCAAATCTAATGTCATGCACTTATAAGAACACAAATATTCAATTTGTGAAAATTCGGACACATACTTAATCATAATATACCAACTCGTCTAGCCAACATTAGTAGGCCAAGTTTCCCTGTACCACCTGAAGGAGGCATGTCCAAGCGGAGCGTTTCTAGATATTAATCTATCACATAGGTATTAGGTATACGGTTTAATTTCAAGTTTCCTCCTTTTTATTTTGTAAAGATTTTGTAATATTCACGCATAGTCCCTAAGTCGGTTTTTACGACACGCATGGAATGAGATGGTGTGTGGGCACATTGTATTTTTACTCCGTCACCACACGGAGAGTTTGTCTGACATTATAAACCTTATAATGAAACATATCATACTGAAGTACCTGTATTGTTATAATGTGTTAATGTTTATTTCATTATTCAATGAACAATGGCTGCATTACAACTAAGTTGAATGTGGTGCATTTAAAAACATGTCGGTCATCGAGGTGGTCAATGAATGAGTATTGTTGTTTGCAGTTGATCAATTTAAGGAGGTATCCAAAGTGCATGTCTAAGTTTTCATTTAATTATCATATCAGTCAAAGAATAATGGAATCTAAGAATATACTTGAACAAAATTTTTACAATGCCTGGCTGGAGTTCAAGTAAATAATTACTATATATTTTCATATACCTACTCAATAATATTACATAAATTCATATATCACATAGTGCTAATATCTATGCAGACCACTTCTAAAGTTTCAGTTTCAATCCCCACACAAGGTAAGAATTAGTAAGCAGGAATGTGATAATTACCATTAGTGTTGGTGTTTTCATATTTACAAAAAAAATCGGACATTTACCTATGTCTGGTAACTGATTTTCTTGTAGTAGAATAACCTCCAGTGGGGAGCGACGTGTCAGACTGCGCCAGACAGTCTGCGAACAGAGAGAGATGGCGGGAGATTGTAAAACAAGCTAGGTCCGCCACTAACATCAATGCGGACGCCTCATCGTGACCACGACCGCTCTCTCAAGAGCGAAACGGCTGAGAAGAAGAAGAAGAGAATAACCTCATCTTAGATTAGATCATGTTGTATTTGGATGAGGGATACGAATATTATACTTATAAAAATGTAATAAATTACACATAGAAAAAAATATCAATGGTAGAGACTAGAGACAGCCTTGGATAATTTACTCGGTACTGTTACCAAAGTAAATTATCCATGCCTTGTCGTGTAATTTCAATTTTAATTCACAGAGTTTTTTCTTATCATCATAACATAACACTATTGAAGTAAATCAGGGTATTTGTTGATGCCATTTTTATTTCTATTCTCAATACCTACTAGGGTAGGCAAATAATACTTGATATTTGTGTTGACGTCATCGCACTACTAAAGGCATTCATCATGATGGTTCTATCTATCGTTACACAACAAAATTCAGAATTTTCACATTCTTAGAATAAACAATACACCAAACTCTATAATGAAGTGTTGTAATAAATCATTAAGCAAGGTCATTTGATTTAAAGCACTGTAAGTAATAATGTTTAAGTGTGTTAAATTGGTTTGCGGACGATTCTCATAAAACACTAGGTATGTCGCAAATCGGATTTTTCCCGAGAACCTGATGTGACAACATAACAATTAATACATGCAAGTAAAATTTAAAAAAAATATAGTCAGATTAAGAAAAATGACTTAAATACATAGTTCTTAATAATAGTTCTGCTTAGGTATACTGTGGCCGCTCCAACTTCAAACAGTACTTAGTGTAATATTGTGTGTAATATTTTACTGCGTATCTCTGCCTAACAGAAAGAGGACCGTTCTGGCAGTATAACATTTAAGGGCGCCGCTTTGATAGTATGAAGGAAAAGAAAAAAACTATATTTTTATTTTTCCATCCTTATAATTTAAAAATAAGTTATTTACTAAAACTAAATCGTTGTTAGGTTTTTTAATAAGTAGTTTACTAACGTACAAAATCTCCGTACAGAGGGCATTACTTCCTTATTTGTTTCACGCTTATGGTATTTAATAACTATCAATCGCTTGCCAATGTTTGTAATTAATGCATCTATAAATAAATATTTTCCCTTTAATGTTTATATGACCTACCATAACTTAAACTAGGGATGCGCCGATCCGATCCGATCTTGTTGAAAATCGGATCGAAGCCATACGATCTCTCGATTTTTGGATCGGATCGAGTCCATACGATTTTTTGTAAGATCGATACAAAGCTACAATGATCGATTCGTTTGGATCGTATGGATTCAAATTCAGTTTATCTACCTACATTAACTGCTTACGATGTTGTTAGGAACGAAATGATCTTTTGTTTAGGTTACGTTATGTTCCAAACTTGGCGGCGTCTTTTGCGGGTAGGTATACGAGCATCTTATTACATTTTATTTATAATATTTGTGTGGGTAAGTTCGTAAACAAACGAGTAAAGTTTATGGTCGGTTGATTAGTTTTATTGAGTATCTTCATTGTGCGGACATTTTGTTTTATAAAACTGAATTATGGTGCCATCAGAGCGGCTCTTTTCGTCGGCAAACTTAACTTTAAGCGAATGTCGAAACAGACTCGATCCATGTCGTCTCTCTAAATTATTGTTTCTCAAAAGTTTAGAGTTCGAAGATTGGTACCTATAGAACTACATATTTCTAAAGATGCCAACTCGAACTTTTAACTTATATATAACTGGTTGTTTTTTCCTCACCTTTCATAATTGTATTTACTTAATAAATCCTTACCTATCTAAAAATAATTGTGTCTTACTTATTTGCATCCGATCCGGATCGATTTTCTTGACATCGATCGGATCGATGGCATGCGATCCAATTCGTGGATCGGATCAACGCATTACGATCCGATCCGATCCTTAAAATCGGATCGATGAACTGGATCGCGCATCCCTAACTTAAACGACAATATTATGAGTTCATATTAAATTGGTTATACATTTTCAAACACCTGGACAAAATCATGCCAACATATCAAGAGAATGCGACAAATAACAACAACAAACTGCATAAGAACCATAAAGCCTGATTTACACATCGACAAGTACAGTAGCGAGTTAAGTACCTAGTAAGTTGTTGATTAAGTTGATTTAAATAGATATCCATCCTATTTTTTGGGGGGTTTAGTACGAAGTACCCCCCTCTCTCGCGTCTCGCCATCTTAATCTTAACTCTTGTCGGTGTGTAAATCGGGCTTAACTTCTCATTGGACTAGCCAGACTTTACATATCAACGAACTATCGCAAAATCTTAAGAATTTTAAAACAAAACAAAGCCAAGAATCTGTATGAATATGATTAAAAAGTTAACCTAATTTTAATCATTTGTACGAAATGATCTAGACAAAATGTTCCCAATATTTTTTGTCAATCACGTAATTTAGAAAAAAAAACCATTACAGATTGATCTAAATACTAAAAGGTTTGAGAAGAATTTCTATAATTACTTACTACAAACACATTTTTGTACTAGTTCCACAAGAATGTATCTTACTTCAACGTGTTAAAGTTTGAAGTGGTATAATTAGTAAAATAGCTATGTTTACAAAGCTAAAATGGCATCATATAGCAAAACACTAGTTTACATGCCCGCACTGAACGTAAACAGAATATTAAGGCTAAAGGAATGGTCAGTAATTTTCCACTGGATGCATCGTAACATCAATGATGAGTCAATGAACTCGCACAAGCCATCGATACTAGACATGCATATAAACGTTTTATGAAACGGCTTTAATGCATTATGGTGGTTACAATCGTAGTCACGGTTGGTCCGTGTGGTGACGGAGTAAGGATACAATATGTCACCTTCCTATCTCATCCCATGGGTGTCGTAGAAACCGACTGAGGGACTATCCGTGAATATTATCTTTACGAAATAAAAAGAAGGATAACTTGAAATTAAACCCTATTCCAATCCGTCTGGCCAGCGTGGTATTGACAGTGAAATTAGACCAAAACTTTGGGAAATATAAATAAGTACTATTTTCCAACCGACTCCAAAGGTGAGGTGTTTCTCAAATCGGTTAGATTTTTTTAAATGTTTACGTAACAAACAGAACTCGGTAGGTAACTTCTTGACCTTTTATTTTTTTTTATGTTTCTTAATACTTAAGATATTAGTATAGGTTTAGAGACGCGTACGCATCTAAATCTAGAAAAACAATTTATTTTACAATATTCCTATCCTAAAATCTACAAAAAAGCATTAAAACAAATTTTTGGAGTCGGTGCCAGCGAGCGTAATATCAGGCTAGTTGGGCACCGGCACAAAATCGACTAAGTATTAGTTGGGTATTTAATCAAAGTTTAAAAAACGCAAAAGAATATTTTGACCAATCAATTTTCATGCTGCTAAAATTGCATTTAAATCCTATAGTTTTATTATGTAGCTTATTACATATTTACTTCATAATTTAGCTGGAAGTCATAGACTTTATTCGTTACAGTACTTACGCAACGTGGTTTACACGGATAGTTTCGGAAGGTAAATAGGTATTTGGGAAAGAATTCTTTACAAAACTAAGCATAATGTTTGTAAATATCTTTATTTAAAGTGAATCCGTCAACAACGATGTCGCTCAGTAATTCTGGAGATTCGGCAGAAATTGTGTTGATATTTGGGAATATTGAACAATAATGGCAACAAGCTTTCTTTGAATAGATTCAATAAAAAATTATAAAATGAGTAAAATTTTCCGTTACGATATTAATATGGTACATCTATAAATAATAATAATATGATACTATATTCACCGATTTCCTCTTCCTACTGCGTTTCATAATTCATACAACGACATCAAGTTCCAAAACAAAGTAGAGCTTGTTCACTCAGTAACATTTCAATCTAGACTGCCTTAAACCTTAATCCTTTGTAATAAAAGACATTTTTGAAAAAAATTGTGGAAATATGCATGTTAACTAATTTTGCCTAAACAATAGTGGCACTTACTAGCCTTTCAATTGAACACGTTCATCTGTCATTGTCATTCAACTTGTAAACAATAGCTCTGTAAATTATTTATATTTTGTCCAATTTCATTTAGTGAATCGTGTTGAAAGTGATGTAGATCGACTGTCGATTGGTGCTGCCACTGTATAAGTTGTTGGTGTGACTGTGAATCTCGGCAAACTCCATATATTTTCAAACAGCGGGCCGCTGGGCCTATGTGACTTTTAACTACTAGAATTAAGTTAAAACGTGATAAACCGTAAGTAAATAAAGTCAAGAACTAATAAAGACGTGAACTTACTGAAAACGAAAGTGCTAAGTGAATTAAAAACTAATTAAACAGTATTATCAGTGTTAGAAACCCGTTTTTTTTTTTTATTATTTAAATCAAAGATAAACTTAGTAAACACAGTGCTACCAACATCAATACGTCACTCGCCCAGATTGCGTTCCAGAGTCGAACTCAATCAATTTTTCAAGCATCTGTCAATACATAAAGCTGCCCATTCACGAGAATATAATCTAAGGCCGGCCACTCATGAATTCAAATTTGTAAGGCGGGACATTCACCAATTCTATTCAACTGTGGGAAGTTGTCTATATTGCTCCGGAGGACTTGTAAATATTGTTACTCTGCAATTTTTGAATTATTGTTAACGAACATCTTAAAGTAATACGAGTGAACCACAATGCCAGTAACAGACTGCAATGGTTGTTTGATGCCGATTAAAAGCAAGGATCGCCTGCAATGCTCAACCTGTAACTCCTCGTTTGATCTGCTTTGTGCCGGTACGACCGAAAAACGTTACCGGTCAATGACTGCTGAGCTGAAGGCAAATTGGAAATGTCCTGAATGTTGCAACCGGATGCCAAAAAGTAACAACGTCAACACTCCAGTTCGTTGTGTGGTAAACGAAAATCGTGATACGAAAAGCTCAAGTGTTTCTGTCTCCAGTGATGACCGGGCTAATGTTACCTTGCGAAATCAACCGTCACGGTCCCCGCTCTCACAACCCAGTTTTGTTACCGAAGACAGGTTACGCGAGATATTGAAGGATGAAATCTCTTCAGCAGTCAAAATAACAGTTAAGCAACTGATTACATCAGAATTACAAAATATTCAAAAGAAAATTACCGACTATCAGGACTCAATGACTTTTTTAAATAAGCAGTACGAGGACATGAAAGTGCGCCTTGATGATGCTATCATTACTGTCAACGAGCTTAAAAAGGACAAAGAGAGACTCAATACTACTGTCAACGACTTAGCGGGACGACTTTCCACGATTGAATTGCATATGAGGGAATCTAATATTGAAGTACATGGTATCCCTGAAAATAGGTCAGAGAACCTCTTCAACACAATAGTTCAACTAACAAAAGTAGTGGAAACCCCGTTATCACCTGAGGATATTCACCTAGTAACTAGGGTTGCAAAATTGTCAAGAGACAATAACAAACCACGAGCCATAGTTGCTAAATTGCGGAACCCCCGTACTCGGGACACAGTACTGGCTGCAGTGACCAAATTCAATAAGAAAAATCCTCAGGACAAGCTCAGTACCAGCCACCTGGGTATAGGCGGTACTCGCTCACCAGTATTTGTCAGCGAACATTTAACCCCGGCCAACAAACACCTGCACGCAGCCGCACGGAAAAAGGCAAAAGAGCTATCGTTTAAGTTTGTTTGGGTTCGTAACGGACGTGTTTATGTGCGTCGGGACGAAACTCACCAAGCTATATTTATTAAGAGTGAAGAAAGTCTTAACCTTATTAAATAAGCCATTATGTTTCATTGGATATGTATTGGATATTTGTTATAAAAATGCTCGATATATATTATCAAAATGTCCAAGGTCTGAGAACTAAGACTGCAGATTTGTATAGAAATGTTATTAGTTCTAATTATAAGATTATTGTTTTTACAGAGACGTGGTTGAATGCGAGTATAGCCGATGCTGAGATATTCGATAGCCGTTATGTTGTTTATCGTAAGGATAGAGTGTGTACACAAAAAAAAGATGGGGGTGGAGTTATGATTGCCGTTTCGCGCGAACTTTTTTCTTACAGAGTAAATAATTGGGAGACAAACGATTGTGAGGACATGTGGGTTACAGTAGAAATACCTGTGAGAAACACAGTAAGAAAACTGTTAGTATGTGTAGTTTACTTACCTCCACCGGTAAAATTAGACCTACTGTCAAAAGCCTTAAACTCTTTCGACAATGTATTAAACAACAGTACCGATGACGTAATTATAGTTGGAGACTTTAATCTCGGCTTTATCGACTGGCGGTTAAGTAGCGGCTATGCTCACATGCAGCCATTTAACTATAATACATGTTTGGGTAGCTCTCTTGTAGATTTTATGTCATCAAATGACTTGTTGCAGTTCAATAACATAAAGAATAGTGACGATCGCTTTTTAGACTTGGTTCTTAGTAATATGCCTAAAACAAATGTAACAACACCCTTGTGTTCCCTAAGTAAGTGCTATAAAATACATCCTAGTCTGTTACTAAATATGTCGTACGACGATAAAGTCAAATATCTTGTTCCTAACTCTGTGGATAAATATAATTTTTATAAGGCTGATTATGAATCTATGAAGAAAGATTTAAATAATGTTAACTGGCATGGTGTTTTTAAGCAGTGTGAAGATGTTAATGAAATGGTGAGTGAGTTTTATATAATTCTAAGACAATTAATTTCGATGTACGTACCAATAAAAAGATTTACTAAAACACATTACCCACCATGGTTTACTAATGCGTTAATTAAACTCCTTAAAGAGAAGGAAAAAGTCCGTAAAAAATTCAAACAGTATGGTAATCCGCGTGACGAAATCGAATTCCATCTACTCCGTAACCGATGTCACAAGCTTCTTGTTACTTGTTATAATAAATATATGAATACAATTGAGACTAATTTGCCATCAAATCCTAAAGCTTTTTGGGCCTATATCAAGAACAAGCGTGGCAGCCATTCAACTCTACCAGCCAAAATGCATAGGGACGATTTGGTTGCACAGAAAGGTGGAGATATAGTTAATTTATTTGCTGATGAATTTCGATCTGCATATACAGACTCTGCATCAGAAACCCTTGCACCGTATAAACTAGCATTGTCCAATAATAATAATAATTATGTCTATAAGTCGTTATTCACAGAACTTAATATTCAGCATGCCATAAGAAAACTTGATGGATCAAAGGGTGCCGGGCCCGATCTGATTCCACCAATGTTAGTTAAAATATGTAGTAAAGTCCTCGCATTGCCACTTTCCTTAATCTACACTCGCTCCATCGCTGATGGTATATTTCCCGAGGAATGGAAAAGGGCTCGTATTGTACCAGTTTATAAAAAAGGGGACCACGCAAACGTCAAAAATTACAGGCCTATATCCATACTCTCATGTTTCTCTAAATTGTTTGAATCTATCCTATATCCAACCATCGCAAATTTAGTAAATAATATCGTTTCTGACCATCAGCATGGGTTTAGAAGTGGCCGCTCTATTTTGACAAACTTGGTCTCCTTTGTTTCGGACATATCTCGGCAAGTAGATAGTGGATCGCAAGTAGATGCAATATATACTGACTTTAGTCGTGCTTTTGACAAAGTCAGTCATAAAATTCTTTTGCATAAGCTTCATGGATACGGAATGCCACTGCTGAACTGGTTCGAATCATATTTATCTGACAGGCCTCAAAATGTGGCTATAGATGGATTCGAGTCGCAAACTTACTATGCTGTTTCTGGTGTGCCACAAGGTTCTCATTTGGGTCCAGCGCTCTTTCTTATATTCATTAATGATATAAACGAACGTATTAAGCACTGTAAAATCTCTCTTTTCGCCGACGACCTTAAGATTTACAGAACAGTTAAAACGTATGATGACTCAAAACTAATCCAAGACGATTTAAATGAAATTCAACAGTGGTGTAATGTTAATTCTATGACCCTCAATGTCAGTAAATGCTTTCACATTAAATACACTCGAAAAAAGAAGCCGCTTGCTACTAGTTACAAAATTAGTGGATCCTTTGTGTCAGAGGTGAATGAGGTCCGAGACTTAGGCGTTATCATTGACAGCAAACTGACTTTTACAAAGCACATTGATCACATCGTCACTAAGGCCGCCCAAATGCTAGGATTTATACGAAGAAACACTGTAGGATTTAAAAATTGTAATACCAAAATACTTCTGTACAATGCTCTTGTTCGCAGCAATCTCGAGTATGCTAGTACTGTATGGTCACCTTATCAGGCTGTACATTCACAGAGAATTGAAAGTATTCAACGAGCCTTTACCAGAAACCTTGCTTACCAATGTAGCGGCTTTTCCCATCGGAGTCCATATGACCAACGCCTGATTAAATTTAACATCTCCATTCTCCACTCTCTCTAATCGAAGACGCACTCTTGACCTCTGTTTTCTCCACAAGCTAGTTAACGGTCAAATACAAAGTAGCTACTTGCTAGAAAAAATACCTCTGGCTGTACCTCATTCCTACCCTAGACATAAAATAGTCAAAATATTCTTTGTACAATTCTCAAGAACCAATTTAGGTAAGCAGTCACCCATAAACAGAATCCTAAGCCTATACAATTATATACAAGCACGTGACCCAGACATTGACATCTTCAGCAACTCTCATAATAAATTTAAAGCTAGGCTCCACAAATGTATGTCATAATTTTAAGTCAACTAACTATACTATTTTTATTATTATTAATTTTGTTATTATTATTTGTAAGTTGGATTTTGTTATATAGTTTACACTACTACGTTACAGACAATGCTATGTACACCGTTATTGTTATACATATCAGATGTAATACCTTGTACAATTAACAAATTAATATGTAATATGTATGATGTGGTTGTACTATTATAAATAAATAAATAAATAAAAAAATAAACACGTAATTATGTGCGACGTCTTTCATAATTGTGTTAAAATCACTAGCTGTCATTTTAAACGGTAGCTAATAAACAGTAATGTTTAAATACTAAGCAATAATTACTTTAATTAGTCCCTCGTAAAATCCTTTTACTTGACGACCTCTGGTGGAGTGGTTATAGTCAGTCTGCTACGTAGCCTCGGTTTCGATTCCTTTTACAAGATACAAGATACTTTATTTGCATAAACATGTGTAGGTACCTACATAATAATACAAAATACTTATATTAT
Source organism: Schrankia costaestrigalis (assembly GCA_905475405.1). NCBI lineage: Eukaryota > Metazoa > Arthropoda > Insecta > Lepidoptera > Erebidae > Schrankia > Schrankia costaestrigalis. The sequence goes on along the minus strand of FR997831.1, from coordinate 2,881,740 downwards.
TACATGACAGATGGTACTTAAACTAGGTTTTGATCAACATGTTTGACCATTGCTGGTGTACAAAAAATAATTAAAAATATAATAAATTTACAATGTCAATGAGTTATAATTAAATTAATAGCAAATTAGTGGTACAATTCATAAATTATTATCATTTAAAAATTCTTCAAGTTTGTAATAACAATTATTAGTTAATAATGCTTTTAATGCCTTCTTAAAATTGACTATGTCTAGTAGGTATCTTTATATTTTCTGGAATTTTATTAAATATCAATGGTGCCTTACATACAACACTTTTATGAAGAGTGCTGTTCTTGCTGGATGAACACAAAGTCTATCATTACGGCGATTACGTTTTACATTGTCTGATAGGCGTGGAAATAAATTTGGGTTAATTTTGACAAATACAGCTACCTCTAGGATGTATAGAGAATTATATAGATGAATTTAAATGCTAATCTTTATTTTTCATAAGGTTTCGATTCCTTTTAAATACTAATCTTTGAAAGTACTGTTTAGTTTTACAGTAAGCTGTGTGAATTTTAAATTATAATATATTTTTAATTAATACAGATTTTAAATCATGCATTAATAAAATTATATTATATGTGAAAAATCTATTGTTCATGATAAATATTAAACGTTTCCTTGTTAAACGTTTCTTAAGCAAATTAAGTAGCTGAAATATTTGTGGCATTAAAATATACATACTTTTGTATCCGATAAGTAGGTTAGGTAATACCTTCCACAACTTTGGAAAACAGCTTTTTTTTATTACTTACAAACAAGCTACAACCGTTCTGTGGTCGTTGAATTTTGTTGGGAAAGTGAAAACCTATACCTATATAAATAAATAAATATTCACAGACCTCATCTCTACACAGCGTCTCACATATACCTACTTACGACTTATAGTAAACTCCATACTTAATACTATGTGTATGAAAAGACTTATGAGCGTAAAAGCTGACTAAGGGTCGTAGCACACATATCAAAACGGAAAGGGATCGTCAGAATCGTCACTAGGGCATGCAATATCGGAAGGTTTTCAATTCCGATACTAACTTCCGATATTAGATCTCAATATCGGAATTCCGATATTAATATCGGAATTTCGTATTTTTTTTAGAAATTGCACTTTTTGTTCAAAATGTCACAAATTCGGTGTGAGGTTAGATTTAATGGAATAAAAAATATTTATAAATCATATTATTTAATTTGGATTGCTTGTTTTATACTCGTATTTAAGTTTTACCCACAGTATTTACTAAATCAGATATTTCTCATTATTTTTCTGTACTTATTGCATATTAAACTATCTGACTCAGAGACTCAAATCTGAAATTAAATCAACAATTAGGAACAAAAAGTAATTTATAATATCCTATTCTTTAATCTAATATCTTATTAGTTATTAAACTTATCTATATACTTATATAATATTTTATTTATTTTATTTTTTTCGGAACACTAACAGCATAATTTACAATCGGTTAATACATAAATATACTTATACACAGCTATTAACAGGTATTCGCAAATATAAACTAAACATAAAACCATTGCAAGACCATAGCATGACCCGATAAAAAATAGTTCAAAATAAATTGTAAATTTAATTTGTTGCTTCTCTGGGATTGGGACCAAAATAATCTGTAGTAAATAATTTCTTTACCACTGTTGGCTTAGACCTAAATATCTCAAATTCGCTATGCCTTTTGGCAATGCTGTTAACGGAACTACTCGCACGAATGAGAAATGAGTTTTGTCTAAAATTAGTGTTGGCTGAGGGTAGTACTAAGGGTTGATTGCGCCTAACTGGCAGTTTTTACCATTCACAATTCACCATTGACAATTTTTACAATTGTTACAACATCAGATATTGTACGTCTATTCTGTAGGGGCATAAAATGATACCTCTTACATCTTGCTTCTCATACCCATGATCGATGCACCTACACCTATACTGTAAATATCTTAGGAACTTTTTCTGTACGGATTCAATGCGCTTGTTATAAATGTCATAAAGCGGGTTCCATACCACTGATGCGTATTCGAAGATACTGCGCACGAGAGCACAGTAAAGTACCTTAATTTTTATTTAATTATATAATATGCCAACAACAATAATTATTGGAAATATTTTTGTCTTATTTTTATCTATACTCATTACTAATATAAAACTAACGAACTCGGAATCAACAAAACTTTAAGAAGTCATGTTGATTCTAAGTTTGGTAGTTTAAATTACAGTCAACTGAAATAAAGGTTCGCTATATTCATAGGTTTATATTTATTTTGAAATCTCGTTTTTCTTGCTAATATGTTCTCAAAAACAACAAAGCGTCAAACATTTTGTCAGATAAATAACCGCCCGACGAAAAATCATGCTCACTTTCAAGTTTCAACATTGGTGGGCAAAATTTATGTGAGATAAGTGTATGTCTGTGACAAATAAACTCATCTTTCACCTCTATTAACGTATGTTGCCTTTTCAGTTATTACAAATCCCAATAGATCAAATTCGTCGGACGGAAGCACTGCCTTCTTTTTTTCTTTGCACTTTTCTATTTCCTTCTCAAATTCTTGGTGCAAGTTCAGCTCACTCGTTGTAGCTAGACTAGCTAGTGATTCATCATCTTCATCTGAAGAGACAAAAGCTATCGGTGCTTCAGTCTTTCTTACTGTGAAGTTGAGACTGCTAGTATCGTTTTGTTTATATTTGAGGCGTTTTAACAACCTTACAATAATATCACATATTATTAGAGTAGGTAAAGAGTGAGCGAAACAGGTAATAATATTATTGTTCTTGTAGCACATGCATAGCGAGCGGGCAACATTAATACGGTACCTACTGTTTCGCTCGGCGATACACAAGGATCGATATATGTATAATTTAAAACTCAAAATATAGAAAAATATTCGAGTTCCGAGATTCCGATATTCGATCACCCAGTATCGGAATTGTAATATCGGACTTTGCGTTCCGAGATTCCGATATTACGAGATTCCGAGATTCCGATATTCATGCCCTAATCGTCACCGTATCAACCATTAGGATAACTTCGCAGATGTTATATTTATAAAAACAGAAGAAAAGTTAACAGTTTTGTATCATGGTTAGTTACCGTTACATACAAAATGTTATATAACATGCGAATAAGCATAAATGATAGCCGATGTTGTCGTCAAAGTTGAAGCTTTTAGGGAAAGTGAAAGCCATATAGAATTTTATATAATTTTTCTTTTAAGATTTTCGTGCGCAACGCCTAATTTGACAGCTATGTTTATGTTTATTTTTAATTCCGCAGCTATGAACATCTCCGCTTTCGTAAAGTATTTACTTAGATACCTATACACACATGTAGACGTGTAAAAAATAATTTAAATAAACATTAAGTAGGGTAGACCGGGGACAGATGTACCATTTTTGGTTAAATATTTTATTTTGAGTTTACCGACAGTATTATGGCAATCGTGCTTATACCCCGTGATATTTAGTTATTTCGGCTATAACGTTATGTTTTCTTTAGTCGTATAAGTACCATACAAAGTTAGATATTTGGGTTCCAAGAGGATCAGGTGAAATGGTACAAATATCCCCGATCCCGGGTCAATTGTACCAGTAATTCGAAGTAATAAAACTCAGTGCTTTAATTAGAAAAATATGTATTCAAAAATGGTAAAACCTCACCAAATTAGCCTTAAGGCGAACCACAAACAAAAAACAGTTAACTTCTTAAAAACTGTTAACAAAAAAATCAAAAACAGGAAACTGAACTTGTCTAGACTTTGAAAAGTATAACCGAAGATTATAAAGACAAAGATTATAAAACAAGGCTTTTTAAGTCTTGCAGACTATTCACTTGTACTCGTAGAACTTAGAATTAGCATTAAATAACTAAAATCAAAAAACAGCTTTTTATATGGCGAAACATTTGGAACGACTGTCCCCGTGGTACAATTATCCCCAGCTAGAATATCACCATTTGCTATTACTTCTAGCTAATCAGTCTTCATTATTGGAATAACATCAGTAAATATCTGCCGATCGTTGTAGTTAACGTGCAATAGTCGCCTCTTGGTCTTCTGTAAACACTTTTTTTGATGATTTGTATCCCATTGATACTACAGCTTCATCCGTTGAATTTTCTCTTGAAATAATGTTATGGGGTCAATTCTACCACGGGGACACTTGTACCTGTACAACCGTCCCCGCAAAATTGCTACAATCGTCCCCACTGGATCATTTTATTAAAAAGTAAAATATCTCCTGAATTTGAATTTGAAACTACACAGATTAGTTAACAATGTAAAGCCAACAACACTAGGAAACGATTAAAACCAATATTGAGTAAAAATGTAGCTTAGATTTGCTGTTATAAGGAATTAAAAATTTATCAAAAAGTTACGTTCAGTGCTCGGGAATTTCTATTCTCTGCCACAAGTGTCCGCGTAGAACCATGGGCGCGGCCGATTGACGGTTACTCGGCATGCGTTACAGGGGTCGACTGCGGGGAGGGGAATGTGCGTGCGATGCGTAGTTATTGAAATATTCGCGATGGTACTACCGTACCCTGCTACAAACGTACCCGGTCTACCCTACCTAAGTATTTTTAATAAAACACCTAACAAAAGTTAAATTAAAAATACCTAAGTATTAACTATAAAAATAAACTTTATAAATACTTTAAATTATACTAACATTTTTTAAATTCCCTTTTAATTTATAAGGATAATTATAATATTATTACGATAAGCCATCCTATTATTTGGCGAGTTAAGCTGGCGAGACGCGAGAGAGGGGGCTACTTCGTAATTAAACTCGCTAAAAAATAGGATGGAGATCTATTTAAATCAACTTAATCAACAACTTACTACTTAACTCGCTACTGTTCTTGTCGATGTGTAAATCGGGCTTTAGTCACTTGATCCTACGAAGGTTAACATACCTACTTCATTCATTAGAATGGGTACAGGAGCTAACCCTTGCAACTGGGTACTAATGCTACTAACCCGTATCGCAGGGCCTTTTACATAGGTATACTTAGTATAGGTACGTTTTTCATTCAGACCCGAAAGAATATTTTTTAATAGCACAAATAACTTATCAGAACCTGTACGCTACCATCGAGATACATATTTACAATCCTACTTAGAATACATATTGTCCAGAAACTAACCATTGAAATGACCATGACCAAATAATGGGTCGTTGTTATGTCAAATAGGCACAAATAACTTTGCTACTTTGCATAAATTATAATTATTTTGACGTGAAGTTTTATTTATTTGTCACAATCACAAGACAAGATTTATTTTGTTTTTATTCTTCTTTTGAAAAATCAGGTAACTCCCGCGCTTGGCATTAAACCGCGTGACTAAACATCCCCAATGACTTTTACAAACATAGAAATTAGAATTGGGAAAATGTATTATGGAAATTCAATAAATATGCATACTTAAAACAAATGATTGCCTGAGAAGAATCAGATCTTTTGCTGCACCATGTCCTTAGGGAAGTCGTTTACAAAGCTTCTAACAAATAGGTTTAAAAAAGAGAAGTGGTGTCAAAAATCTACCTAAGTATTTAAGTCTGTTTTCAAAATAAATGGATTATTACAAAATTTGCATTGTTAAATGTGTAGGTAAGTATGCGTCTCTGGTAATGTCAAAACTGACATTAAGAGGTTTATAAATAGCATTGTAATAGCTAGATTGTATTAATAGAATTATCACCGGACAATAATAACGAAGATCATACAGATTATTTTTGCAAAATATTTTGGTTTTTCTCATTATACGTTTTAGATTGGCGTTGTTCCATCAAGTAGAAATAAAACTTTTGCGTAAGTATGTATTTTAGACTCAACTTTCAAATGATATTATTAGAAGAAATAAAAACATGAAATAAATATTATGTTCTAAAATTATTGTAAGAGCAAAAAGCTTTCAAATGTACAATCGTTAGAAACAACATTGTTTTTCATGAATCAAAAAACGCCATATGAATCGCTGAAGTGGAGTATAGCCGTACGGGAACTTAAAGCGTACATAGTCGTTGAGAACTTCAGACTATTAATTTCTCTTAAACGAAACGAAACTAGAGAGTCGGTCACTCTCTAGAAAAGGCTGAATTGAGCAATTAAAGACTTACATATTTGACCCATCTACGAAACGAGTACCTACTCTTATCATTTACCCAACTAAAATAAGCGCCACTTCACTAGACTGCAAACCAAAAAAGGATGCAACTTTTAGTCAAATATTGCGGAATTCGCAACAAACAATGCATCTACAGTCAAAAAGAGTCAAAGAGTACCAACAAGCCAACAACATTACGGTGTAAACGACCCAGGTATCTACCACAGCGCGGTTGAAGGCTATAAATGCATTAATATAAACATGACGGCTTAGCCGCGTCTACTGATGACGTCACTGGCGTAAATAGATGGAAAAACTATAATCACAGTACAACCAGTAGTCTATCTCGTCTCGAAATGGTCGAATATTTATTATAAATGCCTACGGCTGCGCGGTACGTAAACATGCGATAGGGCTGCCCACCTCCAGCTTTTTAATTACATTTACCTACTTTCCCACTCCCTGTGTCACCTCCGTGTGGTGACGGAGTAAGAATGCAATATGTCACCACCCCATCTCAACCCATGGGTGTCATAAAAACCGACTAAGGGAATAACCGTAACTACTATCTTTACGAAATAAAAAGAAGGAAAACTTGAAATTAAACCCTATACCAATCCGTCTGGCCAGCGTGGTATTAGTAGGCCAAGTAACCCTCCGTCACGGGAGGAGGCCCGTCCCTGCAGTGGGACATTAATGGGCTGTTATGATGACTTTCCCGCTCGTTACTGCGGCACAGTCGCGACTGTTCACTCCGCAAAGCCACCTCTATCGTGAGCGTGTAGGTTTAACTCGCGTTTCGTCCGTTTCCATGAAGTCGAAATACTGTATATATTTGTACTATGCTATAATCCTACGTGTTTTAGAAAGAGTTTCGTGATCTATTTCCGTTCTAGTTACGTCAAAGTATCAGCTGGCAATAGACAATCATAGAGATTATTGTAAGAAGTCTGAATATTTTTTGTGTGATGTGACTTTTTTTTAGGTAAGTATCACACTGATAATAAAAAAATCTAGCCTGTTCTTTTAACAACATCAGTGGCGGTCGCGTTTGCAGCTCAACAGGGTAACTGGTTGGATTCCCTAGCAGGACTAAATTGTTTGAGCCACCCATAGATGATTGTAAGCATGTAAGTAATTTGTCTTTGTTAAATTAATGCTTGCTAAAGTTTCTACGACATAGGCTAGAAAATCGAGTGCGGAAGTTGTCTTTATAAAAAAAAAATTAAAATAATTAATCAATATTCAAAACATTTTCCAACTAAGTAATGTATTATTGTAATTTACAATTTTCATCCAAAAATTAAAAAAATACCTTTTTAAAACAAAGAAAATACAAACGTTCTCACGTTTTAAAAAAAGTATAAAAAGGATATCCGCGTCTCGGTTGACCTTCGCACAGGACAACGAAACCTGTATCTACTAAGTTTACTGTTTCAACATAAAATATATAATGTCGCATAACATAGATGATCTTATTGTTATTAAACCTCTTAAATTTTAGTCAATTGATTACTTAGCTTAAATTCTTACGTTGTTTGGTATAAGACTGGTTTTCGTAATAAAAATCTCGCTAAACAGTGATTAAATTTAAGAGGCATTTATGAGTAAGGGGGTTTAAGAATAGGTTAACTATACATTATGTCCTTTCATTCATCATCCTTTGACGACCTCTGCGGCGCTGTCGGTATATTTCATGGCTGCTACGCAGAGGTCTCGGGTTCGATTCCCGCTCTAAGCAAATCTTTGTGTGCATGAACATGATTGTTTGCATTGGTTTGAGTGTTTTCTATGTATAATATGTAGGTATGTACAAAAAAAAATTAAGTATGTTTATCCGTTGTCTAGTACCCATAGTACAAGCTTTGCTTAGTTTGGGATTGGTGGCGATGTGTGAATGTGATGTCCTCATCGTATCAGTCAATTGACGACTACTTCTGGACATTCTTCTCTAAATATTTCACCGTCGTGTGACCTATTATTAAACCTCTTTAAAGACCCGCTGCAGGGATGGTCCTCCAGCAATGTTAAAGGGTACAAGCACAATAAAAGCTCTTATAAGACTGCAGAGCAGAGACGGACCTACTGCAGTGATGAAGAGAAACTAAACTTGACAACGCTGAATAAATTCACGTGCTTAATTTAATTACTATATCTATAACATTAAAGGAAATACAAAAATATAGGTACTGTCTATTTAAACGGACTTGCTTTAAAACGTAAACATATATGGCGTCATGTCAACCACAGACTAAAGACTTTAGTCTTTGGTCTTTGAAAAATGTATGGGAATCAAGGACAAAATTCTATAATCTACAAATGTCAAATGATAAAATTAATTTTATCTGTGAAATTTTACGTTGGAAAAAATTATATTTACTTATTTAAAATTTAAGAAAGATAGTGGATAAATCAAAGTGATTTACGTGTTTTCTATTGCATAAACGTTTAATGCTACTTTCCGGAAAGGAGAATGAAACCTTCACTAAGAGTTTTGGGCCAAGATTAAACAGAAATGAGAGTATTATCAATTTATAGCTTCACACATATTAGTCTCGTGCTAAATCTTTTGTTAGTTTTGGCAATCTGAAATCCAAGATAATTTTTTTTTGAAGGAGATGGAAACTTCTGGGCTAAAGCCTGTACAGAGTAAGGATATGCCCTAAAAATCTTTTCTATTTTTTTCAAGTTACAAGCTTAATAAAATTGAGTAATTTTATTATTATTTTATTAAAAAATAGAAAAGATTTTTAGGCCATATCCTTACTCTGTACAGTAATGTACAGGCTTTAGCCCAGAAGTTTCCATCTCCTTTTCATCCATATCAAAGTGTGCGATTGATGTAAAAACTAGTGAATTTGCAATATGTGGTGTTTGTTGACAAAATAAATCAAGTAAGGATGAATACGGTATAGATACCTATTCAAAAATTATACTATTTTAAAAACAATAATGTTACGCTTTGACGACTTTAATTATGATAGAGATAATCTTTATTATCCCCATTATGGAATAATCATGACAAACACCTATTATTTTATAAACGCAAAAGATAGTTGTAAACTTTCGTGTTTATAATAATTAATAAGATGAACCTTCGACACAAATGATTTTAATGTCAATGCATAGAATAGGTCCTAAACATGTTTTATACATGTATATATGTATTTTTTTTTCTTTTATTATATTAAAATTAACTCAAATGTGATAAGCTAGACCCACTGCAGTGACAAAAAAAGCTAAAGTAACTAGGTAAGTACGCTAGAATGAATCAATTATAGCAATTATAGCTAGTAAATTTACCTTTGCTTATTCATCAAACGTGATTTCTTTACTTCGAATTATGTATTACACATGTTTTGTAGAAAAACTATTTACTATTTTATCACCTATCACCTCAATTTAATTCGCAATCGGTGAAACATCAGAATAGGGACAAGGTTAGTGTTGTGTGCAAAATGAGGGTAGAAAGAAAATCTTCTACCTCGGAGACGGAGTTGTGACATCGCTGCATCAGTCTACTTGTGACCATGGCTGGTGTAACCTGGCCGAAACGTCGAGCGGCTCAAGGTAAATAATTTAAGTGTTTACCAAAAATCTATACGCGTTAATACCCGATAGTATTATTATAATAATAAAATGAAACGCGAAAGTTTTAAAGTTAATATCGAGACAATAATTTAAAAAAATACTATTATGGAAGAGCGACTTTTGTATAAAATACAGTTCAAGCTATGAGCTTTTCTGTTTAATATAATTATTCGTTTTGTACTAATTCTGTTTAATAGTTAATGATCAAAAAAGTCCGCGTCACACAGAACCATTATTCACTGACAACATGTCGAAGCGGGATTTTATAAACATTAATAACAATAAATAGGTTTCCGAATGTTTTTATAATTGAAACACAGTTGACCCGTATTGAGTAGAGACTTCTGGCTAACACGTCTCCCCATACGCAATGCTTATTTAGATTAAAGCCCGATTTACACATCGACAAGTACAGTAGCGAGTTAAGTAGTAAGTTGTTGATAATGTTGATTTGAATAGATCTCCATCCTATTTTTTGACGATTTAAGTACGAAGTAGCCCCCTCGTTCGCGTCTCGCCAACTTAACTCGCCAAAAAATAGGATGAAAATCTATTTAAATTAACTTAATCACTTAACTCGCTACTGTACTTGTCGATGTGTAAATTCTTGTTCTCTAACTCCATCGAAACGAGCATAATTTCTATAGTACAGTATACGACATGGTATAGTCGTTTATAACAATAATAAGTTTCATTTAAATTGATTAAGAAATAACTGAATTCTGAGGTAACAAACATTAAAACATTACGAAACAAATTGATAAATATACATTAAGAAACAAATTGATAAATCCTTCCTCTTTTTAAAGTCGGTTTTGTGGCATTTTAACTCCTAATCTCCGAGTTAAACCCATACTAATTCTAAGTATAATTATAAACAAAATAAAAAAAAACATAATTATGTATAATAAAACATTAACAAAATCTAACAGTAACATGTAAAGTACGAAGCTGCTCCTCGTTTTTATTTACTTTTTGGCCTTGACCTCGTCAGTCCCCATCAAGGCCGTCAAGGACAATGTACTTAAAATAATAGTAGTCCAATGTTATTTATATCTGGTTCATAATTTAATACAAAAAAAATACTAGGTAAACTAAGTAGTAAAATACTGTGTTTTTGCGTCATTTGTCATTAATTCAATCAATTTAATTCAGTAATGATTAGTCGAATTAACTATAGGTATTTACTGTGGTAACGCTAAATTTTGATTGAAATGAATGAAGTCTTTTCAAACAAAATTCAAATGCTTTAGTGGCTGTCGTATATATTCCATATTTATTGTTTAGAGCTTTTATTTCACTTTGTCTCCGTTAATTACATAGCTGTAAAAGTCCCCGAGAGTTTTTGTGTCCATTAAATAGATAAAAAAAATCGTAAAAAACTTAGAAAAGCCATTTCTTTAGTTATGTTTGCATAATTTCTCCCGTAACCATTTTTTACGGCACTTCAAGAGTTACTTCGTCACCACACCATCACAGATCATACATACATACATAAACTCACGCCTTATCCCGTCCGGGGTAGGCAGAGACGACAGAACGCCACTTGTCACGATCACAGATCCACAATAAAATATTCATTTAATATAACACAGGTAGCTATTTTTACCTGCAGACGGTGTTTTATATGACCCATTTAAATCTATTCAGTAGTGATGAACCGTTTTTTGTGTTATTTGGAAGCTATTATAGCGCTACTTCACGCTTTTGTTAGTATAAAATAACTTCCCCAGAAATATAACAGTATATTTTCTGTTCTTGTTGAAAGCAGAATGACTCTATCTATAATACTAATACGTAGGTACTAAAAAACCCAGTCAAACAAGGCATTACAATTACATAAATAAATAAAAAATACTATGTAGACTTGTAGACCAAAGAGATAGCTAGTATTATTTACATATACAAACTTTTTGATCTTGATTACTCTATCATAATCTATTCTTATTTGATCATGATTGTATAAAAACAAACAACATTTCTTTACATTTTTTCCTTGTCTTATCTGTCAAGTTCGTTCGCCTCTTTCTATAAAGATAGGACGATAATCCTTTGTGTTCGTCTAGAAAAAAGTTATTATTTCAGCCTATTCGTACAATTAAGAGAAACTCTTACAATATATTAAACAATAGGTAAACCACACGTGTAATATACAGGGTGGGAAGAAAATCGTGGATCCAAAACAGCTTATTTATTTGGAATAAAAAATATGATTAATAATAATTAAATAATAGTAATTATAGTGGTCGCTCCCTATTGGGCCTTCTCACAAGGCTTATGGTCAAAGAGCAAAGGAGAGAGTATGTTAGCAGTTTTCCTGCGTGATCGAATCAGAAATCAGGAGATCCAAAGTGATCGGCTTAGCGCTTAGGATTGTCTCATTAAAGAATAAAGTGCACTCATCAGCGTTAACCTACTTTGGGATTTATTTTTAGTCTCTGAAGGTGGCGGACGAGCAAATGGCCCACCTAATGCAAAGTGGTAACCGCTACTTATGACATCAGTAACCCCAGGGCATACCCAGACCGCTGCCTACTTTCAAGCCTTAGTCTATATTCGTGCTGTAAACAGCGTGACTCTACCACTTATAATAAATGTGAATAATGCGTAAGTTTATGTATGTACATTAAGCGCCAAATAATTTGGCTGGTCAAATAAAGAACACTCGTAACCGACGCGCATGTATGACTCGCTTAATGAATGTGGACGAGGCCCAATCTGTTTGCCAGGATCGTGACAAGTGGCGTTCTGTCGTCTCTGCCTTCCCCGGACGGGGTAAAGCTTGACTTTATGTATGAATGTATGTAATTTGGCTGGCCTGAAGCTATCAGAGAAGTTTGTGCATGTACCGGAACAAAGAAAACACCAGCTCCCCGCCATTTACCCCCTCACGCATAAACGCCTCTCAAATTTTAGTCAATTGATTAGCTTAAATTCTTACGCTTTTGTTTGGTATAAAGTTGATTTCTTTGGTTTATACCAAAGGGTTGATTTTACTAGAGAAAATCTCGCTAAACAGCGATTAAATTTAAGAGGCGTTTATGAGTAAGGGGGTTAGTTCCCAAACTGACCTCTGCGCATTGTTAACAACTTCAATCAGGCTGGCTCCGATTTAGTTGGTGCGTACTGTATATTTATATTGATGGCCTTGATGGAGCGACATAGATATATATATATTATGACAAAGCTCTTTAAATAAAGATATGACATTCTCGCTCGCACTGTTTCCAACCGTTTCGAGACATCGCTTAAGCCCGATTTACACATCGACAAGTACAGTAGCGAGTTAAGTAAAGATCTCCATCCTATTTTTTGGCGAGTTAAGTACGACGTAGTCCCCTCTCTCGCATCTCGCCAACTTAACTCGCCAAAAAATAGGATGGAGATTTATTCAAATCAACTTAATCAACAACTTACTACTTAACTCGCTACTGTACTTGTCGATGTGTAAATCGGGCTTTACGTGAACGGTAGATTAATAACCCCAGCCGTGAGATGATGGCTTTAGAACAACTCGTCTTCCCTTACATACGCAGTGTGTTTCTAAGAGACGACATATGGTATAGAGACCATATTTAATCTTGTCCGTGTGGTAACGGAGTAAGAATACAATATGTCACCACCCCATTTCATCACATGGGTGTCGTAAAAACCGACTAAGGGACTAACCGTAAATATTATCTTTACGAAGTAAAAAGAAGGATAACTTGAAATTAAACCCTATACCAATCCGTCTGGCCAGCGTGGTATTATAATAAAAATTATAATAAATATATTTTTTTTTATAGTAGGCCAAGTATCTCTCCGTCACGGGAGGAGGCCCGTCCCAGCATTGGGACATTAATGGGCTGTTATGATGATTTAATCTTTTGACCGTTGTGGTCGGTCAACTAAAGGCCGCCTGGTTACTCCAACTTACATTAGAGCGAAAAAATATTTTGGGTTGACAACTGTAACCCGTGTTATCAAATCGCTATCAAATTATGGCAACGGATTGAAGCCATTTCATGAATACCCTCCGTGGCCTTTATTCATGTATAATACCCACCGTGGGTAAGCATGACGCTTTTCATCAGGTTCGATTCAGTTATAAAAAAATGTCTGGTTAGTGACAATGAAAGTATATTGTATGTTGTACCTGCTCCGGAGGTATCTTCACAAACATTCAAACAATAGAAGAAGGACATCCCGTCTCAGAACAGTTGTTTACAAACACAAAATACAGACAGGGTAAGAATACAAGTTGCTAATACTTCCACTCTCCGTGTGGTGACGGAGTAAGAATACAGTGTGTCTCCACTCCATCTCATCCCATGGGTGTTGTAAAAACCGACTATCCGTGAATATTATCTTTTCGTAATAAAAAGAAGGAAAACTTTAAATAAAACCCTATACCAATCCGCCTAGCCAGCGTGGTATAAGTAGGCCAAGTATCCCTCCGTCACGGGAGGAGACCATTAATAGGCTGTTATGAATACTCCCACTTATAGTTGCAAAACTTCTGATTAATACGGAATAATACCGGAAAAAATCAGGGAAAATTTCTAATAATCGGATTTATTCAAAATTTATTTAATAAATATTTTTATGTTTTATTTGCTGAAAAATAGTATTTTGCATCGATCGTCGATCACCGCCGCGCCGGCGCCGCGCCGCTACAACTTTGTGCGCCGGCCGCAGCGTCACGTGCGCGAGCCCGTCTGCACGACTCATGTCACGACGTGAGTGGTTCACGTTGTGACATGACTCTCGAGTTGTTTGGCAGCGGTGCCTGGTGCGGTAAGAGAGAGAGGACATGCTTTGCGGAGGAGCTTTCCCCCCGCGAGTGAGTGAAAGATTCGATCGAATTTTCCGTCAAATACATCGCCCGAATATTAAACTAATCTAAAATAATAATATAAAACCTATTAGACTTGGTTTCTGGTGAGACCCGCTGGTGGGAGGCCAGACCAACCGATCCGTAAGCGTAAAAAAAAGTAAAACACTTTCACTTGTTCGAAGGACCAAATGTTAGGGTAGTAGTCCCTAACAGAGTGTTAATGTTGTATGTTTGTTTGTATGTTTGTTACGAAGGATAATAATGTTTGTTAAATGAGTAGACAAGTGCTTCAAAGTAATGTTTTATTGCTACTAAATTAAAATGTATTATTTGTTATAATGCTAAGTAATCATAACTAGTAAATATTGCATTTATTATTAATTACGACATATGAACCGAAGGTCAATGTGCAAGTGTAGCTTGTACACTATCGGTACCAGACAAAATGCATAAATAGTTTATTTACAATTATTTATACTTACCTATAAATTATAATTATAAGTACACATAATAAATAAAAACATAATAATATAAATTTTATAGCACATAAATAATATAATAAAATAAATAAATCACGTGACAGTGCGATCAGTTGAAAAAATCCCAAAGTTCCGGTATATTTCGGTATTATTCCGATTTAATCAACTTGAATTATTCGGATTTTTTCCCGCTAGCATCTATACCCCACTCAACCCTTGGTGATTCCAAAAGGCTATTGCAAAAATTTTAGTTGATACGAAAGCTTTAACATGTTCATCTGGCAAGCGTGTTGTCATTTGATTATAGATCCCCTTTGTCATTTGAGAAGCAACCTGTTTCATTCATTCATTTTGACCATAATTCTCCGGCCCAAAATTGTCTCAAAACAAGACCTTTACGAAAGAAGGAAAACTTGAAATCAGGGAGGAGGTCCGTCCCTGCAGTGGGACATTAATGGGCTGTTATGATGAAGGGCCTTTACCTTGAATTGAAATCCTGGAATCAGTAGATTTATAGGAGTATCAATTAAGTACGGGAAAATATGTAAGTAGGTACTTAGTAACAAGAAAACAGCAGTGTTGTAGGTTAATAAAATCAAACATACTGTTAAGTTTCGCGTGTACCTTATGAGCATTATGGTCAAGTTACCTGAAACCAGAATTCAAGTAACTGGAGATATTTACAAGCTACCAATCTGGTATGTAAACAAACTAGTAAAAACTGGCTAGAAACTTCGAGAACTTATTTCTGTCCCGCTCTATTCTCTAGCTGTCCCTTATTTCCCTTAAGACACGACGCGTGTGCAGCGCAATGTCGGCAACGTCATGTGTGAAAGGCTGTTATTTTTACACATTTACAAAACGCCATCTAGTCCGAAACTAATCCTGCATTTCTATGTTTTTTCCTTTCTATCTTCGTTATTAGAGAGCATGCTCTCCGTCTCGGTGTCTATGATTATGAATACATCTAGGTTCAGGCTAATTATTTCACAAAAACAGTTATCCCGCATGGAATTTGTGTCTACAGAACCTAAGTAGCTATTAAATATTTTTCAAGAAAACTATCGTTTTTCAGATTTACTGCATTACTTATCCCTACCCTCAGAATACCCTTGCTATTTCTATACAGTGCATACAGTGTTCATATTTGAACCCGCGATCGTTATAATACAGGCACTAAAATAAAACATCAAACATAACAACAAGTATCTGTAACATAAACATACAAAGTAAAATGCAACGAGTATTTTATGCTTAAACATACCATTTGCAATTGCCTTTTATCGATACGGAACAAACAGATTACTGAGAAATACTTGTAGGTAAAAATATAAAATACATTATAAACCAATAACTAGGTAAAAGAGTCAAGAATAAATGCGTTATTCAGTTATTCTATTTGGGTTCCTTACAAATATGTAGGTACTAAACTCTCTCTTCGTAGAACATACATCTTTGTTAATAGGGCAAAAAATATTTGCTGAGACATCCATTTCTTTAAAAAAGGAAAATTATTCTTGAATAGGAAAAAAGATTACTGCCTCAGCAGAGCAGCAGACACGCGCGAGACTGAATAATTGGTGTTATCCACAAGTTATTGTTTTTTAACCTGCATGTCAATTCTTATACCTTAAAATCGTTAAAAATTCGGTTAAGTTAACTTTTAGTTGTCAAATTGTCTTACCTATTGTGTGACAATTTGACAACTAAAAGTTAACTTAACCGCATTTTTAACGATTTTAAGGTACGAGAATTGATATGCTGAATGTAAAATTAATACTTGCAAAAGATTCTGCTATATATGCACTAGAGCGGCATTTGTCTTTACTGTTTCCCCCTATCACTAAAGAAGGTTGCTCTCAAAATCCAGAGTTTTAAGAGAAGACACTATAGAAGCCAAGTTATCTTTTAACCGACTCAATAAAGGAAGAAGAATTTAGTAATGAAAGTTACATGGTTTACTACATTGCATTGGTATAAGTCAATCCCGAACATTGGCGACTCTACATATTTGTATTAAATTTAACTCTGGAATAGACCTCGGCCTTGTAAATACGATTCCTACTGGGCATTCTCCCAGACATGTATTGTATTGTATAAATACACTGGTACGGTATTAAAACAACTTTAAAAATTTATACTTTTTGAGCGTTTTCGACATTTATTTATTTATTTTATTATATTTTTTTGTGGGTTTAAAACTTAAGTTATTCACATAACCTACTAATAGGTACTTACTACCCTATTCAAAGGAAATTGGTAGTTCCATGGTTTTGTGTCGCGGTTATTGTAGATGATAAGAAATTCCGACTGAGATATATGACCTTTCTACCTATAAGTTGATGACGTCGTGTATCCTGTGTAATTACTTCCTCAATACTTTCATCATCATCTCAGCCAATTGACGTCCACTGCTTGACATAGGCCTCCTCCAAATATTGCCACCTTGTGCGGTCCTGCGCCTCACTCATCCTCAATATACTTTAGTTGACAATAAATATTTTAACTGCGAATATTATTTAATAATTATAGTTACTTGGAACTGTAGCTTCTTATATAAACTTGTATAAACTAATAAAATATCTCTTTTTAAACATAACGTAAAGATGTCTTGAGACAAAAGGTCAGTTCAAGAAACATTAAAATATCTAATATGATTTAGAATTATTATTCAAAGCAATTATTTCCATGTAAGTAATAAACTTCCATAATAAACGGAAAAACCCTTAGACAGCAGACATCGTTAAATCTAAACATAAATTATATTCAGACAGTTTACATTATTTAGCACGAGCGTTACGGAACTCTACTTACAAGTAAACGAAGCACTTATAATACTTAGAAACTTTAACTTACTTTGTCAACTAACAACAAAGCCAATCATTACACTTAAAATACTTAATTATACCAATAATAAATACATATATCAAATCATGACTCATAATAATATTTTTAACAATCAAGAGATCAATGACCTTAACCATTGTAGATAAAAAAATAACTTCCTAAACAAAACTTATCGAATAAGGTAATATTACTGCTTACATAAAATAACATGTCAAGCTAAAATCATTTAGCGGAATTCGAGTCCAAACATCCGAATAACACTCAAACACAACATTCGTTTCATTCATAAATTCCATGACGTCGATTCCCTTTGAAAACATAAACTAAACTATTTCAAATACTTTTTCGCGTGTTGTTAAATACAATAAAAAGGTAACTTACCTTATCTTAGCACCAACAACACAAGGTCCGACACAATCAGCTGTTTTCTACACGAAATACCACACAAATTGTTAATGTAAACGAACGCACGTGCGTACGGCTTGACGGGCAATGCACATCTGGACGACGGACTGGATCGGATCAGTTAGCATCGGTCGCCGATCGAGACGCGGCTTACCGCGCCTCTATCCATAACACACATTTTTAAAACACAAAAAAAAACTATTCTTTCAAATAAAGACACGCGTTCACTTTGAAATACTAACAATGAATGCTATCGTTATATTTTATTTAATTATGTTGTTTACATAAACGAGATACAACAGCAATTAAACAAGGAAGATAAGAAGGGCATTTTACGTAATAATTTTATATAGGTACCTTTGTAACTGTTTCTTAAGACGCATCAAGAACTGACAAATAATGACTTTGTCACTCAGATAAAGCTATAATAAACAGATTATAAATCAAATCAAGTAGATACTTGCCTAATATCGAAATGAGTTTCATTGACCAAGATAACAATTACATTTTTTTATGAATTTGTAAATAATATTGGACAACATCTTAACACAGAGGTAGACGGAGACCTACTATCTCTGGACCAAGAGGCTGCCTCTCGATAGGTACTATCTATCAGCCCTAACGCACCTCCAAGCAGTAGAGTTATAATGTTACTGTTTTTAGATGGAAGCGTATAGTGAAAATATAGAGCTGAGATTTATAAACTTATATCTAGAGTAGACAGCGGCTTGGCCTCTGTGCTCTGGCACTGGAGACGTGTGTCGATTGGTTCTTGCTTGCCCTAAAGTAATAAAAATCCAAAGTCTGCTGATAAACTATACCACGAAAATCATATTTTGCAGAAATTGACAGGCAACACTTCCTACGCTCTATCTCCATGATATGTAATAATTACTTTGTAGTTTTCAAATTCCTGTAACTAAGCGGTACTTTTCTTATGAACCGACTCCAAATGAGAAGGAGGTTCTTAATCCGTCTGTATTTTTATTCATGTTTGGAACTTCATAATTCAGTCAATTATAAACCATTATACACTACTATCACTTTTCTGTCTGTTGAGTATAGCATTATCCGTGTGGTGACGGAGTAAAAACAATATGTCATCCTATGGCGTGTCGTAAAAACTAAACTAAAGGGACTATCCGTAAATATTATCTTTACGTAACAAAAAGAAGGAAAACTTGAAATTAATCCCTATACCAATCCGTTTGGTCAGCGTGGTATTAGTAGGCCAAGTATCCCTCCGTCACTGGATGAGGCCCGGCCCTGCAGTGGGACATTAATGGGCTGTTATGATAATGATGATTATTTGCAATCGTTGCAAATTTATCAGAACTACCTGGAATCAATCTTGGCCAGTACAGTTCCTTTCTAGATTGCCATTTAAGTGCCTCGATGGCGCAACGATAGTGCAAGCGGCTGCCGTGCGCTAGGTCGCGGGCTCGATCCCCACGCAGGACTTTGTGTGATCTACAAATTCATTTCCTGAGTCTGGATGTTATCTAGGTACTGTGTCCGTTAAATTGATGTTTGCAAAATTTTCCGTAACACAAGGCATAATGATCCCTAGTGCGGGAGTTGTCTTTTAAAAAAAAAAACAAAGAAAACAAGTTTTTTTCTTTTTGGTTTTTTTTGTTGAGGACGAGTAGTTTGTCTCTGACGACAGTTACTACTTTACGCAAGTAGTGGTGGGGCGGATGGCCCTCAATAAATAATAGAAAAAAAGAATTGTTGTATCTTCGCTGCTAGATTTTGTCACTGGCCACGCTCCGCTCCGCTGGAACGGCAGCCTTAGAAGTGATATCTAGTATTGAGAAGTGCAATGATCTAAACACGTTGTCATTTTCTGTTGATAAATCCCATATTAATTAGCCATTTAATCATCATGTCTTTAATCTCAAGCATCTCTATTCTAATTTAGCTCTTATTGTAAACGTATAAGATTTACAATAACATTCATGAATAACACTTATTCTTCAATGTATTTTTAAAAATTAGACACCAGCTACAATGTTCGTATGACGTCATTGACAAATCTTTTATGTACAGTCAGCTACACAATGATTAAAAAATAATATTTTTTCAAAATATTACTTCCTGTGAATGGACGTATGGGGTGCACCAGAAGGCAACTACAATATTAGAGTGTTACCTTTTCATCTCATTCGAAGGAAGTTGCAGGTGTAAATTCCTTATTGTTACAATGCCACCCCATCGTGCTTAGAGAACTTAATGTAGAGAGGGAAAACATGTAATTAAGTATGACGCTCAGGGCAGAAATTATTGGAGGATATCTATGTTCACCAGTGGACGCTGATATTATATTATGATTCATCATCATATGTTTAAATGCAGAGGAAGCAAAGCAGGTTAGTTAAGATGTAATATAAGACTATATCTGCCTATCCTCTCGGATATAAGGCATGAATTTGCTTATTTATGTAGTAAATGCTTTTGTAGCAACTATACATAACAGCGCAAGGGTCACGTTGACGATAGCGTAACACATTTCTATCCGTGTTTGTACTTCCACTATCAGTTATAACTTGAGATAAAACCTTTACAATTAATACTACGCTAGTATATAAGTGTATAGTATGTAGTAGTCTAACAAATAATAAAAGGTATATGTATAATAAACACATAGATAAGTGAAAATTGTTACAATTGTGATACACGAGTGATGTGATTAAATTTAATTGAAGATGGGTAAGAAAGTGTCTTGTCTATTAACTGTATTGTGTTATCGTTGAGTTGAAAATCAAATCAAATCAAACCACTGGCGCTGATTCACATGGGATACAGAATATCACTTATGAAAGTCGAAAGGTTTGGCTGCAAGCTACCACTAGACTCGTAAATGGGGTTGAGTCTTGAGAAGAATCTGGAAGTGAGAATGAAAAGAATACAGCCAGGGTTCTTTCTGCGGTGCCTGACCTGGGACCAAACCCTGTTGAGAGATTGCAAAATGGCTCATATTAAATACTGCCAAATATTCAAGTTATTCATAACAAAGATGACCTCTTTGTTATGAAAAACTACGATTATCTTTCGTAGAATAGTCTGAAAGTTTGTCCAAAGTTATTTAATGCATCTCATTGTAATATTTCTTTAGTAATGTTGTTGACTCTGTCGGTATTGTTGTCGGTATAATGCCGATGCATTAGATTATATTAAGAGGAAAGAAATTCTTGACTATATTAATGACGCATGCGGTCTGTATGCTACTGCCGGCCGTGCAAGAAAACCTATTGATCGATGGGCCTTGATTTTGTTTGTGTCCGTTAATTTGAAGTCTGAAAAAGTCTCCGTTCCAGGGCCTCCCTCATCCATCAATTTCGTTAGTCTCACCACTTTGTGCACAATCTGCTCACCTGCTTTTGTCTTCAAGCCGGAAAGTTCCACATAATAACTTTGACAGTTACTAGTTATAGAGAAATAGAAATAAAATATTCTTTCGAGCTAGGTCGCCATCGCCAAACGTCAGTTTCTCTAATTGGTCATTTTCCCTAACTCGTCAGTTTCCTTACTCGTTAGTTTTTTAGATTTCGTTAACTGGTCAGTTTCGTTATCGCGTCAGTTTCCCTAATTCGACAGTTTCCCTGACTAGTCAGTTTACCCGAACGTCAGTTTTCTCAAATTGGTCAGTTAATGTACAGTCGATAATAAAATGTTTATTACTTAACCAATGTATGTACCTATTCAAGGATTTATTTTGATCTCTTTTTATTTCAATGTATAGAGAGAGTGTCAGCTTAGAGAATTAGATTTAAAGCAGTGCGGTAACTGGTATCGTTTAGATCAGATAAATACCTTATCCAATGATAAGATGCCAGTTACCTCCACAGTAACTTAGAGTTATGCTGTTGAATGCAGACAGAACTGGTAACGTCCAGTTAGCATTACCATGATTATCTTTGAAACCATTTGCCTCTGTATTAGCTAGTGTAGACTAGAATATATTACTTTACTTGATACAGAAAATAGAATATTCTCTGTGGCTTATTGGTAGACAAGGCAGTACCTATGCAGAGGTCTCAGACTCGATTTCCATCCTATGCAAAAAAGATAACATCATTTTTGTATTATGTGACATTGCGGTCTGATCCTCCCATCTCCAGTCTTTCACTCACAGTTGTTAGAGATCAGAAATAAAAAAAACAATAAATTTATAATTTGTTTTATTAACATTTGATTAGTAATGAATAACAATAGATAATAACCCTTATAATTATAGTAATAGAGTGTACATTAGACTATATAAAATGTCGTTGCGAAACATTTTTGTGCATTACATAGTTAATAGTTTTTACAGTAGGTACATACCTACGATAGTTAACATAAATATAATATTTGTCTTAAAAGTGTACACTTTTATGCACAAAAGGTTAATTTTATTTATTACTTAATAACTATA
Source organism: Schrankia costaestrigalis (assembly GCA_905475405.1). NCBI lineage: Eukaryota > Metazoa > Arthropoda > Insecta > Lepidoptera > Erebidae > Schrankia > Schrankia costaestrigalis. Next base: position 2,859,038 of record FR997831.1, on the reverse strand, counting down.
TTATACATATGTATATTTCTATGTACATGTTTATACGTATTACAGAAATTAAATACAGCTCATATATTTAGGAAACCTTAAATTCTTAATTAACTCCATAGTGCTATGTCTTTCTATAGGTGTGTTATTTGCAATCAATTTTAGGTCCCTTAAGTACTAGTATGGCAGCTATTCCAGTGTATTTTATTTAACTGAATTTAGTTGCGGATTTTAACTCTTCTTGCGTCAATCTTATCTTACAAGACTTGAATGTAGACAAGTTTGTGACTTTTCCATATTACTCGGGTCTATTGGAGACCTGGTTCTTTGGAAGGCATATTACATCAAGCCGAAGCCAAGACGTAGAGGCCCTTTAAGAGAAGCCCTTTATTTAATCTGGTAATGTATTACTTATTATTGTATTTTGTAAATAAATAAATTTGCTTTAGGACGATTACTGTAGAAAAAAAATCATGTAGGAATAAAATAGAAAATACAATAAAATAGCCATTTATGCGTGCTACAAATTGTCTAACCTTTGAATTCCTTATAACCAAGTAACAAAACCAATTGGTACCTAAATTATTTTTTATAAACACATCAAATCACAATAGTCGAATTATTCACAGCCATGTCAAAATAAATTAAATAATAATTATAGAGCCAACAGTAACTGTCACGCCTCATCGTGAAAGATTTGTCTAAACAAACGTTGCCTGGCCATATAAAAAAAATAAAAAAAACGTTGTCTGGACAGCAAATGCGCGACAGTAAAACGCGAGCGCAGGATATGCAATAACTGACCCACAGACCTTTTTGAGGTCGTCGGTCCACCTAGCTCGGGAGCGTCCTACACTACGTTTGCCGAGTCGCGGTCTTCACTCTAGGACACGTATGTTCTGACGGCCATCGGTCCTTCGACAGATATGACCAGCCCATTGCCACTTCAGGTTGCTAATACTACGAGTTAAGTCGGTAACTTTGGTTCTTTGTCGGATAAACTCTTTCCGAATTGTATCCTACCTATAATTTCTCTTAGTCGGATTTTGCAGCTGTAGTATTGGGTGTTAACACCATATTATATTCCTACTCTTACAACCTTAGTAGTGACGTCAAAATTAAAACAAAAGCTAATCAAATCACACAAACTGGTCTTACTTCTCTGTTTTCGTCAACAACAACTTGGTTCAGCAAATACACTGTTTATTAATGTACTAGGTATATTCAATCAAACTTGCTATACAAACATATACCTTATTGTATATGACGGAATATCTAAATTGTCCTAAATAGATGTTTCATTAAAATAAACGGAGCAATTGACGAGCAAGTCTCAATTGACTAACAAATGGAAATAATTATTGACTACTAAAAATAAGGCAATGTGATGCCACGTCTAGGTCTTAGTGTACAAGTAGGCTTGCATATAATACGGTCTAAATATGTTCAAAGCAACACTAAATAAAACGAAATACGAGTATTATGATAAATAAATGAAGTTAAGTTGATTTTTATTTTCATTCTGCATGTTTCATTCTGAACAATAAATTAACTAAACACGATTGTACATCCATTGTAGTTTTAAATCGACTCCAAAAGAAGAGGTTCTCAATTCTGTTTAATATTTGTTTTTATTATAAGTAGTCCTGTGTCCATGACTGCAACTCAAAAATAAACATCTCTCTGGGATTGAACATAGAAGTTTGCATTGGTCTGGATACTGGATGTATTCTATGTATGATAAATATGTAGGTATTTACAAATAGAAAGATAATACCTAAGTGTCTTTAACCATTGTCTTTATGGTACAAGCTCTATTAGAATGAAGAAATATGTGAAAATAATTACTGTATTTATTACATTAAACACTTTTCAGTTAAGTATTTCCATAGTAGCTAATAAAAATTGGTCGCTGCCATTTCTAAGCTTCACTGATATCAGCAGATGGCTGTCGCTTCTGGTAAGCCCTGACCGGTGGTATTAATGCTATAAGTAATCCGGACACCACGATCCATCCTCCAGCGAGGTAGAAGGAGAGCTCCCATGAGAATGTTACGTCGTAGATGAAGCCTGGAAATAAATAGCCTGACGTTAGATTGACGTTTCGGTACAGGTTACAAGTGGACTAGCTGACTAACGCGATAATTTAAGAGTAATGAGTAACATAATATATTATTTGAGAGTAATCCCATTTGTTTTTTGTTCTCCGTGTGGTGACGCAGTAAGAATACAATATGTCACCACCCCATCTCATCCCATGGGTGTCGTAAAAATCGACTAAGGGACTATCCGTGAATATTATCTTTACGAAATAAAAAGAAGGAAAACTTGAAATTAAACCCTATTCCAATCCGTCTGGCCAGCGCGGTATTAGTAGGCCAAGTATCCCTTCGCCCGTCCCTACAGTGGGACATTAATGGGCTGGTATGAATGAATCCCATTTGTTATTCATAGAGAAGGTGACGCAGTTCCACATACGAAGGGTGGACAGAAAACAGACACAATTGAGGATATTCAAAAATTTTAATAGTTATAAAATTGAAATACTATTTGTGTATTTACTTATCCTGTTATCGAATGTATTTTTTTATATTTATAATATGTGGCTTTATGAGTGGAATAATAAAGACTAACACTAACTGAAGGAAAAATATTAACATAAAAATAAAACGTAACATTTCTTTGGAAAGCCCACCAAAGTTGTTCAAGTCCTTTTAGAATAGGGAAAAGGAAAACATACAATTATAAAAAAAAACAATTGGCATGCATACAACGTGGTTTCAAACCACGGTTTAAATTATCTCGATGGAGACCAAATAAGAAAATCTTGACGTGAAACCCTATATCAATTCGTTTGGTCAGTTTGGTAGCCCAAGATTTCTACATCACTAGAGAAAGCCAGTAATAAAGCCAGTAGTAATAGTAGCAGAAGGACATTAATGGGCTGTTATAAAAAAAATAACTTACCAGACAAAGGAGGTCCAATCAGATGCCCAATTCCCTGAGCTAGCAGAACCAACCCATATGCAGAAGTAAAATCATCCAAAGATACCAACTTAACCAACAGGCTTGGTGTAAAAGTGTAAGATGCAGCGAAAAATAAACCGAATGCCGCTGCCGTAGAGCTTAAAATCCAGTAATTAGTAGCAGCTGCTGGTGGTATAGCTGCAACTGATGCTCCACAGACTATTAAACATACTGCATAAAGGCCCGCAATGGAGACTTTTGGAAAGTCTCCTATCCAACCGAGGCCCACCTGAAAACAAGAATTATATTTCTAAATGCTTAGGAATAGACATAAATGGAGTTGTACTGTGTTCGTACCACAAAGTAAAAATACATGGTGTAACCACATCTCATCCAGGTCTCGTAAAAGAACACTAACGGAAACTTGGCATGTATTTTCTATGCAAAATAAGGCAATACATGACATCAAGCCTTCCTATAATATTACTTTACTCTGTGCATAAAACCCAAACAAAATCCGTACTTTTAATTATTTGATTTATTTTGATGGGATGTGATGAAGAATAACAAGATGTATTGTTTACTTAGTATAAAACAAAGAGTAGATTCATAAGAATAAGATTTTTTTATGGGAAAAACTCTTTGAAGCCGTCCTCAGTAAATAAATCAGAGGAATCTAGGCAACATGATAAGTACTTCATCGAAGATTCCTCAAACATGTTATGGAAGAATCCTGCTGACTGGCAAAGATAACAACCATATTTAAAAACTCTTCATTTATTATGTCTGTCTTTATTTATGTTTTGTCTTTGCCTAGTAACTGTTATGTTTCGTCTCTTTGTCTGTTCTATGTTTTGACTGATATAAAATTTCACATCGATAATATTCCACTTCAAATAGTAGGCTTAATAGCTTGAGAAACCATTGTGGATAAAGTTAGGACAAACATTTGACATAATCGATTGATAAATATTTTTGTATTCGAAAGAATCGAATAGACATTCTTTGAAGTGAACAATAGCTGTTTTAATTTTTACTTAGTTACAGTTCGTTGTGTGAATAAAAATAGAGTTGGAAAATGCCATGGCGCCATGTCCGCCAGAATACGTCATGTTTTGTACGTATTGCAGTAATAAATAAAAATATATAAGTTAGGATGGCGGGAAACCGATGCATGAGGGAGGCACAGGACCACGCATGGTGGCAAATGGCAATACTTGGAGAAGGCCTATGGCCACTGCTGAACAGTGGACGTCGATTGGCTGTTATGATGATGATGATATAAATTAAAGCTCTAATCGTATATTTATAATGCATTCCTGCGTTTAAAATATCATAGCGTATTTTTAACGACATTAAAAAAGTTTTTAATACGTATATTTTTTTAATTTTGATACTTACTTCAGAACTCAGTTCAATATCGACGAATTAAAAAACCTTTTTTTCTGTTAAATATTTTTTTGTTTATTATTTTATCGAATTGAAATGAAAGCTGGTTTTATCCCCACAATACGTAATTTAGTTTATCGATTCGGAATAAAAGTCGGTTTTATCCTAAAAACAGTGTTATACTTAATATGTTACATACTGTATTCCATAAATAGATAAATAGTGGTTATGCTAAATGAACAAATAAAATTATTTTAAGGCCAACAAAACTGCGTTGCAAGAGAATAATGACAACTGGAATAATACGAGTAGGTATAATACGACATTGCATCAGGATTTACGTAAAATAACCAAAATATATTTAGAAATACGAAACTCGGGATTTGGCACACTAAACATCACCAACAGATATTTTAAATTTGGATATGACAATATCTATTTTAGTCTTCAAAGTCACATGCAGTCCCTAAAGCTGGAACTAGCAACATCACATGATTTACTATAAAAGCAGATACTTATAATTTATTATTATCTTAATTGCGCTCAGATCATAAAATAATGTTACATCACGAGAATAGCCCCAATCTGAGATGGTACAGAATTCCCGACCTCCTCCCTTAGTTAACCTAAGGTCCAGCCAAAAAAAAAAAACAAAAATATTTTGCTTATAGGTACTTTAGGGTATAGTAGTGTTAAAGTATGTGAAATAGTCTTTTTAGGCGTAGACTTTTCACAAATGATGGTCTTGATTCTTGCTAGTATTTTAGTTAAGTTCAAGTCTGTAAAAGTACTCACGACAGGGTTCGATCGATCCTTAGGGCGATAGTACCTACTTACCTAGTACTTAAAAATAGGAAAAAAGGAACAAAAAGTTGTCAAAAACTGTAGCTTTGTTTTTCCATTACAATATTTGCAAAACTGACAAACAATAATTCTTACATGTTTACTTCACATGTTAAAAATAATAATGTTACCTATCTCTTGATTTCGTGGCAAATGTCCAATAGTGAGTTCAAAAATCTCATTTTTTGGTAAGAAAAAGAAATTGAAATTTATATAGGTAATGACGATTTAAATTGCGTCAACACAGGCCATTAATTTTATTTTTAAAAGCAGTATTTTAAGTGAAAGCATTACTATTATTATTTTTAAACGACAACTCCCTCACTAGAGATCGTCCGCTATATCGCGGTGACTTTTACTACAAGCTAACGACAATGATTTGTGGACCACATAAACAGCGCAGAATTTCAACCAACGCACGACCTCGTGAACAATCGAACTTTGCCAACGAGGCAGTTCATTATCTTATATACCAGACACTTATTACTGTTTTACACGGGTTAAGACCCGTGTAATATATTACTTAGCCTAGACCCTCCGCGACCACGGCCCTTCCAAGTCGGCCGGAACGTCGGAGAAAAACCTAGGTATTTATCCTATTAGTATCTAGGCTAAGTAATATATACCGCGATAGTTTAAAATCTACATATTATACAGACACTTCTTGATTTAAACGATTCAAAGTTGATTTCACTCACCATTCCAATAGTATTAGTGATTCCAATCAGACTAAGCATCACAGCGCCATCATCCTCACTGTAACCTTTATGTATCATGTGTTCAGCGAGATAGAAGTAAGGAACAATGAACCAGACGAACAATATTATTGTGCCCAAGCAGAGGAGGTTGAACGTCGGCTTTTTAAAAAGGTTTACGTTGAACATATCGCCAAGGCAGCTGACGCAGTCGTCGTACCATTTCTGGAAAAGAAAAATGTGTTTAATTGTTTTGTATGTTTTTGAAATAATAATATTTAAATAGTTATTTCAATACTTCAGTCTAAACCATTAAATATACTTAGATGTAGGATGTGATTAAAGACGCTGAGCAGGAAGAGGAGAACTGAGCAGGCTTTTTGCCGCCTGCAGAGTGGTATCCTGGCCTCAAATATCAGCATATAATTTGCCATCCAATACCACCCTGCGACCTTATAAAAATCACAGTCCCTCCTCTTAATTGTCATACAAAATATCTATTAATCAGACTGTTGTTCGCCCAGGTACACATTTTTTTTATACTGAGTAGGAGTTTAATAAGTTTAACTTTAGACCTTACCTCTTGTTTCTCATCGATGGTTATCATGGAGTTCTTGAAAATGTGGGGACAAGAAGACGCTCTAAGCCTGTACCTCTTTATATTCAGCATTGCGTTTCGATGACTTATAGAATTTAGTGGCATCTTCAAATCTTTTAAGTAATGATGATTGACAGACAACTGCTTCATTAACCACTCCCTTTTATTTGTTTTATTTTGATTTACCATGTCCTTATCGTCTTTGCATTCAGATTTACATTGCCTCAGTATTTTTCGCGGTGCTTTTATTTCATACTTATCTGAAGATTTTTGTCTTGTATCATAGTTCTCAGAATTAGTTCTATGTATAACTTGCTTTAAGTATATTACTACAGGCGGATCGTTGCTTTCATTGCTCACTTGCTTTGGCATGAATTTTTCAGTATGGTTTATAGCAAACGATGGATATTTCACTTCTATGCCGTCATCCCTGCTTTTTTTCTTCATCAAACTATCCAAAGTTTCCATTGATAGCTGTAACATAGAAATGGATACATTAAAACTAATTATGAAAGATCTGTTTCTTCCAATGGTTTCAAAAAGGCTTCTTTGAACATCGAATCATCATTGAAAGCAATTAATCCAATATAACCAATCTCGGAACTGTTTCAAACGATATTTGATGTCAATTAGTTAAACAAATATTTCATAATAAAGTACTTAGCTCTGATTTAAAAATAACACTAATTTAAATCCCAATAATTCTTGTTACGTAAGAAGATCATAATTTGGAAAAGATTATTGTTATCAATCTGTTATAAATAAACATTTATATAATATTTAGCCCATTTTTTAGATAATCACTAGCGTTAATAGTGACAAATATCTCTTGCTGTGATAATGTCGGATAATGACTTAAGTCAGACTAGAGCTAAGGTAGTCCAGACCTCGAATACTATAAAAACAATTATCAGAAAATCTTAAATGTAAATAAGTTTAATGTAAAGAGTTGATTGTATACAAAGGAGCAAGGTTTCACAGAAATGTCTTGCTCCACCCAAAATTTTATCAGAAATGATTTCAGTCGTTCCTTAAACCGGTGTAAAAGTGGATCGAATTAAAATAATAATACTAAACTACCTTACCTTATCGCTGTAAGTAAGGTAAGTAGGCAGATTTTCCACAGATTTCCATTTTGGTTTGACTCTTTTTGACTTCTTCGTCTTCAGTAACTCCTGGTGACGTAGTATTCTCTCAGATTCCTGTTTTATTACTTTATCGGGTGAAATTCCTCGTTTAATCAGTCCAACCATACTCTTTCCTCGTGTAGGAGTATCAAAATCAAACATGTAAGGATTTGAAATAGAAACAGAACTGGCAGATTTATCATCATCTTTCCTTAATTTCCCTTCATCTCTGCTGCTTCTTTGTCTTTTTTGTTCTAACGTCCACCATTCTGGATCTCTCATAACACATCCGCAAACACACAGATTTAGAAGGGTTCCAGATAGTAGCAGAATAGTACCTCTCCATCCGTATTCCTCGATGAGATATTGTGTCAATGGTGCGTAAATAAATGTTCCTACGCCAGTTCCACACGCACCCAATCCAAGAGCTAGATTCCGCTTCTTTTCAAACCAATAAGCAATCGATACCACAGCAGTAACATACACCACCCCGAGACCCAAGCCAGCAATAACTCCAAAAGTAATCATCATCATTTCTATTGTTGTTGATACTGAGGCTAGGACAAAGCCCAAAGTAGCCACGATACCTCCAAGTATAGTCATACTGCGACATCCGTATCTATCTACCAAAGCACTCATTACTGGACCTGATAAAAGTGGAACAGCTATGAAAAGGCTGCCAATCCAAGCAGTAGTAGACTTACTTGCTTCAAACTCCTGCAGAAACTCGATATACAGTAATCCAAAAGAGAAGCTGATCCCATCTGCTATCATTGATATTACAAATGAAGATAGAACTACCACCCATCCCCACCCTCCATCGGGAATTCCCACTTCCTTTTCATTTCCTTCGTCACATTTTTCAACGTCGACTACAAATTTAGTAACTTTTAATAGGGTTTCTGTCTTTGATGCATGATTAATTTTATCGCTAAGCTTTATTTCTGTTTTGCTTTTCTGTACAATCAGGAGAGGGTCTTTATGACTTATTTCTATATCAGCACTAGAGAATGAAGCTGCACTAGCAGTACTTGTTTCATCTTCTTCACCTTTGCATATGCCTGAAGTTGAGTCTGAAAGTAAAGATTCTCTAACTCCTCCGCCATTCAGCGCTTCATTCTTGGGGATTCTACTATTTTTTAGAAGTGCCCAATTCTGTTCCATGCTATATTTTTACAATAAATAATACCTGACAATACTGCAATTTCAGAAATTAGATCTTAATATCTTAATCTTGGGTCTCGGGCGGAATATCGGCTGGCTTGTCGAGCCACGCTGTTCAGCTTCAGTGTATTGGGTTTATTCTGACGAGGTACCATTAATGACCAGGGTGGGGGGAGCAAGGGATTTGTAACGTCACCCATACACGCGTGTTGGCGGTAAGTGGCGCGAAAATGCGCCACAACAACTTAATTGTCAATTACAAATTCTTTAACTGCTACTTCGTATTCAGTTAGGTGTTGTACCTGTGAATTAAAATGAAAATTTCAGTTGAAAGTGAATAATTATAATCTTAGAATCTGCAATTGAAACTGCAGTTTTAATATGTTAGGTACTTTGCAAATGAACACATATTTGACATCCATCAAGCTGCGGATCTTCGCATAAATTGTTGCTCGTACCATTCTAGTTTCGGGCCTAAATTATGAAGTTTGGAAGAACATCCAAAGACAAAAGATACCTAAACCTATTGATAAAACAACACGCGCCGCATACATTTGTGTTCTATCAACGTACAGTGTGTGTGTGTGTGTGTGTGACAAACATAAAAATATCATACCTATGAATAAAATAAAATCCTTAATATGACCCTTATTGAAAGTACTTGGTTTATTATTCATTATTCATTCTTACCTACACAATACCAACATTGAGTAACAGTTCTTTATTTAGCTTACGTAGAAAAGAAATATATTATGAACATAGACGTAAGTTTCTTGAAGGGTTTCATGCGTCACGGATAAACTATGAACTATTCTATTATAATATTCTATTTTTGTTTTATTAACATGCCTTATCCGTGTGGTGAGTGACGGAGTAAGAATACAATATTGTCATCACCCCATCTCATCCCATGGGTGTCATAAAAACCGACTAAGGGAGTATCCGTGAATGTTATCTGTACGAAATAAAAAGAAGGATAACTTGAAATTAAACCCTATACCAGTCCGTCTGGCATGCATACCTATTATCAATTGGTAATGTAAAGGATATATAATTAGGTATATTTTATTTTTAAGTCATCCTTAAATATTCTAGCCTACTAGAGATGTTATAAGCAGAAATATTACATACAATCCCAATCCATGACATAATAGTTTTGGAAAAATTCACGGGTTTAATTTTAAATTTTACTACTATTTATAAACACGAAAATCTGTATGAATGAATGAAATTTTACGCAAAATTTGCCCAACGGATTTGGAAAAGTAAAGGTCAAGCCTTTTCGTTATGTCATAGCAAAACATTGAAACTAATAATCAAAACAGCTGACAAATAGACCATGTAAAGAGCCTAAATTAAAAAGTACCATAATTTATTTGTAACAACAATAATTTTGTGTATTTTTCCACTTACCAGGTTATAAACTTCGTGGAATTAAAAGGCACAAGCACTCATAACGCAATCTCAAAGGTATATACAGCCATGAGAACGCAATCGATACAGGGTGTACGGGTGGCGCCTTCCCAAACCACTTAAAGTTGACCTCCCTACCCCCTCGTGTAACAAATAAAACAGATGAATGAGGGAAAATATGTAATAGACAACGGGTCTCATAAAACTGGATGTGTTTATCCTTGGAGCCTTGGTAGTGACGTAGAAAGAAAAACATTGCGAAAATTCTTTACATAAGTTCATAGGCATATATATTTATTATGTAAGCTTTGTGAATGTGTAATAAAATTATAGATTTGTGTGTCGTACTCAAAGGCTTCCTAGGAGACGAACGTGGGTAGGTTATACAAATATACAAGTAAGATATTCTTGTCTATTTTGATTAGTCATAACTAGTTAATACACTGCGTAACCCCATATCATACCAAGGATGTCTTAGAAGCCAAATTATGTATTTAAATTAGGAAAACTAACAGTAGGTACTTAGCTGCAATAACAATTACAAATCATGAAACAGGTACCTATGCGTACCTACACCAACCACTTAGCTAGTTAGCTAACCCCCTTACTCATAAACGCCTCTTAAATTTTAGTCAAATGATTAATTAGCATAGACTCTTACGTTGTTTGGTATAAGGTTGGTTTTCGTAATAAAAATCTCGCTAAACAATGATTAAATTTAATAAATGTTTATGAGTAAGGGGGTAAGTGTTTACACAGTATGCAAATATAGTTAACGATACATTTTAATTACAGTAGATAATTAAAAATAGAATTTACAAAAATATACAAAAGTTGAGCATTAAAAATAAATAAGTTGAATTCATTTGTCCAATTATATTCGCATAATATTATCGTAGCAAAAACTAAAGATGATAAACTTTACTTAAAACTTAGTATATACTTAGGTACGGTACCTACTAAACGGTGCGTATATCCTAGTAGCGAGAAATTACTTAAAGATTAGAATAAATGATTATTAAATTAAAGTTGTTATGACGATTTGACTACAGAAAAGTTGTTGCGTGCGAACAACCAGTCGTTACATAAAATTTGTTCCGAGTTTTTTTTTCTTGGCATAGGCAAGGTGGCAAAGTGACATAGCCCTTAATTAAACTGACGTTGCAGTAGAAAGGAAAATTAGCACTTAAAACCGAGCCAAATTTCATCAAAATCCTTTTAGTAGTTTTTGCGTAAAAGAGTAACAAACATCCATACATCCTCACAAACTTTTGCATTTATAATATTAGAAGGATATCCAACAGTAAAGGTCTCTTGGCTATACTCTATACCTACATGAGAACGCCCGTCCGTGCAGTGGGACAGGCTGCAAAATAGCATTAACTAACACTTATAACAGTTTATTTAGGAAAATATAATCATTTTTTATAATACCTACTTACTAATGGATGAAGAAAATAAAAGAAAACAATGCCATTTGCAAAGTGATGCCAATGCTATGATTATTGGACTTATCCCCACGAGCGAAGGACAACTCGACACAACATCCCTTATCAACTCTTTCCAAGGGTCAGAGGGAAAAATCATCAAACATTTGACCAAGTTTTAAGAACTTTTGTAAAGTAAGTATAAATTCAAATTCTTTATGTAGGTATGTAAATAGAAAATTACCCAGCGTAGTTATGCAACGTAGTGATTGAAAGGAGTATAATACTTTTATAGGCACTCATAAACAAATCAATGAAAAGAAGAATATATTGATGTTTACATTTTCATACAATGTTGTAAGTTGTGATAAATAACAAGTAAATGTCTATACTTCAAAACAAATGTCAGAATCAGGGCCAATAGTTACGTTACCAATAGGCAATTAGCGATGTGTGAATAAGTACCTAATTGTATAAAAGGTTAATAATCTGGAGGACGATAACGGTAGGGAACACTCTCCACCGATCAAAGCAGGGCTTTAAATTTAGAAATAATAGCAATAAGGTACACATAGGATTGCTATTCAATAAGACCAGGCGTTCAGACGTTTGGTTATCTATACCTTTAATATTATAAAGAGGTAAAGTTTGTGTGTGTGTTTGTGACGTTGTAGGGGGTAATCTCTGAATCTACTGAACCGATTTTAAAAATTCTTTCTGTGTTGAATAGTCCATTTATCGGGGAGTGTGGCTATATAGTATCACGCTATGACTAATAGGAGTAGAGCAATAATGAAATATGTTTAAAAAGTGTCGCGTTTTTTTCGCCGCCCTACGAAGTGGGCACGGGTCAGCTAGTAGAACATAAAGGGCAAAATATGAGGGACGCCAAAAAATCGTCTATTGCGCTGTTCACTGATTAGGCTCAGTAATTTCTAATTGTCTGTAAAGTTAATGATATAACAAAATTGTACTAAGAATTTATTAGGTAAAAAATTATTTCATACTAAATTATTGTTACTTTGGTCCGTGCTAACACTATAGAGAAATAGGAAGAACATGGTGTAGACTACTAGAAGTAGCTTTTCTTTTAAGTACAATTTATGCGAAGCACCCATTCCACAAAGTCTGTAATGCTGGCCTCAAGCGCCTAGAATTGCTTCTGGAAAGCATATTAATAAGAGTTTTAAATGTCTCCCACATTTTTAATAAGCAGATTTTGACATGATGGCTTTCTTGTCTTAACCGCCTCTAAGAAAAATGTGATTAATACAAAAATACAAGTTAAAGTACAACAAGCTTGAAGTTATGAACATAATTTTTGTTTATTTACTATGTAAGCTTACAACGTAAATTTCAAATTTAGGATTAATTTAAAAATGTCTAGTCTTAAAGCAAATAAAAAAGAAAGCACAAAGATGTCTAACCTATTATTTCCTTAAATGCTTCTAAATTCCGAAAGACATAATTACTATCTGAACAAGGTCTCCCCGGTTCCAACTTCCCACCAACAATAGCAATATTTAATTTTAGTGTAACTTCATAAAAAAAATGCATAGACCGAAAGTTGGCCTTTAAGCCCGATTTACACATCGACAAGTACAGTAGCGAGTTAAGTAGTAAGTTGTTGATTAAGTTGATTTGAATAGATCTCCATCCTATTTTTTGGCAAGTTAAGTTGGCGAGACGCAAGAGAGGGGGCTACTTCGTACTTAACTCGCCAAAAAATAGGATGGAGATCTATTTAAATCAACTTAATCTTAAAATACTACATATCTCGCCACTGTACTTGTCGATGTGTAAATCGGGCATTATTGACTGTAAAATGTGTACAGACCTACATACTAATATCTTTTCGCTTTTGGTTAAATTGAAACAATACTAGTTTTTGAAAATTAAACGATTTGGTATTAACATTTAAACATATTATTACAATAAAATTATATATTTATTATTCTGTACTTGTATATTCTTTTATTCTTTTTAATTTACCAATTAAACCCTGTTTAAAATTTAATTTCTGATCGCACCTTTTATCAATGTTGCCAGCAATGAATTATCAAAAGCCATTAATCTATAAAAATGATTTCAATAATTTATTAAAACATTTTAATACTCAAAATAGTTTTAAGTGGATATTTTGATTTTTTTTACTTTTATTTTTGTTCTATTAATAGCCAATTTTCCTTTTATTTTTTTTTATTCATTCAAGCTGAATGGTTAAAATTGTTTAAAATATTTATTTTTAGGGTAGCAACACTGACTGACACCTTCTTTTGCTCCGTAAATTGTGGAGACACGTGCGTCGTTTACGCCGAAATCTCAAAAATAATTAAAAATGACTGAAGGAACTGCGACAATTCGCACGCGCAAATTCATGACCAACAGGTAAATGTGAACAGTGATGTGTTTATTAACAGTACAAGTGCTAAAAGTTGCCAAAACTTAATACCACGACATGACAGGTTATGTGGGTGACAACGTTTTATAACTTTTTTATATTTTTGTAGATTGTTGGCGCGCAAGCAAATGGTATGCGATGTCCTCCATCCAGGCAAGCCGACCGTCAGCAAAACCGAGATCAGGGAGAAACTCGCTAAAATGTACAAGGTGACGCCGGACGTCGTGTTCGTTTTCGGTTTCAAGACCAACTTCGGTGGTGGCAAGTCCACAGGCTTTGCTCTGATCTACGACACATTAGACTTGGCTAAGAAGTTCGAGCCTAAGCACAGATTAGCGCGCCATGGACTTTATGAAAAGAAGAGGCCCACACGCAAGCAGCGTAAGGAACGTAAGAACAGGATGAAGAAAGTGCGTGGTACCAAGAAATCTAAAGTAGGCGCAGCCGCTAAGAAGTAAAGTGATGGTTAGGACGTAAGTTAATAATAAAAACCCAAAAAAAATAGTTTTGTGTTTATATTTTCAAGTTTACATACCTCCAAAGAAATCATATTTCATGAGTGCTTAACATTAAACATAATGTTTAGAATAGAAGGTTAAAGCTTAATATCAGAGGATCTATAATATATAATGTGTATTGTGAGGTGCAAAATTCTATTTGAGGTGATGAAATTCATAACTAGACTGCACCACCAGATCCCGGATGTGTTAGCTAAGACAACACTGGATATATTATCTTTCTGAAAAGAAAGAAATTTACCATTCTATTATTATCGAGGTAATTGACCTTTCCAGACAAGATGATGGTCAAAATAAAGCAAGCTGATCTGACGGGGTTATGAGTGCAGATATAGTATTAACTAAATTCTACTGGTATTGGTTTAAATTACCATGATGCCTTTGTACCATAAAATGACTTGAATTTTGATTATTACTGTTTACCTTGTGTTTGGGATTTGTTGTAGTTATTATGTTTACTCCGACATGTAAATTCTGCTGACTGTGGCAACAGTGCTAATCCTCTGTTTGTTAGTTAATTATTGTAACACTACATCCAAATTAGGACTTAGTTCGGGTGTTATTTCTGATGACGGCTGTGTAATGTTTCATTCAGCAATAGACGGATTGTCTGATATGATGATGATGAAGTATTTTTATAAGCCTTATGCATTTTAAAGGGAACTCCAGTGTAAATTTTAGTACTGGACATTCTGTAAGCTCAGCTGTCAGGTTTTTGTTACTGTCAATTTTATTTCTACTTTTTATAACTTTTTTATAAGTCAAGTGCTATGACTCATAGCAATATTTAGCGTTACAGAATGTCCATTGCCTAAACCAATGTTGGCATTTTGGCTGGGTCAAATTAGTGTTTATGTAGATTAAGTAGATGAATGTAGATTTAAATTATTTTCTTTAATTAATTTCATGTTGGGAGGGGCCTATGTCCAGCAAGGGACAGCAATTACAAGCTCATTAATTGACAAAAAGAAAGAAAGACGATGGAAAATTTGTTGACATGTAAAATTCTGTGTTACATTGTGTGTTCTGGCTGCTGTTTTTTTAATTTGTGTGTGGTGAGAGGAAAAATCCAGGCTATTGCAAAAGGTGGCTTGTATAAATATTCCTCACTCATTCACACAACGCCATCAAGTCTTAAACTAAGCAAAGCTTGTACTATGGATACTAGACAACGGAGAAACATACTTAAATACTTTTTTTTTGTAAATACATACATATTATACATAGAAGCACTCAGACCAATGCAAACAATCATGTTCATGCACAAAGATTTGCATTAAGCGGGAATCGAATCCGAGACCTCTGCATAGCAGTCATGTCATATACTCACTACTCACAGAGGTTGTCAATCAGCAGATGTTCGCTTGTGACAGATTTATTACATCTGCTAGTTCTTAACTGAATTATTAACTACATGGGTATTAACATGATTAATTGTGGTAAATATAGAACTATTTATCTTTGAGTCTCCTGACGTTTCGGCCAGGTTGCACCAGTCATGGTCAGGAGATGACTTCACTGTAGCAATAAATTGGGAAAGTAATAAGTAGAATAGTTTGAATTTAAGAAGTGTAATAAAAAAAGTAAGTGTAAGTAATAAAAAAAGACAAATTTATCAGTGACTGAAAGATCCCATTTTAGAATAGTAACTTGAATTTAAGATATCCTGACACCAGGTATGTCATCCAGCATCACAAGACTTGAGGAGGTACCAGAGTAAGTACCTATGCAGCAGAAAGGAAACAGGTGCTAGTGGTTGAAGTGCTATTTAGAAAAAGGTATGTATTAGGTGCAGTCAGTCATCTATACTCATCATACTAATAATATAATCATACTAATAATCTCAGGATCTACTGAAGCAATTTTAAAAATTATTTCTGTGTTAAAAAGTATATTTATCGGGGAGTGTCATTATTCATAGGATGTATAGTATCCCGCTATGGCTAATAGGAGTGGAGCAGTAATGAAATATGTGTTTAAAAAACGGACGCGTTTTTTTCGCCGCCCAGCGAAGTGGGTACTGGTCAGCTAAGTAGTTTTAAATATAACACATTGACCACTGAATCACTGAACCCACAAAACAATCAGTTTCAGTTAACAAGAAGATTATTAATTACTTCTAGCAGTCTTCCACTTGCCTTGCATTATTGTGTACCCATGACATTGTTACCATTAGTCGTATTATTCTCCTCGGGGTCATAGGTTATGTATTCTTATCCCAGACAAGACAATAGATCATGCGAAATACTGATCAAATTCGCTCGTGTCGTGTCTCGGACCTCAAACTCCCATTGGGGTGGTAGCACTGTGTATTCCCCGTTTTATATGCTGATAATAAAATAGACTTATACCCCCTTACTCATAAATCATAATAAACGCTTCATAAATTACTCAATTGATTTACCATGTGCGTGTGCTCTGAGGGCCACTTTCTCAAAATCCTTTGAAAACATGCTTAAGATTTAGTGAACATTCCAAAAATATTGTGAAAGTTGGAATCAGATTTTGTGAACATCAAATACGCGAGTTATAGGCTTTATAGTTGGACCCTCAGTCCACACATAGAGGATTGAGGGTCCGCTTGTACCGGCTAAACTAAGGGCACTAAAGAAAAAGTGTTTACGTCAAAGTTTAACGTAAACCCAAACAAAAATTATGTAAACAAGAAAATATAAGAATACATCGTATTATTTTCTATATCTCCGTTCAAAATTGGCCCTCAGGCGGAAAGTTTATACGCTAATTATAACCAACCCATAAACTTTTTGCTACTTTTTATAATCTTGTATTATAGGAAATATATTGTGAAAATTCGTGAAAGTAATAACAGATCTCAAAATCATGTTGGTAAAAAAATATCACCTTGTAAAAATTCGGACCCTCAATCCTCCACTTTTTTGTTTTCGTTTTTTGTCGCTAAAGTATAATAGCTAGGAAAATTACAGCAGTACCTCGTTCTGTAGAAAACATTGTGCAACAAACTGATATCATTTGTTAATAATAATAACTAATTATAATAAAAACGTCAAAGCTACAAATTTTAATATAACCTCAAAATTATTTACATAGTAAAAATAAAGTTGATTTTCTTTTACAGTAAAATGTATTGTTTTTTACCGAATGATACTGTATTTGTTGCACAATTTATTTTACAGAGGAAAGTACTTGTGTCATTTTCCTAGATATCATACTTTAGCGACAAAAAACGAAAACAAAAAAGTGGAGGATTGAGGGTCCGAATTTTTACAAGGTGATATTTTTTTACCAGCATGATTTTGAGATCTGTTATTGCTTTCACGAATTTTCACAATATATTTCCTATAATACAAGATTATAAAAAGTAGCAAAAAGTTTATGGTTTGGTTATAATTAGCGTATAAACTTTCCGCCTGAGGGCCAATTTTGAACGGAGATATAAAAAATAATACGATGTATTCTTATATTTTCTTGTTTACATAATTTTTGTTTGGGTTTACATTAAACTTTGACGTAAACACTTTTTCTTTAGTGCCCTTAGTTTAGCCGGTACAAGCGGACCCTCAATCCTCTATGTGTGGACTGAGGGTCCAACTATAAAGCCTATAACTCGCGTATTTGATGTTCACAAAATCTGATTCCAACTTTCACAATATTTTTGGAATGTTCACTAAATCTTAAGCATGTTTTCAAAGGATTTTGAGAAAGTGGCCCTCAGAGCACACGCACATGATTTACCTAGCTTAAATTCCCTACGGTTTTTTTTGGTATAAGGTTGGTTTTACTAATAAAAAGGCGTTTATTTTAAGAGGCGTTTATAAGTAAGATTAATATAATAAAGAAGAAGGGTTAATAGAATAAGGTAGAAGCAAATAAAACAAGTAGGTATGATTTTACGGGAATTTGTAATTTGCTTCGATTCTATATACAAAGTAGTTCATACTTACCGCTCTAGATGGCGCTTTGTAAATAAAATAAGAAGTTAACACTTTTTACAGTTTGTCAGTAAAAAAGGTAGAAACAATCTTAAAACGATGCAAATGAATCGTATATTTATGATACAGAGTTCATGGGAAGGGTTAAAACGCTGATAAGGAAATATTTTATTTGGCAACATTATTCACAATGCTTAATATAAAAAGTGCTTTAAACGCTAAGCCCCGAAATGTTCCCTATATGCTTCAAATATTGTCGGACAATGTTTCTCCGCTATCCTCGAGTATGGAGAACCTGGTTCTATCTTCATGTTATGTGTAAGTTTGTTCCACATGTGATACGATACTGCCTTCTTTGAATACTGGTCTATGTTACCAGGCTTAAAGTATCTTCCATCGATGCTGTAGTGTATTGGGTAGAAATATTCTGGACCGTATACTTCAATACCTGTAAGAAAACATTTTTTATAAATTTAACGCCATCTTTATTTTCTGTAGGTCGCATTTATTTTTTATACTTTATTTACGTGGATATTGGATTATTAGCCACCGATGGGCCACGTATAACTTCATTGATTATTAACCCGACTGTGCTCAGCACAAGCGGGCCTGCTTAAACTCGTAATGTGGAAAGAAGTAAGTACTACAACTACAGGTGAGACAGTAGGTAGATACAGAGTGATACCACTCTTAAGGTGATCTTATCCGTTTTATAATGTGGTTTACAGAAACCCTGTGTAGAGTTTGAACCTTATAGCTCGAGTAAGGCAACCACATACTGCAACCACCGCGCCATCGAGACAACTACCTAGAAGCTATACGTACGTACGTAATTATTTTTGACAAGACCTTTCATTTGATACCCATATTTTGCATACTACACACTACACAGTCACATTATCGAGAGACCTCGCTGAAATGCGAATTTGCGTCCCGTTCTCCTTTCAACCCCCGCGCTCGCCACAGGCGCATCAGTGATTCGTCCGACGCGACGACGTGACGTCATCGACGCCAGGTCTCGAGATAATGTGACCGAGTAGTACGTGTATGAGGAATAACCATTCACCTTCTTGGATGTCTAGCCATATTGAACTTAAGCCCGATTTACACATCGACAAGTACAGTAGCGAGTTAAGTAATAAGTTGTTGATTAAATTGATTTGAATAGATCTCCATTCTATTTTTTGGCGAGTTAAGTAAGAAGTATCCCCCTCTCCCGTGTCTCGCCAATGCAAAACAGCTTATCGTGTAGGTATTGTCATCCAAAGTAAGCGTGGATGCAAAATTTCAGCTCAATCGGTTTAGGACATCTGCTTTAAAGTTGAGAGCTGCTTTAAAGCTTTGAGTTGCTAGATTTCAACCGAATAAACACACAGAGCTAGTTAAATAAAAGCTTTTAACATTGGTAGACAAGTTACCTTGACAAGTTTTAGATGACCATTTATTCATGTCAGGACCGCTGCACCTTTTATACAGTATTCTTGTGATGGCTCCAGGGCCATTGTAGAGCCAGAGATCAGGTCTGTATGTTGTTTTAACTTCACTGAAACAACAATTTAATGGATTAGGTATTTTCCTATGTATTGATTGATTAAGATTATATGGTTGTTACCAATGTCTGTGGTTACCACTCTTTCTTATAATATGGGTGGATTACATATCCTATTCGATTATATATATGTCATATCCTATTCGACAAAAAAACGTCTGACCGAACGTAATACATAGGTAGATAATGTACCTACCTACATGTTTCACACTATTCATGTTTCTACTTATATGCCTGTTGACTAAAATTCTACCTACCTTATAAAAATATTAAAGTAAGTACGATCTTCATACTAATATTTCAGCACTAAAGCCTAACAAATTATAAGAAGCGCGGGCGCAAGGTAGCAACTGCTCATACGTACCTCATCAAAGCGTTAGCAATTTCCCGACCAAGATTATCCATAGATAATGCTATGGCAGCCGAATTGATCAAAGTACTATCTTCTCTCGATACCCAATTGGGTCCAAGTGACGACAGTGATTTCACAACTATCATATCAGTGTCAAGATATAATCCTCCCCATTTATACAAAGTTAGATACCTCAGGATATCCGAGGTGTGTTCTATCCACCACTTACTTTCAGTGAAAGGATTACGAGCCATCATTTCTTCTAGAGGTGTGTTTAAAGCATATTCTTTTAAATGAATTCTAACCAATTGCACATTTGAAATTAATGCAAGTTTTGCTAAACAGCTGTTGTGTAATACATGTTCCTTGATTGGAACACTGAACAGCACGTAAACCTGTCTTGTTGGATGCGCTCTTGCAGCAGATTCTATTGAACATGCCTGACGCAACGTCAGCCCTCCCCGACAAGAAGTTTCATGGAAGAATATTGAATTTGCTTTTGGAGAGAACTTTGCGCTTTCGGCTGAAGGTAACACATCTCCCTCTAATAAAAAGTGACACGATAAATTATTCACTGATGGTTCTAATCGAAATTCAACCGCCGGATTTGGGATTGGCGCGTAATCTTTTTTAATATAATAAATTGTAACAATGGCACATATTATCACCGTACTCAATCCGAAGCATAAATGTTTTCGAACGAATAATACTTTGCTCACTTTTTGTGAATTAAACATTTTTTACTAATTATATTAAATTACGAGAAGGTTACAACTACATCGGCTATCGCTCTACTGAGCTCACTAAGGTTTTAAAAGTACGAACGGCTTTCGTAGTTTAGAAAGATAGTAAGATTTCACGTTACTTTTCATTATCAAAGTCAATTTGAACAAACTAACAACACAAAATTTCAATTAGCTTTTATAAAAAAGTGATAATAGTTATGTTGGTGAACACTACATTTCTGCACTTCATAAATAACACATCTGCTAGATTAATCATTACAGGTTTGTTGCAAATGTATTATCTAAGTCATAAGCGATTAGCGTTTATATTTTCACTAAATTGCAATTTTATTACCAAAATGCGCATGTGATTATTTTAAGTATCTTCTTTTTCAAAGATCCTTCAATATATTTATTTCCCTTTATTTTCCTATTTTTAGTCGGCATTTACCTATGGACCCCTTTTTTTCAAAATAAGCTAAAAAACCGTTTAGGTAAACGGTAGGTTTTTAAAAAGAAAAAAATGCTGTGTTTTCACGAAGTTAAAATTACGCCCTCATCCTCAATTCTGGGTAATGCGGCAGTCGTGCTAGTTAATTACGCGCACGAGGTCGCGGGTTTGAATCCCACGCAAAATTAACTTTTTAAGAGCTTTAATTTTTACGGTGTGTGATCTGGTATTGTATCATTATATATCTGCAAGAATATATAAATATTCTAGAAGCAATCAAGCAGATTTCACTTTGCTTTACAGCTGACATAGGTATAGATTTTAATTTACTTGATAGACCTACTTACCTCTATAAGAGAATCTTAGAAATGTTAGGATGATTAAAAAATTGATTGACAAGAATTTGCTGCTCTTTGGTATTTCATGAAAATATTTAATAAATTCATTGCTTAAAAATACTGATAAACCATTATTAAGAAGTGTAGTGAATGAAAACCACCATATAAAAATGCGCTCAAGATATAATATGAACACTAAAAATGTTTTGCATTTCACATTAATATTCACGAACATAGTAGCTCTTCTATTTATACTATTTTTGTATCCTTTACATCCAAAATCTCGTCGTAATCACAGCGGATCAAAACGATTATTTTACTCGAACAGAGATGGATATACATGCCACTTTGAAAATGTTAACGACGCACTACCAGCTATCAGTTCGTTGGATGTTCATCCTAACTCTATATTCTTCATAGAGTCCTCTTGTAGTGGTCTTTCTTCTCGCCAAGCATGTGCGGTGGAATCAGCTGCCAGAGCAAACCCTGATCGTCATGTCTATATTTTATTCACTTCTGCGGTTTCCAAGAATGTCCTGAAAGCTAGTGTCTTAACAAAATTGATGTCATTAAAAACAGTTACAGCAGCAAGGATTCATATAGAATACTATGCGATTAGAACACCATTGTACGCGAATTTGGTGCAATCAATGATTTCTCCAAGAGTTTTAAATATGAATTTAGGAGAGATTTTAAAGTATCTGACTTTATATAAATATAGTGGCACATATATAGCTATGGATCTTATAACCGCTCGGTCTTTTGCTTCATTAAAAGCAGATTGGGTACTGAAAGAAACCATAGGATTAATTTCTTCGGATGTTTTTACGTTTTCTGGCAACAGAACAGGAAGAACTTTAGCTAACATTGCTGTGAAATATGTCTCCATGCCAAGGTATTTAGTTTATTCATTCTTTAGTACATAAGATAAATTACCATTATTACCTACGTACAGGTTTTTTCTTATTAAAAGAAATATAGTTTTACTAGGCTTTATCAGTCATAATACCTACTCATAATAGATCGATGTTGTGTCGCCAGTTTAATGACGCTATGCAGATTACGAAAACTTCGATGTCGAAAATACCACTTCTCGCATACTTGCCTAGACAATGCCTTGTATCGCGCGGACTTTAACTTACTCAAGGAGCATTTACGCTTAGAACAACCTGTACGTTATTCCAACCAGACTTTACACTAATTGCTTCTTACATTTCAGCAAGCTTGAAAATAGTGAGGGAACAGTTCAAAAAGATTACCAATGGAGTTCAGAGCCTCCTTGTATAATGAACAAAGTAATGCAAATGTGGTGCGGAGCTACAGCTATTTCACAAGTTGTGTCCAAGAAGTGCAAAGGTTTTCTTTCAAATACTTTTATTTGATTAAGACGGAGGCTACTCCTACTTATAACCAAAACGTAATATCTTGCTCTTTAGTCAAGCGCTGGGAAGACCATATTGATATAGGGTTCTATGTCATTTGTTTTCCTTCTTTTATTTAAGTAGAAGTAACTAATATCCTTTTCCATCTATCCATGGTAAAATTGAAACTATGAATTCATAAGAATTTTTTTGTGGTGCCGATATAAATCGGCACCACAAAAAAACCAGCTCGTTTTAATGGATACTTTGGAAAAAGGAAGATTAAAGAATACTTTAGAATAAACTTACAAAGATTGATCAAAATATCTTAATCGTAAAATCCAGACAAAACGCAAAAGCTTATAGCTTACAACTTTTGCTTTATGTCATATATAAATCCTTACAGACAACAATTGATATCGGTATTTTATCAGGTAAAATGAGTGTGCGAACACTTTACACACTATGTATAAACATATACTAACACTTACATAGGTAGGTACCTACATGTACCTACAGTCGGCATCATATAGATTGGAGTTAAAATCCTCAAAAAAATCTAAACTGTAAGAATTTAAATTTATTTCAGCAAACTATTTGTCATTTCTATTAAAGCAGCTAAAGCGCTAAAAGTAACTCAGCAGACACTGCAAATTTATTTAAGCATTTAGTTGTTCAATTAGTTCATCACATCCAATAAATCAAATATCACCGCATCCGGTGTAGCAATATATCTACGCAGTCAAGGTGTTCAAAATTATGTTAACATTTTTGAAAATAGGAATTTTATTGATTGTTTATTGATGAGGTTCTCGAGAGCGTATGGAAACCACGCACGATACTTAGTATCTTTTATTTAGAAATGTTAATAAAATTAAAAAAAAAAGGACTAATGAACAACTGAATGCTTAAATAAATTTGTAGTGCCTGCTGAGTCACTTTTGGTGCTTTAGCTGCTGCAATAAAAATGATAAATTTAAATTCTTATTGTTGAGATTTTTATTTTTATTTTAACAGTTGCAATCTATATGATGCTGACTGTACCAATAAATTCTATTATTAATATTATAAATGCGTAAGTTTGTAGGTAAGTAGGTACAGATGGATGATGTTTATTACTCTTTCACGTAAAAACTACTGAATGGATTTTAAAAATCATTCACCTATTACTTAATGTTATAAACGTGAAAGTTTGTATGGATTTTTGTTAGGTAACTACTCTTTAACTACTTACTGGATGGATTAAAAAAAATAATTAGACTAAAATAATATTTTAAACATCATCATAACACTTATCCGTGTGGTGACGGAGTAAGAATACAATGTGTCACCACCCCATCTCATCCCATGGGTGTCGTAGGAACCGACTAAGGGAATAATCTTTACGAAATAAAAAGAAGGAAAACTTGAAATTGAACCCTATACCAATCCGTCTGGCCAGCGTGGTATTAGTAGGCCAAGTAACCCTCCGTCTCCCGTGACGGCAGTGCAGTGGGACATTAATGGGCTGTTATGATGATAACACTTATGCTACTTTTAATCCCGAAATCATTTCAAACGAAAACAATTTTTAACTTGCAATGCAAAACTATTAATTTAATACATTTAAGTATTAAAATAATGTTAGGAATACATTTTTTGAGATCCCAACTACCTAGATAGCTACAGTCAGCCCCAAAAGTCGCTAAACACATTTTAAATTCCAAAACTGCTGAACACTAAAAATGTCATAAGTCAGTGTCGCACCAAGGCGGACGGTACCTATATATAGACCTATACAAAAAAGGCGTCGATCCTATTATCTATCTGCTATGGGTAACTCATACCTACTACTTATCAATTTTTATCATTTTATAATATTTAGAAAAAAAATAACTAAGTGCTTACTTGGTATTTTGAAAATGTTTTGACAAACTTAATTTAATGTTTATCTCTCAAAATAGCTTAGCTAAAGCAATAAATTTATTTATAGCGGCCATTTACAGTTTGTTAAAAAAACCTAAAAATATAGATGAAGAAGTTTAAAATTTACAGTATTTTATATTTATAGTTTCGGAAACCAATAAATATATAGCGTCATTTATATGCAATTTCAGGAAAGATACACGTGCAACAGCTTAATTAATTATGCGTAGGTCACACATAAGTAGGTAGATACACATCTGAATCATCATAACAGCCCAATAACGTCCCATTGTAGAGACGGGTCTCCTACCGCGACGGAGGGATACTTGGCCTTCTAATATCATGCTGGCCAGACGGATTGGTATACTTACTTAGGGTTTAATTTCTTCTTAAGTTAATATTTAGGTACCGATAGTCCATTAGTCGGGTTTTACGAACACCCATAGGATAGTTAAAACACCCCCCCTTCCCCTCGTTCAGAATACCTACCTAAAATAAAAATACTTAAGCTGATAAAATATACCTCCTTATTCTGAGTCAAAATACCGAACGGACTACATATCTCATGTTTTTAATGTAGGTATAACACCAACGTTAGATTCACACGGCTCCGGGAGCCACTCAGGGAGCCGGGCTCCCTGAGTGTATCCCTGTTAGTACGCGGGTTCGGTGAGGGCTGCCTTAGCCTTCGTAGTATTTTTTAAAGCCACCCAGGAATTGAACAGGAATTGAAAGCCAGCCTGGAATTTCAAAATTAAAAATGCCCCTTGAAGCTGGGCTCTTTCGAACTATCTTCATTAACTAGCCTCAGTCCGCTGCTAGACATCGGCCTCTTCCAACACGCGCCACTAAACACAGTGCTGCCCCTCCCGCATTATTTTTAGTTGGTCGGATCGGAAAAAGTGTTTTTATAGCATTTAGGTATATATTAGAAATATTAACATTATTAGAATCAAAATAATTACTAAATATTACTTTTATTTTTAGGTATATCTGTGATTGAACCCGAGTACTTCTACTCGATGTCATTTGATGAAGAAGATACAGAATTTAATCAAGAATTATGGGAACAATGGAAACATCAAAATATATACGTATATCAAATTATGGATAAGTACGCTAAGTATATTAAAGTGAGAGATAACACACTGTATGGTAGAATAGCGAAAGAATATTGTCCAATGATTTTAGAATTTTATGGTGATAAATTTGGTTTCTGGTAACATTCTTTGTTATTTTTTTTTTATTTCATAATTATAAATTATTTTTTCTGTTGTTTATGCCTTTGTTATGAAGAATTTTAGGCGTATGAAATAACAAAACTAAACTAAACTAAATAAATAACAAAACTCTTGCTTGAGATTCGAAACCGCGATCTTGTACAAACACGACGGCTTTGTCACCGGGGCAGTCACAAAACCAACGACATCATTGTAGAAGAACTCTAAATAAGCCACTGTCCACATTGATAAAAATGTTTCTCCGTATACCATAAAGCCCGATTTACACATCGACAAGTACCTACAGTAAACCAACAACTTACTACTTAACTCGCTACTGTACTTGTTGATGTGTAAATCGGGTTTAATACAAAGAACCTTTTTAATAATTTCGAAATCAAACAGATTTTGCAGCCTTTTGCTAGCCCTTTTTCATTTCATTAGAAGTGAGTTTCTAGAAAATAGCCTGACCAAATATATTTGGAAAAGAATAGGAATCGTTCTGACGTCCGAAACTCAGAAGATTCTAATAATCCTTAAACTTGTACCATAGTAAAGATGCGTATGCATATATTATAAAAAGTAGTTATACCTACCTACCATTAGCAACCTATTATGAGTTAAGTAGGTTGTTATCACTGACTATAACAGCATAGCAAATAAGCGAAGTAAATAATTTCCATAGCTATTTGTTTAACAATGAAAGATTTAAGACACGTTTCTCCCTTTGATATGGAAATGCACATGTGTTACAATTGAGTGCATTTTCTTTGTAACTGTGCCCAAAAGTAATATAAGTATAGGTAGGTATACTCTGACGATCTCTGTTGCGTAGTGGTTATATAACATGAATGCTACGCACAGAGGTCTCGGGTTCGATTCCCGCTCAATGCAAATCTTATTGTGCATGAATATGATTGTTTGCATTGGACTGGGTGTTTTCTATGTATAATATGTATGTATTTACAAAAAAGAAAAAAGTATTTATGTATGTTTATTCGTTGTCTAGTACTCATAGTACAAGCTTTGCTGACTTTGGGACTAGATGGCGTTGTGTGAATGTGTGAGGAACTTTCCCGGTAGTAATGTATACTACCTACCTGGGCGCATAAACACCTAGGCTGATTTTAGAGTCACGTAGACCGTCGGCTTGGATTGATCCGCATGGACCTATTAAGTTTATGAAGCGTTTCCGAGTAATGCGGAAATACTGCTGATCGTAGGCATTGCCAAGTTTTCCACATGTCTCATCCAGCTATTTCCCACATTTACGAAATCATGGTCCTTCAACGGACGAGACCTGACGCTTGCCATAATAAAGCTTAACTCATTGGTGGAATAAATACTTGCGTGTTATTGCAAGCTAGGTGTAAGTAGGTCCCTACTAAAAAACTAAAGAAATGTTATCCACAAAACCTTATACTAATTCGGTCTGGTGATCCATTGATGGATTAAAGTGGACATAAAAGTGTAAATATATCCATATAAGTATAAATTAATCTAAGGCCTTGTTTACGGAGAAGCGGGGCGCCGGGCGTAGCGTTAAGCGGGGCGGCCCGCGGCGTTGTATGGGTGTGTTTACGGAGAAGCGTTTTTTGACACATTTGTTTGAAATAGAGCGTCGCACGTTGCGGCGCACGCAGCGGTGCACGCGGCGGAGCACGCAGCGTCAATTCTCGATGAAGCTATACAGTATGTAAAGTGAGACATAGGCAATACTTTAGGGCATGATAGATAACGTTATTTAATGAAGGAAAAAAAATACAAAATAAATAAACATTAAATTACTACATACTAAACGACGTGTAAAGCTTAACCATGAATTTCACTAATCATGGATACCGCGCGGACGCAGCGAGCGATTGGTTCGCCAGCTGAGTTAGATACATACCTACGACGCGCGGCGCGGGTCAATGCACCGAGTCTTGAACAATATTTTAGCGCAGCGGGAACGTGTCCACACTTAGTTCATTTTTGGGATTTTTTCGTCAAAAATTAAGTACCTAATTTTATTACATAATTCGGATCAGAATCACGTACAGAGTCACCTCCTAAATTATTGCCGATGACTCAAAAAACACCCTGTACATATATAAAACTAGTTGATTTGATCGAGACGAGCGTGCTTCGCTATACACTTGACGTACCGCTACGCTTCCCGCCACGCTTCTCTATAAACAACGTCATATATTCCTATAAGTTTGTGTGTTACGCGTGCGATGATGCGTGCCGCGTCACGCCCCGCCCCAGCGTAAACAGAAAAAACGTCCGACGCCCCGCTCAACGCCACGCCCGACGCCCCGTCTCTCCGTAAACGTGCACTTAGTGGACATAGGGACTTTAATCCTCGATCCCAGAATATTCCAAAAATGGACAACCATTTTAAAAGGGTGAAGTTATTGATAAATCACTGTATTACGGTATAATTTACCAAAATTAAAAGGAAGGATATGAAACAACTAGCCATAATCCGTTGTCCAGGTACAAGGAATAAGTAATAAAACACAATATATACTGCATATTTTAATGGCTAAGCCACGTGTTGTGTCCCAATAAAACAATTAACTTTGGAAGATATCTTACACGATTTTATATCTAAATAATTACATAAATACATATTTGTACCAAAATTATAATTGTTATCACTAATATATGGATTATGTGGATTATTCCGATGTGATACCCAAAAATTCACCCTAGGGTGAAAGCTGGGGAACGTACGTATGTCTGATAATTTACCTTTTTAATTTATTTTACCTAGCTTATGGTAAATTTCAAGACATGTTTCCCTTAATTTACCCTAGGGTAAATTCTTTAAGGTAACAGATCGGAATAACCGGATTATGTTTATAATAATGTGTTTACAGAGCTTGCCAACACGAAATAAACTGTCATTACAATCATTGACAAAGAAAAACTAAAAAAAACAAATAATAATTCAGAATGGGATTAGACATGGCGATGTATCTATTTTCCGCATCAACCAAATCATCTACTTATTCACTGGCACATTATTTGCGAGCGACAATTCATTTCTAAACCTCTTCTTTATTCGCACGAGTAATCCTAATTTCATTTCAAATTCATTTTAGTGTAGGTATTTCTAGCCTTTTATTTGATTTTATATTTGTCAAGTTACTTTATCTTTCAAAAGGTACTGTACCCTAAGTCCGACTTTGTCAATACAAAGAAAACTAAATCTATGACAATGTCAAGATGAGAGAAAATACATAAAATGCCTCAAATTAAGTTACCTTAATTTTATATCCAGTACACTTTATATAATTACTATTATTTTAAAAGAAATTTACAGCACGAAAGTAGTACCTAGGTCACAGGGACGTATTCGGTAACATCCAACAGAAATGGTAGGTGCGTAGCATTTGGCAATGACGGGCATGTATGAAGAATAGGTATTATTAAAAATGAAGTAAAGGAGGTCGTAGTACGTTCAGTAGGTCAAGCCGTACTACGGAACACCATGAATCATCCGAACCTGGCTCTACATAATCTACACGGGTTCAATACATCTAATTAAATGAATAAATAAATACATATAATGAAACTAAAAGAGCATAAAACATCATTTTGCACACGAGCTATGAAAATGTGAAATGTATTAAAATAGGTAATTAAAAATAAATCAAGATTTCGTGACAGGTTAGGCAAACGAGAAGTATTTCGTATGTTCTTATTTCACAAGGTTCTGCTACAATGAGGGTAGCCAGACTGATGTCAGAATCAAGCATAAACAAAAGTCAACATTTTATTATAATAAAAAAATTAAAGGTTTTTGAAGGATTACCGAATGATGATTAACTATGTCGTTTAGCCTGATGTATAAATATATCGTACGTATAAATCGGATGAAATAACTTACTGGTTTAACCGGCTTTATGCCGCTACAAGGCCTAATAATTGACCTAATTAAGAAAAAAGTCTAATTTAAAATAAAAATGATTAATTATGGTTTATATTTAATATTTTACATCACAAAAGCAACATCACATAAATAACACAACTTTCATTAAATAAAATAATTTCGATACCTACATTATTTTCATATAAATTAAATTAATATGGCTATTTTAATATTTTTGTGCGTTATGGGAATAATAATATATTTATTGAATAAAGTGACGTGTGTCAAAGTCATTTAGTCCAGGAGGAGACCTACGTCCAGAAGTGGACTTCCATTGCCTAATATTGTGATGAAGATACAATTTATTGGACACTTCCAAAAACACTGGGCAAATAATGTTTTGCAAATATAAATTTCTGCAATTGAATGTTTGCTAACAATAATAATTCTAGGAATAAAATAAAATTATAGCATTATAATAGCTTATTTGAAATATAAATTAAACCTAATGTGATATTAAAATATAATACTTATACTCGTTTAAACTATATCACTAAAAACACATCTCATCCCCCCGAATGAATGATCAAGTAAAAATCAACTAATCAAGTGTCAAAACTGTCATTTTAGTTCCTGAAAATGATAGTTTTGACACTTGATTAGTTGATTTTTACTTGATCATTCATTCGGAAATCGGGGGTTAGTCTGCACTATGGGAAGTTTTCCAAATATTATTTTATACGAAATCAGAAGAAGGATAAATGGACATAATCCAAAGCCTTTGGACTGCGTTAATTTTTCTTAAAGGCCCGTTCCTACAATATAGAACGTTAATAGTACATGGTACAATAAATGTTTCTGTAACATTTAAACGAGTATAAGAATTGTAACATATACTGTAACCTTAAGTTACATATTTTGCCAAATTGCCATATTACTCTAACCGTCTGTAATGTAATTGTAACTTATGAAAATTTTATAATATATACATAGGATTCTAATATTATCGTTATACTATCTAGGATCAACTAATGGACCATTTTAATACAAATTACTAAAATAATAGAAAAGCTACATTTTACTACAGCGTTTATTACAATATAGGTTGGTAATGAAAATAGACACAGGCAAAAATAAAGGCAAATCAAAGACACAAGTAGCGACTTGTGTATAGCAGCATTTGCCTGTATCCGATAGCAATAACGATCGATTCTTGTTTAAATAAATGTTATTATTTTCTACTTCGTAAGGTAACTAGATAATGATTGGAACTTCAACTTTATTTACAACTAAGTACAAAGTTCTTATCATTTAGGTACATAGTAACAACCTAGTGCATTTTAGAGGCATAGCAAAAGGTTAAATTTACTTTATTTTAACACAATATTAATAATAAAAGGAATTCTTGGTCTAGCATGACCTTCAAGCTAAGATAATTCATACACGCAGAATAGCATATTAAATTTTTTGAAAGTACAATACTTGCCAACTAACTCAACCGGCCTGAAGTTGTTGCAGATGGCTGCGCAGATTTCAATTTTCAAACCGAATCGCGGGGAGGGCGGGGGTGTGGCCATTGAGAGATGTTTTAATTGCGCAAAAGTGTTGTCCGGGGTTAATGTATGAATGGCAACCATAATTATGTATAAATTGTAACACAATCATCTTAAATTCGGATTATTATTTTTAAATAACGTTTGTACTCCCTTTATATAGGCATAGTCGTAGAACAAAATCATCTAATCCGTCTCTTTCCAATAATTCTATGTTCATTACCAACCTATAACTTATATGAATTACATATTTTTAATTTATATTGACAAAAACATATCTGTCTCTTTCTATCACTTGTATATTACAATCTTTTTATCACTTTTACACTTGATTGGAGTATAATAAGACATAAACAGATCATTTAGATGCCATTAAGTAACTTAAAAAAGTGGTTTTATTCGGAGGCCTATGTTCAGCAGTGGACTTCTGTTTCTGATATGATGATTTTAAAGTTACCCCAATGTTGAGGAGGCATATCAAAGTCGCAAGGAAATGAGGAAACCAGGGATTTCACGTAATCACTAGGGATATCACGTAATTACGGTAAATGTCGAAAATGCCTTGCCATTATGGTCACAGTTCTAACCTAACCTACTGAAGTTGAAATCCTTGTGTTTTTTAACTTACAAACAAAAATATGAGCATTTCTTTTCTAGTAGAAACGGGATTTCGTCATGTCACTAGGTATTTTGTGAAATCCCTGGTTTCCTCATTTCCCTGAAACATATACACTTTCTTTGAGATGGCAATACAATATCCCCATTATTTCTCGTCTCATGGTTTTTTTTAAAGAAACAAGATACTTTAAAAATCTTTGTGAGGCCTGCATCTAGCGATCATTTAAGTGATATTTAATCTAGTATAGTATTATCAGTTAGTATCATAATACATCGATATTTTAATCAACGGTTTGTTTATTAAAAATATACTCCAATCAAAGTATTGCAAAACATCTGCTAATGAAACAACCATTTTGACAGATAACTATTATTAACTATCGGCTTAACTCTATATTTATTTCATAATAAGTTCGAATAGGTTATATTCTTATAGTTTTTTGTCTATAACATATTTTTTAAATGACACAAAACACAATGTCTGCCAATTGTCAAAATAATACTTTAGTGTTTTATAGAGTTGCCAAACGTAACTCTGCAATGTTGCAAATAAATTAAAAATAAATATTTATTGTGTAATTTTGAGATCTGTTTTACTTTTTTTTATTATAAACACTAAATAGAACTGCAAAAGTGATGCATAAAGCACTTTGAAATAGCAATCTTTGGTATAAAATGTAAGTAAAATTGCAGAGTTTTGTTGAGCAATTTTGCAGTAACACTTTTGGGCCAATGCTTGTGGCATACTTCTAGTTGTATACAATGGCTATTGGGACCCATGTTTGCCAAAGGTTACTTTTGTATACACCGGATGTTGGGACCAATTTTTTACCAAACATTACCGTTGTATACGAGAGCGAATGGTACCAATATTTGCCAAACATTACCGTAGTGTATACAAGGGCGAATGGGACCAATGTTTGCCAAACATGAACCAACTTACACAATTAGCTACTATTGCGTTTCTTGTATGTCTTCAGTGTTTTGTGTCGTTTGTCGTGTTGGCGAATGAGCTCGCGCCGGCTCCGAGTCTTTCTTGCTTTGAAGGGATCTGAAGAAATAAAAATTTATTTATTATTCATTTAAATAATTAAGGACAAACTTCTTCATAACCAAAAGAAATAAAAACTTGTTTATTTTTGTTTCTGTAAAAATATTTTTTTAGTTTACAAAAAAATGAATAAAAGTTGACATAAAACCCTTACCAAAAAACGTTTGAATGACGTGGTATTAGTAAATCTAGTTTCTCTATGATGTATTAAAGGGCTATTATTGGAGGATACATTTTAACACGAGGTAGGGAATAATTTTACTAGGCAGAAACATAAAGAAGCATCGAAAAAGGTCCATCCGTTTAGGAGATATGACCATTTAAAGTGGTGTAATATGTGACAACAAAAAGTTAAACAACTTATACCACGATCCCGTAAGTTTACTGCAACGAATCACGTAACAACGAATGCACGCCACCACGAATATCTTAGCAACGAAGTCATGCTACCTCAAATAACATGACCCCTTTTTTGGGAGGGCCTACCTATAAACATCGTCAGTGGACTGCAGCGTGCCGTGCGCGAGATGCAGCCTCCTGCCGCTAGGTGGCGGCACGGCGGCGGGCGCCCACCACTCCACCACACGCCCCACCACCGGCACGCGCCGCAGCAGACCTTCCTGCCACAGCCGCTCCGCACTCTCCCGCTCTAGGTCCGCCACAGCTGCTTCGATACCTGTAGTTTGAAACGTGGATTAAGATGAGGAACATCTTAAGGCTCAATTTATACCGCCGCTGAATGGAACGGAAAGGCAGTTTTTGTACATCGCTTAATGAACTTTATGTCAAGTGTATAACAAACAAACTAGACGGTACCGGAGAATTCTCGAGAATGCGCGAGGATTCCGCGGAAGGCGCGCGACTTTTTTAGGCTCGTAGTTAGTTTGTTTGTTATAGAAAGAAAGAAAGAAACAGACACGCCGCGGAATGGAACAGACATTCCGTTCCATTCCGCGGCGGTATAAATTGAGCCTATATGTTTGCTAAGCCTAGATGAGCCTATATGACTCAAGTATACAAGGCTTGTATGAATGGGGTAGTCGGCGCGGGTAGGCCCCGGAAAACATATGTTGACCAGGTACGTTGCATATTGCGTCTCCTTAAACGAGTCCTTACAGAGCGCTCGGAGAAATATTTCAATTATAAAGAAGAAAGTTGAACAGATTTAATTGAAATTTTGCATAAATATTCCGAAATTATTGTTAACTATCTGAATAGTTAATACCGATTTATAATACTTAAAATTTTCCTTTTATTTGCATTATTTATTTTCTTATAAATTGTTCAACACTCGGAAATATTCTAACAAAAGAAGACTTTTGTTATCTAGTTTTGTTGGTTAAAACATTTAACTGTATTAAAAATATTTACGCACATATCAGCCCCTTATGGAGCTATAGAGCCCCATCACGGTTGTGTACTCTATTTTTATCAATACCGTACCTTTTTTCAGTACTTCAGTCATATCGGTAAGAACCCTGGAACTTTCTTCTACCTCTTTACCAGCGCTGATCACAAGGTCAAGTAGTTCATCTACATCTGTGTCTTCGGTTACCATACCAAATCTAAAAAAAAAACAATTACTATTTTCAATAAAATACTGTTAGTGCGAGCGGCGCCGCGGCGTTCATATTGTCTTGCAATTGACTGGCAACATTTAAGATACAGTAGGCAGTGAGTCTATCGATTGCTAGAGCTAAAAAAGGACTGACTCCAAATGAACGACAAAACATCCAATTCGTTAAGGAAGGCACCACTAAAAAGACCACCTTTAAGCCTTTTTCAGTTCTGAGCACGGCAAGCGATTGGACACTACTGGTTGACACGTATGAAACACACTATAAAATCCCGGAGAATATCTGTGTGTCGCCGTTAAGACCAGACATATTTCTCTACTCACATTTGAATAAGCGTGTAGTACTTATTGAGCTCACGGTACCGAGGGGAAACTAACATCCCGAAAGACCACGCAATTAAGAAAAACAAATACTTTGACTTGACAAATGAGATAACCAGAAATGGCTACAAGGTTACTCTATATGCCGTGGAAATAGGTGCGAGGGGTACTCCAGCTAAATCCCTCTACAACTTATTAAAAGAACTAGGACTGCCGAGAACTTCAGTAAGCTCTCTACTATCACGAATGTCCAAAACGGCATTGTTAGGTTCATACCAAATTTGGATAGGTAGGGGACGGAACATAGCAGACAGTGAAGGTGACCGCTAACGCGTTGTAAGGGGGCCTAAACCTACATCTGGGTCGTAAGTCCCAGACGCTGTTACGCCAGTGTTCCGTCCTCTATCACGCGATGGACCCGGCACCCGCACGGAGAATCCATGGAATGCTAAGATTAGGTCTTATATTTAATTGAAAAACATTTAAAGTGTTGAGAGCGTTTTATACAAATACTTTATTGCCTTTTCTCAAGACTTTGTTATCAACATTTTACATTATTTATCCTATTTGCGAATTATGATTTTTTTCAATTGGTTAGTGATCCCTATAAACGCTCTTAAGGTGTTATAACCTCTTAAAATCTAAAAAATCTAAACATAAATATTACCTAACACAAGCTAATCCATCGTCCCCATCGCCACAAGAGAAGGCCCCGTCAGTAGCTCGTAACGTTTCCACTAGTTGTCTGTTCAATGTGTTCAATTCTTCAGGCGTCGCGTCTTCCCAGCCTGGTGGTATGTAGCGAACTCCGCCGAGACCTGTAATTTGTATATAGCAGGTTGATTAGGATATATTGGTTGATTGGAAGCAACTGTGAAACGTTCCGTGTGGTGACGGAAGAATACAATATGTCACCACCCCATCTCATCCCATGGATGTCGTAAAAACCGACTAAGGGACTGTTCGTCAATATTATCTTTTCAAAATAAAATAAAGCAAAACTTGAAATTAAACTCTTATACCAATCCCTCTGGCCAGCGTGGTTTTAGTATGCCAAGTATCTCTCCGTCACGGAAGGAGGTCTGTCGCTGCAGTGGGACATAAATGGGCTGTTATGATGGAAGCAATTGGATGAAAGATTGATTGTAACATTGTGGATGTTAATCATAGGGATAATAACTGAAAGGACACTAGAGTACTTGATGAGCTTTTAGGACTCTTTTAAGGAGACGTATCACGTCGATCGGTGCGGGCCGGCAGAAACACAAACGTACGGCAATGAAGCGGAGCGTTCACGGAGAAGTGTTTGTTTTAGCTGCCGGTGCCGGAGGCATCAAATGATTGTACAGGCGACGTCGCGGGTAAACAAGCAAGTTTAGTTTTAGTATGAAGCTTCTACGAGCCGGGCGCCACCACTTCGCACGCGGCGCGTCGAGCAACTTCTCTCGTTAAACGAGCCCTTGAGACTAGTGAACACTCATAAATATTATGCTAACCATTAAGCGTCAATTTTTCGATTACAGTATGCGCGTAATCATTTGAGTACTTCAAAAAAAGATAGAAGATATTATATAAGCTTAGAATACCCGTAAGTGCAAGCGAGATAGATATAGAGAAATGATATGGCTCTAAGAAAAGAAGAAAGAAAGACAATGGAAAAAATTGATATAGGAGGCGGGAATCGAACCCGCTCTGGATTATACGAGTTCATAGTCCAGAGACGCGGGTTCGATTCCCGCCTCCTATATAAATTTTTTCCATTGTCTTTCTTTCTTTTTTTCGGATTTTTCTAGTTATACCTAAGCTTTATAGGTAAAAACTTATATGTAATGCCTCTAAGAGTCAGATATAGCGATAGTAGCACATACCTGCCCAGCCCGGCACGTTGACATGCGCGAGGCAGGCGTGCGCGCGCAGGCGGGTCGCGAAGGGTTCCCGCAGCGCCACGGTGGCGTGCAGCACGTGCAGCTGCACGTCGAGCTGCGCCGCCCACGCGCCCACGCTCGCCTCGTCCGCGTCGCCGCCGCCCTCTAGCGGGCAGTAGCGCAGCACCACGCCGTGACCTTCCGTCTCGCATACTTCTATGCTTATCTGGAATGTGCTTTATATCTATACTTCTATACTAATATTATAAAGAGGTAAAGTTTGTGTGTTTGTGACGTTGTAGGGGGTAATCTCTGGATCTACTGAATCGATTTTAAAAATTCTTACTGTGTTGAATAGTCCATTTATCGGGAAGTGTCATAGGCTATATAGTATCACGCTATGACTAATAGGAGTGGATCAGTAATGAAATATGTTTAAAAAAGGGACGTGCGTTTTTCGTCGCCCAACGAAGTGGGCACGGGTCAGCTAGTGTTAAATACAAGGAAGACTGTTGTGTCCTGGTAATAAGAGCCTTTTAGTGCGTGTCTGCGCACGGATGCGGGCCAAGCGCGCTTACCGGAACCCATCCTGACCTACTGTTTGTATTATACTACGCTACGACACTAATGTATACTTTCCATCAAGCAGACGGCGGCGGAGAGCGTCGGTAACCATTTCACAATGTGCTAAAGGAAATTGAATCTTGTGTATAATAGATAAATTTCATTTTTGCATATTATTTACAATGGTTGGAACGTTTTGTTATTTTTCTTTACTCTATTGCTGTCTATGATTTATTCTAATATTATTTGAAAAGCTTTCTTTTAATTGGCCTTATTATTCTTTGTGCATTAGATGTATTCAATCAATCAATCAACTTCAACTAGCCTATTATTCTTTGTGCATTAGATGTATTCAATCAATCAATCAACTTCAACTAGCCTATTATTCTTTGTGCATTAGATGTATTCAATCAATCAATCAACTTCAACTAGCCTATTATTCTTTGTGCATTAGATGTATTCAATCAATCAATCAACTTCAACTAGCCTATTATTCTTTGTGCATTAGATGTATTCAATCAATCAATCAACTTCAACTAGCCTATTATTCTTTGTGCATTAGATGTATTCAATCAATCAATCAACTTCAACTAGCCTATTATTCTTTGTGCATTAGATGTATTCAATCAATCAATCAACTTCAACTAGCCTATTATTCTTTGTGCATTAGATGTATTCAATCAATCAATCAACTTCAACTAGCCTATTGTTCTTTGTGCATTAGATGTATTCAATCAATCAATCAACTTCAACTAGCCTATTGTTCTTTGTGCATTAGATGTATTCAATCAATCAATCAACTTCAACTAGCCTATTATTCTTTGTGCATTAGATGTATTCAATCAATCAATCAACTTCAACTAGCCTATTATTCTTTGTGCATTAGATGTATTCAATCAATCAATCAACTTCAACTAGCCTATTATTCTTTGTGCATTAGATGTATTCAATCAATCAATCAACTTCAACTAGCCTATTATTCTTTGTGCATTAGATGTATTCAATCAATCAATCAACTTCAACTAGCCTATTATTCTTTGTGCATTAGATGTATTCAATCAATCAATCAACTTCAACTAGCCTATTATTCTTTGTGCATTAGATGTATTCAATCAATCAATCAACTTCAACTAGCCTATTATTCTTTGTGCATTAGATGTATTCAATCAATCAATCAACTTCAACTAGCCTATTGCAGTCCACTGCTGGATATGTCCATGGCCTCTCCTAACATGCGCCACAGAACTCGGTCCTGCGCTTTCCGAATCCAGTCCGACCCAGAGACATTTATGAGGTCGTCGATCCACCAAGCTGGGATGAAAAATCTTACTACTAAAAAAAATGTTACTTTTAGTTAGATGTTTTAATCTAACTAAAAGTTTTTTTTTTTTTTTAATCTTTATTTAGGGAGCTTTGTCACAATTTGACTATGTCGCTCAAAAAAGTTTTCTTTATTAGAATAAAATAAAATAAATAAGTAAATAACTTAAGATAAAATAACACTTACCATATCAGCTTCTCTCTGTAGCACTTGTCCTAGCCAAGAGTTAAGTTTGTCGTAGTATGGCGGTGGCTTCTCACTGCTGGTCGGCGCGAATTGGAACGCTACACATGCTGAGGCCTGAGATACAGCATCCTGTAGAGAACAAATAGTCAAATGTATTGTACTAAATCTTATCATAACAGCCCAGTAATGTCCCACTCCAGAGACGGGCCTCCTCCCGTGACGGAGGGATACTTGGCCTACTAACACCACGCTGGCCAGACGGATTGGTATAGGGTTTAATTTCAAGTTTTCCTTCTTTTTATTTCGTAAAGATAATATTCACGGATAGTCCCTTAGTAGGTTTTAACGACACCCATGGGATGAGATGGGGTTGTGACATTATTGTATTCTTATTCCGTCACCACACGGAGACTCTTGGATTTAATAGTATTAAATCCAGTTAGTCGATAGAAAATTTATTTAAGTGTGAA
This sequence comes from Schrankia costaestrigalis, assembly GCA_905475405.1. Taxonomy (NCBI): domain Eukaryota; kingdom Metazoa; phylum Arthropoda; class Insecta; order Lepidoptera; family Erebidae; genus Schrankia; species Schrankia costaestrigalis. The sequence continues at coordinate 2,819,318 of FR997831.1, read as the reverse complement.
CTTGAAGTGTCAAAATAGCTTGCGTACATACGATAATGTGCGTCCTCTATTAATATCAACCAATTTATTATTTATTTATTATATTTATTTATTCTAGAATGGGGACCGCGCACAGGGAAGATTGTTAACAAAAGCATTTAATATTTTTTTCCATATACGAGTATGTTTATCAAGGATAAAAATAATTACCACTATATCCACATTCGGCGGTTCGTCTCCTCCTGGTCGGTCACTCTGAAAGATACACGTTAATATTAAATGTAAATTGTTTAGTTACCAGTGGCGAAGTGTCCATATAACCCGATTCCTACCGGCTTACCTTTGCAAAATCCGCTAAGCATACTCTATTAAAAAATTATAAATCAATGACGCAACATCCATTCAGTACACAAAATTAAAAAACCAAAAAGTTTTCTGTTACGTAAATCGCTTTAATATAATTATTATTTCCGTACTCATAACGCCATCTCTTATTACAACATTGTCAACTAATAGCGGGTAAGCCGGGCGCAAAAATAGGAATCCAGTATAAACAGACGGTACGAAAGTCGTACGCACACATGCAAAACCTAGGTGTATTATTATGCATTTTATCTGCGTATGTAGGCGTAAAGGTAAGCCGACTCTGTCCGGGTTATGTTATGATGAGTAGCCTGTTGTACAGTACCCGAGCGCGGCGGCGCCGGCACATCGACGAGTGGAAAGAGACATTCGGGCAATATCGGCTTCGTAGAGCGCCAGCTCTGTCGCACGATTGCAAGGATGAAAGATGCGACATGCGAGAGCGAGAGAGCATTAACGTGATCATAGCATAGCTACAATCAATTTGTTTGAATTTCCCACTGCAATGAATGACGTTGAAACGATGCTTAATAATGGCTCCCATCACAAGTTGCATTATTTTTGTTTTCATTTATTATTTAAAGTATTGCAAATAATCGTTAGAATTCGCTTTGTTGTGTAAAGTAGTAATTACTAAGTATAATTTGTGTTTGTGTATTGAGTGTTGTGCATTGATTGACATTGTCATAGTACTTTGGGTGCCTTACATTATTGTAAGTACATACTTACTTCGTTGTTATTATTTTAGTTTGTTGTTATAATGGCAGCGTTAACAGTATTATTATAGATTGTTGACTAATTGATTAATTATTGTGTAAGCAAAACATCTTTCTTGAAATTAAATAACGAAAATAAGAAACACAGACATAACTATGGAATACAAACGACGCCGCCCGGCACGATGAATTTACGATAGGTTTAGGTAGGTATATTATTAACATCTTAACGATAAATATTATTGGCTTACAGGCAGTTGTAAATTAAATAGTACCTAGTTATTATTTTCTATGTTTCTTATTCTTAGATTTAAAAAAATTGTGGAGTCATTTAGGATAAAGCGACATTATTTAAAACAATATCTTATTCATCAAAGAAACATGCCCATACTGAGAATGAGAAACATATTCGGAGTTGATTAGCTTTACATGAGTTTGGGACAACTATAATATTTTTTTACGAATACGTATGAAGTACGTACTTAGCTTTAGTAATTTTTATTATATTACGAAAGACACTGTAACGGGCTCGGTGGCAGTGGATCGATCCCATACAAACGGTCGGACATAGGATTCTTAAAACATGAATTTGTGATTTTTAAAAAACTAATTACGCCATTCTATTCCTATAATTGAATAATGTCGATAATGTATCGCACATTTTATAATAAGAATTAAATTTCACGAGATATTCGATAAAATCTGTTTTCAATGTATGGAAAAACACATTCAAAGTATTATATCTCACGATTTACGCCCGTTTTTGTCATAACATGTGTATAAAGTTGTACGATGCGTTGCATCGAACAAAGTACATATTGCGCAATATCGCTAACTCAGCGATATCTCGATAATCTAGATTCCGTGGTACGACGGTGAGTCAGTCTACGTAACAACCGCGACTCATTAACATCACTTTACATGTTAATTAATAAGTTATTTTTATTGCAATAAATCACTCTACAGAGTGTTAAATATTAATAACTTCTTTTATTCACTTCGGTGTAGCAAAAGCCCCTACATCAAATGGTCCTTCGAGCCACCGAAGGCGGGATCATTAACGCGTACGTGTTCTAGTGCATTTTTAGGCGCCTACGTGTGGTACCTACGGCCACGTAAGTACATCAGAAGCAGTCTTCGGTGAGTCATACAAATTTTGTAAACAACTACAACTATGGAAGATCTTCTTGCTACACAAAGCCAGCTCATGGAGGGTATGAACACTCTGTTCACTAACTTTAAAAAGGACGGCTCGGATCGTAAGACGCCAGCATACATTAAGAAGCGGCTGAGCACCTTAGAGAGTTACTGGCAAGAATTTCAATGCAACCACATCAAATTATGTGAGTATGATGACAAAAGTCATGATTATTTTTCTAGTAATGCGTATAAAAGGACATTCGAATTTTATACTGAAACTAGAGCTCATATACAGAAGTTTATTCCCTTTGACACACAACCAGAGGAGAAACAGCTGTTGCGCCCTGCCACTCCGTTAGCATCCGGGAGCCAGGGTACACCTCGCGCAGAGAGAGGTGTCGAGTTACAGCAATCATCCGACCAGGCCTCAAGCGTTAAAAGCGGGCAAGGGACAGGTAAAAGGCTAGAAGATATGCTTAGAAAACAGAGGAGTAATTTCAAAGCGTTCTCTAGGACTATCAGCGGTATTGACCTTGAAAAAATAAGCGAGAGATGGGAATTCGAGGATGCATTAAAAATTGTACAGACGCGTTGGTCCTTGATTGACACCCTACATTGGGAAATAGACAGCGAGTCTCTGGAAGACAATTTTGAGTACGAACAAGCATTTGGTAAGTACGAAGAACAGTTTAACGGCATCAAGAGACTCATAGGTAGCAAAATGTGGTCTCAAAAGTATCGGGAAAAGTCAACGCCAAAGCTAGAGATACCAACCTTCACCGGGAGCTACATGCAGTGGGTTTCCTTTAAAGATTTATTCGTAGAAGCGATACACAGCAATAGGTCGCTATCGAATGCTCAGAAACTACAGTTTCTCAAAGGTAAACTAAAGGGTGAAGCGGAAAAAATGATACAACATCTACCTATAAGCTCCGAAAACTACGAAGTCAGCTGGGACATCCTTACTCGTAGATATGACAATAAAAAACTCATATTTAATTGTCATATGAATACTCTCATGAATTTACCTACAATGCAGCTACAGACGGCTGCACTTATTAAAAAAAATATTCGATTGTTCTAACGAGTGTCTTAACGCTATAAGAGCGCTCGGGGTCGACGTAAGCACGTGGGATCCGATTATCGTGTATATAATTACAAGTAAATTAGATGCCGTGACTCATAGCGACTACACACAATCCGTGAAAAACCCGCGTGACATTCCCAATTTGAAAGAGCTACTAGACTTTCTGGAGAACAAATTCACGTCACTGGAATCGTCTCGACGCAAAACAGAGACAAGGGCTCAGATAGAAGCATCTAACACTTCTAAAAAGACGCATTTCTTTAAATCATTTACTAGCCATCAAAAGGAATCGAAACAAAAACCTAATTATTTTAACAAAAAGAGTGATAAATGTGCCGTTTGTAATAAGTCCAAAGATCATGCTATCTACAATTGCGAAACGTTTCTACAAATGAGGCCACGCGCGAGGCTAAGCGTCATAACAAAAATGTCAGCTTGCAAAAATTGTCTCCGCGTTCATCGCGTTGGTAAATGTTTTTCAAGCAATAAATGCCGTGAGTGTGAAGGAGAACACAACACACTTTTGCATGACAACGATTTCGGTACATACGAAGCTAACACGCAGCCACAACAGGGTCAGCAGAGTAATGTTTTAAAGGAAAAGGATGGAGAAATTCTGTTGGCTACTGCGTTAGTAAATGTAAGAAAGGCTGATGGGTCTTATCAACTGTTACGAGCTTTGATAGATCAGGGCTCACAAACATCCCTGATTACGGAGCAGGCGGCACAATTATTAGGTATAAAACGAAAAATGTGCAAAGCTGTCGTATTTGGCGTAGGTTCTAAGGAAAATAAATGTAAAGGCATTATGTCAATCACTATGGCTTCTATACATAACACGGAATACACAATTGAAACCGATGTTTTTATAGCAAAGCGCTTAGTCAGCAATTTACCAAACATGTCTTTTATGAAACCATCGTGGAAACACATAGAAAACATTCAATTGGCTGATCCTGAGTTTTACATAAGCCGTCCTGTAGATATCCTTTTAGGCGCGGATGTCTACTCGACTATAATTTTAAATGGCATGGTAAAAGCAGGAAAATCCACCCCAGTGGCACAACAGACACGATTGGGCTGGATTTTGTGTGGGAATGCAAATGTAACAAAATCATTCCACTGTAATGTACTTTTAATGAACGATGATCTTCACAAATTTTGGGCAATAGAAGACATTAGTGACAATAACAATTTGTCTACTGAGGATTTAGAATGTTTGGACTTGTACCACAGCACGACCTCACGTCGTGCAGATGGCAAGTACATTGTGCGTTTACCATTACATAAAGATGTAGACGAAAAGCTGGGTTACTCTAAACCGAAAGCTTTAGCACAATTTTACCAATTGGAAAGAAGATTTAAGCAACAGGAAACCTTATATAACGATTATAAAATATTTATGAAAGAATATAAGTTATTAGGTCATATGCAGACAGCATCTACAACAATTAGTAACAAGACACTTTGTTATTATATGCCGCACCACGGCGTACGAAAGCCTGAGTCAACAACTACGTCATTACGAGTTGTATACAATGCGTCACAGACAACATCGTCGGGTTACAGTCTCAATGACCTTATGTATCGAGGTCCGAACTTACAGCAAGACCTTTTATTACTTATACTTAAATGGAGACAGTACAAATACGCCCTCATCGCAGATGTTGAAAAGGCTTTTCGTCAGATAATGATACATCCTGAGGACCAGAGGTACCAAAAGATACTCTGGCGAGACTCTCCTAATAAACCAATAGGGGAATACCAGCTGACCACGGTCACATATGGTACGAAGGCCGCTCCATTTTTAACCATGAAAACATTTAAACAGTTAGCCAAGGATGAGTATCATAAATACCCCACTGCTGCAAAGGTTTTAGAAGAACATTTATATATGGACGATTTGCTCTGTGGAACAGGACAGATCCAGACTGCAAAACGTTTGAAATCCGACCTTATTGAACTCTTAAAGTTAGGTGGATTCAATCTTAGGAAGTGGGCCTCAAATGAACAGTCGTTAATTGATAACAAAATTGATCAATTGCATGCAAGTACGTTTGATTTTTGCCATAAGGATACGACTAAAGCATTAGGACTCACTTGGATGTCAAAGGATGACAACTTTACATACCAATGCAAAATGTTACCTATTTCAAATAAGCTATCTAAAAGAAGTCTTTTATCTGAGATGTCTAAGATATTCGACCCTCTCGGGTGGTTATCTCCGGTTGTCATACAATTTAAATTATTATTTCAAAAGGTTTGGACTTTAGATCTTCAATGGGACCAGGAGGTACCCGACGATATTTTCAAAAAATGGTACAGTCTTAGACTTGATGTGCAGGATATAAACAAAATTCAAATACCTAGATGGATAGGAAGTGAAGACAGTGACATATTGCAGCTTCACGGTTTCTGCGACGCGTCCACAAAAGGAATGGCCGCAGTAATTTATGTGCGCCTACAAAAGCACAATAAGTCTAGTATAATACTTTTGGCAGCAAAAACTAAGGTAGCTCCCCTCAATAAGACTATCTCTCTGCCAAGATTAGAACTGTGTGGAGCCCATTTGCTCTCTAAGCTCATGCTGAAAACGTGTCAAAGCTTAAATAATTACAAAATAGAATTATTTGGATGGTGTGATTCGACTGCAGTGCTGGGGTGGATTCAAGGAGAAGTAAGCAGATGGAAACCCTTCGTTGCTAATAGAGTCAGGAATATAACAGAAATCATTCCTTCAGAGAACTGGCGTTATGTGAAGTCTAAGGAAAACCCCGCAGATTGCGCAAGCCGTGGTATGTCGGTAAATGACCTTAAAGACTTTTCGTTATGGTGGAAGGGTCCTGAATGGCTGCCATCCTTAAACTTTATGAAACACGAATCACAACCATTCGAAACACAGTTAGAAATAAGGAACTGTAACAATCAGTCTAATACAATACAATTAGAACAAAATAATGACAATATAATAACACAGCTAATCAGTCGACATAGCAGTATTACTCGTGTATCGCACGTGATAGCTTGGATAAGGCGTGTAACACAATATAAACAGTACAGATCTCCTTACTTAACAGCGAGTGAAATATCCGCTGCAAAAATAATTATTGTCAAACATATACAATATTTAGAGTTCCAAAACGATATATTGGAAATAAAAAAGAATGGCAAGGTCAAACAAACAAGCAAAATCAGCAATTTAAACCCGTATCTCGACAATAATGGCGCATTACGTGTAGGTGGACGACTAAGACACTCAAACCTGAGTGAGGACATGAAACATCCTCTAATCATTCCACATTCAAGCCATCTGACTTTTCTGATTATTGACCATGCTCACAAAAACTGTTTTCACGGAGGAGCTCGACTTACATTGTCATTGTTAAGAAAGGAGTACTGGATAATCGGTGGAAACAACGCAGTTAAAAAACACATACGGCAGTGTGTGATATGTAGAAGACACAACCCAATCAAACAACACCAGATCATGGGAGATTTACCCGAGGCTAGGACGAATCCCACAAGACCTTTTCTGCATACAGGAGTAGATTATACTGGGTTTGTCGACATAAAAGCCAGTAGAGGTCGTGGCATAAAAACGACAAAGGGATATGTGGCAGTATTCGTCTGTATGGTGACAAAGGCCGTACACCTCGAGTTAGTGTCAGATTTAACATCGGCTACGTTTTTAGCAGCACTACGTAGAATGTCCGCACGTAGAGGCACTCCGCAACATGTGTACAGCGATAACGGGACAAACTTTGTTGGAGCTAACAAAGTTTTAACACACGAATCCAAAAATCTATTTACAATATTTTCGGATGCATTTATGACTGAGATAAGTGACATGAAGATTCAATGGCACTTCAATGCCCCATCTTGGTTGACCAAGATGCCAAGTGCAGGAGGACTTTGGGAGGCCGCAGTAAAAAGCCTCAAGTATCATTTACGCCGAGTAGTCGGAGAGCAAAAGTTAACGTACGAAGAATTTACAACGTTGCTTTCTCAATTAGAAGCGTGTTTAAATTCGCGGCCTTTATGTGCAATTAGTGAAGATGCAAATGATTTAAACTATCTTACACCAGCTCATTTCTTGTCCTCCGGCCCCGTGCTTACTATTTATGAGACAGAAACAGATGAAAGAACGAGATGGAAGTTGACTCAAAATATATTTAAAAATATATGGAAGAGGTGGCAAGTAGAATATCTTGCACAACTTTCCATCAGAAGCAAGTGGCAACACGCACAGCCAAACCTTAAACTAAATGATATTGTGGTCATTCACGATGCGAACTTACCTGCAGGGAAATGGGCGCTCGGCCGGGTCATTGAATTACACCCGGGCAAGGACGGCCAAGTTCGCGTCGTCAGCCTAAAAACAAAAGGTGGCGTTCTGAAACGACCCATAGTAAAAATATCTAAATTAATTAACAACAACGACTATCAAAATAGTAGTAGTTCAGATAACAAACAAATATCTACTACTCGCACAAAGAAAACAAACACGACTATGACGTCATTCATTACGTTTATTATGACTCTATTTATGTTATTAACACTCACTGCTACCCAGACAGTACAGAGATCATATTATGATATTAGTCCGGTACCTAGCAATAATAGTATTTACTTTGATAGAATTTCAAATATGCGTTTCGTACAAGACAAATGGAAGCTCATCGTATATTATAATATGGCGCCATACTGGAAGGGAACAAAACTTCTTGATGCCTATTATAATCACTTGAATAGTTTGTGTTCTAAGTTCGAACAAAGATCACATTGTGAAACAATAACACAGCAGTTACGTCATGGCTCCACGGAACTTGAGTACTACGACCGCATGTTGACGACGCAGCATTTTAATAATATTCGCAAGCGACGAGGTCTTATTAATGGAGTTGGTTATATTGCGAATAGCCTGTTCGGTGTCTTGGATGAACACTTCGCCCAACAGTACGAAGTAGACATATCTAAATTAAGAAGCGACCAGAAGCATCTTCTCTCTTTATGGAAGAACCAGACATCGATAATAGAAGCAGAAAACAATCTGCTTCGTAGGGCCGAAGCATCAATGACAACTAACTACGAAAATTTTAATAATCATCTAATCAAACTCGAAAAGTCAACGAATATTATCAACAAAGAAACTGCACAATTGCAAATTATGAATGAATTTTTATTGTCTACTACAGTTGCAAACAACGTGCTTAATAAATTGAAGGACATTCAAAATACGTTACTAGATACTATTACTAATTTACGTCATTTTAATGTTCACCTCCTCACACCTCAGCAACTTCGAGAGGAAATAAATACAATCTCCGGTCAACTATCTAAAGATGTCTCTTTGCCTATTGATAACGTTCACGCGGACTTACCAAAACTGTACCAAATTATGAGAGTCAGAGCTCGTATGACAACACAGTATTTTATCTTTGAAATACAAATACCGTTGGTTAGTAGAGACAGCTTTGATCTATACAGGACCTATGCAATCCCAAGTATAATGGGAAGTACTATCGCTACTATCGAACCGATAGCAGAGTATTTAGCGTTTAATGTACAAAAGGACATATATACACCAATATCCGAGTTAGAGCTGAAAGATTGTATTGAACTGGAAAATACGCGTTTATGTGAAATACAGAAGGCGATTTATCATCGCAGAAATGATGATGATTTTTGTGTAAAGAATAACGAAAAGGGTAACAACAGTTGTAAAATAAGCTATGGCACGTGCCGAGACAGTTGGACCGAGCTTGTTATTGTAAATAAGTTCTTAGTTTCATGTTGCGACAAATGTAACCTGAGATTTATATGTAGCGATCAAGTAACAACAAAACAATTAACAGGTGCTCACATAATTGCACTCGGTAATCGATGCGTCATTAAAGGCGAGTCATTCACTATTACGTCTCAGGTTCAATATACTAATACATTAAATACCGAACCAGACATAATCACAGCCGAGGTTTCACCGTTAAATAAAATCATAAATCTTACGATTCCCAGTACCTCCTTTAATATAAACACTAACTTAGAAGAGTCATTTGAATCTATTGGTGCCCGCATCACACAGATGAGGAGGGAGACAGATCAGCTGGAAATAGGAGAAAAGATGACATCACACGACGTTCATCAATACGTTGTTATTTATATTGTAGCAGCAGTGGCGTTAGCGTGTGCCATTTATACTGTATGGGCAGTACGCTGCGCTATACGCAAGGGCAAGGCCAACAATGACGCCTCCCGTCAAACGCCACCTTGTGCTGTCATAGAGTCTCATTTGCTCACATCCAGCCCCGTGGTGCGTTGTCAGCCTGTGGCGACATCCAGTCCTCAGAGCGCGACTATCGCAAGAAGTTCAAGTGTACCAGCCGTGTGTGTGAATACGTCATTAAAAAGTGCACGTGACAGTGAAGTGAGTGCTAGTGTAATCGGAAAGGTTCGGTCAAGTGACGATTGTGAAGCGTGTGAAAGATGCAGTGTTATAAGTGACCCGCGTATTTCGAAAAGCATGTCTCTCAACTTTAAGGACATTAGGTTTAATCGTGAATGAATGTCGGTATCAGCGTTGTTAATTTAAATATAATCGAGTATCCCTGTCGGTATCATCAGTGTCTTACTAACATAGGTATAACACAGTTTGTAATCACCTTATATCGACTTCATACTCAGCATACTAACAAAATCATTTTATCATCCTCGTCTCATCTCGCGGCCCGGAACATGTACGATGCGTTGCATCGAACAAAGTACATATTGCGCAATATCGCTAACTCAGCGATATCTCGATAATCTAGATTCCGTGGTACGACGGTGAGTCAGTCTACGTAACAACCGCGACTCATTAACATCACTTTACATGTTAATTAATAAGTTATTTTTATTGCAATAAATCACTCTACAGAGTGTTAAATATTAATAACTTCTTTTATTCACTTCGGTGTAGCAAAAGCCCCTACAAAAGTCTTTATATAAGCTAATAGCAACATATTTCTCAAACATTCATAATACCCCCCGGGCGCAGCGGTCGAGATAAGCGGTTGACGTGCACGAGGTCACGGGTTCGTTTCCCATGTAGGACAGTTCTTTTTGATCAACAAATTATTGAGTCTGGGTCTTGTTCTTTGTGTCTGTTAAATAGATGTTTGTGGCAGTCCCCGCGACGCAGTTCATGATCCCTAGTGCGGAACTTATATAATATTATTTTCATAAAAAAATAACAATAATAAAAAAATCTGTTATAATAACCAACAGTGCTTACTCGTATGGTAGGTACAGTGAGCCCGTCAGTGGCTCACTGTTGCGCTTGTCAAATGTGTACCGACACTGATAAGTTTTTTTTCGGCTTCCCTTTTATAAAAATTCACCCTTCGCCACTGTTAGTTACTATATTCTGTTACTTTATAAAAATATATATAAAATAAATGGAACATCTTCTTTGATCGGTTAAATAAAAAAAAAAGATAAAAATTATGATGCTTTAACTGCTTTTTCTATAATCATATTTCCCAAGCTCCTCCGGCTTTGTCCCATCTTTTTCAGTAGCCTTTTTTATTTCAAAATACCATAGGTAATACGTTTTATAAATATGCGCAACTGCCGTAAACTTTCAATGTTGCAATTGAAGAGTTTATGTTATGGTTTGAAATTTTGTATCGGGTAGCGTAGTGGCTAAACGTGTTAGACGCGTAGGTATAGTAAAAAGACGAAGGTTCGAGACCTGCCTTTTTTCCATTGTCTTACTTCTTTTGGGGTAATTTAGTCTCAAATGGAACATTAATGAGCTGTTACAAATAACTGGTAATCCACTCACCAACAACGTAAGTCCCGCACTAGCCACGACAGCATGCAGCGCCCTCGCCGCTCTGAACGCTCTGGCGAGCCTGGCGTGCAGGCGCCGCGCCCCCGCCGCGCGCACGCTGGCCCACAGCGCCAGCGCTCCTCCGCCCGCCAGACCCGATAGTGCCGCCAGCGCGCCCTCGCGACTACCCGACTGTAAAGGTATACACATTTTAATATTTTATTTTCTATACAAAAATACAAATACTTTTCGAACCAAGCGTATCGGAAAGTATTTTACTTTAACCAAAGGAAATTGAGCCATGTGTACAGATGACTCAATTTGAGAGTTGCACACATGGCTCCATTTGACAACTGTATACACGACTCAATGAAGCACTTACTAGTCCCCGGTTCCCGAATTACTGATCAAGTAAAAATCAACTAATCAAAAGAGTCAAATTTTAGTTCCTGAAAATAATAGTTGACTAAGAATTTTGACACTTGATTAGTTGATTTTTATTTGATCAGACATTCGGCAACAGGGGGTAAGAATATTAAAATTTTACACTAATTTCAAATTGACACACTATCACAAATGAACTGAACGTAATCCAGATGATTTGAAACATTGGACATGCTTAGTATTCAGCATAAAAGAGATGATTTCTTGTTTACATCATTTATCCTATAGATAATATATTTTCATTGCATTCTAAATTTAAATTATCTGGCAAAGAGATAAGGCTACAGTAAATAACTAAAAAACTGCCATACATGAACGAAAAACACAAATTGCCTTACTTATTCTGTATCAGTTGAGTAAAAGATTCAAGAAAACATTCAATTTGCACTTACTGCGTTAACTCCTTTTGAATGATCATTAGCTGTGATTGGTTCTGGTATTTTGTAGAATGTCTAAAGTAATATTAAGGATATTTATTTTAAATATTTTTAAATGTTCAATGTGTGATTTCTCTGGAATATTGCTGTGCCCAACAGGGTCAAAGATCTGTTATTTAAGTTACCATCTAATTTTACTTATGGTTGTCATAACAGCCCATTAATGTCCCACTACAGGGACAGGCCTCCTCCCGTGACGGAGGGATATTTGGCCTACTAATACCACGCTGGCCAGACGGATTGGTACATGGTTTAATTTCAAATTTTTCTTTTTATTTCGTTAAGATGATAGTCCCTTAGTCGGTTTTAACGACACCCATGGGATGAGATGGGGTGGTGACATATTGTATTCGTACTCCGTTACCAGACGGACTTAATTAATAATAAAGATTTTTTTTTAATTTATTTATTTAAAAAGGATACGACAGTAGGAAGTCCAGGTACACCAAACCATGGTCCAGGCGTTAGTGTTACCGAATCTGGTATACTGAATGACTGAAACAAAAACATTTCATTATTATCTATTTGTTAACTTTTATGTGCGTTATATTATATCTAGCATTTTACAAAGAATTTAATTGTTTCTATATAAAGTTTGAATGCGTGCATGCGTATTGATTTGCTTATTTACTTTATGGGTCTCCAACAAAGGCAATACACATTAGAAATTAATATAAAAAACTACTGGAACAATGCGTGTATTCCTTCAATAACAGGAAACCACAGCATGCAAATAAAAAAACAAACTAAAATTATGACAAACTCTAAATTAAAAACAAAAAAAAAGAAAAAAAATTAAAATGATAATAATAATAATTTTAAAGCTTGTTGTTCCACCTTTCATTGCATCTCTGTCTCTGTATCATCCTAAGGTTGACGTAGAAAATGCCTTTGGCATTAAGTCCGCCTTTGTGCATGATATTGTACATTAAGTTTTAAATAAATAAATAAATAAAATGAGAAATCTTTGTTTTGAATAATATTGAAACAATACTATTCACAATTCAATTAAACTTTAAATCCATATAATTAATTAATTAATTTATATTTGTATATGTTATACTTCTCGCCGTTCTAGTCCTTTACGAAGTTTAGTTGGTGAATGGCAAAATGACCATTGATGGAAAACCACTACTCCAAACATTGCTTTGGAAATTTGTTTGTTCCAATATTTGTTTTTAGTGTCTATTTAAAATGAATTAAAATTAAATTAATACAAAATTCCAACAACATACCTCATCTCTTCCCGTGGCAGCTGGCAGAGCTAAAGCATGTCCTCTTACATGTAAATGTACATTCCTCGTTTTACAAATATTGCCTAAAGTTGCTAACGGAGTCCCCCACCCTAATGGGGGCGCCCCCACTTCCCCTAATACAAGGAGAGGCGTACGATTAGCCGCTAAGTCTTCGTCGCATAGTTTCTCTAGTGCTTCTAAGTCCATTCCTTTACCTGTGTAATAATATTTAGCTTTGTGAGTAATGTTCGTTTTATAAAAATAAATAAATAAATATAATCTTCACACATTCACACATCGCCACCTAGTCCCAAACTAAGCAGAGCTTGTACTATGGGTACTAGACAACGGATAAACATACTTAAATACTTTTTTTTTATTGTAAATACATACATTTATACATAGAAAACAACTAGACCAATGCAAACAATCTCCGTGTGTTGACGGAGTAAGAATACAACATGTCACCACCCTATCTCATCCCATGGGTGTCTTAAAAACCGACTAAGGGACTATCTGTGAATATTACTTTTACATAGAAAGAAGGAAAACTTGAAATTAAACCCTATACCAATCCGTCCGGCCAGCGTGGTATTAGTATGCCAAGTATCCCTCCGTCAAGGGAGGAGGCCCGCCCTTGCAGTGGGACATTAATGGGCTGTTATGATGAAATATAAGTCGTATCAAGCAAGATATTAATTCTACAAAAACAAGTTCGCATTTATAAATTCTACGATAATACACATTGATATGAAACCCTATACCTACGGCGTAGTATTAGAAAGACTAGTTTCCCTACACAACTGCAAGAGGTCTTTCTGAATGGTAATTGGGGTAAGCTGTCTCGGTGGCGCGACGATAGCGCAAGCGGCTGCCGTGCACGAGGTCGCAGGTTCGACCCCCACGCGGGACAATTATTTGCGCGAACTACAAATTATTGTCCTTAGTGGATGTTCTTTGTGTCCGTTAAATTGATGTTTGTAAAAGTCCCCGCGACACAGGACCTGATCCCTAGAGCGGCAATTGTCTTTTTAAAAGAAAAATAAATAAATATTCCTCACTCTTTTACACAACGCTATCTAGTTCCAAACTAACTGTAAATACATACACATTATACATAGAAAACACCCAGACCAATGCAAACAATCATGTTCATGCACACAAAGATTTGTATTGAGTGGGAATCGAACCCGAGACCTCTGCGTGGCAGTCATGTTATATAACCACTAAGGGTAAATTAAAGAAAGAAAGGGTACACACAGCAACACATCAAGTTATACATTTTTATTTGAAATTGTGTCTTATTTCAAGGTATTAAGGTACATGAGTGTCTAGGTTGATTAGTTGCTGTGTGTACATTGTGAAAAGTTTCTTTGTTTTAATTACCTGAAGCATGTACTGGCACAGGCTTAACGCATGCTAGGGGTAGGCCCAGTTGTCTGCATAGATGCTGGACCACGCCGAGTGGACTGGCCACACAGCTATATATACAGGGCAGTCTATTTGTGAAAGCTAAAGCTGTAAACAAAATAACATTAAGTTAGTTTGTACTTATAAATATTTTAGATAAGTAATTTAAACTATCAGTGTAACTAATGAAGTATGTAGTTTTACTTTGTTTGATACCTACATGATTTATTACAAAAACAAACGAATAGGAGCACCTGTAATATCTCTAATAACCTCCCTCAATAATAATTTAGATTGCCCTTTGAGCAAAAAGTTGTATAGTTGGATACCTGGTAATGTATAGTAGCAGTTCACAAAGTCACGGTTCATACGAACCCCACGCAAATCAAAAATGTGTGCGATCTACAAGTTACAGTCCAGAGGCTGAATGTTATTTGTGTTAGTGAAAGGCCTCGCACGACCCAAGGGTATCTTGGGTGAGCTAGTTGTCTTAAAAACTCTGCGATCTCTGTGACATCGAGTCATGTCATTAACCACCGAGTCATGGACATGGGCATAGTTAGTTATAGTAATTCTGAATTTTAAAATAAGTTTCTTTGTCAGGTTTCTTCTCATTGGCTCTATGCGTAAACTGGAATTTATGGATCAACACAGACAGACAAGTAGATTTGAGTAGTAGATTAGTTTTATTTTACTTCTCTAATTTACATTGGACAATACTACGCGGTTTTTTTAGTGCTGTAGCGTTTGGTCTGTGTCGATCTATAATTTTAATTGTAGCTTCAATTTTAAGTAAACGACTATTTCAAACAGTTTGTAATAAATTTTATAAAATAAAGTAAATTGAAATTTTAAAAACTTGAAATTGTTAACTTACCACCATCTTCTAAATACCGAGGATATCTGTGATGCAGAAGCATCCTAGTAACTCGAACGAGACCTTCCAATTGTTCCTGGTGATAGTATGCATTGTAGTCAGCGAGTCTGTAATAAAACGAAAAAAGAATGTTAACAAGGTTTATCTATCAATCGTAACAGCCCATTAATGTCCCACTGTAGGGACGGGCCTCCTCCAGTGGCGGAGGAATACTTGGCCTACTAATACCACGCTGGCCAAACGGATTGGTATAGTGTTTAATTTAAAGTTTTCCTTCTTTTTATTACGTCAAGATAATATTAACGGATAGTCCCTTAGTCGGTTTTTACGACACCCATGGGATGAGATGGGGTGGTGATACACTGTATTCTACGCCGTCACCACACGGAGAAGTTTATCTATGGTTCCCGGTTATCGTGGCTTTTTTGCGAATCGCATTGGATTCTTAATTCTTGCTGTATTTAATATCGCCCGTAATATATGATTGAATAGACCAAGAAATTGGACTATTCGACTTTTACGATACAATTAGGAAATATATCGGACTTGTGTAGTTTTTAAGTTAAAAAACGGCTTAGTAATTTAGGTCTTTTTAAGGTGGAAACGGGGTCGTGTATTTCCGTAGGTATACGAGGTTAATTCATACGCAAGATTATTGTTAGAGTCTGGATGTTCATCATAACAGCCCATTAATGTCCCACTGCAGGGAGGGGCCTCCTCCCAAGACGGAGGGATACTTGGCCTTCTAACACCACGTTGGTCAGACGGATTGACGGTTTAATTTCAAGTTTTCCTTCTTTTTATTTCCTAAAGATAATATTCACGGAGAGTCCCTTAGTCGGTTGTTACGACACCCATGGGATGAATTAGGGTGGTAACATATTGTATTCTTACTCCGTCACCACACGGAGATGTTATGTGTGTCTAAAATGTTCTGTCTGTAAAGATGTCTGTAAAAGTTCCCGCGACATACAACTTAATCCCTAGTACGGCAGTTTAAAAGATACAACGTCTATTCACATACAAATATAATGTAAATCCTTCTACGCTGTAGGTATACATACTTATTATGAATATGCATAATTAACCAAAAGCGTTTTATGTGTACATTATCATTAAAGTAGAGGCGTGAATAATGTAGTAACACTTAAGGCCTACGCAGACCGGGACGGCATGGCAAGTGATTTTAATTTTTACTAATGGAAATTCAACAGTAATGTTACAGAAATACGACATAAATTGCTATGCTTTAAAATGATGCCGTGGCATTGAAAAGGATTTTATCGCACGGCATCAAAAGACGCGCCACAGGCTCCCGTGGCGGGATGCCGCGGCATACCGCGGTAGGCAACGGCATCCCGTTGCCTACCGCGACCGAGTGCCACGGACTCCGGTGCTAAAAGACGCGCCACAGGCTGCCGTGGCGGGACGCCGCGGCATACCGCGGTAGGCAACGGCATCCCGTTGCCTACCGCGACCGAGTGCCACGGACTCCGGCGCTAAAAGACGCGCCACAGGCTGCCGTGGCGGGACGCCGCGGCATACCGCGGTAGGCAACGGCATCCCGTTGCCTACCGCGACCGAGCGCTGACTCACAGCAAAATCCCTTGCCATGCCGTCCCGCGGCGCGCTGTGGCATGCCGTGGCATGCCGCGGCATCTAAGCGGCCAGTGTGCGCTGACTCACGGCAAAATCCCTTGCCATGCCGTCCCGGTGTGCCCAGGCCTTTAAACTTACTTTATGCTAATGCCTAGTTACTTTATGAAACTGGCCATGTTATAATATTGGTGAAGGCAGTTAAGGGCCTTTACGTTGCTCACTAGCGCCGCCAATAGAAAAAAAATCATAATTCGCAAATAGGATCAATAATGCAATAAGGCCGTTTTCTTTTCGAATGCGAAATTGTGTCGAAATTAACTAATTGACCAAATTAGTTAAATTTTGCATTCAAATTTAAAGTGTTGAGAGTGTGTTATAGAAAATACTTATTACCTTTTCTCAAAACTTCGTTACCAACATTTTGCATTATTGATCCTATTGGCGAATTATGATTTTTTTTCTATTGGCGGCGCTAGTGAGCCTTATAAAAGCTCATACTTAACAATAATTATTCAATTATAGACAAACCCTTATCAAATTGAAAATAACAGTAATCGATCTTCGAACGTGTGAGACGGGCAGACGCTCTCATAGGCTATTCTCTATATTCCCATAGCTGTGACTGTTGAGTTGAAAGCCAACCTAACGTGACTTCGCAATGGCACTGAACATAACTTTTTGGGAATCACGACGTCTATATCTATCAAAAGTTCTTTGAGAAAATGTTCGGATTCAGATATCATTATAACAACCCATTAATGTCCCACTGCAGGGACGGGCTTCCTCCCGTGATGGAGGGATACTTGGCCTACTAATACCACGCTGGCCAGACGGATTGGTATAGGGTTTTATTTCAAGTTTGCCTTCTTTTTATTTCGTAAAGATAATATTTACGTATAGTCCCTTAGTCGGTTTTTACGACACCCATGGGCTGAGATGGGGTGGTGACATATTGTATTCTTACTCCGTCACCACACGGAAGATATAATTGAACGTAATTCCAAAATTTCTACTACGCTAGAAAATTTCGTGTTCGACAGATGGATAATATGCCGATCATTAATCCCACAAGGTAATCGAAAATCGTCATTAAAAGCATTAAACACGAGTAACAAAAACGTAGTAAACAAATTTTTTTATCGATATGAAAAATAGCCATAAAAATTCTATTGACCGATAATAATCCGTTATCCGGTAGGAGTAATGGCAAATTATGAATGTACTTTAATATAATCCTAATTATAATATGTAGGTCAGATTTTATTTTATATTTAATCAGCCAAACTTATTGACGATGAATATTTACCACATACTAAAAACACTGCTAAATATTTTTGTGGATAACTAAATTTTGTAGATATTTTAAACTATATTTTATCTAGCGGGCACTTCACTATCTAGATACAACTCAGGGTAACCACGAGGAAAAAAATCCTTGTGGTCATGCGGGGGTGACAAAACGGGGTAACCACAAAGTACGCTTTTCTTTGACCTAATTATTGCTCTACGCAGACTGTGATAAAGCGAAAAACCTAAAACTTCGAACTTAGATACTTAATCTAGACCTTCCTTCTAGATTAAGTATCTAAGTTCGAAGTTTTAGGTTTTTCGCAATATTTTCAATTTTTTCAGACTCTCTGGCCTAATTAATTGGATAGCTAAACATCATGGCTTATAGTTAATTCAACACAGGGATATGACAGATACTTTGTAGGGGTGTTATAATGATAGCTAAAATATTACTTTTGACTACTAAAATGCATGAGTCTTTCTTAGGATATAAGTATAGACATATAGTAATTATAGAAGTATAGATACATATAAATATATTCTTGACAAAGTCCTTTATCTTAACAAAACCCTATCAACACTAAAAGCAATACAAGATTACAGACATAACAAAATTATCTTTCTTTAACACGACATTAATGGCAAAGATGTGTAGATTAATTGATAATAAATGAAACATACAAACATTGATTATAAATAAAGACAATATTTATGTCTTTGATGGCTTGCAACTCTGTCGCTACTAGCCTTGATTTAAAAGTAAAACTGCTGTTACCTTGACACACACACCTTAGCCTCCTTACTCATAAACGCCTCTTAAATTTTAGTTAATTGATTAGCTTAAATTCTTACGGTTTTGTTTGGTATAAGGTAGATTGTACTAATAAAAATCTTGCTAAACAGTGATTACGTTTAAGAGGTGTTTATGAGTAAGGGAGTAGATGTCTATCTTCTACATGATTAAGGAGCAAATAGTTCTTAGCTCCTTAATTATGTCAGAAACAGACATATGGTATTAAGGTAAAGGTTTTGTCCATAGAAAGAGCGTAAAAATAGAAGAACCAAAGCTCTAACCATCAGCAAAATTCACCATTAGTTAATTAAAAATGATGCGATTATATACAACTACCAGTAGTTGAATATTGAAATACATTACTAGGTTTATAAATTGTCTAATCACAGTACAAGCTTTGCACAGTTTGGTTTTAGATAGGGCTGTGTGAATGTGTGAGAAATAGCATACTGTAGATAACAGCCTATGGAGAATGCCACTTGTCTACTATAGCATGAGTCAGTCTAGTTTGTGATAAATAATATTAAGTATTACTTTATATTGTATAAATGCTATCACTATATCAAATGTATAACAAAGAGTCTCTAAACAACCCTAATCTCGTCCTGGTTGATATGGAATGAAAAAAGTACGAAACATAAATATAACATATGTACATACAGGGTACTGTAAAATAATAATATATAGGTAATATCAAAAGTAAATCATCATTATAACAGCCTATTAATTTCCCACTGCAGGGACGGGCCTCTTCCCATGAAGAAGGTATGCTTGGCCCACTAATACAATGCTGGCCAGACAGATTGGTACAGGGTTTAATTTCAAGTTTTCCTTCTTTTTATTTCGTAAAGGTAATATTCAAAAGAAAAAAAACTGGATGCCAAAGTGACGCAATCATTGAAATCATGGCTTGGGTTAGCTCAATCTGCAGACTTTTCCGCTCTGTATCGAGACACAAATAACTTTGGGATGAAACTAAAAAAACCATCGGAACTCTATAAACATCTAAGAGTCACTAAAATGCAAGTCTTATCAACATCTAAAGACGAAATTGTAAAATCCATCCCAACTGATAAAAATTCATCTGCCCTCGAGTCACGGTTACAATTTCACAAAAAGTTCATGATAGGCGCGCAAACTAATAGAGCAGGTTTTGGAAACACGGAAAGACAATCAGACAAAGAAATTACAAAATCTTTCATAAACCAAGATGAACCAATGAACCTAGAAATGCAAAATGAATGGGTTACTCTAGGTGATTACTGTATACCTTTAGCCTTGAAGTGGCGCACTTTGCTTTACGACTGGTCACCATCATTACTTAAATTCTACCTCAACGCCTTCCAATTGACTCTTCCTGATCAAAGCAATCTTGTAAGATGGAGAAAAGCCACGGACAAAAAATGCACAGAATGTGGCAACAAAATTGGTACGGCTGGACACTTATTGGTGCTTTTGGATAGGGGTCATTACTCGCAACGTCACGACAGAGTAATAGGGATTATACGCGAGGCAGTGAGTCTATCGATTGCTAGAGCTAAAAAAGGACTGACTACAAATGAACGACAAAACATCCAATTCGTTAAGGAAGGCACCACTAAAAAGACCGCCTTTTTCAGTTCTGAGCTCGGCAAGCGATTGGTCACTACTGGTTGACACGTATGAAACACACTATAAAATCCCGGAGAATGTCTGTGTGTCGCCGTTAAGACCAGACATATTCCTCTACTCACATTTGAATAAGCGTGTAGTACTTATTGAGCTCACGGTACCGTGGGAAACTAACATCCCGAAAGACCAAGTAATTAAGACAAACAAATACTTTGACTTGACAAATGAGATAACCAGAAATGGCTACAAGGTTACTCTATATGCCGTGGAAATAGGTGCGAGGGGTACTCCAGCTAAATCCCTCTACAGCTTATTAAAAGAACTAGGACTGCCGAGAACTTCAGTAAGCTCTCTACTATCACGAATTTCCAAAACGGCATTTTATTTTATTTATTTATTTATTGGTGTACAAACAGTTCACAATCATGTTACATATAAATTAGTACTATTGACATAATGTTCTTAATCTAGAATGTAAACCTTAAATAGCACACACAGCATGTACAAGTTGTCAAGCATTGCACTTATAAAATGCGAGGCGTACAAATGTTCACTTAATTAGTGTATTTTCTTAATTTGGTAGATATAAATATAAACAGTTAAAAAGTTAAGTCAAAGAAAATATTACAAGCTATTTATTGTGTAGAGTCTATACAAATAGAAACGCTTCTACGAAAGGCAACGTAATTAGTATTATACAGGTCAATATCAACAGTTGTGTCTCTGCCAACACCACCAGATGTAACCAATTCATTGTAAGAACGACACATGCGGGTGATAGGGTTATAATAAGAGGTGTTATTTGTATAAATATCTAAAACGAAAGGTCTGGGATGTCTTGGATTGGGCTTAGAGTTAAAATTTATACATGTCAAAAGCGGGGAAGAAGAGACTCGTGAGTGTACTAATTTGTATAAAAATAATAAATCTTGAATTTTACGACGCGAATTGAGTGAAGCGGTTCTAAAATGGAGAACTCTTTCCTCATAAGAAGTCAGACTGCGACCAAGGTGGGCTCTGAATGCTATCATTTTTAAAGCTTTATTTTACACTTGTTCAAGTCTATCGATATGCACTCTATAGCATGGTGACCAAACAACACTAGCATATTCCAAGATGGTCCTAATGAGTGTATTGAAAAGGTGGATAAAGCTGGATGGTTTTTTGAAGTCTTTGGTGCTTCTGAAAATGAAACCGAGAAGTTTATGTGCTCTATTAACTACATCATCATAATGGTCGCGAAAGGTGAGTTTGGAATCGAAACGTACGCCCAAGTCTTTCACTACGGCTCTACGTTGTAAGATTGTGCCCTCCAATTTGTAGTCAAAAGATATTTTGTTCCGTTTGTTGGTAAAGGAAATAGCTAGACATTTATCGACATTAAGATACATGTTGTTGGAATTGCACCAGTCGGCTATAGTATGGACATCATCTTGAAGAGCCTTACAATCAGTTTCACTAGTCACCAAGGTATATACCTTTAGATCATCCGCATAAAGGAGACAAGGACACTGAAGTTTATCAACAAGGTCATTTATAAAAATATTGAAGAACAGTGGCCCCAAATGGGACCCCTGTGGCACGCCAGATGTAACAAATCTCGATGATGAATTGAAGCCCTTCATTGTAACAATCTGACTACGATTCGAAAGGTAAGACTGGATCCACCTCAGCAAGTCACCGTGCACTCCATACCAAGAAATCTTTTGACAAAGTATATAGTGGTTGACTTTGTCAAAAGCCCGGCGGAAATCGGTGTACACGGAGTCCACCTGACCACCCCTTGCGAAAGCTGAGCATAAATATTGTTTGTACTCTAGCAAATTGGTGATTGTGGATTTTTGTTTAACAAACCCATGCTGGCTCTCTGTTATATAGGGCCTTACATGAGCGTAAACAGAATCATATACTATAGATTCGAAGACCTTAGCCATACCAGAGAGTATACTAATGGGCCTGTAGTTCTCGCATAACTCGGAGTCCCCACTCTTCAGAATTGGCACGATGTTCGCTGTCTTCCACAACGTCGGAAAAAAACCTGATTTAAGAGAGAGATTAAAAATAATATTTAAGGGAACGCAAAGTTGTTCGGCACATTCTTTTAAAAAAATAGGCGGCAATCCATCAGGACCAGCTCCTTTTTTGGGGTCAAGAGCTTTAAGTTTACGACAAATAGTTGACTCAGTTACAACCTAGTGTGACAATGTGCCATTGTTAGGTTCATACCAAATTTGGATAGGTAGAGGACGGAACATAGCAGACAGTGAAGGTGACCGCTAACGCGTTGTAAGGGGGCCTCCTTAAACCTACATCTGGGTCGTAAGTCCCAGACGCTGTTACGCCAGTGTTCCGTCCTCTATCACGTGATGGACCCGGCACCCGCACGGAGAATCCATCGAATGCTACGATTAGGTCTTAAAAATAAAGAAAAAAAAAGTATCAGGGAAGAAGTTACAATTAAACAAATGGGAAAATCCAAATGATAAATAATTTTATTTATTATCTTTTGTTAGATGTTGGTAATATCCTATATTTTTAAAATAACAAAAAATATTTAAACAATATATGTTTTAAAAGAATATAGAGTCTAAAGACTGTGCAGAAATAAAAGCGCAATTTCATAGGTAAAGACCTAGTATTTTCTTTCTATGTTCTAATTTATTTTGAATGATAATCGTAATAACAATGTATCACAAAATAACCCGTTTTCATGAATGTGTAACCAGTACAATTCTATTTGTTCAGAAGTTGATGTATTCTATGATAACTTTAATGTTTTTAAAAACTCTTTGTATGATTTGTGATTTGCTATAAGTATATTTAAATAATTTCAACTGTGTTAATTTAGTATGTAAGTGTTGTGTATAGTTGTTACTGGATGTCCGATTTGATAATGTTTAGTTGTTGTACAATATTGTTTTAAATTGTTAATCTGTCATTTGTTTCTATACCTAAACAAAATAAAATAAAATAAATAAAGTTGGTAAATCATCAAGGACCTTTGCCAAAAAACTGGTGTTTTGATAGTCTTACTTTGATGTTGCACCGTAAAGTACATGTTTTTTGCGAGTATTCTTTTAACTAATCTATTAGCCAATAAATATTTTTAACTATCAGATGGATAGAGCAGTAATATAATTTTTGAATAAAATTCTTTCTACAGTGAAGAAGTATGAAATAAACATTTTGCTATCATACATATATTTTATGGTAATGGTATAAAGTTTCATAAACTCATTAATGAGACAAAGTACATTCTTATTTGTAAGTCAGAACTATATTGCATAGTTAGTGTATCAATCAATGTCAATATTTAAATTGGCTACCTTTTAAAATTTAAATAGAATAAAGGCAATACTAATTTCTTATAATATGATCTTTGATACATAACAAACCTGATCAAGTACTAATATAATCATAATCTCACAGAAATTATTTGTTGTGAATTTAAACTACTTTTTCTGTATCTTACCTGAACATATGGGCCATCCAACGAGTAGTCTCGCTAGCAATATGAGCACCAAGTCTTGCAGCATGAGTCCTCTCTAATCTTCCAAATAATGCAGAGATGCTGTGTGACAGTATGGCCGCACGAGTTACAGCGTCCGTGGGCAAGAGCGGAGGCTCCACGCTCTCACAACTAGGATCTGTTTTTAAAACTAAATCTTCTAAAACCTTCAAAATCTCATCCATAGATGTTTCTTCCGGCTCAAAGAAACCAGCGCTAATTTTGCGCGGTTCCCTTCTTTTGTCCTCTTCCTGGACATCTTGGGCATTCACACCAGCTTCTAGGCGACCCACTACTTCAGATACTTGGAACTCCAAGCCTCCGAAAGGACGCCGGTTCTGCTGACAAACGACAATCTTAACATTGACTGACATCCAACAAACTACTCACAAATCTTATAAAGGCAAAGATTTTTTACCTGTTCCGGTGGAACGTCGCTTCCAGGGCTTGGTTTATTAGACTCTGGGTCAGAGGCCGGTGCATCTCCCATGCTGCGTGGCGATATTTTCGCTAAATTACAGCACCGACATAAAAATGTGTAAACGTCACTTCAACCCCAATGTTTTGACGTGGGATTTGTATGAGTGGGGAGCAGAAACGCGAATTAGTTTTTACTTGAATCAAATCGACTATCTGTATGTTCACGGTAACTTAACGGAAATTTTCATCATTATTGTTTTTTATGTAGCAAGATAAGATAATAAACAGTAAACTAATGCTTTTTTTATTTTACAAATTTAATAAAATAAAAAAAAGCATTACTTTACTTTTAATCCTTTTACCGGAAGAGTATTAAATATATTTGGTGTTAAAGTGGCTAGCCGGCGAGCCTGATTATTCAATCGGTTGGCTGCTGTCTGAACTCCTAATAACGGAACACATCCCTCAGTACATAGCTCCATCAGTAAATCAATTATAAATATATTAAAATAGCTCGAGCGGGACTGCATATTATTAGCCAACATGAAATTGCTTTTGTGACCGAGCGACGCCGACACTCAGTGTTTCAATTCTGTCTAGAACTCAGGGAGAAGTGATAATAATAACTAATTATATAACTTTGTGCAACCATGCAGCTAGCCGAGTAAATTCAACAGGCTACTCCTCAAAAGCACTTTCTCTCTCAAATCTCCAGTCACCACAACACAAAAATGACAATCTTTTCGAATCTTTCTTTTTGCTATGATTAGCTTAATAACATTATTAATACTTACAAGCAGTAAGTTTTCATAAGTACAACTAATAATTACAGTCTTTTTCAATTATTAAGGTGTTTATTATAAATAATCCTAGAAGGATTGTTTCAATTTATGTTTATTATCAGTTTTTAACGCGATTTACTGTCTTATATTTTCTTAATGTACTGCACTCGTAATATTTCCCAGCTGTGTCATTAATTTCAATTGTGTCAGTTAAATTTGACGTTACATGTCTGACGTGAACGTCGTATTTAGTATTTTCATTTCCAGGATCGATAATAGTAAATTAGAGAACTAGAAAATAGAATATCTTTAAAATGTCTCTAGCTAAAATATTCTCGATCTCATCCCGAGGTAACAAACAAAAAAGTATAATATTTACCCAATTATTTTTACTTGAAAATTTTGTTTTTATGCTCGTTACGCAATTGTTGTTTATAACCTATTTTGTACAATAATATCGGTTAAAGAATAAAAAATATTGCAAATTATACTCTGAAACATTTACAGTTCGAGCCAGTGGTGCGACAAGTGTATTGGCTAGACATGCCCAGTACAGCACAGAGGGAAAAGTTGAGAAGGTGTATCCTCCAAATTTACCTGGATATAAATATGTGAATGCGGAGGACCCAAACATGGAATTCAAGGCTATGTCTGATAGAGCTGCACAGACTATGTTTTGGACTGAACTTGCGAGAGGCTTTGCTGTGACTTTGGCTCATATTTTTAAGGTAATTTTCTTATAAAGTCATTAAATGCCTGTTAAACAATATTGTAAATGCGTAGCGGCTATTCAGTACGCATTTATAATTATGGCAGTATACCTATATATACTTCAAATTTATGGGAATGCCATTTTCTTCCAATTCACTTCTATTTTTAGGAAGTCTTATTCAGTATTTATTTATTTCAAATGTATCTATCCTCCTTTCTCAAAAAGCTAACTTTCATATAGTAAGATTTAAAGTTAAATAGTATGTGATCAAAAGCCATCAATGCTAGCATTTAAAAAAAAAAGAAAAAGTAAGATTTAGTTACATGTGATGAGAGAATAATCTATTATCATTATAATACAATTTTTTTTTAGGAACCAGCAACTATAAACTATCCATTTGAGAAAGGACCTCTATCACCCCGGTTCAGAGGAGAGCATGCTCTGAGACGTTATCCTTCTGGAGAAGAGAGATGTATTGCTTGCAAGCTCTGTGAGGCTATTTGTCCTGCTCAGGTAAATTTAATTTTCCCAAAATTATTATACAAAAAACTTTGCTAGCCTTGACATTGGCATCTGAAATATTGATCTAGGTTTTAGACAATGTGTTGATAACTGGTAGTGTCAACTTTTGACAAGGCTGAAATGACATTCATGGTGACACAGTTTTTTTTAAAATACCATACTGAAAACATCTAAGACTGAGTTGATACCTCAAAAGAGCTTCATGGCAGGATGCACGCCATGACACAGTTGATTTTGAAAAATACTGCTTTAGGTGCCCGTTGCGATTGCTCGGCCACGGCAGACTAGCAGAAAAAAAAAAGTCAAGGATTTTGTCGAAAGTGGTGAATATCTAGTAAAGTATTGATCTAGGGCTTGTAATTCTTTTTTCGACAATTGATGACAAATTCAGCCTTTAATTTACAAAAAGAATTAGATCTCTAACTCAAGTAGATGCTGAGATCTCCGTGGCTGCGCAATCCTCTGCGTTTCGTTCGCGCGGCCACGTTTAGACCCCTATAACTTCTTTATTTCTACTTCGGCAAATTTTTAGTTTGTACCATTCTTTTTCGACAAAATCCCAGACTATGTTTTTTTCTGTTTGCGTGCCGTGGCCGAGCAATCGAAACGGGCACTGCTCTAGTTGCGTTCTTAGGATGCCTGATAAAGAAAAACAGTTATTTAGAAGATACTGTATCCATCCGTTTCTTTTCAATTTCTAAAACAGAAAATAACTTGTAGAAAAGAAAATCGTGAGATTTTACGCCGCGACGTTTATGCTGTGTATCGATTACGTTGCTTGTCGTAGATTTCCACGTCCCGTGTTTATGTGTGATAGCCCTTAGTTATCTCATGATTGAATTTGATAAAATCCATACATTTAGTATCTAACAACAATGTTAATGATTTCAGGCTATCACAATCGAGGCAGAGGAACGCTTGGATGGATCAAGGCGTACAACACGCTACGACATTGATATGACCAAGTGTATTTACTGTGGTTTCTGCCAGGTAACTAACATGACAGAAATAAGACATACATTAAAAAAATAAAGTAGTGGACTACTGGTTTTCGGATTATTGAGCCTAGAATAATGCTACCACGAAAACATGCAACCGCGAGTAATTAATTATGCGATATTGCAACGTACGAGCCGAGCGAGCGTGCCGTAACAGCGTTATTTTAGGGTCATTAATTCGGCAATCCGTATGTAAGTCAAAATAAAGAGAAACTCTAACAACTCAATGATAATTAAAGGCGGGGCCCCGCACCGCGGTGCAAGGAGAAGCTACGCATGTATTTAGTTAGTCTATATTGTGTATGAATCGTTTGTAAGAAAACGTATCTAGTTTTGTCCACTGGAATGAATACACGAGTGGCTTGCTGTTTGTGTTTATAATGATTATTTTTTTGTGTTTATTATTTATAATTATTATCCTTTAAAAAATATACAGCTGATTATCATGTGTTACTAAAATTACTTCTTTTTTACATTTACAGGAAGCCTGCCCTGTGGACGCTATCGTAGAAGGCCCTAACTTTGAATTCTCGACAGAAACTCACGAGGAGCTCTTATACAACAAGGAAAAACTTCTGTCGAATGGCGATAAATGGGAAAGTGAAATAGCAAGCAATATTAGAGCCGATCACTTATACCGTTAGTGAAAATAGTGAAATCAAATAGTGTACAATTTTTAAGACCTATTTTGGAGCTTGTGTTTACTCTATGTTTCACAGTTCTTGGCTAATATCATTTCAATAAATTTAAAATATTTTTGATTGTAGCCAATTTCAAAAAAGTACTAGCAGTCAAGCAGTAATTCGTTTAGTAGTGCTAATCATAGTCCTTCACAATTAATCTGTATATATTCAATTAACAACTACAAAATTGGTCTTAGAATTAGGAATAAATAAATTATATTGTTTTGTGATAAATAAAAATAAATCATCTCAGTTAATCAGTATTTTATTTGTATTAAAAAAATATATTAATTTTTAAAATTATTTAATCAATATCTTTGTATGATAAGAACACAAAATGGGTATAAATTACATAAAATAAATATAACGCTGAAAAATTACCATTATACATAATTATCTGAACTGGAATAAACAGATATTCTTTAAAAAAGGAACTATCAACTAAACTTAAAGTGAAATACTGGCAACACATTGCAATTCATTTTTTTTCCTGTGAATGATTATTTTATCATTTAGCTAAATAAATACAATCACCTTTTAACAAATTATTATTGTAAGTTTCTACATAATTCTGATTATTTGTTATGTAGACACATTAAAGTTATGAGAATTTTACATCATATAAGTAAATATTTCTTTTTACTAAAATAACTACATCTAAATTTGCATTATACCATACCTGAACATAATTCGTTATATTAAACTTCAAACTTCAAAATGCTTTATTTCATAAAATTTATCACAAATTGTTTGAAATCGTCTTTTACAATTTACTTGAAATTGAAGCCATAGTTAAAATTAGGTATAGATCGACACAGACAAACGCCACAGCACTAAAAAAACCCGCGTTGTATTGTCTAATGTAAATTAGAGAAGAAAAATAAAACCAATCTACTACTCAAATCTACTTGTCTGTCTGTGTTGATCCATAAATTCCAGTTTCCAAATGGTTGGGCCAATGAGAAGAAACCTGGCAAAGAAACTCATGGCAACTCTTTTAAAATTCGGTTGTTTACAATATTTCTTTTAACATAAATCATATACACAATTAAAATATTTGACAGTACCAGACAGGATAATACACCACTTATACATTATAAAAAACAATAATCAAAGAAAAGAAAAGTAGAAGACAAGCATGAGAACAAGCAAGACAGAAGAAGAAAAGAAAGAGAAAAAAAAAAGAAAAGATAAAAAGTATACAATAATACAATTAGAACTTAGAAATAAAATAATACAGTAGCACATATAATTATAAAAAGTGCATAAACTAGCATTATTTGCAACAGCCTGAGAATAGAAGCAGTTAATCCCAAGCCTTTTTATCATTCGTGTAATCTACAATAGTATAATATCCCTTTAGGATAAGTTTTTGTTTTACTACATTCTTACATTTATTAAGACTTAGATCTTGGATATGATTCGGGATTTTATTATAGAATCGCACACATTGACCCAGAAATGAATTGTGTATTTTTTGGAGCCTAGAATACGGATGAACAAGTTTATCTTTATTTCTAGTATTTATACTATGGACATCACTTCTTTTGACAAACTGGTCTTTATTTTTATGAACATAAATTATGTTTTCATAAATGTATTGACTTGCTACAGTTAATATATTGATTTCTTTAAATTTTTCTTGAAGTGATTGTCTCCTACCTAAATTATAAATTGCACGAATAGCTCTTTTCTGCAGCACAAAGATAGTATGAATGTCGGCAGCATGTCCCCATAGTAAAATACCGTATGACATTATGCTGTGAAAATAACTAAAATAAATAAAATTAATTAGTTTTAAGTAACACTGACAAACTTTAAATTACTTCAACTTGATTTAGTCACTGTTTGGTAAACAATCAAGGATAATAATCAACAATTATGATAACTAACGACACTAGAAATACATTTACAAAAGTTGATGTTGATTCCAATAACAGTTGCTTTTATATTTATAAATAATCAACATGGTCAGATATTTACTTAAATACAAAAAACAAATATGTATGAGGTAGTATTATACTCTTAATCAGTCATCTTATAAATAGTGCCTTTATTTTCTTTCAAGAAAATTACCTATCCTATCCATTGATCAATGGAGTTTAATTAATAATGCACAAAAACAATTGTTTATTATCATGCTTTACTAAATTTATCATTATCAGCAATTAGCAGTCAATAATTCGAATCCCAAAAACATGTCCAAAAGAAGAAAATATTAAAATAAATGATGGTCACATAGTAATTAGGATTTAAACTAGTCAAAATTATAAATAAGTTACACTTATTTAGTATACTTGTATAAATCATTAATTTATTACAAAATTGATACTTAAATTCAGTATAGAAATTAATAATCAGTCACAGTTAGCTGCATGAAGCTATCTACTTAAAGTCCCGTTAAAAGGTATTTTAAATCTCTCTTCATAGTCACTTCAAAATAGAAAACGAATAATATTAACCATCTTACATTTTTTACAGTTTTAGCATTGAAATTAAGTTAAAGTGTCCAACACTGGATAATTAGCCTCATTGTCACTGGTAATGGCTAACGCAGACCTGGACGAATTGAAATGATGCCGCGGCATCGAAAAATCCCTTTCAATGCCGCGGCATCATTTTAAAGCATAGCAATTTATGTCGTATTTCTGTAACAGTACGGTTGAATTTCTATTAGTAAAAATTAAAATACTTTGCCATGCCGTCCAGGTCTGCGTTAGCCATAACTGTTCATAATGTCTTATTGGTAGGTAATTTTCTTCAATATAATTCATTTAAGAACCTTTACTAAAGTACACAAGGTTTTTCTAACCTTAATACTTAGTTTAATTGGTGTGATTGCCACCAAGGATTTTATATGAGTATCTTTCTAAATCTTCTTTAACACAGTCAATGCCTCTATCGGCGTCAATCGTCAACACTTCACAGCCTACATCTGGTAAACTTAGCCAGCGTTCATATGAATCATGTACCTGAAAAAATAATTGATATTTACATTAATTAAGCTGTAACAACGGACACAAATTCACAACTCGCACACGTTATTTCGGACTGGTTGAGACCATTCCAAATGCAACTGCGAAAAATTTTTATGTAATATGATTTGTTGGCACAGTGGTCTCAACTGCTGTACATGAAGACGACGCAGGATCGATTTCCAAGCAAGAAATAATTCCTTTGGCCCACAAATTATTGGCTTCAGTACGGATATTTTTTGTATCCTTTAAATAAATGTTTGTAAAAATTCTAAACTACAGAGAAATATTAATGAGTAGGGATACATATTTGGAGGAGGCCTATGCCCGGCAGTGGACGTCAATTGGCTGATATGATGATATATATTTTATTTTAAGGTACTGAAACGGAACTTACTGAGATATTTCAAATTGTTAAATGTTGAATTCAAAAAAGATTAATCTGCGAAAACAACCTAATTGTTACTAAACTCAATTCTTTACAAACTTAAGGCCTTTTAAGTTAAGTTATACTCACTTCTTTCAAATATTCTAAGGATACTTCTGATTCTTCAGCTCTTCCACGTTTCATCATTCTTTCAAATACTATCTCAGGAGTAGTCTTCAAATACACTGAAATAAAAAGATCGTGATTAAGTATATAAGTACTATAAAACTATTCACCATTCCTGAACTATCCCATCTTAATAGGCAATGGTTCTGAATCCGTCCTATTAGCAATATACAGGCCAATCCTAGTACTTTCTTTGGCTTTCTCTTTAATGAAATTGTTAACTTTAGTTTATTTATTTCTCAATATAAAGTTATTTAATCTAAGTTAACATATTTAAAGTTTTCAAACTTTACCACCGCTTCCAAGGTAGTAGAGATGAAGCGGTGTAACAAGCTCTACAGCAGCATTTTCTAGACATCAATTTATAAATCATTAGTTAATATAAAAATAATGAAATGAACCTACCAATTAGATCCAAATTAATATCCAAACATTTTTCTGTGTAATCAAACCATGCCATTAGTGTACTGTATTCTGCATCTTGAAGGAAATTTTGTTTCTTAGCATTCTCTACAAAGCAATGTCTACTGTTCTGTACTGACCTGAAATTGATAAAATAATAGTATATTGTGGTGTTTTAATTAAATGCAGTTGAAATGAAACTTAAAATATAGGGTGTCACTATACCATTCCATCCCAAGATGACTAAACTACTTAATAGTCGCAGTATTCTACAGCAAAGAAGGAAAATGCTATAAAGGTTTTGTACAGTCACGAGCAATAATATGTACACATTTTCACATTTTGTAAAACAGTTATCTAAAGTTCTGCTAATCCAAAATTGAATATTCGAAGATTAGTTCAAAACTGTACGGAACCTCTTCTAAATTACGAAACAATTTTAGTATTCTAATGTCTAGATAAACGTGCAGAAAGTTTAGAAAATTTGACAATGTGTACATATTATTGCTCGTGACTGTACTATTATAGGTTTTAGCTGCCTTCCATCAATAGCAAAGGCTATTGCTGTTATTTCTATTTATGGTTGAATAAAGACTTGGAAAAATGCTTTTACTCATTAGAAGAATATTTTAATAATTAAGTAGTCATAAAAAACATTATATAAAATTTACTTTTTATTATTGTTATAATCCGCTAGTTAGTTATTTTGTTGTTAGTTATTTGTATATTTAATTAGTAGTAGTTAGTATTAGTATATTTAATTTAATTTGAATTTTAGCTTTATATTTAATTATAGTCAAATAAGATTGTGTAAACAACTTTTGCAATGCCTGAAAAAGGCGCTAAGTCTTGTACCTTTTTACCTTAAAGAACATATTGTAACACTTAGCAGCAAAAATAAACGTTTGAGTTTAATATTTAGGTGGAGGCCTTGGTCCAGCAGTGGAAGTCAATTGGCTGAGATGATGATGATGAAAGACTTCACAAAAAGGTTTTAGTAAAGTCTATACTATGTCATTTTAATATAAATATTGTCTTTTCCATTGTGACCTCATTCATTAAGTTTATGTTAGCTGCAATTAAATTTCAAAAGTACACACATAAATTACTCAAATACCTTACCTTTCAAACATTTTAACAGTAACATCAGGACGGCTAGGTGGACTGGTTTGAATTTTTAAACGACTAAGGTGAACATAGTGTTGGAATGGAAATGACCACTTATTTATATCACTGTACATTAAACCGAGTAGGTTGTGACCACTGACGTTGCGCCATTCGTGAAGGGGTTCCTGAAAATATTGTTTAAAACATTAAAAACTATTGTTTATTACTTATTTCATTATTACGAACTTTTCATGAAGGTCAGTTCTTTGGATACAATTATTGATTAAGCTCACTATTGTTATAATTCGCGTCCAAACTGTGCACAATAGGTAATATTTGAGTCTCTAGGTTTTGTGTTATGCCATTGTACGTAATAAGTGATATCCAAGCAAAGCCAAACTCAAGTTACGAAAGCAAACTAACAATGATTCATTCATGTACTCGATTGTAAGGTTACATTGTAATGCAGTGAAATGTTTATGGTACTTACCCCGTGTTTATCCACATTAGAGTACTTATCAAAGAATTTGATACACGTAGACTTCCCTGAACCAATATTACCTTCAATAGAAACTCTAAATGGTCTCTTGTTTACAGCACGTGCTGCGTTTGTAATACTCTTCATGTTTGACATCGCAGTAAAGCTTATGTACCTACTGTGAAGAATCTTGCGTTAAAATAACAGTTTTTCTAATAATGGACAAGAAATCATACGTGTATCAAAACACAAACACGCTGGACAGTCGATAAATAAAAATATTTGGCGCCAATTTGAATGTCAACAAATCTAATGTCAAATGTGTCAAAACAAGATAACTTTTTTTTTTAACGGAAGAATTTTTTATGGATGTTCTTTGCCTTGAGGAGGGTGGAGGGCATAGATAAATATAATACATAGGAAAGTGGAGGGGTCAGTCAAGCTTTTACTGACTAATACCCCTCAGTATTTCGTCTCTTACGTAGGCCAGTGCCCGAGGCCTAGGAGGCTATCGAAGCGTAATAAAACTTTTTTTCTTCTAAGCCCTATTAAACAATAATAGGCTATATAGTTACTTCTTATGTTTCCCAGTAAAAGACTCGTTGAAAAAACAAGGTGCTTACAAATGTTCATTAATAATATTTTCGGCTGCTGAATCTTATAAAATAGTGACAGGACACTTTTACCACCACCACGACCAGAGCTAACTTGACCTTTTACAACAATTAAAATAATAAACAATTAAATACAAATATTTACCTATACAAAATCAAAAATTTAACGGGTACAAAATGTAAAACGTGGTATGGTTATTTATCTAGGTATATTTGAAAATTATGGCCATATATATCGTTGTAACTATTGCCAGAACTACTTATTTTGGTAATATTTATCCTCTACTTACCTATGGTGTCATTTACTGGGGAAACTCGACAAATGTGCAATCTACCTTTGTTCTACAGAAAAAATGTATACGGACTATATACAATATGCATAGCACTGAATCACTCAGAGGGGTATTTAGAGAAAAACATTATCTAACCCTGACTTGTATTTATGTATTGGAATTGTGTTTGTTTGTTAGAAATAATATACAATATTTTGAAATGACAGCTGCATCAAAGAGTAATGTCCGTAGAAAATATAAATATAATATAAATATTCCACAAATTAGAAATACTGTCTACTACAAAAGTACATATATTACTGCCATTAGGGTGTATAACCATTTACCTGTAGCTATTAAGGAACAAAATAATACTTTACTATTTAAGAACCATTTAAAAACATGGCTTATTAGTAATGAGTTCTATAATTTAAAGGAATTTTTTGAAAAAAAAAACATTTAGTTAAATAAGTTTTTGTTTAATATGTGTAGTTTTAAGATATTATATTGCTATAATTTGCATATCCGATGGGATAGACTGTTGAAACTAATTACTGTATTTATACACTAACACCTGATGTACACAGTTTTGCAATAAATAAATCTTTATCTTTTTATCTTTATCTTTAGTTGTTAAAATTAATTCGCCATCCTCATGTATACCTACATAGATAGTATTTATGTGCTCCTTACTAGGACCGGTACCCGTTTTGTTTGAGTAGTGTTATTTCGAATATGGTGTAGTGTTCAGTGTAGTTAAAGTGTTACGTGTATTGAAAGTGTTACTTCGAGTTGAACGATCTATTGTAGAACGTGCCATCATAAGCTACCGCCGACATAATAATATACATTTTGTAATCGGTGACATCTTCAACTCCGCTGGTAGCTAACATAGCCAATGTTATTATAAATAAAAGTTACCGTTAAATTCGGGTAGTTGAGTACACCATTGGAGTAATTATAACTGATGGCATTAGGTGGACATGCTTTTCATCATCTTCATTTATCGCCTCTTTCTTCTAAAGCCAGGCAGAGAAAAAAACCAATTACGAGTGTTCGAATCAGTTTATTAAGTAAGACCTAATCTTAGCATTCCATGGATTCTCCGTGCGACTGCCGGGTCCATCGCGTGATAGAGGATGGAACACTTGCTTAACAGCGTCTAGTACGACCTAGAAGTAGGTTTAAGGCGGCCTCCTTACAACGCGTTAGCGGTCACCTTCACTGTCTGATGCTATGTTCCGTCCTCTACTTACCTATCCAAATTGGTAAGAACCTAACAATGCCGTTTTACACATTCGTAATAGTAAAGAGCTTACTGGGTACTACTTAATAGGTTGTAGAAGGATTTAGCTGGTGTACCCCTCGCACCTATTTCCACGGCATATAGAATGAATTTACTTAGAATCAACGTAGAGTAACATCTTGGTAGGTATGTATCAACAAGAATGTCGAAAGCTTAATTTTCTTAATATTACAGATGCCTAATTATATACTAACTTAACATAATTTTAATTGCATAGAGTTTCAATAACTGCATACGCATAGTAAAAAACATTCAGTTAATTATCCCAGTGATTTATAACGGCACTAAGCTCATTATTTAAATGGAATAATGAGCGTATTGTTTGTGCCATTGCTGTATACAGAAACAGTAACTGGGAAGTTCCGCGCCTCTGGGCTTGACGCGATGTCTATTGTCTCTTTAATTTTCATAATCGTTGCAATGTGGATGAGTGGTGGACGCTGTGGGATGGGTAAGGAAACATTTTTTCAGTTGTTGTTTTTATATTTCATAATATTTTTGTTTAATTTACTGCGAGAAAGAGTTAAGGGTAATTTTTTTTTTTGCTGTGGAATGGCGAATTAAAAATGCATTTTGTTGTAACAAAACACCAACGTAGAGTTAAAATAGCTAAATCCTCTGGAATAAAATAGATTTTTTAATGAAATTATGGTTGATGGATTGGTTATTAGCTTTTGGCATGCGACTTCTACAATTAGAAGTAACGTTGTGAGAATCATATTCAGTAGTGTTAGGTAGGTACATTTATTTTTGAAAGCATAACGTAGGTAGAGATAATGAGCACATCTCTCTGCAACTTTGTAGTACAAGGATGTTAATAAGAAATACTTAAACTAAAACTTTTATTAAGATCAATTTCTGGCTGCTCTGAACTATAGCATGCAATAATATTGTTCATTTCCTTTCTCTTGATTGAAGTACCCAAAGATTCATTATAATTGATAATTAATTAATTACACACCAGCTGGTTCTCGTGGATTGTGCCGTAAAATTACTCGTTGTCACTGAATATTCATACAGTTTAATAATCATGTAAACTTTATATCTAGGGAGAGAGATGGCAAAGCTATTGTGTATTCGGCTGCCGTGCACGCTGGTTTGCGTATTTCCCTTTCCGTGTTCAGTTGGCGGCTAAAACCAGCACGGTTTTTTATTACTAACCAACTCCACAAGCCCGTGCTTAGTTCGCCTCAACTGAGCACGCTTTTGCGATCAAGCAACATTTAAAACGTTTTACAAAACAGCGTACAGCTGAATCAAACACGGTTTTTTATTATTATGGAATTCAACTAACCCGTGTTCAATTCGCATCAACTGTCTTTGTAACGAGTGACGCTAGGTGATGTTTTACAAATAAGTGTTTAATTGAACCAAAGAGTTTATTAATATTATTATAGTGAGTTGCACTGAATACAGAAAGGGTATAGGGTATGGTATGAAATTGGTTAAGTATGGAAGTTCAGTGAAACATAATTAAAAAAAGACATTTATGGTCAAAAATAAGTAAGTACGTAGTACATGACATACAAGTGGAGATCCGTTGTGCGCTATGCACTATCAATTAAAACAATAATAAATAGGTACGTAAGCGTTAAAAAGCGGGTTCAGTTCAGACGCGATGCGCGCCAAGTGACGGCTAGCCTAAGTACCTACTTCGAGTGTCGCGATTTATTCCAAACATTCCCAAATAATCCGAACATTCTCTTATAATGCACACGGTTTTGTAAAACGCCTGTAAGCGTTGCTTGATCTCACAATCGTGTTGAGTTGACGCCAATTAAGCACGGGTTTGGCGAGTTGGTAAGTAATACAAAACCGTGCTGATTTCTGTCGCCAACTGAACACGGAAAGGGAAATACGCCGCTGGTTCACATCCCACGTAAAACAATTAAAAACGTTTGTCTCGTATCTGTATGTGTTTGTCTCCATTTATCTCTGTAAAAGTCCCCTGCGACATAGGTCTCGATCCGGTGGTCTTATGAATAAAATGGAAAGAGTATTAACTTTAAAACTCGACGTTTCGGCCAGGTTACACCAGCCATGGCTGGTGTAGAAAGTTTCAAGTTATTTACGACAATTAATCGTGTTAATACCCGTATAGTTATTAATAATGGAAAGAAGTACGTAAAAGATACTAACTACATTACAAGAATACCAATAAAATAACGTCAGGCATATTTTAAAGTCACTGGTATCTGCATAAATTCGTTACGAGTCTATCATTGAGATATGAAGATTGAC
Source organism: Schrankia costaestrigalis (assembly GCA_905475405.1). Taxonomy (NCBI): domain Eukaryota; kingdom Metazoa; phylum Arthropoda; class Insecta; order Lepidoptera; family Erebidae; genus Schrankia; species Schrankia costaestrigalis. The sequence goes on along the minus strand of FR997831.1, from coordinate 2,780,954 downwards.
AGTTTAATTAAAAATCAGGAATATTGTGTGTACTGTCGTTGTTCAAATTAATATATTCATACACTAGAGATGCAAACTCAATTCGGATTCTGTACTTGAGGTAAATACGTACCAAATATAAATTGATGTAGTTTGTTAACGAATTCCTAGCGGTGTTTAACTGCGAGAAAGTTTTGGTGCATAACTCAACGCCTGAAATTTTAGCACCTACGCGATAAACTAAAGATAAAATTTAAATAATGGTTTGTTGTTTCAAAGGATACCTGTTTGTGTGAAACTGATTGTTTAGCAATTTTGCAGGATGCAGGTTTTGCGTCACCGAAGACACAATATCTCATCCTACGAGTATCATAAAAGTCGAGAGAGGAAAAGATATAACGATATAGGTACTTCGTGAGAATGCCCCTAGGTATTTTTATCTTACACACTTACTACTTTATTTTTAAAAGCGTTTAATTTTAAATTTTAATTACAACCGTTTTAAATTTAATCTAAAGATCTAAATTGAATTTAGCAAAATTCCATAAACATATAAATTCAGGAAGCTTAATGGTAATACCCAGTTTCAATTGTTGAATATTGTATTGAATTTCCAACACGAAAACGCATTGTTTTGTTAGATGGTATGTATGAATGCATGAAATTCAATGTTCACATATGAAATATTCGAGATTTTGTAACATTTGTAACTGGTAATCAGTTTTAATTAATATTGGAGTATTTCAATCGAGTAATTATTCAATTATTTGATAAATACGTATTTATGTCGTTAAAGCAGATACAATTTAGGAATAAATAGTAATTAAATAGCCTATTTCTACATCATTGTTATCAATAAATTTTTGTAAAATGTTGCAAATGTTTTGTTCTCATCGTCGATATGTAAGTATGCACCTTTCCCATGAAACAAAATCTTAGATTACACTGACTGTGGTCTGATAGTGAAGGTGACGTATTCTTACTTATTCACCACTTAAAAGTCTTTGACGTGGCTTAACGACTGTGTCGCTATGACGGCATCTGGGGGGTTGACAGTGTCTTCCGATGCACGGAGACGCTCCGATGAAATACTACTGAGATGGGTAAGTGACCCATTTATGGAATCTGATCGATTCATGGAATGATCTTGCTTAAACAACGTTATCGTTTATGATTGAACTAGCTGATGCCCGCGGCTTCACCCACGTGGTATAGATAACTTAAATGTTATTCTACATCCTAAACTACCTAGGTATATTCCAAATTTCATCAAAATCCAATCAGTAGTTTTTGCGTGAAAGAGTAACAAACATCCATCTATCCATACATCCTCATAAACTTTCTCATTTATAACAATAGTACGATGATTGCAACTACTCTAAGCTTACTATTATTTACCTCGACATAAGATATACAGGGTGTCCCAATACTCGACGTTAACCCGAAACCAGGTGATAAAGCAAGTCACGATGGTTATCAGAAAAATAAAAAAAGAAATTCTAAGTTGCATGGTTGTAAAGTTATAGGCATTTGAAATTTTTGTTATTGCTGGTTAACCCTGAATAATTCCTCTCTATACTTTAATAAAAAAATAAAACCAGCTGTTCTAGCTTTCATAACAATAAGACTTCATTCTTTACAAAAAAAAATTAAATAAATTTATAATAATAATTAATTAATAATTTATATTATTATTATATTTTATTTTATTTATTTTTTATTTTTCCGATAACCAGCTTGACTTGCTTTATCATCCGGTTAAATATTTTATATTATTATAATTTTTTTTATTATTTTTTTATTTTTCTGATAACCTTGCTTTATCATCTGGTTTCGGGTTAACGTCGAGTATTGGGACACCCTGTATAGTATTATTTCTCTACCACCATGCTCATAGCCCTATTAGCTCCAGACTAACATTATGAAGTAAAAAACACATAACATCTGCACTATAACGTTTCTAGGTTATGTCAATTTAAAAGTTTACGTAATGTTAAGAGAAAGTTTGCTATACTTATATTTGGTGACCCCGATTCTCACGAATGTTCTGCAGTGTACAGCTGATGTTATAACGTATAATGTCAGCTGTTTACTGCAAAGGTCTTTTATGCTTTTAATTTTTCTAATTGAAATAGGAAAAGTTAATGTTTTAATAGAAGTAGAAAAAGCTCATAAGAAGGCCGTCTTGTGCAGCTGTCTAGTGTGGTGCAACGTAAAAACTCAAACGATTACTAAGGTTTTTGGGGATGAATTTTTTTAGGATTAATCCAAATCTACTGTAAAGTAGTCTACAGTAGAATGTTAAAGGGCGGGGTACCTTTAATTACTAGGGGTCAGTGCACATCCCAGTAATGTAAGCAGTTCGCCTAATCGCTGTTGTTGAGTAAGTATATAGTTTTGGTTTGTGTGTTTAGACAGTGACTTACTTCCATTACTCGGTGGCGCGACGGTTACGGAAGTGCAGCAATGCACGAGGTCGTGGGTTTGAATTCCACGCGGGACAATTCTTTAGGCGATCCACAAATTATTGTTCTAAGTCTAGATGTTCTTTGTGTCCATTAAATTGGTCTTTGTCAAGTCCTCACGATACAAGAAATGATCCCCAGTACCTACTGCGGGAGTTGTCTTTTTAACGATTAAAAAAAGACAGACACCTAGTCATCATCATCATCAGCCCATTAATGTCCCACTGCAGGGATGGGCCTCCTCCCGTGACGGAGGGATACTTGGCCTACTAATACCACGCTGGCTAGACGGATTGGTATAGGGTTTAATTTCAAGTTTTCCTCCTTTTTACTTCGTACACCTAGTACTTACAAGTTAATATTAAAATAAAAACTGAGACTTAATATATTAAATCTTTATTATCTAGGTTCAACTAAAAGCTGATAGCCATCTGCAGGACGAAGTATGAATGCTCTAGGTGACAGCCGAGTTGATTTAACTAGAGCTGTTGTCTTGTAAACTCGGAAGAATTTTGTTAGGAACACTTTAGCTGCTAGGACGGCAAATCTTGAACCTGAAAGTTATTGAAAAAAAAACTTAGATTAATATCATGGTTTGCAAAATGGAGAGATCATTATTTAATATGTTTAGCTGTTTGTAGGTACCACGATAATTGAGAGTTGTTAAATAATAATTAAGATAATCTATAAGTATTTATTAATATTTTTTTTAATTTACCCATGGTTAAACTTCCAACCTTAACCAGTGATTCTGCCAACGTCATTGTGGAGAAAATATTGTGTGTATTAATAGTTATCTAGTTCCTATGGAACCAAATATATTTTTATTGCCATAAAGCGGCAGACGAGCATGAGGCCCACCTGATCGTAATGGTTAGCCTCCGCTCATGGACTCCAGCAATACCAGGACTTTCATGCCCCCTTCAACCCTTTAAATCTTATAAAACATATAACTTACCTATACAATGTCTAGGTCCATTTCCGAAAGGCATGTAAGTATAAGGTACAATATTAGCTTTCCTCTCTTTAGAGAATCTCTCAGGTTCACATACGTTAGGTTCAGGCCAGTACTTCTCATCTCTGTGTATTGAGTAAATAGGAAGCCACACGTGGATACCTGCGGGTGCCTGAAAAGTAAAATTAAACAATTTGAGCTTGGTACATACATTCAATTGACGACCTTTGTGGCGTAGTGGTTATATAACATGACTGCTACGCAGAGGAATTCGATTTCCGCTCAATACAAATCTTTGTGTGCATGAACATGATTGTTTGCATTGGTCTGGGTGTTTTCTATGTATGGGTAATATGTATGTATATATGTTACAGCCAAAGTAATAAATATGAATATTATACATAATAACTAGCCATTATGTATAAGGGCTACTCAATTTTGATAAAGTGATAAATATCGCAGAATTAATCACATTAACTAGCCATTATATATGTTATAGTCAAAACTCATAACCACTTTTGACTGGTTTTTTCAGTCAAAAGTGGTTTTGACCATCGATGTTAGTCAAAACTCATTGAAATTGTACCTTTTAACTGGCAAAAATACAATATTAAGGCAAAAGTCAGAAACAGTTGGTTAGGTTAGGTTAGTATGGTGACCAAAGGACGCACGAGCCGAGCGAGCGAAGCGAGCGTGCCGCGGTAGCGGCCGGCGAGTGCTAGTAATATGTACTATATTCTAGTTTTACATAAAAAAAAATGCTTCTTGCACTCACCGGCCGCTACCGCGGCACGCTCGCTCGGCTCGTGCGTCCTTTGGTCACAATACTTTTTTTTTTTTTTTTTTTTTTTGGGGGGGAAATCCTCATGGACTACCTCCGCCTGGGGAGAGGCGAAGGGGCGTGCCGGACTCTTACCGGCTAAAACCACCCCGGTGTCTCCTCACACGTGCGCGCGGGGCCGCGGGAATCCAAATTCTTCCGCAGCCCCGCACTAGTGCTGGCCCGGTCTGTCCGGGCCTCGTCACTAGCACGGGGTAGTGAGGTGTTCGCCTACCCCGCGCGCGACCCCGCCTCGGGTCCGTTGGAATAGGGGGCGGGGACTTCCCCAAGTCCTTCGCCCCTGAACCCATTCATGGGGGGGCGGAAGAGGGCGTTATCTGCCCTTCTTCTGCGCCCGGTGCGTCTTCTGCGGCCGGGAAAGGTAGTGGAGATCTCTCTTTCCCGTTCCGCAGCTTCCTTCTGCGACATTACGTCCTCGCAGAAGGACACCACCGCGTCCCACGACTCTGCGCTACCGACCATGCCACGCACCACAGCCGGCAGCGACAGATCGTCTCCCACTTCAATTGTGAGTGCACGGCGCTGCTCCTCCCAAGCCACACACTCGGCGAGTGTGTGTTGCGCCGTGTCCTCCCCACAATGGACGCAGTGGTGGCACCGAGCGTCCGGCTCCCTGTCTATGCGACACAGGTACTTGCCGAAGCAACCGTGCCCCGATAATACCTGCGTCACTCTGAACGACAGGGAGCCATGCCTTCTCCCGAGCCAGTCGTCGAGTACTGGCCGGATCGCCTCGACGGTAGCGAGGCCGGCGGAAGGGCGCAGAAGCCTTTGCCGCCATTCCACCACCAGGACCTGACGGAGCTCCTCTCGGCGCAGCGCTATTTGCCGCTGCACCGGTCTCGAGCCCCGTGCCAGCTCTTCCTCGCGCCATCGATACAATGACGCGAGCACTTTCGCCTCTAGGTCCCAGGGTGGGGATCCGGCCAGGACGCAAGCCGCCTCGCAGGAGATCGTGCGATACCCGCGGACGACTCTGACAGCCATCGCCCTCTGCGGTTTGCGCAGAATGGCGAGTGTGCTGGCCGTCATATCGAGCATATCACAATACTAACCTAACCTAACCAACTGTTTCTGACTTTTGCCAGTTAAAAGGTAAAATTTAATGAGTTAATCACTTTAACAAAATTGAGTAGCCCTTATACATAATGGCTAGTTATTATGTATAATATTCATATTTATTACTTTGGCTGTAACATATACAAAAAAAAAAATTAAGTATGTTTATCCGTTGTCTAGTAGCCCATAGTACAAACTTTCCTTAGTTTAGGACTAGATGGCGCTGTCTGAATGTGTGAGGAATATTATTTAATATTATTAGGTATTTAATTGTAGTTCACACTAAGCTCTAAAGGAATTCGTGATTAAGTTAAACAGCATCTAGGCTACTAACATTAACAGATTTCCTGTCCTGCTAGTAGACACAATAGTGAAACAATGGGAGTGAAAGAATCACAAGATATACAAAACAGGTAAAGGGTTCATAACAACCCATTAATGTCCCACTGCAGGGACGGGCCTCCTCCCGTGACGGAGGGTTACTTGGCCTACTAATAATCTTAAATAAATAATTCATTAATACCACGCTGGCCAGACGGGTTGGTATAGGGTTTAATTTCAAGTTTTCAAGGGAAAGGGTTAAGAATATTTCATTTGTTTTCTGCAATAATTAAGTTTTTTATCAGGGAAGTTATAAATCGAGGCGATACAGGCGGATAATGTCAATCGGGCTGGTAATGCCAATTAGATTGATATTGTCAATCACATTCAGGCAATAATTATTGATCTAAAAAGCTTAAAACGTTTATTCTATATCAATTAGCCAACTTAAAATATAAAGACCTACCATCTCATCTCTTTACGCAAGTGTAATAAAAACCGGAGAAGAGACAGGTATAACATCACAGCAAGATCATCATCATCATCAGCCAATTGACGTCCACTGCTGGACATATGCCTCCTCCAAATATTGCCACCTTGTGCGGTCCTGTGTCTCCCTCATCCATCGGCTTCCCGCTGTCCTAACGAGGTCGTCAGAAGATCAACAAGATAAATAAATCTTATGTTCTTACGTTCAACAAGCGGGGTATAAGCAGGTCTAATTTTTCTCAGTCGCAAGAGATTGTTCGTCCCTGAATTGAGACATTTGAGAGCTCATAAGAAACAACTTCTTATCAGATTTAACCAGAATTTTGAAAGGTTTTGCTCCCTATTATGTTGTAAACGAGCTATTACCGCCGAATAAAGATATCTTCAGCCACAATGGACCCATTAAGGTGGTAAATTACTTATTTTCATGGACCAATGAATTTATATTTATGCTTTAAAGTAACAACGTTCGCTTTTTGGTTTCAAATAATAATAATATCAGTTAGATAGAAAAAAAATATGATCCCAAGATTAAGATATCTACTTGTCAGTGACATCACCACTTAACCAACTCGTCTTGTAGATAGTTAAGTGATAACTATAGCTAAATAATTATAAATTAATATGTGCTCTAAGGTGCATATAGGTCGTTCAATTTGTCGTTCAAAATATAGGTGCGTGTCAAATAAGGTCGTTCAATGGTATGGTATCTACCATTGAACGACCTATTTGACAACATTAATAATATGCACACTGTGACAGCTAATATAATATTGACAAATTATAGCCAAGATGTTTTGAACACTGAATGATTACAACAACTTGAACGGTATGTCTGCGAACATAAAATTGAATTTATATTCTTCACATAATTTTAAGAGCACATATCTATCTGACGCTGACTGTACAACGGTAGAGGATGCAGTGAGATATGAAAGATAAGGGATAGTTAAATATATTCAAATGAATATGTATTGTACTTACAATAAGATGATCTTTGCTGCCAGGATAAGTCGGTCCAAAGTCGTAGGTTGCCACGGAACGTCGATCAGCTGATCCTACCAGTGGCCATAATCTTAAAACCTCTGAAATAAAAGTAGTAATTTTAGGCAATTACTTCACAATTTGCCTTGATTGTTATGATATGAGGGATATTTACCTAATAGTTTCAAAAAGCAATGCATAAATTTGGATACCTTGGTAACATTTCGGAAGTGCGGCACAAGGAGTCCGAGGCCCTTTAGATTTCGTCGATTAGTTTTCCATTTGTTTCGATAAACCATAGCAAATCTAAGCTTTAAAGGTACTTCGGTTTCAAACAGCCCAATCGAGAGGAGAGCCATCCTTTGCCAACAACATGGCATTCAGTATTAGACGAATGTAAACCGCATGGTAATAACGTAACTAACGTAAATAGACGAAATAGACGAAAAAATTTCGAAACGTTTTGGATGTAGCGTCGAAGTACCGGCTATTCAGCCAATACAAGTGACCACTATTGGGGCAATTCTACCAAAATCGATGGGACCTTTAGGATTTGCATCATAAATAGGTACTTATAGAAAGTGAGTTTATCTAATGACGCGCTAATAAGAAGAGGGGCGTTAGATACATAATAGTATTTTTATGTTCTTACAAAATAAAGTATAATTTAGTTTTTACTGTACTTTTAGTAGTTTTAGTAGTAGTAGTTTTTACTTTTAACCTTGTACCAGGTAGTCATACTAGGTATGAGTACCCCATAGTACAAGGTTTGCTTTATTTGGGACTAAATAGAGTTCTAAATAAAAATGTATTTAAGCATATTAATTGAACATTATGAATATTAATATTATTTTCTAAATATAGGTACGTTCTGTTGGATCACTTAGTCTAGGACTGTGAGATTCCATGATATATACAAGCTTTTCTTAGTTTGACTGAATCTAGATTACTTATATTAAATCAATTTTTAATATTGGAATGAAAACTTACCATTAACACACATATCCATGTACTCCAATTCCGAAACACATTCATATAGATCCTTTATGTCCTCATCAGTCGGTAGACTACTGAGCTCATCATACAGTTTCTCCTGTACTTGAGGGTTAGCAGCCATTTCATAGAGGAAGTAGTAGATCAAGTTGGCTGTGGTGTCGTATCCAGCTATGTAGAATAGTACTGCTTGGGCTACTAGGTCTTCGTCTGAGAATTCTAGAGTAAAAAAAAATAAGATTATCTATTTTAATTTTCTTTTAAGTAGGTCTCGAAACCTATTGATTCAAAATCGACAATTTTAGTTGTTTTCATACAGATATTCTGTATTGGTATTTTTCTAAACAATTAATAAAAAAAATATCGTCAATAATTACCGAGTTCTGAAGTAACAAACAAAAAAATACATTCGAATTGAGAAAATAGTAATTTTTAGTCTGTTAAAATAGTCAGCGCTGAATTACGTCAAGTAAAACATTGCATTCGACGGAGACAGACAGCTCAGTGGCCATGTACAACCCTCAGTAATCAGGAAAAGATTTGAGAGAGAGAGATAAAGATATTCAAATAATACATAAAATATTATTTTGAGGACCTTTTCTTCAATAAAACAATAATTTGCTTTATTTAATAAACCTGAGGAGGGTATTTAACTAATTGTTTTCATGCAAACAAGCCACAGGCGTAGTTGAAATCGCAAAAATCGCACACAGTCTGAATGTTTGTGTGTCCGTGACGAAGATTATGAATTGTTACATCAATTTTTGTCTCGTGGGTGTGGTACCTAGTAATTGTTTGGGATTGGATTTTAGAATTTTAAATATTGGTTTTCTTTACGTATGTGTTTTAGCTTAGGAGAAAATTATAAAAGAAAACAAAAAGAATCATAATCATTTTTCCGGACTGGCCAAATGGTTCTTCTCACTATCTTGAAGATATAGTATCATATATCTGATTTTAAAGGAAAGAGGAAACTCATGTGCCGATCGATTGTTTCACTACCTAATTAATGGTCAGGTGAAGAATTAGGATTTATGCGGATATAAACTTACATAAAACGTGACTCAAACTCAATATTTATGGGCCTCGTTTTCAAAAAATCTCTTCCTACCGTGAGGCTTTCCTGGACTACTATGATTATAATCCCAAATCAAAAAGAATATAATCCCGTTCTCCATTTTCTAACTGGTATCAATCCCTCCATTTCAAAACCGCAATCCTCTTCCTATGCGGAATGCCGCAATATGTTTGCAAACAAATATTTTCACGTAACCCCTAACATATGGGGGCAATCTCCAGCATACAATTGTTACGTCACTGCTATGACGTCACAATTAAATTTCGCCACGAATTCTCTATCAAAGTCAGAAGGCTTGATAGAGATATTTATATAGAAGGGGAGAAACAAAGATTTACTGTCACGGTGCAAATAGAGTTATAGAGTAGTTTAAATAAATAGTAGTAGTATAGGTGGTTTTATGGCACCCACTGTATGGGACACGGTGGTGACCATATTGACAATGTATTATGTTTGATAACCAACAAAATGAATGTGATAAAAACTCGTGTTGCTGATCAATTGATGGTTGAGCATAAAAATGTACCTACTTTTAGGCCGCGATAGGGGTTGTAGGAATTAGCAAAGTAGCATGCTATATCGGAAGGTTCTCAATTCCGGAACTGAGTTTCAATACTGGAGGTCTAATTCCGGAATTCCGGAGCTAGTTCCGGAACTGGTAATTTTTGGAATATGTTGTCGTGAAATTAACGGAGACAAAATCATCCAGGACGAACAATTGCGTATCATAAAAATTAATTGTCCTTCGCGTGATTCGAGCCCTACCTAGTGCGTGGCAGCTCTTTATATACGACGACTAAGTATAGAAACAATACGACCTACAGTAAAAAAGTCCCTAATTATACGCCCAACTTTATTCCACTTATAAATTTAAGACAGTCACGCCACGAAATGCAATGGAGACAATTTGTCCCCTTAACCTTTCACCACCCGGATAGCAGTATTTTAACCAAATTAAGATAAATAATCTTACTTTCTTCATTATTCATGTAGTCGCCGCCATTTTCTCCGTCCTGTTTCACTTTACCTGTAGAACGTGAAAGCTTTTTAATATTAAAAATTCATTCTATTTTAACGTAACGAAAGGGTATTATGGTTCAATTCTTTTGTTAAGTACATCGCTGTAGCTGATGTAAGTAGATATATAAGAAAAAAAAATGGGTTACAGATACCCTGGCCTGACAGGTTAGTACGGGGTTTAGAGTTAATGATACTTAAAAGTGACTTACACTAAGTAGTCTAACTGTACCTAAGGCACGTCTTAGTGGAGTCTTTCGAGTCACCACCTGCTACGTCGCACGGATTGAGATAAGTAGTGAACCCCTATATAAATAGTCCGTCACCCCAAGTCAAATATATTAGGTTCTCTAGTAATTATTAGGTCTGGGGTGATAAGGTGTCATAAAACCTACTAAGGAACTGTTCATCAAAAGCAAATATCACCAGCATGAAAGAAGTTTTATTGGAAGGAAAACTGTGCTTATTTCTTCAGCAGTACTCATTCATCAATGAATTGGAATTGTCACCACTTGTCGGCACTTCGGCACGCGGGTTGTCAACCGAAAATCACTTGGTGACACTTTTCCGGCACAAGACTAATAGGTGTATCTTTAAAATTATTTTTCTTATTTTTTAATGTGTACAAAATGTTATGTTACATGTAATGTGTTTGTGTGCTGAAATAAATTTAATTCTATAATGCTGAAATAAATTTTCTTTCACCAAAATGATTAATTATTTAATCTAACCTTGAGCAGCGTCAACTAAAATCTGAATAAAGTCTGGTCTTGGCTTCACTAAGTTCTCCCGTCTAGCCTTCAGAGCTGATTTGAACAGTTGACAAAATTGGTCGGCATCTTCAGTCGGTATGATCTTTACTTGTAAAAACTAAAATAAAGATATAATTATGTTTAGTAACTTAATGTGACCGAATATTTTATACAAATTAACATCACTTGCACTCAAGTGAATCTGGAATTCTTATAAACTCTTTTGAAATGGAGCTGTAACGTAATGGTTATAGTGTGAGTTGTGCAGAGATTTTGGATAAAATTCGTACTAATTTTTTTTTGTGTGAATAGACATGATGATTACATCGATATGGCATTAGCCTGGGAGTTCTTTCTGTATAATATGTTTGTATTTACAAAAAATATAAATATGCGTATGTGTTTTAGTTATATATTACCCATAATAAAACCCTTGCTTTGTTGTGGACTAGATAGCAACGTGTGAATCATTAAGAAATATTATTTTTATATTTAGACAGTGCTGACTTCATTATCATCATCATACAGCCAATCGACGTCCACTGCTGATCATAGGCCTCCTCCAAGTATTGCCACCTTGTGCGGTCATGTGCCTCCTTCATCATCGGCTTAAGTGCTGACTTACTTTCATAATATTCTTCATATTTTCATAACCAAAGAACTTCATGACTTGGTTGGTGTCTTGTATAACAGCTTTCTTTCCTAATTTGAAGATAATGTTGTCGGGTTCCTTGAGAGAGTTGACAGCGAAGCCGAAAGCGCAGGATGCTATGACGTCATTCACGTAAGACATAGTAATCTAAAAACAGAAAAAAAATATCACTTAAATTATGGCGTTCAAGTGAGTATCGGGTTATACCCTAAACGGCTTTGGGAGTCCCAAGATGCAACGAAATTAATTAGCAAAAAAACTACGTTAGTATAATGTCCCACCTGGCAATGTCGAAAACTTGAATGCAAAAACATGTATGCTATAAAAGCATAAATACTTGAATATTCTTTTTGGAAATGTTTAGATCTTTCAATTAACTCCAAGGTAAATACAATAAGTACGGCGCAAGGTACGGTCAGGGAAATTAATTGTTTAGCAGGTTGTCTACCTACGTAATCATAACGAATTTGAAAGATATTACACCTCAAAATAGACATAAGATGATAACCTGACCGATTTCAAAATTATGCAAACTGCTAAACAATTAATTTCTTTTACCGTACATGGCTGTGCTCTGGTATTGCTAACGTCTATGATTACCGGTTATCACTTTCCATCAGGTGAACAGCTAGCCCTTCATGTACATAAATAAAAAAAAACTATTATTTGTTGTGAATTCTTTTTTTTGACTAAGTAACTAAAATAAGAATAAATAAAAGAAGAAATTAAAGCTGTGGTTTCAGTAACTTACAATGTTCATATTCATTTCTTGCTTGCCCTTTACAGTATCTCGTAAATAGTTGATAACAGCAGTCGCACTGTCTGCCATAAGTGGTGCCATGCTGCGACAACGAGCACTCGAGAACGCGGGGGTGAGGGACGCTCTCATTGAACGCCATTTTGTACCTAAATTATATATAATATTCTAATTATTAAACCGACTGGAACTAGAGCCATGATGTGTAATTAGTAGGTACTGTGTTTAGATAGCAAGCGAAATTACTGGATTATGACTCTTAAGAGATTCTGTCAAGGGGAGCTAGTTGCTGGCATTGCTGAGATCCTTACCATCAGGTGAGCCACTTACTGGGAATGCAAGAATGCGAAATTGTGTCATTTTTACGCCCTGAAATTTTATATACAAGACTATTCGAACCTTTGGCTTGATATGCAAGTCTGTCAATAGTCTTGCGGTAATAACGAGGCAACCAGCATATGGGGTAGCTGTGATTTTTAATTTAAAAAAAATAAGGTAAAGGGGTCCATAAAGGCCTATGTCCAGCAGTAGACTGCAATAAGCTAGTTGATTGATGGTGCTTTTTAATTTACGGGCGCCAATAGAGTATCACGAAAATCAAATCAATGACAAATCATGATCAAGTTATTAAAAAAGCTCATAGTGTAATTACCTGTTAACATAATAAGATTACGTCCAAATAGTGGGTCGCAGTCATCGTCGATGTGTACTCCTCTATCCGAAAACGAATTGAAATCCCGAACCATAATCTGTCGAATTAACTCCGGATCCCGAGGTATCAGTGTCGGCACTAAATACTGGTAGAGACCAAAATATCTGAAACAGAAATACAGATTTTACTATTGTGTCAACTTGTAAAACAGGCAACCTGATAGTACAAATATTTTTTTATATTCATCCCGTGGTAAATGCCATCCTATAATAGTCTCCGTGTGGTGACGGAGTAAGAATACAGTGTGTCACCACCCCATATCATCCCATGGGTGTCGTAAAAACCGACTAAGGAACTATTCGTGAATATTATCTTTACGTAATAAGAAGAAGGAAAACTTGAAATTAAACCCTATACCAATCCGTTTGGTCAGCGTGGTATTAGTAGACCAAGTATCCCTCCGTCACGAGAGGAGGCCCGTCCCTGCAGTGCGACATTAATGGGCTGTTATGATTATTTGCGATCCCGGAAAGAATGTCTGGAGACTGAATGTTCTTTGTACCCGTTTATAACATGTCTGTAAAAGTCCCCACTACACAGGGCGGGTGCAGGAGCTATATTTTTAACTTGCTTTTGCCCACGGCTTCACTCGCGTTAAATTCGCGTTAAATTGCTCCCCTTTCCTGGACACAAGAAAAAAAAAGAGTAGCCTATGTTACTCTCCATCCCTTCAACTATCTCCACTTAAAAAATCACGTCTATTCGTCGCTCCGTTTTGCCGTGAAAGAAAGACAAACGGACAGACATACTTCCCCTTCTTGTTCTTGCTTTCCCCACTGACTACCATCAGGAGAATCCAATGCATTAAATACTAACTGACCCGTGCCCACTTCGTTAGGCGGTGAAACAAACGCGTCACTTTTTTAAACATACTTATTTATTTCATTAATGCTTCACTCCTATTAGTCATAACGTGATACTATATATGTGGACTATTTAACACAGAAAGAATGTTTAAAATCGATACATTAGATCCAGAGATTACCCCCTACAACGTCACAAACGCACAAACTTCACCTCTTTATAATAATGTATTAAATGCAACCTTTGCACCTTCTAAACAGACACTATTGCGAAAGTAAGATTGTTGATGTAATAAAGAATAGAAAATTACTTAAGGGCCTCTACGTGGCTCACTAGCGCCGCCAATAGAAAAAAAATCATAATTCGCAAATAGGTTAGATAATGTAGAATGTTGATAACAAAGTCTTGAGAAAAGGCAATAAAGTATGTATATAACACACCACAGAACATTAAAATACATTAGAAAGGCGAAGTAGGCGGGGCTCGCGCGCCTCAACTGTGAGCAAACGCTCATAGTTTGTTTCGAAAGCGACGCATCCCCGCGTAGTCGTCCGCGGACTTTCATGGAGTGCGTATCAGCGTGAAAAAGTTTAGAAAGCGTCAAAAAATGCCGAGTTGTGCTATTATTACTTGCAAAGCAAGAAGCCAAGTGTCAAGTATGACAAAAGAAGGAATTTCATTCCACCACAAATTTAGACTCACCTAAATTTCTTGATTTTATGACAATATTTACGAAAAACTGATTTTGGCAACAGAAATCATAATATTGCATTGTTTTTATTCATTGCCGGCATTGTTTGCTATGCAACCTTAGTTTCGCCTATTCGAAAAGCAATGCATAACGCCACGCGCGCTTTCCACTGATACATCCGACCGCAGTGATGTACCTCAACAGCGCTCTTTATCGATAAATTTTATTCATTAGATTTTTCTGATTATAATTTATTTATGGAACTGATTTTTAGACATGAATTGTTATTGTTGGTTTAAATAACATTTAGTATTGTTATTTTTATTTTCAATTGTTTCAAAGTAATCATTTTATAATGATGTCACGAAATAAATCTTAAATCGTTTTGAAATTAATCTGCATTGTACGATAGACCTACGTGGGAATTGCACTTACGACCTCGTGCACGGCACCCGGCACCCCGCCACAGAGGCGGCTTTTTACGGTAATTTAACTGTTTACGTTTTGGATTATTCTTTATGGATAATATTATGGCATATTATATTATGGCTAATAGCCAGATTTTATGTTGTACTGATGTTATGTTTTTTAGGTTTCCTTAAGCGCCTGATGTAAAGGAAAAATGGATTAATATAACTGGCAGAGAAGATTGGTTTCCTACAAAGACAAGCACCATTTGCTCGAAACATTTTAACGAAGATGATTACGACATAAAAAAAGTCCGGAAATAGATATATAAAAAACTACCAGGCCAAATTGAATATTTTTTTAGGGGACAAAAAAATTACAACTATTCCGCTTCGATTAAAAAAAGTCTCCCCATAGGAGACTTTTTTTGGTTCATTTCATTTGAGTAAATGCATATCAATTTATTTTTATGGAGAATATTGTTTTATTTAATTACCCTTAAATTCCAAGAACAAAATTTCTTACCTATTAAAATAGTATTTCTTCAAATATTTATTTAATATTCATTTAAAAATTTTACTTTTACTACTGTAATTTACAGTCACTCGTTTTATTACTTACTCTACGTACTTACTCTTTATTTTTGTTCGAGTGTATATAATTGACGTAACCTCCTACTTTTTGAAGTCGGTAAAAACGGTCTTGACTTTTCCATACGAAAATAGATTATTATTAATTTAGTTTCAGATCTACTATTTAAGGAGTTATTTTATTTATAATAAGTTTATTATAAATAAAATAACTAATATACAGTCGTATATTATGATTAAATAAAAAATATCATTGAAATAAGCATTAGACCCATTTCAGATACAATAAATAAATAACTTTGCAAATTATGAACCTTCTATAATATAATAATCGATGCAATTTTATCGTTTGTCAATCACTAGCGTAAATGTAAAATAAATTGCTTTTGCACAGCACATACGTAAGTAAGATTACGTCTGTGTGAGTGAGCTGTGTGACCAAACATAGCGCTTCGTTTGACGTTGTGCGTGTGTGCGTGACACTGTATTTACTTTCGTTGCTTACGTAGTTGTAGAAATAGTGGGGGCTTAGTGGCTACAGCGGATCCGATGCAAACTGCGCTTGATAACCTTTCTAATGTATTTTAATGTTCTGTGATAACACACTCTCAACACTTTAAATGTTTTTCTATTAGGTAAATTTCACATTCGAAAAAAAAACGGCCGTTTTTGTTTATAATGCAATATTTATTTAATTGAAAAACATTTAAAGTGTTGAGAGTGTGTTATACAAATACTTTATTACCTTTTCTCAAGACTTTGTTATCAACATTTTAAATTAATTATCCTATTTGCGAATTATGATTTTTTTTCAATTGGCGGCGCTAGTGAGCCCTATAAACGCTCTTAAATAATAAGAAACCATTATTAAGATATAATGTTAAAAAGTAAGTATACATTTTATTTTACATAAGTGCAAATAATGCCATCTATTATCAACCTAAGTAGAGCTTACTTATATACTTTTGTAGACCAAAGCAATTCAGGTTTAAAACGATGGTTATATCCTTACGTACTCGTAACATCTACATATTGTATGTTTACGTGTACAAGCCGTCACCCGAGGCAAACCTGCCTTTTGCTCGATCCCCACAACTGACAGGTTAGTTTGTGTTCATATTTTTACTTCCTTTTTACATTTGGTTTGTGTGTTACTGTATTTTACCAGGTCAACAAGCAAGCAGCCTATAAATGCCCCACTACAAGGACGGTATGGAAGGAAACTACTAAGATACGTGTTAATATCAGGATTTGATATAATACAGATTTTTCTAGTTTAAAAGTCCCTTAATATATTTGAGCCTAGGGACGAAATATAGTGGTCTTACTTTGTATTATTACTCCGCCACCGCTATACACAAAAGGATTTTGTAACTGCTCTATTTCTCAAAATCAATAGGTATATTCCTGCCTGGAATTCGAACCCGTGACCTCGTACACGGAAGCCGGATACTGCGACCTGGGGTACTATACTTCATTGTATGATAATTTAGCTTATCACAATTTGTGTAGGTAATATTTTGATGACGTAAGATGTGATAGATAATATTTATCGTTATCAATGAATTAAAACAAATAGAAATCATCATCATTACAGTCGTTTATAGTACTAATCCAGAGATAGGCCGCCTCCAGTGACGGAAGTCACTCTAGCCTGATATTTAGACGAATTTTTATAAGCAATTTGCGAACTTTCAAGGCTTTTAAGACATCCATGAGATAAAATTGGATAAGACATTATCAACGAAAACAATTAAACAATAAAATAAGTAGGCATTACGCCGTTATTTAAAAATAACAAAATACATTCATGATATTATTCAATGTAAATAAATAAGTATCAATCGAATGAAATTACGTAAGAAATTCCATAAAAGTAAAGAGAAAATAACGTCGTTATGTAATACAACATCCTATAACACGTTTTTACATCGATATATTCATCATCCATTAGGTACCTTTGATCTTTGAATGCGTCGTATCCAGCTGCGATTGCCTCCACAAAATTTTCCCGCCCTAAAGTGACAGCTGTCAAATTGCCGAGCAACGGTATGGGAGGTAGAGTACGTACACCCTTCGACGAAAAGTATTTTAAACGTTTATGTGAATATAAGAATAAGCAAGTCACTAGTATCACTATAAGCCACAACATTGTAATTATTTATTTTTACTATCACACAAAATTTAAAAAGAAACTAAAACACTATGGCGGTTCACTTTATTCTTTGTTTCCACTAAATAATTTTAAAATATGGAATACGAGACGTGTTAGCGCGCTTTTAGTCTGTACGCGTTTAATACTTAAAATACTGGCCGGTAGCATTTGTTTGGAGAAAGTTGTGCATGGACCGCTTGCTGACGTAGGAGAATTTATTTTAAGCGGCAAAACAGTGACTTCATATTATGGTTTTATAGCTTGACCTGCTTTTGGAACTTCATTTGGTAAAATTGTAGTTAGTTTTGTCTTAAATTAAAATTAATTTATTTATCTGTCAGTCATTTGATAAATTAAACATACGTTCAAAGTATTCCCTACGCACATTACATGGGCGTTTGAGGATTTTTGCGCAAACCTTCCTGCGTCATAAGGAATAATAGAAGTCTAGAGTATTTTTAGTACAATATGTTGCTATTATTATTATTTATTCTTTCTTCCTGCCTAAATAGCCTCCGCTGTTGCATAATAACATGCAGACGGCTTAAATCTTAAAACATCTTTGAATTTAAAAAACTTTCCTACTTTGTTTAGTTTCAGATAAGACGTGAAGATGACACAAACAAAGTTAAGCCTAGTTGTAGAACGATTATGACGTCATAAGGAACAAGCACGGTATTTAACCGGTTTCATGTTTACTTCACTTTTGTAGAAGAAAACTATACCTTAAATAATATATATTATGTATCTCCGTGTGGTGACGGAGTAAGAATACAATAGGTCACCACCCCATCTCATCCCATGGGTGTCGTAAAAACCGACTAAGGGACTATCATCTTAACGAAATAAACTTGTAACATTAAAGCCTATACCAATCCGTCTGTGTATCCGTCCGTGGTAAAAAGTTATTAGTAGGCCAAATATCCCTCCGTCACGGGAGGAGGTCCGTCCCTGCAGTGGGACATTGATGGGTTGTTATGATGTATCACGAATACGATGAATTTGTACGGATTTAACTCCATTAATTAACATCATCATCTTAAGAGCATATTGTCCTATTGTTTAAAAGACTTCCTATTGCAACTTTAAGCATATTCTCTCTACTGACATGCCGACCAGAAGGATTAGTTGAAGTTAGTTAATGTCAACCTCTTTTATTTTCGTAAATTATGATATCAACGAAATTTACATTTCTTGATCGGCTTTTGGATGAGATAACGTATAAACGACCTCTGTGGCGTAGTGGTTATATAACATGAGGTCTCGGGTTCGATTCCCGATTGCATGAACATGATTGTTTGCAATGGTCTGAGTGTTTCTTTGTATAATATGTATGTATTTACAAAAAGAAATATTTATGTATGTTTATCCATTGTCTAGAACCCATAGTTCAAGCTCCGCTTAGTTTGGGACTAGATGGCGCTGTGTGAATGTGTGAGGAATATTTATTTAATTTTTATATTTAAACACCACAAGAATAGTTCTCACAAATAATGGTCTTGCGTGGGAATAGAAACCGCAATTGTGTACGATAGCCGCCAAAGGACCACCGAAGCAGTCAAAATCAAATACGTATTTCATAACATAAAGCTTTCTTTATACTAGTTATTTGTATCAGCTATCACAAGGATATTCTCAAGATATATACCTAACTAACAAGATATTTTATCATGAGATACATGCAGCATCTTGCTATACAGAGATAGTTTATGATCACAATAAACGTAGAAACATCTCGAGACGGCAAAGATACGAAACAGTTTCGTCGAAACATATACTTGTAATAAAATACTGAGACAGAATGTTGTGACCCTATGTTGTATTGGTTAGGGAATTGTCTAGCCCAACGCGATACAGCTATTTCTAAACGAAACTATGTACTTTGATATGTTAGCTGTAAAGTTTTAGAATGATGAGAATACATACACAACATAAGGTATTTCGTAACAGCGAAATACTTTATGTTGTGTAGAAGTTGGAAAGCAAATAGTTACTATTCTTAATCATCTTGTTAGTGTCTTAAAGGCCGACTAAACGTGACTCATCATCATCATCATAGCAGCCCATTAATGTCCCACTGCAGGAACGAGCCTCCTCCAGTGATGGAGGGAAACTTGACCTACTAATACCAAGTCAGACGGATTGGTATAGGGTTTTATTTCAAGTTTTCCTTTTTTTTATTACGTAAAGATAATATTTACGGATAGTCCCTTAGTCGGTTTTTACGACATCCATGGGATGAGATGGGGTGGTGACTGGTGACACACTGTATTCTTACTCCGTCACCACACGGAGAACGAGACTTGTGTCTGTCTCTGAGACGTGCTGAACGACATTGACATTATTTCCTCGACACTAACTGCAGAACAACTCGTGGTCAAAACACATTCAGTCCTTGGTTAAAAGTGTCTGCTTAAAGTGATAAGCACACGCTGCAGACTAAAAAGAAAAGCTCTGCAAATGTTTAAGTACTGCACTGTGAAATAACAGAGACATGGTCTTTTCGAAGCAGCGTAGTGCAGCAAGGATATAAAATTGTATAAATCATTTTAATAAATCATAACCATCAGATTACAAACCAGTTAAGTAGTACAGTAGTATATGTATGCTACTAAAAATAAAATTATTTCATAGACTGTGTGACAAAATAGCTTCCAGTGCGGCTAATATAGGCCTCTAAAATCTTAAAAAAAATATAGATAGATAAGTTTGTACGTAGCTAGGAATCTTGTAACAACAAGTACTTAATCTCCGACTGTCAATGCTATCGGAGCCCGTACTAATGCCTGATTTACACATCGACAAGTACAGTAGCGAGTTAAGTAGTAAGTTGTTGATTAAGTTGATTTAAATAGATCTCCATCCTATTTTTTGGCGAGTTAAGTTGGCGAGACGCGAGAGAGGGGGCTACTTCGTACTTAACTCGCCAAAAAATAGGATGGAGATCTATTTAAATCAACTTAATCTTAAAATACTACTTAACTCGCTACTGTACTTGTCGATGTGTAAATCGGGCATAAGAACAGCTGGTGCTCGTGAATGTGTGCATTTGTTTTCAAGTTTGTGTGACATTTGTTTTTCCGTTGACTAGAAGAAAATAAAAAAGCTACATGTTTGTATAAAAGTACTGTTGTGTTAATGGTAATAAATAAATAAAATAATCCTGGTGAAATCTCAGCTAAGAAGAGTGGGGATTCATGGGTTTTGGTAATCTCTACTCTCTACATTAAATGAGATACTACTAGATGCAAAGTCAAAGTCAAAGTCAAATAGCTTTATTCACTTAGGTTACAAAGTAACACATGCAAATCGTTATACATGTAGTAGAATAGTATAGAGAAAAATGTCTGCCAAACTACTACCACTTTCGCAGACGACTATAGTAGAGCTCTGAGAAGAATGTGGCCAAGAAACTCAGGCCACTCTTTTCAAAAATAATAATTTGACTTTGTTACAATTACCAACAGCAGCGTGAAGAATGATGTGTGCAAGCAAATCTTACATGCATAGCAATTTAAAGTTTAATTGATAAAAAAAATTTCATTGTTAATAAATTGATTTAAAAAAGCTTTAATTGCATGGCACGTTCATCAGTCATCTCGTCACTGCGATATCCGACAGAAATTAACACACAAGCATTTGTGTCGTCAAGTTGATTTTGTTAATCTTTAAGTAGTTGAGAATGGAATAGAATACCATTTAGATAATATAATTAAATACATTTACAAATGCAAGTGAAGTATTTCTATCGTTACAATAACAAATAAAACTGTAAAAGAAAGTAATAAGGTAGTAACATAACATCCGCACAACTACCTAGGTTAAGCCACAATCTACACCATGGAACAAGCAACATGAAATCACGATAATTGAAATCTAAGCCCATGAGTTTTTGTCATTAATATAATCGTTTATTGTATAATAGCCTTTCGATAATAGCTGATTTTTTACAAATGCTTTAAAGTTTAGTAAAGGTAGATCCATTACATGCTTAGGCAGTTTATTGAATAAACGTATACCGAGTCCCGCAAAAGTGTTATGTACCTTATGTAGGCGATGTTGTGGACCTATCAACTTATGCCTATTCCTCGTACCAATGCTATGAATGTCGCCATTTCTATCATACTGTTCAATATTTTGCTTAATATATATTATATTAGCATATATATATTGTGAAGCAACTGTTAAAATACCTATTTCCTTAAAACGATCTCTCAATGAAACATTCGATTCAAGATTGTAAATAGCTCGAACTGCACGCTTCTGAAGAATAAAAATAGATTCGATGTCTGCAGCCCTACCCCACAAAAGAACACCATAGGACATTAAGCTGTGAAAGTAACTAAAGTATACCAATCTTGCTGTCTCTATATTCGTTAGCTGCCTCACTTTTTTAACTGCATAAGCAGCTGAACTTAGTTTTCCTGCTAGAGCTAATATATGAGCACCCCATTGCAGCTTACTATCCAACGTTATTCCTAAAAATACAGTAGTGTCTACAAAACGAAGGACCTCACCGTTTAAAATCAGATTATTACTAAGGCTTTTAACATTGGGCATAGAGAATTTTAAGCATTTTGTTTTGGCAGCATTTAAAAGCAAATTGTTAGCAGTAAACCAGTTCAGGACTTGTGCGAGAGATTCGTTAACTTCATCTAAATTAGTTTGCAAAGTTAAGTTAAGTTTTTGGTTTACTTTGAAAACGAGTGAAGTATCATCTGCAAATAAAACAATGTCGCACAAACCCTGAGCAAGAAACGGCAAGTCATTGACATAAACTAAAAATAGAAACGGACCTAGAATGGATCCTTGAGGCACGCCCATACTTGGCGGAAGACCAGAGGACCTACTACCATTTACTTCGACATACTGAACCCTATTGCTTAAATACGAAGATAATAAATCAAGAGAAGCATCCCTAATTCCATAATGTCTAAGCTTGCACAGAAGTGTCCCATGATCAACGCAGTCAAAAGCTTTAGAAAGATCACAGAAGACGCCTATTGCATCCATAGAATTTTCCCAAGCATCATAGATATATTTCAGAAGAGAAACACCCGCATCAATCGTTGAGCTACCCTTCCTAAAACCGTATTGCTGCCTATGAAAAATATTATTTAAATGAAAGTGACTCTCCAATTGGCATAAGATAATTTTCTCATAGATTTTACTAATCACAGGTAGTATTGAAATTGGTCTAAAGTTACCAGGGTCGCTTTTTGCTCCATTCTTGAACAAAGGAATAATCTTACTGTGTTTCATTAGATAAGGAAATACACCTATGGCAATACACTTATTAAATATAATAGATAAATGTGGAGATATATTAAATATAATACCCTGAAGAAGCTTGACAGACATACCCCATAAATCAGCAGATTTCTTGGAATTGAGACTTTTGAAAGCTTTTATGATATCATTATGGTTAATAGACCTAAAACTGAAGCGGTTCTTACATTCAATTACTTTATCTTTTAGTAAAAATTCTGCTTGGTTTGGAGAGGAATTTAAGGAGGTTGTTGTATGAATAGGAACATTGACAAAGAAATTATTAAAAGCATGTGCAATGTCAGCATTATTGGTGAGAACCTTATCTTGAGTTTTTAGTACATAATTAGTATCACGAATTTTCATCCGGCCGGTCTCTGCATTAATAATGTCCCATGTACTTTTAATTTTGTTGTTTGATTCCTTTATCTTATTACTCAAATAAGAAGACTTTGCTATGGCACAAGCCCTCTTAAAAGTTTTCGAGTAGTTCCTGACATATTGAATGAAATCTGGTTGAGTATTATATTGTTTCATACCATACAATTCATACAAGCGAGCTCTACTTTTATATATACCTGTTGTTGCCCAATCACAGAATTTAGTTTTAGAGTTACTAACAAAAGTCTTAGTTTTAAAAATATTATCATATTCAAGCTTGATAATGTCTAATAAATCTTTATAAATATCATCTGGGCTATACTGATTAAGATTAATTCTAGTCACTTTGATTGCAACATTATCACTAAATTGATTCAGGCGGTTTATGGTAATTGGCCTGCATGTGATTTTGTTCTCTGTGGGAGTAGTAATAGATGGAAATACTACCCTTTGCCCACAGTGGTCAGATGTTAAATCACTTAAGATATCCTTATTAACATATTCACAGTTGCAAAATACATTATCTAAGCATGTAGCAGAATGAGATGTAATCCTAGTGGCTTCTTTAAATAAAAACTGTAAATTATAAGACTGAAACAAACAAATTAATCTAGCACTAGTTGAAGATTTTTCAAGTAGATTTACATTAAAGTCCCCGCATACTATAATAAATTTATTTCCTGAGCATAGTCTTTCTAACAATTTCTCCATAACACCCTCGAATAGACTATAATCACTCTGCGGTGGTCGGTACACACAAGCTACGACATGTTGCTCAAGCTCCACACAAGAGATTTCGACTGTGCGCTCGATAGAAAGATTTGCTATGTCTTTTCTTTCTTTAAATTCAACTTTATTACTTATAAATATTAGAGAGCCACCGAGTATAGCCTTCTTTCTTACAAACGCACTTGCCAATGTAAAGTGTGCATTATTAAATAATAATTCATGTGACTGTAACCAATGCTCGGTAACACAAAAGATTTGTACATTATGTTTGTTTAAAAACAGTTCTATTTCTAGTTCTTTGCCAGATAGACCTTGTATGTTTTGATGAACTAAACAAAGATTAAGGCTACCCTTTGTCTTATCTAATAGTTTAAACTATTAGATGGTTTAATAAATGTATTAGTAGTGGACCTACTATCTCCTACCAAACTAATGAGTACTCTATTAGTACTTGTACCTATACCTATATTAAATGCTAATAAATTAGCAAGTTGTTTTCTATAATAAAAAGAAAGATACATGGTATCTTTTGTTAAGTAAAAACTGTTCCTAATAAAAATATTAGAGTCAAAAAATAAAATGTCACAGTAGTGACGTGTACTATTATATAATAGTAAATTTAATTTACCTATATGCCTATTTTGTTCTTGAGTAAGTGTATAAGAATATGGGAATGCACACATAATAAATTTGCAACCTACTGATGCCTGGATTTGTAATACCAGTTCTACTAATATAATTACATCCTTCTTGGTAATAGAAAGGCCATTTCCAAGTAATATGACAACTGTAGACTCTTCGTTAAGTTGTAACTTTTTCAGATTATTCATTATAATACTTAAACTAGCTCCAGGTGAACAAACATTAACAACGGGGCAATCTATGTAAGTCTTAATTAAACTACCCAAACCAACACCCAGTTTGTCCGAGACAATAAATGTATTTTTACTTTTACATAATTTTGAAGACTTTGTTAACATTTTAGTGCAGAAAGTTAAATCGTCAAGTTCTACTATTTCGCAATACATCAAACGTGTAGTTTTATTCTATCTGTCGTATTCCTGATTTCCCGCCAAAACATGCTTTTCAATTCTGTTTCAAACGTCACCCCTTCTCGAAGTGACAGGACAATTTTTTATTCAAACGCTTTCAGATTTCGAAGCAAAGGCATTCAATTCAGTATGCCGTGAAACGTACGTTCTGTCCAACACGATGTTTCATGCTCAATTGAATACAAATTCCGTTTTTTTGGGTTAACTTTGTTCCTGTAACTCATTGTAGACGAGACTTTTTCATTTGTTTGGTACCATTATGACAAGATGTTTTATTTGACGAGTTGATTTTACTTACTTATATGAACAAACTTGACAAGTATGGAGTTTTTTTTATTTTGTGTTTGAAGTAGATTTATATCTAGATGGTCGACTGTGTCAAAAACTGGGATGCTCTCTCAGGCAAGTCCGGTTTAATAGACCCATGCTAGAAAAATGATAGATGCTCTCAGTAATCAATTTTATGTTTAATACGTTGGAAGCAAGCACCTTGGAATGTTAGTGGGAAGTTAATAGGTGTGAAGATAGGACAGAATCGAGTTAAGATTAGGGCTTTGTCCATTATGTAGATATATTATGATGTATTATATGGAAATGATCTATTACCCTACTACTACAGTATCCATCCATTATGATAATATCTTACCGTCATACGAGGTGATACCTTGTAGTGAGCTAAGGGCTAGTTATTACTATTAACCCATTTAGACCTACCGTATCACATACGATACGGTAGAATTAAAAAAATCTTGCAGACTACCTACTCATAGGTTTCAATTTTTACAACACGTTTTATTATCTTTACTTAGTGCTCAACATTATAAAAACTTTCTTTTTGCTAAAAAAAATGTAAAAGGCTGTTTTTTGAGTTGATGAAAATTGAGATTTGGAGATGGTTTCACCGTAATGACATCAAAGAGGTAATATAACATTTTTTTTCAACATAGGTAATCTTTTATGTCACTAAATCACATGCTAGAATATGTGGCTACATAATAGGCATATATATTAGAACCATTACGTTACAGAAGTGGTACTTTTCAGGTTTGAAATCTGGTGTATCCTATACGATACAGTAGGCCTATGAGTATTCAAATTTTACGGAATTATAAGTGATTTTTCTAACTGTGTTTACTTTTCTGTTTCTGGTCTTTGACGTTAGAAGACATAATTACGATGTTAGAGGATGTAGACACAGAATGACCTGACTTGGGAACCGAATTTTTTTTAATCACCACCTAATTATCTGGTGGTAATATAAGAATCTTTGTCGGCGAGTTCAGCATTGGCTACTGAACTTACTGATGAAGAAGGCAAGGATATTGTACTAAAGAAATGAAATGGAAACGAGCCACCTCTGTGTTCCAGGAAAGATCTCCTTTGGAACTAATTCATAGGACTACACGGTATGCACAGCAGCTAAAACAGAAGATAATGATATGCCAGTCACATCTGAAACCCCAATATAATCAAAACATGCGAGGAGTTGACCGTTCTGATCAGAATACATCGACGTACCGAACAAGCATCCGCGGAATGAATAATTGTCATAATAGTATGGCCCATATTGCTACAGTGCATTGATAAGGCTGTACACAAAGCTTGGTTTTACTCTGGAAGGATAACGGCGGATCATAAGACCTCCTAACTTAGGCGTCGGATTACCATCGTTGTTATTGAAGAGAATAGAACTCGACAGAGACATGGACCAAGCAAACTATCTTTAGTACAGCAAGATGTAAGATACGATGGCAAAGACTATTTTGTTCTCGAGCAGAAGGCTTAAACAAGGTGTGCACTTTGCCATACATTTTGACCTTCCAAATGCATAAAATACATGTGAAGTGTCCTTGAAATACCATTCCAAGTAATAATTTTACCTTTAGTTACCTTTATTTTATCTTACTTACGTCTTTTTTTGTTGTTTTGTAATGAGTAATAACAATATGTATATGTAAAATGAATAAACGATGATTAATGAAATTCTTGTATTTTTTGTATAGGCATAAGCCTACTGTATCACATACGATACGGGTGGTTTTCAGCAACCCTTACAGCAAAGATTTTTTTTAATCACTGTTATACCTTGTTTGGGACTATTTAACCATAACTATAACAAAAAATTACTGAAATTAAGAAAAAAATAGTTTCAGGTCTAAATGGGTTAAATGAACTCCTCATTAAATTATTATTAAATAAAAGTTAATAATAATTAAAAAACCAACTAAGGAACTATCCGTGAATATTATCTTTACGAAATAAAAAGAAGGAAAACTTGAAATTAAACCCTAAGTATACCTATACGTCGGGCCAGTGTGGTATTAGTAGGCCAAGTTACCCCTACCTTTTTTATATCAACCTCCAAAACAAACTTTGGTGCCAACTCTCCGATTTATCGGATCTGTAGAGAGATGAATATGGTTACCAAGAAAAGTCCTGATATTGACATACACCATGATTCAAAAAACACTCTAAAATCCAAAATTTTCAAAACACCAATGATAACAACACTAGTCGCCCTCAAAGATGATTGATTGATTGAATTGTTATTCTCTTGCTTTTGAATCAACATCTTATTGTGCTAATCTATTATTTCTATTGTATTGTCTTTTTTTTTTATACTCTTACTTTTGATTTTTTTTTTATTATTTTGCTGTAAATTTTTAATTGTAAACACTTAATGGTATAACATTCTTTGTTTTCACTGTCGCGTCTATGTGTAAAAGCTGGTCAATCCTTAATTGGCAAATGTATCAGATTCAATACTATTTTGCGGCTGCAATGTGTGAAATATGTATAGATTTGCTGTGGACTAACCTTATATAAATAAATAAATAAATAAAGTATGCCTCCGTCACGGGAGGAGGCCCGTCCCTGCAGTGGGACATTAATGGGCTGTTATGATGATGATGATGAAGAGTTAATATAAATAATCATTTTTATGGTCGAAGTAGTTTATATTTGTTAAAATATTTATAGCTGGTAATATTTAAAAAAAAAAATTTTTACTATTTGTCTTCACTGAACAACTTACTTTTCTCTCCATCACCAAATTGCAAACTTCAAAATGCTTTATTTCATGAAATTTATCACAAATTGTTTGAAATCGTCTTTTATAATATACTTGAAATTGAAGCTATAGTTAAACTTATAGATCGACACAGACAAACGCCCAATGGTTAGCTGGAAAAAAATGCCATAAGGCATTAAGCTTCCATTTGTACAATTGTTTAAATTTTGTGCATAAACAACAAAATAAATACATATTTGAAGGAGGCCTATGTTCAGCAGTGGATGTCAGTTGGCTGATATGATGATGAAAATATTATAGCAATATGTTTTTATTAGCTAGTGGCGCTTTTTTAGCGTAGGCGCAAAAAAATTTTTTGTTTTAGTTAAACCTTACGAGAAACTTAAACTCAATCTCAGGAAATGGAACGTTGAAACCTATTTTTCGTCTATATGTAATAATTTCTGTGTCACATTAAGGGCCTTTACAAGCTCACTAATGCCGCCAATAGAAAGAAAATCATAATTCGCAAATATGATAAATAATGTAAAATGTCGATAACATTAAGCTCTTCCTGTATCTATCTTTATCAATGAAGAAAAATTAGTGACATTTTGTATTCTACATTCGTAACAACACGTGCCTACGACTTGATAATAATGAATTTAAACAATTAATTCCCTATTTCACACCTCCATATTAAACTAAATTTTATTCACAGAACAAAAACTTTTGTTTATATTACGAACGTGGGTTTCCAAAAGTGTCACTCTTTTCCATTAGCTGAGCAACAAAACGTGGATATTATTAAATCAGTTGGACCCTTCAGGAAGTTGGGTCGTTTGGGATCATCCCTATATGCTAATGTAATAATGCCAAGTTGAAAATTGATTAAATGTGAAATAATTATGTTTGAATATATTTTTTACAGATCATGCTGTTAAATTACTGATGGATTTAGGGTACAAAATATTAATTTTTTGCAGGTGCAGTAAAAGTAGCCTAAAATATATTTGAGCAAACTTTGGAAAATGTCCTGTAGGTACCGTGAGGCCTGCTTACCTTCAGGGTATACATTTGCTATGACGACTAGAAGTTATGTTGCTAGTAATATTTTTTTATGCTGCTAATAGTTCGCATGAATCCGCTTCTTGTCCGCTTAATGCAATCTCATCTTAAGGGTGTCGTAAAAACCAATTATGACAAAACTGGCGTACACTGTGTGTTGTAGCCATTAGTGCTCAAAATTACGACTCTCATACTGATTTTCGAATTACTAAACCCAGAATTACGTTACCACGAAAACATGCAATCACGAATTTTCATTCAGGCACTCGCTGGCTGCTGCCGCAGCTCGCTCGCTCGGCTCGTGCACCGTATTGTCGTCGTAACCTAACCTAATCTTTCGACTTCGATATGTGAAACGATGTTAGATGGTGACGTTATTCTGGGTTCAGTAATTCACCCCAAAATTACACTCCGTTGCTGGAGATACCCGCAGTGTAACATAAATAGTGTGTCTTAAAGCCTCAAACTCGCTAATTGTGAAAACCACAGCAATGTTGCCGTGTCAAAATATTAAACATTCATGAAAACTAACATTTGTTGTCAATAATTGAAGCACAGAATCGACTTTCGTTTGTTTCTGTCTGTTCATTATTTGGTAATTAATTGATCAAAACCAACAACAAAGGAATAGTACTAAAATGTTAGGTATCCTCAGTCACTTTAAATAATTGGGTTATTCAAGATTTCGAGAGCTTTAACTATTAATGATTTGAGAGAAATTGTTGGCGTCGTCTGTTTGATTTCATAACAGCCCATTAATGTCCCACTGCAGGGACGGGCCTCCTCCCGTGACGAAGGGATACTTGGCTTACTAATACCACGCTGGCCAGATGAATTGGTATAGGGTTTAATTTTAAGTTTTCCTTCTTTTTCTTTTTTTCCTTGTTTTTTTTCTTAGTCGGTTTTTACTACACCCATGGGATGAGATGGGGTGGTGACATATTGTATGCTTAGGTACTCCGTCACCACACGGAGAGGTTTCTGTTTGATTTACAGTTTGTTAAATCTTTTAGTCTAAGGTACGAGTGAGAATCATATCAATTTTTAATTACTTGATACATTGATTTTTTGAAAATCTTTTCATTACTTAAATGATTCATAGACATTCCCAAGTTTTTGAAATAAGTTTTTGAGATATATACTTAATGCCTTTATTCGCATAAGGGCAACTTCTCAGAATGGCAATTTCTCATGACGGCAACTTCTCAAATGGGCAAGTTCGCATAAAGGCAATTTTGGTACAGTTTTGCTCTTAAGTATAATAAATAAGTTACTAATTGGAGGAGAATATAAAACTGTCTTAGAAGATTTATTACAAATGAAAAATTAATTTAGTACAATAGGTTTAGAGCTTAATTTTGAAAAATGTGAGTTATTTGTTTCTGAACGAATTGATCCAAATTTAATTTCACCTATTATTATGTTATTCCTTACTACATCAGCTGTCTGCCAGTGAAAGTCCCGTCAAAATCCGTCCAGCCGTTCCAAAGATTAGCCGGAACAAACAGACAGACAGACAAAAATTCAAAAAAATGTGGTTTTGGTATATGTATCGTGTATACATCCATATGCATCTATTAAAAAAACCGTTATTTTAATGTTACAAACAGACACTCCAATATTATTTATTTGTATAGATAAAGAGGTATGTAATGTTATAATGTTATATGTATGTATGTTATGTTGGTATGTTATGTATGTTGTAATGTAAGATACCAAAAGGGTTTTAACTGTGGTAACAAAAAACGAAAGTCGGCAAATTTTTTAACAAACAAAAATATTAATAAAATTATCGATAGTTTTATAAATGGTTCCTCTACAGTTATGGAAAGTTTGGAACGTCTGATTGTATTCTAGTAATAAAGAACAATGGTCACTTTCCATACAATGGCCACGTACCATATTTTTTTAAATATTATATTGTAGTAGTTTGTTGCAGTAAAAGTTTTTATTTGAAACACTTTTCGTTTACATTATTTGTTACTTTTAATCAATATCATCATCATGATGACGGAAGCACAGGATATTTCGAGGACGTCTATGCACAACAGTGGACGTCCTTGACTGATAATATAACGAAGGTTTTAGTATAAAATCAACTTGAACTCGTGGGCTTACTAATTGAATACAAGAGGAAGTGAATTACAAACTAAGCAAAACGCCATGACGGTACAACATAGAAGTAACTAAAACTAAAACATTCGTCGCAAACGAATTAGACTAAAGTTAATCTGTTAATTCAAACTCTTTGGAGTTAAAGTCTCGAAGCTAACGATAATAAATAATGATGTTTGCTCTAAATCAAGAGTTTAACGGTGTGTTTATTAATTCTGTTATTTAGCGTTTTATTTACTAACTAATAAATGCCTTTTGGCATGGCATATATAGTAAATTAAAATAATTAGAATGAACATCCGGCACAATAAGTTTTCTTTTTCTTACAACATTGGTCCATAAAAGATTAATATGGAAAAAGTAAACATCAAAATAATTAGAATAAACATCCGGCACAATAAGTTTTCTTTTTCTTATAGGTAACATTGGTCCCTAAAAGATTAATGTGAAAAAAGTAAACATTTACTCCCTTACTCATAAACGCCTCTTAAATTTTATCACTGTTTAGCGAGATTTGTATTAGCAAAACCAACCTTATACTAAACAAAACCGTAAGAATTTAAAGTATTTAAACTAATCAACTGACTAAAATTAAAGAGGCGTTTATGAGTAAGGGGTAACTAACGTATTACCGGCATGACGATGGTGACTATGAAGCGAGCTTCGAGCGAGAAAAGAGACGACTCACTTCATCTTTACCATTCTTGGACTGCAATCGTGCTAAACACGACATTCGTTGCTGTCATTTACCACTACACAATGACATAAGTACAGCTAACATAGTTGACATCCTTCTTACTCGTATAACCCTGTATATTAACTCAATTTGTATACTAAAAGCGTGATGGTTTACCGTAATATAATTACAGTATCAGCTGTAACTACATTATGAGACTGTAGTGACGCGTGGAGGTAGGCTTGTTCATACATGAGTGATATGTTCTATCTAGTTTTTGGTAGCAGGAACCTACTATGGATGCCATACTAACCATAGATCAATTATAAAATTCAGCGTCATAAGGAATCCGCATCTGGTCCTAAACTAAGTAGGGCTTGTACTATAGGTACTAGACAAATGGATAAACATGATTACGTTCTTCGTCATCAATCGCTATGTCGTCAAAAGACGTACCTACTCATAGTTCAAGCTATATTTAGTTTGGTGCTAGATGGTATTGAGCGAATATGTAAGGAATATTAGAATTATCAGAGAAGGATATTTTTTTTTATCCTTTATTTCCAAGACAAGTACATGAATACAAATTTTCTTACAATTTACCGACTTAAGCCGTGAGGCTTATCTGCGGTTGTAGCAGTTCGCTGATTGTCTTACTACCACCCTAGTCCCGAGTCAGCTATATAAAGTGCTTAAAATGAAATTATAGAGTACTAAGATGTTTTAAATAAAAGTAGTTAAGAACTAATTATATAGAAACTAATTAAAAATCTTACATTCGAATGAATAAACAAACTCTCGATCTTTTTAATATTACTTAGATCTATATTTGGATATATAAGAAGTATAATTCCTCGAAAAAGGGGAACATATGGATGTGGACTAAATATATTATCTGAGGAAAGGGAAAAAATATAAGAAATTACCGATCCGCTTGATCTCTAACCATATAAAGAGCGATTATGTTACGCGCTTTTATTAAGTATCAAATACATACAAAGAATATTATTTACCCTTTCATGTTATTTGGTACCTACTAATGCGAATCATATTCATATGTTTAGTACATTTTACTCAGAACTCCACTCGCGATCTTGGTACATCATAACAGTTCATTAATGTCTTACTTAAAGCAAGGCCTACCTTCATTGATAAAATTGACCTAGATGTTAACCATACAAAAAAAACACACGATACGAAAAAAATAAGTTCCAGGAGGTCGAAAAACACGACTAATATACGTCTAAACAACAGTCAAGTTAGTCTATTTATAGCAAAGAAGTAAAACTTGACACCTCTGGCGAGTGTATATACAATACCTATGTATGTTAACTGCACACACGTTAGCAAAGCGGTCGTGTATGCGGTTTCGAAGCGCAAGATATTTGTGATCCACAAATTTTTGTCTTGAGCCTGGATGATCTTTATGTTAGTTCATTTATCGCTGCAAAAATCCCCGCGAGATAGGGCTCGATACCTAGAGTTAAAGATTTTTAAAAAAAAAAAGACAGTTTCCCTTTCTACACGAATCGTACGAAATTAATGAACTACTATCAAACAAGACAATGTCTAAAACACGCTCATAAATTATAGTAATCGTATAAACGCACCAAGTAAGTACTACGCTTTTAACATTCATACTGTACTTCAACAAACGCAATAAGCTGTGAATCAGTTTAATGTAGATGTATTGTCTCAGACAGCGTTTGTTCTTTCAAGAGCCGTCTCAAGTGTAGCATTGAGATGTTAAACGTAGTGCGTGTGGTGATGCAAGTGTCATAATATGCTAACTGATATCGTGTAACCTTTTAACACTTTCACTGTCCGTGCATTACATGTAATGCACTGATGAGTTAGCTCCGTACGTCCGTGCATGGCATACAATACATAACGCACATATAACGTACTTTTGGACTTGCAATATTGATACTGATATTTTGTCTTAGGACAGTGAAAGTGTTAATGTATGTAAGTGGCTACTAAAGGAGGTGTTTATTGTATTTTTCCTTAAGTTAAAAGTTTTTTTCCGCGACTAGGTTTTGGCGTGACCATAATGACCTCTCCTCCGAAGGATGGAGCTCTGAATCCGCGTCACAGACTCCGCAGTTACACTTAGAGAGTTAGCTCCCGGTTTGTAATGCGATTCAGATGCTTACCAAAGCACCCGTACCGAGTACCTACAACGCGACATCCGCTAACGTAAGACGCCTTGGCACTTTTTGAGCCAAAATGAATAGATACATGTGTTTTTGATTCGGAATTCAACTAATAAGTGCTCATTGTGCCAAGTAAGTACGCTTTTAACATTCATACAGTACTTCAACAAACGCAACAAGCTATGAATCAGTTT
The DNA here is from genome assembly GCA_905475405.1 of Schrankia costaestrigalis. Lineage (NCBI taxonomy): Eukaryota > Metazoa > Arthropoda > Insecta > Lepidoptera > Erebidae > Schrankia > Schrankia costaestrigalis. Next base: position 2,746,603 of record FR997831.1, on the reverse strand, counting down.
AATGTAGATGTATTGTCTCAGACAGCGTTTGTTCTTTCAAGTGCCGTCTCAAGTGTAGGCTTTGAGATGTTAAACGTAGTGCGTGTGGTGATGCAAGTGTCATAATATGCTAAATGATATCCTGTAACCACATGGTAATGTGAAACCTTTTAATGTATGTAAGTAGCTAGAACATAAATAGGGGGTTTACTGGATTTTTTTAAAGGTAATTTTGCTTAAGTATGTTAATACTCAATACTCCATATCTTTATTGCACTCCATATGTTACAAAAAGGTGTTACTTATAATATCACAGATACAATATGGACCCTGTTGGCTATGGCACTTTAGAAGATTAATTTAATAAAGAATTTAATTAGATAAGTTAATCAATATGATGTAAATAGTAAGATAAAGTTTTTTTCGAGACGAAGTCTTGGGGTTGAAAGGCCATTTTGACCACTCTACCAATGAGTAGAGCTCTGAATCCTCGTCGCAAACTCTGCACTAATGACTCCTGGGGATTGAGTCCGTTCTATGCAGGTATATACTAGATACTTCTAGAGCCAGATGCTCTATACCTGGTCAGTATCTGCATCATCCAGTAAAATAGGACGCTCCAACACGTCTTGATCTAACGTCGATTAGACTTATCTTTTGAAGACCTTGAAATTAATTACCTGAGTCTCTAGACGTATTTGGAGATAAAAAATCTAGATAAATGAGATACTAAAAAATAATACAAAAAGATAAATTAAATATATTGAGGTAGGTAATAGGTATATAGTTTTTATTATAAGAGCTGAGATTAGTACGTTTTTGTGATAGTGTTGCGATTTTTGCCGAATTATTTATGTCGGTAATTCTATACCTGAGATTAAATGCTTTTTATTTCGGTATCATTTTTATTCGGTATTTTAGCCCATAACCTGAAGGATTAGCATCGTGCTCTTGCGATCCATAACGACTAGGCAATGTCTGTTATGTGTGTTTGAGGCTACTGCGAGATCTTCTTCTCGGATTTTCATCATGTGACCTTGGTCCCCATGAAGATTATCGTTTCTCTCTACCAACGGTTCAAGCGATGCTTTACTAAGTGCACGTTCCGGTCTTTACAGGTAACTGAGGAACAGTGTGTATACTTTCATCTCCCGGGACTTTGGACATTTCCAAGTCCCTACTTCGCCCATGAAAAAAGCAAATTAACAATCTAATTATTATATTGGAATTTTAACGAATATTAAAAAAACTATCGATAATTTTAATAATCATCACTATAGTGCTAGTAGGTATAGAGTGCCAACATCGTTGTATTATAATTATCAGTTTAGGTAACAGTCTCTAGTATAACACGGATATAAATGTACGTTTAAAATTAAAATGTCTGATTTTTAAATCTATTTGAATAGTTTCAGTTTCGCAATTTTTCTAATTTAAAAATAAATTTTAGTGATGTTCTGGTTAATTTTAGTGTTTCTATTGACGTGTTTGTATTTGTACTCGAATAAATGTTTCAAGTACTTTTCGTCAAGGGGTGTACCTACTCTACCCCCGGTACCTATCCTCGGCAATTTAGCCGCAGTTACTTTTGGAAAAGAAAATTTTGTTAAGGCTATGGCCGCTGGGTACGACGCTTTCAAAGAGCAGAGGTAAGAGTATTTTTTTTGATTATCTAGAATAGACTGATATTCTTTTAAACACCTATATAACAAAAGCATTCATTTGATTTTTTTTCGGCTTACCGGTCGAGCAAGTTTGACTATAAATTACTATAACGATCATAAATGCGACTTTTAATTTAAATTCATAATAACAGCCCATTAATGTCCCACTGCAGGGACGGGCCTCCTCCCGGGACGGGCCTCCTCCCGGAATGGAGGGATACTTGGCCTACTAATAATAAATAATTTATAATTAATACGAAAATATTTTGTTGTTCCTCTGGCAGTCCTTCTTGAGGAACACAATTAAAAAATATTAAGAGATACGTTCAGAACTTTTGACTACTAAACGAATCAGGTAGTAATTGGTCAGCAAGGGAAATGGACTAGGTAACAAACATTCTTGGTTGGGCCTAAGGACTAATTAGAAGCAAGGACACGAAAATAAAAGTGTAATGTAGCAAATAGGAAGACTTAAAAAGGGACAGCTGTCATTAATTGAAAAGGGTTCTAATATTTCGTTTCATCATAACAGCCCATTAACGTCCCACTGCAGGGACGGGCCTCCTCCCGGGACGGAGGGATACTTGGCCTACTAATACCACGCTGGCCAAACGGATTGGTATAGGGTTTAATTTTATGTTTTCCTTCTTTTTATTTCGTAAAGATAATATTCACGGATAGTCCCTTAGTCGGTTTTTACGACACCCATGGGATGAGATGGGGTGGTGTGACATATTATATTCTTACTCCGTCACCACACGGAGAGAATATTTCGTTTATTCATTAATGTTGTATGATAATTAGTTATTAAATATCTGTGCATTCAACGTTATCTTAAGATTATTAGACTACTTATCAATAAAATAAATTCATCACTGTATGTTTAGATGTTTGTGACGACCTTGGTCTAAGACCTTGAAAATTTTTAACAAAGTTATTTATTTTTGTAGTTTAGACTAATGTCTAGACGCTAAAAAACAAAACCTTACAATTTTATTTGATTCTACAAGATTAACAGCGTAATCTTGCAAAAGTATCTAAATATGACACTTATGCGAGTCCCTGGAAAAGGTCATGAAACCCGCAAACAGTAGCAAAAGCCAAAGGAAAAATTATGTCTTCGCGGTTACCTACGACGAAAGCGACGCGAGGAAAGACACGCGACAAGTGTTCTGTATGATTACACATAGGAAACAAGTAGGGTACGCCGCGGATGATTTGTTCGCGTACGTCGGGTTCGTCGCGTCGCGTCGCGTCGCTTTCGTCGCCGACGTAGGACAGCAGGTAATTTAATGTTCCTCACCATAATTAAAATTCCTTCTTTATCAAATCAAATCTCTTTCCTTCCAATTGCGAATGAATACAACCAAAACTACTACTGAATATTTACTTACAGATATTTCGGTCTATATCAATACTTGGCACCAACGCTAGTTCCTCGAGACCCGGAACTGATTCAACAAATAATGGTTCAAGACTTCAATGCCTTTCCAGAGAGAGGCTTACATATAGATGATGACTGTGATCCGCTGTTTGGACGTACTTTTGTTATGTACAAAGGTATTGTAAAGGTTTTGTTTTTCCTAGACTTATATGTGCTATGTGTACCCTTAGTTTGATAGATATTATCTCGATAAAAGAAAGAAGAAACATTTGCTAAAATCTTTTAGTCTTTACCAATCCATAATAATCAGCATGGTAATACTGAGCTGCTCAGATGCGTCACTGGCTAAGTTTCACTTTGATACTGGAGGAGGCCAGTCTCTAGTGTGATACCTATTAGGACAAATTAATCTAAGTAATAAAATAAATTATTAATTTCGGACAAGTAGCATCGATAATGGTTTGTAACATAATTTTCTAACTAAAAAACCGACTTTAACAGGAGTCGGTTAAAAACCATGCTGATAACAATTTCTAAGATTAATATTAAATAAATTTCTGCAGTCGTCTTCATCATAAGATCATGTTTGTGTAAAGTTTTCAATAATACGAATAAAATAAGCCCAAACACTAGGTAGCTGCTATATACCGTTGAAAAGTTTCCTCGAAACCTCAGTCGTCTTCATCATCAGATCATGTTTGTGTAAAGTTGTGTAAAGTTTTCATCAATACAATTAAAATAAGCCCAAACACAAGGTAGCGGCTATATGCCGTTGAGGTGTTTCCTCGACTCTCGGTGGTCTCCAGGATCTGACCAGTTCTAACTCTTGATTATTTGGTAGTCACGTCAGAGATGCACACGTATGACAAGATTTTATACAATGCGTCCCTACAATTTTCAAGAGATGCCCTCGATTTCTCTGAGATCCCGTCATCCAGATCCAGATCTGGTGACAATGGGACCAAATGGGAAGCATACCCATACTAACAAAAAAAAAATTTTCAAATCGGTCTAGCCGTTTTCGAGAAATCAGGTAACAAACACAAAAAAAAAATACAACCGAATTGAGAACCTCCTCCGTTTTTTGAAGTCGGTTGAAAATACTAATGACGTACTATTTTTAGAATTTAAAAAATCTGTTTCATCCGTTAACGTAATGTAATCTATAAACATAAGAAATAACATTTTAAAATATTCTGTACAATCAAGGTTCAAAATGGCGTTCCATGAGAGCAATACTGACTCCAACGTTTTCTGGCTCACGCTGCCGCAACATGATACCACTTATGGAAGAATGCGTAACCGAAGTAATGAACTATTTGCAAGAAACAGTAACCAGCAAGCAAAAAGTCGATATAGCTATGGTATGTATATAAATTAAATTGGTAAATCCATACTGCTAATATTATAAATGCGAAAGTAATTCTGTCTGTCTGTCTGTTACTCTTTCACGCCTAAACGGTTGAACGGATTTTGATGAAATTTGGTATAATGATAGATGATAACCTAGAAATGGTCAAAGGCTATAAATAATCACGCCAACGTTCTTAGGGGGTAGGCAGCAGGCAGATAACTAAATTGAGTCAAAAAAAACTTATGCGGACGAAGTCGCGGGTAAAAGCTACACTCAATAAATATATTAAAATCTACTCACATCCATTGGACTGCAACACTGGTCTTCATTGAGCAAGATGAAGTTAATTGAGACCATGATGAAGTCAAGGGTAGAGGTCTTTGCAATGCGACAATACCTACCTAACTGCAATCGCACTTAACTTTATAAGATTTCCATAAGTAACCATCTGTCGTATTCCATGTGGTGACGGAGTAAGAATACAATATGTCACCACCAGCCTCATGGGTGTCGTAAAAATCGACTAAGGAACTATCCGTGAATCGATCGAATCGAATTATCTTTACGAAATAAAAAGAAGGAAAACTTGAAATTAAACCCTATACCAATCCGTCTGGCCAGCGTGGTATTAGTAGGCCAAGTATCTCTCCGTCATGGGAAGAGGCACGTACCTGCAGTGGGACATTAACGGACTGTTATAATAAATCATCTGTCGTATATTTGATTAATTTGTCTCTTGCTGTTTCAGTTGACGCAAGCATACATGAATGATGTTATAGCATCATGTGCTTTCGGTTACTCTGTCAAGTCTTTAAAGGACCCCGACAATGTTATAAATAAATTGGGAAAGAAAGCTATTATTCAAGATACATCACAAATCATGAAGTTTTTTGGATACGAAAATATGAAGGCTGTTATGAAGGTATATTATGATTATACTAACTGAAACTAAACCATGCTTAATATCTAGCATTGCCAAACTCTGCTTAGTTAGGATTTAAATAACGTTGCTTGAAGGTTTCTTCCAGATTCTTCTTATGGCTTAACTTCATCTGCAAATATTGTAGCATGCAAAATAAAATAATTTATCTTATAGTAAGAGACCTGCAGATGACAGCAAATGGTTTTTAAAATATTTTTAAAACGATTCGTACGGCTGTTTCTTCATAAGAATTTCTCTGTTTTAGTTTTTAAAAGTTAAAATAATCCCTACCGATGATGCCGCTGCCTTAAGCCGGCTCTTCAAATCAGCATTAACGACAAGACGAGAAAAACTAGCGCCAAGAAGACCAGATTTTATTCAAAACTTAGTAGATGCTGATCAAGGTAAGTTCTATAAAGATAATGCCTATTGTTCTTCTAAAAACAACTTGTTAATAGAACTGTTATAACATAAATCATAGTGTTTTTTTTTTCAGCCAAAACGAAGACTTTTATTTAATCATCATAACGGCCCATTAATGCCCCACTGCAGGGAAGAGCCTCCCCCCATGATGGAGGGATACTTGGCCTACTAATACCACGCTGGCCAGAAGGATTGGTATTGGGTTTAATTTCAAGTTTTCCTTCTCTTTATTTCGTAAAGATAATATTTACGGATATTCCCTTAGTCGGTTTGTACGACATCCATGGGATGAGATGGGGTGGTGACATATTGTATTCTTACTCCGTCACCACACGGTATTAGTAGGCCAAGTACTGGTGGAGGCCCGTCCCTGCAGTGGGACATTAATGGGATGTTATGATGATGATGATGATTGTTCTTTTCTTCACTTTACAGAATTGTCAGACGATGAAATGGTAGCTCAGGCTGTGTTATTTTATAGTGCAGGTTACGATACAACTTCTAACCTCATTTGTTACTTTCTTTATGAAATGGCTTCCAACATGCGGGTGCAAGATAAGCTTTATGCAGAACTGGCAAGTTTATCTACAGCATCTGATGACGAAGATCTATGTGATGTATCCGCGTTGGAGTACCTTGACATGTGTATTAGCGGTAAGTTCATAGTTGGTCTAGGTAATATTAGATGTAAAGTACATACACGTTTCTTTTTTTTTCTATTTTAAAAAGACAACTCCCGCACTAGGGTCATGCCCTGTGTCGCGGGGACTTTTTACAAACATCAATTATCGGATACAAAGAACACCCAGACTCAGGATAATCATTTGTGGATCTTACAAATTATTGTCCTACGTGGAGACCGAACCCACAACCTCGTGCTCGGCAGCCGCTTGCACTACCGTCGCGCCACCGAGGTCGTCTTTTATTTTATTTATTTATTTATTTACATATGGACAACCAATAGTTGCTACATCTTATCTTACACAGTAGTAACAGAGTAATAGTAATAGAATCTTAATGCACAACATTTTAAGGTGTCACAGCTTGCGCTATTACATTGCACTAGCACTTATAACTAAAGCTTTCCCAAGTTACAAAATACTTACGAACTAGTTGTTAATATATAATTTTGAGGTAAAAAAAAAAAAAAATTTGTGTTTGTTTTATTTACTTCAGATTTTGCCTCTCAACAACTTCAGCACACTACTTTTAAATTTTTTCAAGTTTGTGTTAAAAATATCCACTTCACAGCTAATAGAATTAAAGGCCTTCAAAGTCAAAGTCAAAGTCAAATAGCTTTATTCACTTAGGTTACAAAGTAACACATGCAAATCGTTATACATGTAGTAGAATAGTATAGAGAAAAATGTCTGCCAAACTACTACCACTTTCGCAGACGACTATAGTAGAGCTCTGAGAAGAATGTGGCCAAGAAACTCAGGCCACTCTTTTCAAAATAATAATTTGACTTTGTTACAATTACCAACAGCAGCGTGAAGAATGATGTGTGCAAGCAAATCTTACATGCATAGCAATTTAAAGTTTAATTGATAAAAAAAATTTCATTGTTAATAAATTGATTTAAAAAAGCTTTAATTGCATGGCACGTTCATCAGTCATCTCGTCACTGCGATATCCGACAGAAATTAACACACAAGCATTTGTGTCGTCAAGTTGATTTTGTTAATCTTTAAGTAGTTGAGAATGGAATAGAATACCATTTAGATAATATAATTAAATACATTTACAAATGCAAGTGAAGTATTTCTATCGTTACAATAACAAATAAAACTGTAAAAGAAAGTAATAAGGTAGTAACATAACATCCGCACAACTACCTAGGTTAAGCCACAATCTACACCATGGAACAAGCAACATGAAATCACGATAATTGAAATCTAAGCCCATGAGTTTTTGTCATTAATATAATCGTTTATTGTATAATAGCCTTTCGATAATAGCTGATTTTTTACAAATGCTTTAAAGTTTAGTAAAGGTAGATCCATTACATGCTTAGGCAGTTTATTGAATAAACGTATACCGAGTCCCGCAAAAGTGTTATGTACCTTATGTAGGCGATGTTGTGAACCTATCAACTTATGCCTATTCCTCGTACCAATGCTATGAATGTCGCCATTTCTATCATACTGTTCAATATTTTGCTTAATATATATTATATTAGCATATATATATTGTGAAGCAACTGTTAAAATACCTATTTCCTTAAAACGATCTCTCAATGAAACATTCGATTCAAGATTGTAAATAGCTCGAACTGCACGCTTCTGAAGAATAAAAATAGATTCGATGTCTGCAGCCCTACCCCACAAAAGAACACCATAGGACATTAAGCTGTGAAAGTAACTAAAGTATACCAATCTTGCTGTCTCTATATTCGTTAGCTGCCTCACTTTTTTAACTGCATAAGCAGCTGAACTTAGTTTTCCTGCTAGAGCTAATATATGAGCACCCCATTGCAGCTTACTATCCAACGTTATTCCTAAAAATACAGTAGTGTCTACAAAACGAAGGACCTCACCGTTTAAAATCAGATTATTACTAAGGCTTTTAACATTGGGCATAGAGAATTTTAAGCATTTTGTTTTGGCAGCATTTAAAAGCAAATTGTTAACAGTAAACCAGTTCAGGACTTGTGCGAGAGATTCGTTAACTTCATCTAAATTAGTTTGCTTACGGTTTACTTTGAAAACGAGTGAAGTATCATCTGCAAATAAAACAATGTCGCACAAACCCTGAGCAAGAAACGGCAAGTCATTGACATAAACTAAAAATAGAAACGGACCTAGAATGGATCCTTGAGGCACGCCCATACTTGGCGGAAGACCAGAGGACCTACTACCATTTACTTCGACATACTGAACCCTATTGCTTAAATACGAAGATAATAAATCAAGAGAAGCATCCCTAATTCCATAATGTCTAAGCTTGCACAGAAGTGTCCCATGATCAACGCAGTCAAAAGCTTTAGAAAGATCACAGAAGACGCCTATTGCATCCATAGAATTTTCCCAAGCATCATAGATATATTTCAGAAGAGAAACACCCGCATCAATCGTTGAGCTACCCTTCCTAAAACCGTATTGCTGCCTATGAAAAATATTATTTAAATGAAAGTGACTCTCCAATTGGCATAAGATAATTTTCTCATAGATTTTACTAATCACAGGTAGTATTGAAATTGGTCTAAAGTTACCAGGGTCGCTTTTTGCTCCATTCTTGAACAAAGGAATAATCTTACTGTGTTTCATTAGATAAGGAAATACACCTATGGCAATACACTTATTAAATATAATAGATAAATGTGGAGATATATTAAATATAATACCCTGAAGAAGCTTGACAGACATACCCCATAAATCAGCAGATTTCTTGGAATTGAGACTTTTGAAAGCTTTTATGATATCATTATGGTTAATAGACCTAAAACTGAAGCGGTTCTTACATTCAATTACTTTATCTTTTAGTAAAAATTCTGCTTGGTTTGGAGAGGAATTTAAGGAGGTTGTTGTATGAATAGGAACATTGACAAAGAAATTATTAAAAGCATGTGCAATGTCAGCATTATTGGTGAGAACCTTATCTTGAGTTTTTAGTACATAATTAGTATCACGAATTTTCATCCGGCCGGTCTCTGCATTAATAATGTCCCATGTACTTTTAATTTTGTTGTTTGATTCCTTTATCTTATTACTCAAATAAGAAGACTTTGCTATGGCACAAGCCCTCTTAAAAGTTTTCGAGTAGTTCCTGACATATTGAATGAAATCTGGTTGAGTATTATATTGTTTCATACCATACAATTCATACAAGCGAGCTCTACTTTTATATATACCTGTTGTTGCCCAATCACAGAATTTAGTTTTAGAGTTACTAACAAAAGTCTTAGTTTTAAAAATATTATCATATTCAAGCTTGATAATGTCTAATAAATCTTTATAAATATCATCTGGGCTATACTGATTAAGATTAATTCTAGTCACTTTGATTGCAACATTATCACTAAATTGATTCAGGCGGTTTATGGTAATTGGCCTGCATGTGATTTTGTTCTCTGTGGGAGTAGTAATAGATGGAAATACTACCCTTTGCCCACAGTGGTCAGATGTTAAATCACTTAAGATATCCTTATTAACATATTCACAGTTGCAAAATACATTATCTAAGCATGTAGCAGAATGAGATGTAATCCTAGTGGCTTCTTTAAATAAAAACTGTAAATTATAAGACTGAAACAAACAAATTAATCTAGCACTAGTTGAAGATTTTTCAAGTAGATTTACATTAAAGTCCCCGCATACTATAATAAATTTATTTCCTGAGCATAGTCTTTCTAACAATTTCTCCATAACACCCTCGAATAGACTATAATCACTCTGCGGTGGTCGGTACACACAAGCTACGACATGTTGCTCAAGCTCCACACAAGAGATTTCGACTGTGCGCTCGATAGAAAGATTTGCTATGTCTTTTCTTTCTTTAAATTCAACTTTATTACTTATAAATATTAGAGAGCCACCGCGTATAGCCTTCTTTCTTACAAACGCACTTGCCAATGTAAAGTGTGCATTATTAAATAATAATTCATGTGACTGTAACCAATGCTCGGTAACACAAAAGATTTGTACATTATGTTTGTTTAAAAACAGTTCTATTTCTAGTTCTTTGCCAGATAGACCTTGTATGTTTTGATGAACTAAACAAAGATTAAGGCTACCCTTTGTCTTATCTAATAGTTTAAACTATTAGATGGTTCAATAAATGTATTAGTAGTGGACCTACTATCTCCTACCAAACTAATGAGTACTCTATTAGTACTTGTACCTATACCTATATTAAATGCTAATAAATTAGCAAGTTGTTTTCTATAATAAAAAGAAAGATACATGGTATCTTTTGTTAAGTAAAAACTGTTCCTAATAAAAATATTAGAGTCAAAAAATAAAATGTCACAGTAGTGACGTGTACTATTATATAGTAGTAAATTTAATTTACCTATATGCCTATTTTGTTCTTGAGTAAGTGTATAAGAATATGGGAATGCACACATAATAAATTTGCAACCTACTGATGCCTGGATTTGTAATACCAGTTCTACTAATATAATTACATCCTTCTTGGTAATAGAAAGGCCATTTCCAAGTAATATGACAACTGTAGACTCTTCGTTAAGTTGTAACTTTTTCAGATTATTCATTATAATACTTAAACTAGCTCCAGGTGAACAAACATTAACAACAGGGCAATCTATGTAAGTCTTAATTAAACTACCCAAACCAACACCCAGTTTGTCCGAGACAATAAATGTATTTTTACTTTTACATAATTTTGAAGACTTTGTTAACATTTTAGTAGTTTTAGAACACCCTGTTTGTATATTAGGTGAGTGTTCAGAACCACCATTGCTGGTACATTGCATACTGTGATTATTACTAATAAGAGAATTGACTTTCTCTAAATTTTCTTTGCCAATTCTTGCTATTTCATCATATTTGGAAATATAATCATTAGTTATTTGTTGATTTTCTAATGTAATCCTATGTAGCTCTGCTTGTGAACTGTTTAGTTTTGTGTTTAGTTCACTAAACACAAAACTTCGAAATTCTAGAAAGGGTACTAAACTGTTTCAGATTTGTTTTTGCGAAGGGCGGACAGAGCAATCCGTTAGCCAAAGTTGCACGTCTAGGTAACCTACGAGGAACACGGATAGTCACATCTTTCAGAAGTTTCGGACAGTCCAATCCATTTCTGAGGATTTTATGCAGAAAAGTCATATCGTGAAGCTGTCGGCGGGTCAGAAGGCTATCCATTTTATAGTATTCCAGTTTATCTTCGTACGTAGGAAGATGTTTATGTAACCCACTAGAAAAAGCCAGATGCCTAAAGAATCTTTTTTGGACCCGTTCCAATCTCAGTTGGTGGACTTTGTAGCCAGGCGACCAAACTACACTGCAGTATTCGACATTGCTTCGGACATAAGCATTATAAATTAAAATTTTAGTTTTAGGGTTACGGAAAAATTTAGAGTTACGAATAATAAATCCAAGCATTTTAAATGATTTTTTGACTATGTTATCTAAATGTAGCAAAAATGTGAGCTTCTTATCAAAAACCACACCCAGGTCTCTTATTTCTGATTTTTTGCAGAGCATTACACCGTTTATATGAAATTGCGTCTGTATAACGTTATGATTACGCGTAAAATTAATAAAGTTACACTTGCTTGCGTTCAGTGACATATCGTTACCGGTACACCAATTAGCTATCGCTAAGTCTTTGGTTAAGAGATGCGTTCTAAATCAACAATTTGGGAAAAATTTTAAAAGTTTTATTGGCAGTTTAAAATATTACAGTATTCATAAAAAAGTACATTAACTACATTTAAATATTTGGACAAATCCCAATTATCGCACAATAATATTATTATATTGTTGTTTCAGAGGTACTAAGGTTATGGCCTATCATAAGTTTAGCAGATCGACGTTCCGTGACTACCTACGACTTTGGACCAGTTTCTCCTGGCAGTAAAACTCATCTTATTGTACGTATATTATTTGCTAAAAATAAGGAAACCTTACCAGAAATTCGTATACCTATATGTCTGACCAGAGCGATGATATTATTATTATTGTCCTCCATAATTGGAGCTCGATGAACTGTTGAGAATTCCTTTTGTCGTTATTTACAAAATTTAAGGAATGGCAAAGGTTGATGTCATTTAGTTTTTTGGGACTAAAGACAATAATCGTTAACCACTGTTTTTTTTATTTCTTATAGCATTTGGGCTGTATCAAGAATGTACTGGATACCTATTTATTAACTTAATTGTTTCAGGCTCCCGCGGGCATTCACATTTGGTTTCCAGTTTACTCAATCCACAGAGATGAGAAGTACTGGCCTGAGCCTAACGTTTGTGAACCTGAGAGATTCTCTAAAGAGAGGAAAGCTAATATTGTACCTTACACTTACATGCCTTTTGGATTTGGACCTAGAAACTGTATTGGTGAGTAATAATTAAGTTAAAACAACTGATTTCGTTATTTTAGTTTTAAATTACTCTGCCCGGTACTTTGAGTATTTTTTATGCGACTTATATCCCAGGCATTTTATTCATAATGATTTGTCTACCCCATGTTTCAACTCTTATTTTATCACACATGGAAAGAGAGAGTCATTGCAAATACATTAAATTTCTGACATGCGACAAATGTATTTGAAGTGGGATCAGAGGTAATAATTTAAGCAATATACGTTAAGTAAGTAATATTATTGAATTTATTAAGATTATTTTTATTTTTTAGGTTCAAGATTTGCTATTTTAGCAGCGAAAACTTTCCTCGCGAAATTCCTGCTTAAATATAAGGTAACCACCGAAGTAGAATCTACGAAGATAGATCCAAGAGCGTTTGTTCTACGTCCTGCAAATGGACATAATCTTAGCATAGAATTAAGACAAAGATGAAGTTAAAACATTTATAGGTTATTAAAAACCGACAACAATCAGTTGGCGTTGGCAACGAATCTAACACTTTGATACCGGAAATATGACTTAAATGTAAAGGACATTTTTTAACTCGATAATACAACATATTATTATGTAACTATGACTATGTTCTCCGCGTGGTGACGGATTAAGAATACAGGTTGTCTCCACCCCTTTTCTTCCCGTGGGTGTCGTAGAAGGCGACTAAGGGAAATAAATGCAAAAAATACAGCTGCTAGAGATGGAAAACTTGAAACAAAACCTTTACCAACCCGTCTGGCCAGCGTGGTAAAGTAGGCCAACAACCCTTCAAATATGAAAACACACCAAAATAAACGGCCCCCAGTCCCCGGTCGCTCCGCTATTCCTGGTCAAGGTAATGGCGGAGTAGAGGGTGCGAAGAATCTCCGGGGGAGGTCAGGCTACCAACACAACCGACCTTTGGCCCTGGCAACATACAACGCGCGCACACTGCGGTCGTAGAACTGGAGGAAGAATTGAGCAGGATACGATGGGACATAGTCGGCTTATCAGAAGTCCGAAGACAGGGGGAGGACTCGATAACCCTTAAGTCTGATAACCTGCTCTATTTCCGGGAGGGCGACCAACAGTCCCAGGGAGGTGTCGGGTTTTTCGTCCACAAGTCTCTCGTGAACAACGTGGTGAAGATTGAGAGTGTGTCTCCGAGGGTAGCGTATATTGTCGTCAGAATTACCAAACGGTATTCGTTGAAGGTAATACAGGTTTACGCTCCCACGTCTGCTCACTCCGACAATGAGGTAGAAGAGATGTATGAGGATATTTCCGGAGCCATACATAGCTCAAAGACCCAATACACTGTTGTCATGGGAGACTTTAACGCGAAGTTGGGTTCTAGAAGTGGAAATGAGTGGAGAGTGGGGCTCTTTGGATATGGACAAAGAAATCCACGGGGCCAAATGCTTGCGGACTTCATGGAGAAGGAGGGACTTTTTATGATGAACTCCTTCTTCAAGAAGCGTAACTGCCGCAAGTGGACCTGGATTAGTCCTGATGGTGTCACCAAAAATGAGATAGACTTCATCATGTCGACAAAGCGCCATATATTTAATGATGTTTCAGTGATCAATTCGGTGAAAACTGGTAGTGATCACCGGATAGTGAGAGGCACATTAAATATCAATCACAGGCTGGAAAGAACTCGGCTGATGAAGCCTACGCTCCGACCCACACCAGTCCAAATCCCCGAAAACTTTCAGCTCCAGCTACACAACCGCTTTAAGAGCCTCAGCGAGTACGTGGATATAGACGAATATCACGAACGGTTTGTGGAAACTGTCCGTACAGTCGGTTCCGGTGCTTTTAAAACCCAGCACCAGAGAAGATCAAAAAAGATCTCCGACCACACTCTCTCGCTTATGGAGCAAAGGCGTATGATGGCACTGCAGTCTTCAGACGACGCTGAACAGTATAGGAGGCTCAATAGACAGATCTCTAAGTCACTAACTCGCGACCTTCGGCACTTTAATACAGTTTGTATTAAAGAAGCCATTGAGCGTAACAAGGGCTCGAAGGTGTTCGCAAGAGATCTGTGTCTAGGTCAGAGCCAACTATCTAGGCTCAAGACTGGAGATGGCAGAATAGTGTCGTCAAAGCCTGAGCTTCAAGAGGAGATAGAGAAATATTACGGGCAGTTATACACCTCAACACGACCACCTATTAGTGATCTAGCCACCGATCCTAGGGCTAGATTTACACGATACCATACCGACGAAATCCCGGACGTTAGTCTGTGTGAGATTAGTAATGCTCTCAAACAACTGAAGAACAACAAGGCGCCGGGTTGGTTGGTGGTTCACGAGTTGCTGAAGGCCGGAGGAGAACCCGTTCTCAAGGCTCTTCGAAAGCTATTTATTTCCGTCTTACTCGAGGGAAAAACGCCACAGGCATGGCACAGAGGGTGGTGATACTGTTCTTCAAGAAGGGCGATAGAACGCTCATTCAGAATTACAGACCCATCACTCTTCTGAGTCACGTCTACAAATTGTTTTCGAGAGTCATTACGAATCGTCTCGAACGCAGACTGGACGACTTCCAGCCTCCCGAACAAGCCGGTTTCCGAAAAGGCTTTAGTACCATAGACCACATTCATACGCTGCGGCAAGTTATACAAAAGTGCAATGAGTATAACCGGCCTTTATGCTTGGCGTTTGTGGACTATGAGAAAGCCTTCGATTCGATCGAGTCTTGGGCAGTGTTACGGTCTCTCCAACGGTGCCAAATTGACCATCGGTACATCGAAGTGTTGCATTGTTTATACAGAAACGCCACAATGTCGGTCCGTCTTCAAGATCGATGTTCGAAGCCTATCCAGCTGCAGCGAGGAGCGAGACAGGAGGATGTCATATCCCCAAAACTGTTTTCCGCTGCGCTGGAAGATGCTTTTAGGGTCTTGAACTGGGACGGACTTGGCATCAATATTAATGGCGAGTATATCACGCATCTCCGATTTGCCGACGACATCGTGGTCATGGCTGAGACCATGGAAGACCTGAACACAATGCTCGGTGGCCTCAGTAGTGTCTCTCAACAAGTGGGTCTTAAAATGAACATGGACAAAACCAAGATCATGGCAAATGTCCATGTTGCACCCACTCCAATCATGGTTGGAGGCTCTACACTCGAAGTTGTCGACGAGTACATTTACCTGGGACAGTTAGTCCAGCTAGGTAAGTCCAACTTTGAGAAGGAGGTCACTCGTCGAATCCAACTCGGATGGGCAGCGTTCGGGAAGCTAAAACGTATCTTCTCGTCCACATTACCGCAGTGTCTGAAGAAAAAGGTCTACGACCAATGTGTGTTGCCAGTGATGACATATGGAGCTGAAACGTGGTCGCTGACTATGGGCCTTCTCAGAAGGCTTACCGTCACTCAGAGGGCAATGGAGAGAGCTATGTTGGAAGTTTCCCTGCGTGATCGAATCAGAAACGAGGAGATCCGCAGGAGAACCAAAGTGACCGACACAGCGCTCAGGATTTCCCGGTTAAAGTGGCGGTGGGCAGGGCACATAGCGCGGAGAACTGATGGCCGTTGAGGCAGAAAAGTTCTAGAATGGCAACAGCGCACCGGAAAGCGCGGGGTGGGGAGACCCCTCACACGATGGACCGACGACCTGATTAGGACGGCGGGAAGCCGATGGATGAGGGAGGCACAGGACCGCGCAGGGTGGAAACTTTTGGAGGAGGCCTATGTCCAGCAGTGGGCGTCTATAGGCTGATATGGTGATGATTATGTAACTACATAATACGATATAATACTCATTTTCGACAAAATGTCCTTTACATTAATTCATATTTCCGATATCGACTTTAGTAAATGTTGTCGTTTACCTGGTAAACGACAGGTACCTGGTGGTGGTTAAATACAATAATTGAGAAGATTTTGTTTGTGTTTTAAGACGCACATTAAATCGCTTTTTATTAAAACTAGACTTTTTAACCATCCTGTAAATATGTTATTACAGACCCAAATAAAAATATAGTTTTTTTTTTTTTTTTTTTTAAAAGACAACTCCCGCACTAGGGATCATGCCCTGTGTCGCGGGGACTTTTACAAACATCAATTAACGGACACATAGAACACCCAGACTCAGGACAATAATTTGTGGATCTCACAAATTATTGTCCTGCGTGGGGATCGAACCCACAACCTCATGCGCGGCAGCCGCTGGCTCTACCGGCGCGCCACCGAGGTCGTCAATGTTATGTTTATCCGTGGTATCTAGTGCACAATTAAGTTTAGCTGAGGACTACACGGCGTTGGATTAATGCCTGAGGTGTATTTCAGTAGTGTTGTAAAGATAATATTATTATTGCTTTCATGAAATGTTGTTTCTTGTTGAAATCAAATTACCACAAAGCGTAATTAGTACTATTCGTTCATAAACAAATAAAATATACAAATAGGTATATTAGCTGAGAACACGTGTTTGATTCTGAATAAACAGATCAGCATAAATATAAATTTAAATAACCTTATCCTTTGACCCAACAGCACCTTGAGATTAGCAGAAACGCTAATATTATGTCTGTCGATAAAATTCTAGATAAATAGTGTACGGCCGAGAAACAAATAAATATGCTCTATAAAGTTAAATAGTAGACTGTTTGTAAATCTCTAAATAGCTTTAATTTAAAACTAGCTGACCCGTGCCCACTTCGTTGGGCGGCGAAAAAAACGCGTCCCGTTTTTTAAACACATTTCATTACTGCTCCACTCCTATTAGTCATAGCGTAATACTATATAATCCCTGCAGTGGGACATTTATGGGCTGTTATGATGAATACTATATAGCCGACACTCCCCGATAAATGGACTATTCAACAAAAAAAGAAATTATAAAATCGGTTCGTTGGATCCAGAGATTACCCCCCACAACGTCACAAACACACAAACTTTACCTCTTTATAATATTAGTATAGAAGTATAGATAATTATAGACTAGCATAGATGATATCATGGTAAGTTTGATAACCTTTTTTGTTTAATCTTTATTGGACAGAAAAGGGCTTATTCACTTTGTGAACATGTTTTTGTGTTTGATAAACTTTAAATATATAAACTTAGATTGACGTGAAAAAGTACAACCTTGACCTTGTTATACTTATAATATTGAAAATAAGATATACAAAGATGTATCATGACACTTAAAAAAAACTTATTACAAAATGGAAAATTAAATGTAAAGTTCTATGTTTAAAGGTTGAAGGAAAACAGCTTTTGTATGGACATACCGGTAGACTAATAGGTATAATTCCAAAATTAGCAGAGCTTGCGGGTCTGCTATTTGGGAAGAGAACTTGATGGACCTTAGCATTGTGCTCTTGTAATTTCTACAACGAGTCTGCCTTTCAGATGGCTCAAACGGTACCACGCTTTTTTTTAACTTTATCGATATTGTTCGTTCGCATCACTTTAGAACTTTATGCAAATTTAATAGTTTTTATCAGTTCTAAATCGATCAATCTATGATGCTATGTAAATGGTAAAATGTGAACCGGTTTTCTTGTTATTAATGAAATCAAATATCATTCTGGTTTCTAGCATATTTAAAGCTAGATATTTTTTTACGTTTTTTGGTTAGTTTTAAATTAAAACGTACAAGGGTTGTTGTATTTTTTAAATAAATACTTTATACTTGTAATATATAAAATAGTTAAAAAAATGGTGTGAAAATAACAATGTAGTTATATTTAACCACCGCGATCCCAGCAAATAGATTGCATTTCAGTGTCCACCGCAGATCACAAATTAAAACCCATATAAACTATAAGCCACCAAAAACCGTCAATAAATTTAAGCCACTATTATGCACGTAAATTGAATGAACGTTCTCTTTGGCTTAAATTTGATACAATAACCACTACAACATAATACATATGTTCGTCTTTAATCCTTCAGTAAAGGTTTGAGTGGTTTCTGTATTTCATATTGAGGATTATATTCACATTGAGTATCTATCAATACCGGGTACTGTTGTACCTCGGATCCAGATTTAATCCGTACAGGACTCCAATACGCTCCCTGAAAGGGAATCACTAGTAGACGAGGATTGCGTTCTGTTGTTTGGACATGCCTTTGGTTATTTAATATATATGTGAAAAATGAAATCTACTATGTAAAAATAAGTCGGGTTTTCCTTCCTGACGCTATAACTCCAGAACGCACGTTTTGCATTCGTTGGAAAGGTCTCGGGCTCCGTGAGGTTTATAGCAAAGAAAATTAAGGAAAGATTTGAACGGAAAAGCGGGAAAATAACGCCCGTGCGAAGCCGGGACGGACCGCTAGTGATGTGTAAAATAGTTAAAGACAAAATTTCAAGCTTGTTACATCATGTTCATCATGTCTTTAATAAAATTGGCAATGTTTCAATAGCCATGATCAAATACTTTTTCCGTGGTACATGAGATATGCAATGACACTACGTAAATGTTACGTTTTGTGAAGTGAAATGTTGTGGTATAATCAAAGCGGACCTTCATGTTTAGCGAGATTTAATTAAATAAAATCGTATGAATTTAAGCTAATCAACTGACTAAAATTTCATCATCATCATAACAGCCCATTAATGTCCCACTGCAAGGACGGGCACCCTCCAGTGACGGAGGGATACTTGGCCTACTAATACCACGCTGGCCAAACGGATTGGTATAGGGTTTAATTTCAAGTTTTCCTTCTTTTTATTACGTAAAGATAATATTCACGGATAGCCCCTTATTTGGTTTTTACGGCACCCATGAGATGAGATAGGGTGGTGACATACTGTATTCTTACTCCGTCACCACACGGAGAGACTACAATTTAAGAGGAGTTTATGAGTAAGGGAGTTAGTTGTTGCTAAGTATACTCGTAGTGATTTGGGATGCAGTAGACAAGTCCCGCCCTCCCGCAATATGTATGCCCATAAATCTATATTTACTACAGTCGACGAGTCTACATCTCCTGAGGATGCTTCGTGCCGAAATACGTTGAAAGGCTAATTTGGTTGCTTGTAATGTCGTTTGCACTTATACGTTTATGTTGCTTATTTTCATTATTTTTATCGTCGTGTCGATTTGAGATTAAAGTAATTCAATATTCTTGCTTTATGTAATTACTAGCTGTGCCCGCGACTTCGTCCGCGTGGAAAAGTGACTTTACGCAGTAATTTTAAATACATATTAGTATGTTTAGTTTTATTGATGGTCATTGCGAAGCAAAGGCTTACGGGAAATTGAGTTCTTTTAAATTGGAAGGGGAAACTATTGGGTAATAAGGGAATGCGTGGAATAAAAACTCTTTCACTTCTTCCACACTCCGATAATATTTCAGCCTCAATGACATTTTGCTGAAGGTTAATGACCTTAACACGTGCACCATTGTATAATTTTGGAGGACTTAAATTACGCAAGAGAATGATTGGTACACCAACCTTTAGCGAAATGCTGTATGCTGGAAAACCAGAAGCACTCAACGAATTTAAAAATTCCACTGGAAAATTAGTGGCTTTCGTCCTGATCAACCATTGAGTCGATTGCTAAATAAGTGACGACATTACCAACAATTTCAGAAATAATTTTTGCATTAATAATATTGGCGTGATCATTCCTAGGTGTTAAAATTGCCCGCTCACATAACCAGGAATTTTCTTTTTGTGTTATATGGGCGTTTTTCCATAAACACTGTATTAAGTCTTCTTCACTGGTGACCAGAGAGCAAAGGCTGGGTGGCAAAATAATTTTAGTCTGATTTTCGGGAACTTTTCCGTTTCCTATATCAAGTAAGATAGTAGAAAATTGTTGCGCTTGAAGATTATCACTCATATGCGCCCTCATATTTAAAGTTAATTCTAACCTAACGATATGTCGCCAAAAACAAAAGACCTCTTCAAAGAAGCGTTCACTTCGTCAGCTCTTATGTCCCTACTAACAACTGGCAAGACTGGCGAAACTCTCCACAAAACACAACAGTTACCCCACCCATAACTCGTTTACTTCTGCGCAAATTTGTTAGTGTCCTATCAACTGGCTCTATAGTTTTCTTATGAGCCATAGTGCACTCATCCCATACAATTAAACAGGTATCTTGCAGCACTTTAGCTTTGTCGCTATTGGGTGACACACCACACACGGGAGTTTCAATGCAATTTAAATCCAAAGAAATTTTAAATGCATTGTCGCTGTTTTGCCACCAGGAAGTAATGTTGCTACAATACCTGAAGATGGCACCGCTAAGGAATTTTTTCCCATTCTTCTAATTTCCGCTAGAATCCCTTTGGGTAAGATTTGTTTTCCCTGTTCCACCAGGAGCATCGAGAAAATATACTATGCCCTCTTCGTTTATTACTGCTCTTGTTACGGTATCATAAACACATTTCTGTTCTGTAGTTAGCCTAGGAATATTATTATTAAGGATTGAAGATAGTTCAGCTGCACTATATCCTGTTTCTTCAATATATTACCGGTTGAGTCTAGGCTGGATTGGAATGACACAACTACACTGGCTCATGTAATCCATATTGTTACCACCTTCTGTGCTAACAACTTCTTGAAAAGATCTCATACATACAAAAAGATTCGTCGGCATGGGATTCGAACCTCATTACCCAGCTCCTACTGTAACCGTTTGTCTATGTACGACTTTCAAATAGGGAAACGAAATTTAAATTCATTCAACATCGAACTAAAACCATTTTTCATGACCCCTGATTTGTATTGGACTGTTCTAATAAAGAGATCAAGCGATATCTCGACTAACACTTATCCGATTTTGATGAAACATACCTCAGTTTAAGCCCAATAAAAAAGGCTACAATACAATGTATTGGTCTTTAGATTATATTAATACGTTTTAAAGATGTGCGGTAACAAACAGACAGACAGACAGACATTAATTCTTAAAATTGTGGTTTCGTGCTTTTTGACATTTTTCTAGATTTTATAGATAATTTTTATCTGAATTTTCGAAAAGAACAGACATTTCGACCTCTACTGTTTTATTATAGTATAGATAGATAGATAGATATAACACATACGATTCATGGTTATTTTTTTTTTTAATTTAAAATGAATAACTTATAATTAATAGCACGTAATTAGATTATTTACAAACTCAATTGAGTATGATTACTACTGGTAACCCCATCTCGTGAACAAAAGAAACAAAGTTTAAATTCATTCAACATCGAACTAAAACCATTTTTCATGACCCCTGATTTGTATTGGACTGTTCTAATAAAGAGATCAAGCGATATCTCGAGTAATACTTATCCGATTTTGATGAAACATATCTCAGTTTAAGCCCAATAAAAAAGGCTACAATACAATGTATTGGTCGTTAGATTATATTAATTCGTTTTAAAGATGTGCGGTAACAAACAGACAGACAGACAGACATTAATTCTAAAAATTGCGGTTTCGTGCTTTTTGACATTTTTCTAGATTTTATAGATAATTTTTATCTGAATTTTCGAAAAGAACAGACATTTCGACCTCTACAGTTTTATTATAGTATAGATTCTTTACCGATTCCAAAAAAGAAGGCTAGGCTAGAAACTAGGATATCTTTTGGGTGTTTCTACGAAATTCGATTCTTCGTCTGATTCATATGGGCTAATTTATTTTTCACATTTTGGCTTATAAAACATGTTTTTGTCAAAGATGATAACCTAATATACAATGTCTGTAAAAGGCACACTTTTTCATGAAATGGTTTTTGAAATAATTAACTTTAAATTTTTTGAGGTCATATAAATCAGAATTAGGAACAAAAATGAAATTCTAGTAAGAAAAATCAGTCATTTATTTATTAAAATTACAGTTAATAATCACAATAATTATCACCTCATCTAAATCTAACTATTAGGAGCATTGACAACTTACGATATTAATCATTATCCGTGCCGCCAATGCATCGTTTTATTAACAATATGTGTGAAATTCTGATTAATATAGTATTTTTACCGTATGAATCAGGTACATATAAATCAAAATTTTGCCTCTTAACATCGTTAAATCACTACACGTATACAATTAAGGATTGCTATTTATACATAGGGTTTTAGTCCCCAATTGACTTATATTTCCAGTAGATTCAAGTTTGAAAACCATTTAAGTTAATTATAACAGCCAACATAGTAATCAGAAACACAGGTGAACCAAAGTAATATGAATCAGATATTTACATTTATATCTCCGCAACAACACGAACCACCCCCATGTAATGTCGTCACCACGTCAGCAGAGCCCCTGGCTACCGCCAGCACTAGAAGGGATCTCCTGATGTTTCGTACTTAGCTAGATACGTTCGAGTAATATAAATCAGACTTTTGTGCCGGCCATTAACAATTTATTTTTTCATTAAAAAACTATCGTAAATATTAGTACCATTTTTTTTGTGTAAAGAAACAACTAATATTCTATCGTAATATTTATAACGCACATCGATTCGTACATAAGAAAAAATGATACTGTTACTAATGTTCAAGAAACTGGGTTACGGACACACCACATTAATCAGAAGAACGCTTTTTTTTTTTTTCAAATATATAAAAACTATTATTAAAAATTAATAACGTGTGCAAGATAGGCAACTGTCTAAACTATGTTTTAAAAATAATTGCAGTTTGGTTGGTCTGTTAGTTACGAAGAAAAACCTCCAGACATCAAAAATATAGGGCTCAGAATCACCCTTTTACATTTGAAACCTAACTGGGTAGTGGCCAGTTTTCACGAAGAACTTGAAGATTGTACACGACACGGAGTTACCTACAATACTTAAATTAAATGATTTAAAACAACCTCTTTTACGGTACGACTAAATTATAATTTTTCAGTAAGAACACCTTACCTACGGCATTATATAACAAATTAATTAACACAGTCGAATACGCGAAACTATGATGATTTATTCGAAGTACTGGAAATTTAACGTAATTATGTACCGAATTGAGGCAAATTATACCTGCACTCAATTAGCGAAGCAAAATAATCTACGTTCAAATGTTAATTTCACCTACTGAGCACTTCTGAGCGCCTGGTACCTACTATTTAGCACATAGGTATGCACAACTTCGTATCAAATTATACATTTTCATTTTCGTAACGATAATTTCATCGTGTATGTGCGTTTGCAAATTTTCCTTTTGCCACAGTCACGCTTAAATAATAATAATATAATAATATTCCTCACACATTCACACAACGCCATCTAGTCCCAAACTAAGCAAAGCTTGTACTATGGGTACTAGACAACGGATAAACATACTTATATAC
The DNA here is from genome assembly GCA_905475405.1 of Schrankia costaestrigalis. Taxonomy (NCBI): domain Eukaryota; kingdom Metazoa; phylum Arthropoda; class Insecta; order Lepidoptera; family Erebidae; genus Schrankia; species Schrankia costaestrigalis. Next base: position 2,722,586 of record FR997831.1, on the reverse strand, counting down.
TTTTTTTTAAGGATCTTACTTGACACGATAACAGGTATCAAGCTGGATATAGTTCTTACCCTAATTCTGGTACCAAAACTGGACCGCAATTGATAGACAATATAAAAATGTTTGTCTTTTCATAATATATGACTAAATAGCACTTCCAGTTGGGCGAATAAATCTAAAGAGGTCCGAAAACTTAACAATGGTAGGTACCTACATTGTACATGTAGAGAAATCAAGAAATATGGGATGAAAAACGAAATTCTTTCCTTAGCTTCTCTACGGATATAAAATCGATGTAACTAGTCCTATGGAGTGCGTGTGTTGTACGTATTTTAATTATTTACCGTATATGTATACCTCTCCAGGAGAGTGTTATGAAACCTCTGTACTGGTTCGTTTGATCTGCAATAGAAACCACTTTTATGTAAATAAAAAGTTAGCAGATAAGCTAGCGGATCACCTGGTAGTAAGTAACTTCTTCTGTCACAGTATGGACCACAATAGTTTATAATTTTTTCATCATAACAGCTCATTAATGTCCCACTACAGGGACGCCCCTCCTCCAGTGACGGAGGGATACTTGGCCTACTAATACCACGCTAGCCAAATGAATTGGTATAGGGTTTAATTTTAAGTTTTCCTTCTTTTTGTTACGTAAAGATAATATTTACGGATAGTCCCTTAGTCGGTTTTTACGACACCCTTGGGATAAGATGGGTTGGTGACACACTATATTCTTACTCCGTCACCACACGAAGAACTCCATCACCACACGGAGAACTCCATCACCACACGGAGATTTTCATTAACATCATAACATTAGTAAACTGGCGTTCACTGGTGGACAAAGGCCTCATCCAAATGTTCACTTTGGTCGTTCCAGCGCTTTTTCATCCATTCGGCTTTTCGCCGTTCAGACTAGGTTGTCTGCCCTTCTATAGATTAACTATGCCTGCATCTCTATTTTAAAAAAGAAAAGAAAGATATAATAAATCTTGTTGTTTACTTAACAATGACTCGGTCATGTTAGCTGACCACTCCAGCTAGCACACAATCCGTTTGGAGAAGGGCATAATCGACAAACCCGATTACAGATTTCCCCGGGCGCCATTTTCCATTGATCCCATATCACTAAGAGCTCTCGAACGAATCTCACTTTGGTATTGAACGACTCGTTTTTATTGATATTGGGTTTAGTAGCTGTTTTTCTTTATATATTTTTTATGGCTGATATATATATTATTGTTGATAAAATAACTCTTTCGCTACAACTATAATTGGCTGGTATAAATATAATGCCTTAAGGAATTATATTCGCCTATGTCTATTAGTACAAGAAGAATAAATAAATTATATAATTCTAACATCTTACAAAATACAAATAAATATACAATGATCTAAGAGGCCACCTCGAACCCTTTCTCGAATCTCGAATAAGCCGGTTATTGGGCTACCCGGGCTACTAGGATAGTTTGCAATTTCTTGACTTCCGTTTATTAAGTACAGCACATTGGAGAGAAACTACTAAGCCTACTAGTACTGCGTTCACTAGACGGATTGCTATTGACGTTAAGTTTTTAATGATTAGTTTCATTTAATTACCATACATTTAATGAACATCAGACAATTTAGCCGTTCTCAATTAATTAAGCTGCCGTGCGTTTTCGGTGCGTTTTTGGAACGGCAAAAGCAACGTTCATTTGTTTTAATATAAATCTTGCCCTGCGGCAGTCGTACGGCTGTCGTACGACGCGACGGCTAAATTGAAAGAGCCGCAGGAGAAAAATTATGTAAATTCTCGTAAAATATATTTGCATTAAAAAACAACGAAAAAAGTTCATTAAATAAGTTTTAACGAATTTATAAATGTAGTTAAGTGCTGGCGTAGATTGGTGGGTTTACGTTTTTACTCGTGTTACACAAGTTTATTTCTCGTTAAAGTTTTAATGACGGGGAATGCCACAGTAGTGTAGTGGCGGCATAGTCATTATCCTTGTTACTAAAAGTTCTATGTTCTAAAAGTTAGAAGGGGTCAATGAACTAGCCAAAAGAGTATTAAAAAGTTAAGTGGAAGGTATAATTTGGTGCATCTGGGAGTAATTTACATTTTTTTCTAAACTTATTAATTACAACGCCTCAGTTCTATTCTGGTAGTAAATTTCTTCTGTTGTAAAATTTAAGCTTGCTACTATGGTCTTATCATGGCTCTTGATTAATTGATGAAACTTAATTTCACTACTTTAATGAATTATGATGAGATTTGTGCCTTAATATCAATCTGCAAAGTAATGTGAATCTTATCCGAATGTCCAAAATCTATGATAATAATTATTAAGTACACACTAATACATTTTTATAGAAATAACACAGCACTTTTCATCATTTTATTAGAATAATATCTACGAGTAACACGATATTCATTTTAAGCAAAACAAAAAACAAAACTAAAACTTAGGTATAAATTAGGTACATTATTCGATATATTAATTACCTACTTAACCTAGTTATACTTTTTTTAACATGCGTTGACAGTTATTAAAAATGTGAAATTATTAAACACATATTATGGGTCGTAAGTCGTAACAACCATTTTTGTGAATGATACAAATAAAGTACTGCATGGTGTTCTATTCTGCTGCAGCGTGTAAGGCGGCCATAAACATGTCCGCTATGCCACGAACGAAATCGAAATTGTATGAGTATAGTCCGTGCTGTATGATTCTGACTTCTACTTTTGGAATGATAGATGATAAGAAAACTACAAGTAATGTGACAATATTTTTAATTTCTTAGTTCAATATTAATGTGATGACCATTGATAGGACGTAGTACGAAGGCTCTCGGAGCAATCTTTGAAGAATCAACTTTAGTCGTAACTTTGTATACACGCAGGAACCTTGTGAGGAATATCTTAGCTGCTAAAATGGCGAATCTTGACCCTGAGAATAACAAATAAATATCATTTCTAATCTTAAGGCAAATATATTTTATAGGTATGCTAGTAAATTATATTAATTTCTTTCAAACAGAAAATCTAAAAACATACTTAACAATTTGTTTCGTAAAATATCGTAAGTAAAATATATATATATAGGTACCTACTCGTATTCGTACTACAACACAACAGAATTGAAACTCAAAAGCCAACCAATCCGGTCTGGTCAGGTTGGTACCTAAAGTCCCTTTATTTCAGGAAGAGGCTTATTGGTACTTTTACCTAATATAATTAACATTAGTTATGCCCGTTTTAATTTGAGGAAAATAATGACTAAGTAATTACATCCATTAATTTCCTTACAATATTCTCCGGTTCCATTGCGTTTCTCAATTAGTGAATAATTCAACGAATTAGTTTAACTTATATACAAGTTTCTATATTCAACTTTGGAAAAGCAAGTTCTGCTGATTGTAATCCTACGTTATCGTGCCAAATTGACACCTGCTCATTTTGGAGTTGTATAAGGTAGAGTGAAAAAGTTTTGACTCGCTTAATGAATGTGGACGAGGCCTAATCTGTTTGCCAGGATCGTGACAAGTGGCGTTCTGTCATCTCTGCCTACCCCGGACGGGATAAGCCGTGAGTTTATATATGTATGTATGAAAAGGTTTTTAAACCGGTAACAGCAAACGGCACTTTTAGCATTCTAAATGTCCTTAGGCTACAAGCTTTAAACTTGTGTGCAACCATAATGTTACAAAAATAACTCATAAAAAAAACAGATTAGGAGGCAAAAAACGCATTAGTATTCTTTTATTATTTTTTTGCGATATCTATCATAAACAAGGAAATAAGAGTTATATTATTACTGGTTTCGTCGTAACAGCCCATTAATGTCCGACTGCAGGGACGGGCCTCCTCCTGTGACGGAGGGATACTTGGCCTATTAATACCACGCTGGCCAAACGGATTGGTATAGGGTTTAATTTCAAGTTTTCCTTCTATTTATTTTGGTATGATAATAATAATATTTACGAATAGTCCCTTAATCGGTTTTTACGACACCCATGGGATGTGATGGGGTGGTGACATATTGTGTGTTCTTACTCCGTCACCACACGGAAAATTTCCTGGTTTGATTGGCTTCACATTTAAATTAAATAATGCTATGTGTACTATTGCCAATTGCTCACCAATACAGTTTCTAGGTCCAAATCCAAAAGGCATGTAAGTGTAAGGTACAATGTTAGCTTTCCTCTCTTTAGAGAATCTCTCAGGTTCACATACGTTAGGTTCAGGCCAGTACTTCTCGTCTCTGTGTATTGAATAAAACGGGAACCAAATGTGTATGCCTGCGGGAGCCTGAAACAAAGAGTTATGTAGATTATAAATACAGACTATATTACTTTTATTACTATATAGTTTTTGAATATTATTACAATCATTGCATTTAATAAAATATTTTTTTTAAAATAAATAAGTGTAAAGTGTATTTATTATAATAAATAAGTTTATTTAAATGACAAATGTTTCTTCTTTTCTACAAAAATATCTATCATCATATTAGCCAATCGACCGCGCAAGGTGGCAATACTTGGAGGAGGCCTATGTCCAGCAGTAGACGTCGATTGGCTGATACAAAAATATTAATAGAGGATTTTAATTCTTTGGGTAAAAATCTATGCTATTCTTTGGTTTTGGTGTACTTACAATAAGATGCTCCTTGCTGCCTGGAGAGACAGGTCCAAAATCGTATGTACTCACGGAACGTCGGTCTGCAATACTTAGTACTGGCCATAACCTTAAAATCTCTGCAAAAGTTAAGTTTAGCATTGTATTTTCTTAATACTAAAGTGCACCAAACACATTTTAGTTTTAAGGATACTTATAAAGTATGATACTTACTATATTTTACAAATCTCTATTAGATGCCTTTTATAACACCCGCTTGATGAAAAAAGATAGTGACATATTGTATTAACAATCCGTAATGGTATGTGGTCTCTTTCTGGTGATGGAGTAAGAATACAATATGTAACCACCCCACCTCATCCCATGGGTGTCGTAAAAACCAACTAAGGGACTATCCGTGAACGTTACCTTTACGATATAAAAAGAAGGAAAACTTGAAATTAAACTCTATACCAATCCGTCTCGCCAGCGCGTGGTATTAGTAGGGCAAGTATTCCTCCTTTACGGGAGGAGGCTCGTCCCTGCAGTGGGACATTAATGGGCTGTTATGATTAATGGTATGTGTGGTGTGCAGTGGTGTAACCCACACGGGAAAAATCACGTCACCGTAATGACTTCTAAAAAGATTTTTTGGTGTTAAAACACACTTACCATGAACACACATATCCAAATACTCCAACTCCGTAACAGCATCATACAAGTCCACATCTTCACCAACTGGTACATTTTTCAGTTCTGCATAAAGTTTGTCTTGAACTCGCATGTTAACAGCCATTTCATAGAGGAAGTAGCAAATTAGGTTAGAAGTTGTATCGTAGCCAGCGCTGTAGAATGATACGGCATGGGCGACCATTTCTTCATCGGTTATTTCTGTAAAGAAATAGAAAAGAAAGAAAGAAAGAAATACTTTTATTAGGCATACAATCAAACACAACATCAAACAATCAAACATAAATAATTATAAAAGTAACAAACAATAAAATTAAAAATAATGTGTAGTGCAATGCTGTGTAGAAGGATGCCTAAAAGGTTTCGGTAAAGATAATGTGAAATGGGATAAAATTGTAATTATAACTAAGTAGAAGGAAATGGCAAAAGACTTTTTAGTGGATATAGGATTAATTATAGCACTTATGTTTCTGGGGTACCACAAGGATTGTGCCTGGGTCCCAATACTTAAAAAAAAAAAAACATCTCCCATGATCGAGTCCTATGTTTTATATTATTTTTGTTTTTTTTTTACTTTTAGAAACATGAAATTGAAGGACACAAACAACATCTAGACTCAGAACTATATTTGTGTAACTCACAAACATTTATCCTGGGGGGTTCGAATCCGCAACCAGCAGTCGCATACATGATCGGTTTATCACCGTGACAGTTAACACAGCACTGACATTTTTTACAGTTACAATTAATTGCTGAAAACGTTTTTAGTTTAGTAATTACTAGCTGACCCGTGCCCACTTCGTTGGGCGGCGAAAAAAACGTGTCCGTTTTTTAAACATACACACCTCAACAAAGTCTAGGGATATCTATATGTATATATAAAACTCAAAGGTGACTGACATAGTGATCTATCAACGCACAGCCCAAACCACTGGAGGGATCTAGCTGAAATTTGGCATGCAGGTAGATATTATGATGTAGGCATCCGCTAAGAAAGGATTTCAATAAATTCTACCCCCAAGGGGATAAAATAGGGGATGAAAGTTTGTATGAAACTTTGTCAATTTGAAACCGATCGGGTTGAGGCTTTGCATGCAAATAGTTACTATGACATGGGCATCCCCTTAGAAAGGACTTTATTTAATTCAACCCCTATACGGATAAAATAGGGAACGAAAGTTTGTTTGAAATTTCAACTGGTAAAATTATATCGCGTTACGATGTAGCTGTGAAAAAAAAGTATTACTGCCTAAATTCTATGACGTCACAACTCAGCTGTCAAAAAAAAAATCCTCCAAAATTTTATAATGTCACGTCTCAGCTGTCAAAATTTCAATGACGTCACGACGTAGCTGTAAAAATAAAATTTTCCTGTCCTTCCATTTTATGACGTCACAACGTAAATATAAAAAAAAAATCCCGCCAAAACTTTATGACGTCACGACGTACGTAGCTAACAAAAAAATTCCCGCCAAAATTCTAAGATGTCACGTCTTATCTGTCAGAATTTCTATGACGTCACGACTAAACTGTAAAAAATCTTTCCAAAATTCTGTGATATTACAACTTAGCTACTCCACGCATTCCTTACAAAAATGGTTTTGAGATACATGCAGACGACGGACAACAAAGTGATCTGAAAAGGGTTCCGGTTTTTTTTTAATCTTAATTTATAATGATACTTTTTAACGCGAGCGAAGCCGCGGGCAAAAGCTAGTTTTGTATAAAGTTGTGAAACTCAAAAAATTTGGTTTGTAATTTTGTTTTTTTTTAATTCTTTTGATGAAAACTTACTTTGTTAACCTTTTTCAACCATTCTAAATTTGAGTTTGAAAAATAAAATTAAAAGTAAGAGATTAACGCGGCTTTAACGTAGTCAGGTTCGAAAATTTCATTTACCAACAGTAAGTTTTGACTGCTTTTTGGTGTAACATTTAAGTTTTATAACAATTTAAACGTTTATTTCGAACAATTGATATTGTGTGCATTAAGCAGCGGCGCCATTTCATAATAGAGGAAATGTTAAGGGCAGTAGGCATGCTCCCAGCTGCGCGTACTAAGCGGAGTATTGCTGAAGAGATTGGAACGATACAAAACATGAAATCAAAGTTATGGTTACGTTATCGTGCTACTGGTGAAGTGGCTGAAAGATACCACAGCAAAAAGTCTATCATCACTCAATGACATGATCGATTTTTGCAAGTTCTCGCGAATAGACAGCGAAATGTTACTACCATACAGCTGTTTTAGAGGCTCCAGCTCTTGGTGGAGACTCTTGCGGGTGACCAAACTGTCAGAAGAAGTCGGCATGGAGCCCACCTTTATGCTCGCATACCGCTTTGAACTCCAGGAGTACGCCGAGCGAATCGCGCACGACGTCTAGACTGGGCTCGTGAACATTTGCTCTGCAAAGATAACCTGTTATCTGTAGTGGTGTTTACGCATGAGTCCCGGTTCGGTTTCCACTTGGATTCACGTAGAGAACGTGCTTGGCGAGTTCCTGGCTGTGATAGCCGTCTTCAACATCCTAAGGAAATCTATTCATACCACGATGGAACAATTATGGTTTGGATGGGAATTCGTGTCGGTCTAAGAACAGAGCGCGTTTGAATTAGAAACACCATAACGGCTGAAAAATAACTTAACGAGGTGCTAGTACTAATAATCTACCCCCGTAGACTACAATTGGGCCAAATGTTCAAGTTCATGGACGATAACACCCGTTCGCATAAAGCGAGAGTGATAACGTGCTGGTTGCAGAAGCACGACGTATCGATTTTATGCTGAACCACTCAATCGCCTAACCTCAAAACCATAAAATACGTGTAGGACATGTTTAAAAGAAGGGTTTTGATAATTTTTCCTGTATAAAATTGCGATGGAAGGGCAACTTTTTTTGCATCCTAGTCAGACCTGGAACAACATACCGCACTAAGACCTGGATAACATAATAAAAGCATGAAAAGCCATTGCAGGACCGTTATTTACGGTTTTTTTTATTGTGCTGACTACTGATTACTCACATAACAGTTAAAAACAGATTAATTTTTGCTTATTTTCACTTTTGCTTAAGAAACACATTCATTTTTAGTTTTACTAATTTTCCAAGTTTTTTATTTATTTGAATAAAAAATTATTTATGCAAAAAAAATAGATTTATTTAATTCTGGATTGTAGCCTGATAAATTGTCTTTACAAAAATATAAACATGTTGTATGCTATCTTCAATCATTTTGAAGTTAATTGAGTAAATACCAAATATCCCTAGACTTTGTTGAGGTGTGTATTTCATTACTGCTCCACTCATATATAAGTCCTAGCGTGATCCTATATAGCCTATGACACTCCCGAATAAATGGACTATTCAACACAGAAAGAATTTTTAAAATCGGTTCTGTAAATCCAAAGATTACCCCCTACAACGTCACAAACACACAAACTTTACCTCTTTATAATATTAGTATAGATTTATAATATTTACCGTGAGCAGCATCTACTAAGTTCTGAATGAAGTCAGGTCTCGGTGGTACTGACTTTTCTCGTCTCTCTTTTAATGCTGATCTAAACAGTTGTCCAAGTTCATCCGCGTCTTTTGTTGGGATTATTTTCACTTGTAAAAGCTTAAAAAGATATAATTATTTTTAACATATTAATTTTATTATTTGTTTATTATTTTATTTATCTCCGTGTGTTGACGGAGTAAGAATACAATATGTCACCACCCCATCTCATCCCATGGGTATCGTAAAAACCGACTAAAAAACTATCCGTGAATATTATCTTTACGAAGTATCCTGTCTCTGCAGTGGGACATTAATGGGCTGTTATGATGATGATGACTATTTTATTATTGTACTTAATCATTAACAATATTGTATAATCATAATCAAAGTAGATTATGAAAGATTTAACAATCATAATGATTATTATTTATAGTAAGTAAATAAACCATAACAATGTTTGCCCTGCTTAGTGTTAGTAAGTCATGTTTCTCTTCAACCCAGTGTAGGTTTGTCACTGTAGCTTGACGAAATGTTTAAGGACCAGAATACCACTTTTAGATTAATTAAAAATTAAATTTAAAAAAAGTTAAAATTAAGTTGAATTAAAAATACGAGAAATGTACTGCAGGTTCGATACAGTCATAATGTCGAGTCGTACATATAAAGAAGACATTATATATAGTTTTATAGCTACCCTTAACAGCCCCAGTGCAGGGATGGGTCTACGTCGTTAGGAAAAAGATGATTAATTTATTATAATTAGATAAGAATACATAAAGAAAATATACCTTCATAACATGTTTAAAGTTCACGTAACAAAATAGCTTCACAATTTGCAATGTGTCTTGTATAATAGCTTTTTTTCCCAATCTAAAGAATATGTTGTCTGGCTCTTTTAACGAGTTGACTGTGTAACCAAAAGCGCATGATGCTATAACATCATTCATGTATGATTTCGTTACCTAAAAACATAGGAAATAATTAATCAATATATCTCAGAAATAATATTAATATTTATCCCAGCTAGGTGGACCGACGACCTCATAAAGGTCTCTGGGTCCGACAGGATGCGGAAAGCGCAGGACCGAGTTCTGTGGCGCGTGTTGGGAGAGGCCTATGTCCAGCAGTGGACTGCAATAGGCTAGTTGATTGATTGATTGATATCTCAGAAATGACCGGTTCATTACAACACGCCAATCTATACTTATAATAAAACTGCAGAGAGATCAATTCTGTACATTGAATATATGTTAATAATAATAAATAGTTAATATTGGAGGATGAATGGTGATCGATACTAATGCCAAAAATGCAATCAATAAATTTTTTGTCTGTCTGTCTGTCTGTATGTTCGTTATAGAAACAAAAACTACTCGACGGATATTGACGAAATTTGGTACAATTATTCTCCATACTCCTGGTCAGGTTATTGTATACTTTTCATCACGCTACGATCAATAGAGCAGAGCAGTGAAGGAAAATGTTGGTAAACGGGAGAAATTGGAATTTTTAAGATTAAGGTAGGTATTTAGCTAGGACGTCTAACGTAGGTTATTTTGTTTGGTAGGTTAAAAAGAAAGCAAGAAAAAAAAATCATCGATTGAAAGCCCTGGAAAAAATTAGTGTAAAAAAAAATGTTTTACCCCTTATGAATTAAAAATTAATCATTGCAATTAACATTGCTATTAAAATTGCATCAGGCGTTAGAAATTTAAAAAATGAAAACGATTTTTCAAAACTTTGAAGCGTCTGTTATGTAAAACGTCTGTTAGCTAAATCAACACACGTGTTTGAGAGTATCGATTACTGATTTTTAACGATCTTTATGTTATCTATTCTATATAATAAATCTGTAGAGAAGTCAATTCTGTACATGAAATATTTTTTTCTAAATAACTATCAGGGTGTGATTAGAGATCAATACTGATGCCAAAAATGCAATCAAAAAAATTGTTTCTCTGTCTGTCTGTCTGTCTGTATGTTTTTTATAGAAAGAAAAACTACTCGACGGATATTTATGTAACTTAGTACATTTATTTTCCATACTCCTGGTCAGGTTATTGTATACTTTTTATCACGCTACGATCAATAGGAGCAGAACTGTGAAAGAAAGTCGTAGAATTCAGTCGTGCGAGACGTCATAGCAATTCAGTCGTGCGAGACGTCATAGCTTTGACAGATGATTCATGACGTCGTAGAATTTTTGACAGATTAGCTGAGTTGTGACGTCATAGAACTATGGCGTAAAATATTTTTTGATGGCTGAGTTGTGACGTTATAAAATTATTGACAGACGAGCTGTGACTTCAAAAGATTTTTGACAGAGGAGTCGTGACGTCATCGCATTTGGCGGGAAATTATATAGGTTTGTACGGAGCCTTCGGTGCGCGAGTCAGACTCGCACTTGACTGGTTTTTGACTCTCAGCCCGTTGCAAACACTGATTCAGAAACAATCACAGTGGTTAAGCAATGTCGACGAGGTCATTTTATATATGGGTGACCACTCAGTGTATTTCATCTAAGCATCACCGTGCTTTGGATGGCACGTAAAATGTTGATCCCGGCTATCGTTGTTGTGACAAAGTCGTTAAGTCATAGGCTTTTTACAGGGTTCTACAAAAAAAATTGAACGTTTGTACTATGAAAATATTTTTTCGTGAACGAAGTCGCGGGCTACAGCTAGTATAAGAATATTTCTTTTATTCATGTAAATAATTACGTTAAAGAAACACTAAGATCTAGGCAAAAATGGTTATCTATTGTTTGCCTGAAAATTATATGCCATAATATTCTTATGCCCGAATTTCTTTTGCCATAATTTTATTAGACATAACGGCAAAATCAGCTCGACGGAGACCCGCTTCGGGTCTCTTACTTCTTGGTGGCTTAAAGAATAAACCTAACCTAAACTGGTATCTAAGTGGGATTGCTCTAAGTCTCTCAGTTTAAACATTATTGAATTATGGTATGTAAATATTATGAATATTAAGGACGATTATTTATGCATATAAGTACAAATGAAATTACGGAAAATGAAAAAAAATCGGGCAAATGAAATTCTGGCAAATTTTGTGATGTATTTTTTATCATTGAGCGTGAATCTAACCCGAGGCCTCTGCATGCCAGCCGTAGTAAGGAGTGCTAAGGAGTGCTAGTAAAAAAGAGTTCTTAAACTATAAGGTCTAAATTTGTACAATACCTTTTCTGTGTCCAGTTCATCATTACTGTTGACGGTATCACGTAAATAGTTTAAGACAACATTCACACAATCGTCCATAAGTGGTGCCATATTCCGACAGCGCAGTACGGAGAATGAAGGAGTCAGTAACGACCTTGTGGTACGCCATTTTGAACCTAAAGATAAGAAAAATATGTTACGTTTTACCTTAAGACATTTTTTTCTATATTGACTACAAGAGACAACTTACGCTCATGGCCTGTGTCACGGAAGTTTATAAACATCAATTTAACAGACACAAAGAACTTCCAAACTTTGACGTCCTCTCTGGCGCAGTCGGTATATTACATGGCTGCTACATGCTGGTTTAGGGTTCGATTCCCGCTCAACGCAAATCTTTGTGTGCATGAGCATGATTGTTTGCATTGGTCTGAGTGTTTTCTATGTATAATATGTATATATTTACAAAAAAAAGTATTTAAGTATGTTTATCCGTTATCTAGTACCCATAGTACAAGCTTTGCTTAGTTTGGGACTAGGTGGCGATGTGTGAATGTGTGAGGATTATTTATTTAATGTTCTGCATATTATAAAAGTAATAAAAAAAAAAATTTTTTTGAAAAATACCGCTTAACATAACAAGGTTCCGTCCAAACAGTGGGTCAGCATCTTCGTCAATGTGTACTCCTCTGTGCGAGAACGAGTTGAAATCCTGCACCATTATCTTTTGAATCAGTTCAGGATCTCGCGGAATCAGTGTTGGCACTAAGAATTGGTAGATACCGAAATATCTGAAAATCATTGGAAAATAATTAGGTACCTACAAAGGCAAAGCTACAACTAAAAAATTTCATGAAATTGTATCATATCAGCCCATTATGTCCAACTGCAGGGACGGGCCTCCTCCCATGACGGAGGGATACTTGGCCTACTAATACCACGCTGGCCAGACGGATTGGTATATGGTTTAATTTCAAGTTTTCCTTCTTTTTACTTTGTAAAGATATAATATTACGGTTAAAAAAAATTTTGACTGTGACTTAATTTTGTAGTTATGATAGAGACGATATTATGATTTATATGTCTCAAGGTAAAACTGGTAGACATTTACATAATCAATACCAAGTTAAGTTTACTCGTTGACCTAGTGATTACCTTAATTATCTTGTAAGTAAATCCAATGTCATGGTAACGTTGAGGCTATTGCCTGAATGTTTAAATATAGTCATAAAAATTAGCATTACTATGCGATGGCGAGGTAGGTAAAATGTGTATTTTTTTTTTTTAAAAGACAACTCCCGCACTAGGGATCCCCCTGTGTCGCGGGGACCTTTTACAAACATCAATTAACGGACACAAAGAACACCCAGACCAGGACAATAATTTGTGGATCTCACAAATTATGTTCCTGCGTGGGGATCGAACCCACTACCTCTTGCACGGCAGCCGCTTGCGCTACCGTCGCGCCACCGAGGTCGTTTCTAGTTACTTTGGCATAATTATGAGTAGTAGACAATTTTAGGTGAGTAATAAAGTTTAAAAAAAGTACTTAGTTCTTAATTCAAATAATGACGAAAAACAAATGAGCGTCAAAGCTCAACTCTTTTAAAAATATATATTAATATTTTTATCTGTATATGAAAACAGGTTTTAATCTAACGGAACGTTATTAGAGAGACAACGCTCTTGTAGAACTGGCAACTCATAAGGATATATAATATAGTTTTTTTTAGAATAATTTAGAGACGAGAACAAAAAATGGTCGATATTATTTAAAGCAACAACAACAACTCTTGATGTCAGAAATCTTGCTAAACAGGGTTTTGGTAGCATTTAGGGTATTACTAAAGCTCTATTTTCTTTTAAAAACAGGATAGCTTAAATTATTTTTGTTATTTGGTAAATGTAGTATACTAATCTAATGTAGTATACTTTGGATGAAGGATATTTTTTATCCGGTTCCAAAAAAGAAGGATATCCTCACTTCATCATATTGAGAGAAAAATGATTTAGAATTATGAAAAGTTATAGTTACTCCGAAGTTAGTCCCCAAGAATTTTAAAGTCTTTAATTTTAATCTAAAAATACAAAGTTACCATGTAATTATCATTTAAAGGAAACAAAATTGCGTATTCGTAGAGTCGTTGAATCTTTTAATTTGAAAATTATACAAAAAATATAAGTATTTACATAACATAATCAATTACGTACCTTTGATCTTTGAATGTATCATATCCAGCTGCGACAGTCTCCACAAAATTTTCTTTTCCCAAAGTAACAGCAGTTATATTACCAAAGAAAGGCACTGGAGGTAAAGTCCGTACGCCCCTCGAAGAAAAGTACTTGAAACATTTATACGAATATAAGTAGAAACACGTAGCCAATAAAATTATTAACCACCACATCTCTAATGTTACTAAACTAAGTTAATAATAAAACTAAGTTACTTTCGAGTTTTTAGAATTTGGCGCAAAAATTTACTAAATTTTTAACAAACTTAAATGAGAAACAAAATTTTTTTTAAATATACTTAAATAAATCAAAATCCAAAAAAGTACTAAGTTCTTAATTCAAATAATGACGAAAAACAAAATTAAATGAGCGTCAAAGCTCAACTCTTTTAAAAATATATTTATATTTTCATCTGTACATGTAAACAGGTTTTAATCTAACGGAACGTTATTAGAGAGACAACGCTCTTGTAAAACTGGCAACTCATAAGGATATAAATGATATTATAGTTTTTTTTTGTTAGAATAATTTAGTGACGAGAACAAAAAATGGTCGATATTGTTTTGATTTAAAGCAACAACAACGACTTACGGAGAACTGATCTTGCTAAACAGGGTTTTGGGTATTAAATTATTTAAGCTCATTAATAAGATTTTATTCTACTTTTGTATCAAAGTTGAATATAACCTTGATAAAGTTTGCTCCAATATTTGAGCTTTGTTGTAGAAACATACGTCACATACGTCGTAGGTACCTACTTAACCCCATAAAAGATTAATGTACTTTATGTGAACGATAATGAGAGAAACAAAATCGTGTGTTACGTTTGTATATACTGTTAGATAATATAATATTAGGACAAAAACACAATTAAAATTACGTCTGTAGAAACCACGGAAGTTGGATTCATCATCATCATCATCCTCCTGCCCTTATCCTATTTTCACTTGGAGTCGGCACAACATGTATGCTTTTTCCATTCATCTCTGTTTCGCATTATAACACTAAATGCTCTTATTTAATTTTTGACAAAAGTAAGAAAATAACATACTACACAGCCACCGTGATCGAGCTTAAAATTATTAAAGCTAGCTTCGAAATAATAATTCTAACATGCAAAATGCGTATTCAACCGATTGAATTCACACTACCGACAGAAAAGACTAACACATGAATAGATAAACTAACCGTTCATCTACGCTAATGCACTAAATAAAACAAGGTAAAAACTTGAAATAAATGTATGAAAAATTTATAAAATAGTAAATTGTCCGTGTGGTGACGGAGTAAGAATACAATATGTCACCACCCCATCTCATCCCATGGGTGTCGTAAAAACCGACTAAGGGACTAACTGTAAATATTATCTTTACGAAGTAAAAAGAAGGAAAATTTGAAATTAAACCGTATACCAATCCGTCTGGCCAGCGTGGTATTAGTAAGCCAAGTATCCCTCAGTCACGGGAAGAGGCCCGTCCCTGCAGTGGGACATTAATGGGCTGTTATGATGAAATGAATGAACACTGTTTTAAAAAGAAGATAATTTCATAATTTTTAAACACCATATTACAGTTGATACTATTCAATTTTACAAACGTCGGGACATGAAGAAAAGTGTTACATCCTTTTTACAAACGAGTAACAAAATAAAGAAAATAGTGGCCAGTATCCTCTATCTAAAAATACATTCACTAAAAATAAAATAACCCCAAAAAAACTGCTTCATTGTATTTTTAACGAAATTTGCTACCGTGTTTTATTTTACGCCCGGGGGCGTTGAAAGGAATTTAGTACTTGAAACGCCTCAAAGAGTTTTCACGACAGTCTGACAGACTGAACGTTTGTCCTTCACTTGATAATGACAAGGCAAATTGCTTTAAAATTTCTTTCGTTAGATAAATGTTTGTTACTGGGGTGCTCTTGCAAAACAATAAAGATTAAATTACTTTTGTTTATAAGATGACTTTAACAAATATTAATGATGTTACGTATACTATTTATAAACACTAATTATTATATAAAAAACGCTACAGACTTGAATTAAATTATAAGTTGAATTAAATTATAAGCTGTTATAAACTAACTATAAACGAATAAAATGGATCCTTGTTGGTTGTAGTTGTGCTCATGGACATGAATTTTTTCAAAAAATGTCGTTGGGCCAAAGCAGAATGTGTTTAACTATTTTTTCTTCCAAACGAGTTACAAAATAAAGAAAAATAGTGGCCAGTATCCTCTATCTAAAAATACATTCACTAAAAATAAAATAACCCCCAAAAAACTGCTTCATTGTATTTTTAACGAAATTTGCTACCGTGTTTTATTTTACGCCCGGGGGCGTTGAAAGGAATTTAGTACTTGAAACGCCTCAAAGAGTTTTCACGACAGTCTGACAGACTGAACGTTTGTCCTTCACTTGATAATGACAAGGCAAATTGCTTTAAAATTTCTTTCGTTAGATAAATGTTCGTTACTGGGGTGCTCTTGCATAACAATAAAGATTAAATTACTTTTGTTTATAAGATGACTTTAAGAAATATTAATGATGTTACGTATAAAGTAGAAAAGTGCTAATAATTTATATCAACAGTCTGGAGTTGAACTTGACAACCTCTGTGGCGCAGTCGGTGTATTACATGGCTGCTACGCAGAGGTCTCGGGTTCGATTCCCGCTCAATGCAAATCTTTGTGTGAATAAATACATGAGTGTTTTCTATGATTAATATGTATGTATTTACAAAAAAAAATATTTAAGGAAAAAAAAAAATTTCAGTATGTTTATCCGTTGTCCACTCATAGAACAAGCTTTGCTTAGTTTGGGACTAGGTGGCGATGGGTGAATGTGTGAGGATTATGTGAGGATTATTTGAATGTAATTGAGCCTGGGCACAGGACAACTATTTGTGAATCAGTCAACTAATCTGCAAGGGGACTCATAATATGCGTTTGTTGCTCCAAAAGTCAAAGTAAATGAATGTCGCAGTTTGTGTTCTAAAAAACTCAAGATGGCGTGAAAATGTGAGGCATAATATAAAAAATAAAACATCCCATTAATGTCCCACTGCAGGGACGAGCCTCCTCCCGTTACGAAGGGATACTTGGCCTAAATACCACGCTGGCCAGACGGATTAGTGTAGGTTTTAATTTTAAGTTTTTCTTATTTTTATTTCGTTAAGATAATATTCACGGATAGTCCATTAGTCGGTGTTTACGACACCCATGGGATTAGGTGGGGTGGTGACATGTTAAGAGTGGTGAATAGGGTAAAGAATAATATAATTAAGAATTAAAGCACTTTAAGATAGATCTAAGAGTTTATAATCCTTTTATTTTTTTTTATTTTTTTTATAAGGAACATTTAACAGTTATACGTTAACATAATAACAAAATACAGACCTTATAGATAAAGTAAACGTATAACCCACACCAATGTTCGCAGATTAATAAACCGATTTTATATGTGAAGCGAGAGAGAAGTAGGAAAATATACTATAGTGTGCAAGTTTTATAAATGGATGTACATAAATTTTTTGTATTATTAATTTTTTAAGGTTTCGTTCCTAAGTTCTGTATAACTAATTTCTTAAATTTAGACTGAGAGTTACTAAAAATATCAATGCTAAAGAGGCTTTTGTGAACATAAAGGATTACAACAGTCAAAATCTCCAATCCCTTTACACGACCAATTAAATTCAGGATATTAGGTTATGTACACACTGGATTGTTTAGAGTTTTGAGTCCGGTTTTTGTCTCATCGTATAAATAAATAATAATAATAAAAATTAGTTTATTGCCATAAAATTTACAGAGTAGAGGTTACAGTGGCCCCACACTAGGCAAGCCTGTCCTGTGGGTACCCGATACGTTTTCAAATTGACCACATACAATGCTCGGGCGACGACAAAATAAAATTAAAATTAACAACATAGGTACTAAAATAAACATACAAATAAATAAAAAATAATAAAACAGAATAAGTAACATGTTTATCGGTTTCTTTTGCTTTATAGATTCTAAGGAAGTTGTAAATACATGTCTGAAATCTGACAAATGGTTGAGCTACGTAGGATTCGACTCTAGCAAACTTCAAATACATCATGCTGTTATGGGTAACACAACATCTAGTCTTATGGTTATAGAATCATACCACCCCATTAATGTCCCATTGCAGGGACGGACCTCCTCCCGTAATGGAGGGATACTTGGCTTACTAATACCACGCCAGCCAGACGGATTGGAATAGGGTTTAATTTCAAGTTTTTATTTTTTTTTATTTCGTAAAGATAATATTCACGGATAGTCCCTTAGTCGGTTCCTACGACACCCATGGGATGAGATGGGGTGGTGACATATTGTATACTAACTCCGCCACTACACGGAGAGATATAAAATAAAGATTGTATAGTAATTTTTACTAACGCATCAAAAGATAACCGTCCGGTTTACTTCCGGCTTCATAAACCGCAAAACCTTTTGATAGAAAAGCGCCTTAATATGATTATTACACGACGATATTATGGGAATGTATCGAATCAAAATGGATTTCGCTTTATCGTGAAATATCTCCAGTAAGAGGTTTACGAATTATGAAACCCTTATTCGATATACGTTACTTTTATTGAAAGGAGATCTTTCAAACCTCATTGTGAGTTTATGTTTTTTTATTCACTTTATACATTTCTAAAAATTGGACAAGTAGTGCTGTTTGGATGTATGTGTGGACTGAGGGCCCATTTTTTTTTTTGCGGTTTTTTGCAGATTAATCAACAAAAGTGCATAGTTAAAGTTGTTAAAGAGTTTGTGAAACGATTATCAGAGTTTGTTAAGACTTCATTCAAAAGATATATCGATTTAAGTGGGTCCCTCAGTTCAAACACAAAATCTCCCATAATTAGATAGGTAATGAATTAAACAACAATTTTTTGGTAAAAATCCTTAGTTAAACATGTATAAAAGTATAAAAAGCATTGAAAAGCCTAATATGAGTAGCTAATAAAAAATAACAAACGTTTTAAAAGGTCCCCGAGGGCCCACTTGAATTTATCTCATAATTAATCAATTATAGCATGAACATTAAATATTCCTAAGCCAAACATTTGTTAAAAGGGCAAGGATAAATTTAAAATTAAAGAAAGATCACAAACAGTGATAATTATTGTTATTTTTAAGTTTTTAAGTGGTCCCTCAGTCCACACACTATGCAAATGCTAATTGTTAAATATATAATTAAATACAACAATTACGAAAATGGGGAGCCTTTCAGTGCATAGTTAATTTTGTATTTTATCGATCTGTATTTATCTTGTGTCTGGTTTATTTATATTTTTTGTCATTTTAACTGTTTTATTAATTTTCATACTAAGTCTGGTGTGGGGTGTCCACGTTTTAAGAAAACGGCTGTATATTTGTTTTTAATGTCATTTATTATTAATTTAGATATTTATTTATTTATAATTAGGATAACCCACGAAACATACACAAAGTCAATCAGAAATAATACAATATTTAAGTAGCTCAAGCAACAGTGCTGATTCCATTACAAGTTGCCACGGCAAGCAAAACATTACATAATATTAATATTAATCAATTAAATCTAAATTGCAACCTTTTTTTAAATGTAAAAAATAAAACAATAAAATTTGCAATACAGTAAAATTAAAATGTAATAAAATTTTAAGTTTTAGACAAGTGACAGGTTATATTATTAATTAGCTACAATCGTAATACATATCTGTATGTCTATACATATAAATAAAATTGGAGTGTCTGTTTGTAACACGAAATCCACAGTTTTTAAGGTTCCGTACTCAAAGGGTAAAAACGGAACCCCAATTACTAAAGCTCCGCTGTCCGTCCGTCCATCTGTATGTCACGAGGCTGTATCTCCTGAACCATGGCAGTTAGAAAGTTGAAACTTTCACAGATTATGTATTTTAGTTGCCGTTATAGCAACAAATACTAAAAACAAAATAAAATAAATATTTAAGGGTTATTTATTTTATATTGGAAAAATAATTTTTGACAGCTAAGTCACGTCGTAAAATTTTTAAAAGATGAGTCGTGAAGTCATCGCATTCTAGCGCGAAAATAAATAATAATATGGGTAGAATAATAATACAATTTTATTTTATTTTAATTTAAAATTAATACTCGTAACTGAACGAATTCACGATAATCAACAAGCTGACAGTTTACCACAGATTTGAGAGTTCTACTTTCTTTTATATGGTTCTTGTTTTTATGGATTTGAGAGTTACTATATAAATAAATAATTTAGAATAAAACTGTCAATATCTACTGCTATTATAAGAGGTCAGAGTGAAAGTAAAATAAAAAAAATATTTCAAAAGTTATGTAGACTAAATTATTATGTTTTTTAACATTTTTATCAATTTATTATTAACTGCAATACGGGACCATAAGAATTCTATGTCATAATTTTGGAAAATTTAAAGATTAGGTACTTCGTAATATATATTTTTTTAAATCATTAATTTAACAGGAACATGTATTTTTTTATTGTTTGTTTACGTTTGCATCAAATAGCACTCAATTCGGTCCGCATACGGCCCAACACAATTACAACTATTTACTTTTATCTCACACTTTATGACTATGCAGAAACTTTAAAACGTAATGTAACATCATTAATGTATGTAATGGTTCTTGATTATCTCTTGACTGCATGGACACTCTACTTGTACGAAAAACATATTTTGTAAATTTTTCGTAAAAGAATTATAAAAACCAGTGATAAGATAAATACAGATCGATAAAATACAAAATTAACTATGCACTGAAAGGCTCCCCATTTTCGTAATTGTTGTATTTAATTATATATATAACAATTAGCATTTGCATAGTGTGTGGACTGAGGGACCACTTAAAAACTTAAAAATAACAATAATTATCACTGTTTGTGATCTTTCTTTAATTTTAAATTTATCCTTGCCCTTTTAACAAATGTTTGGCTTAGGAATATTTAATGTTCATGCTATAATTGATTAATTATGAGATAAATTCAAGTGGGCCCTCAGGGACCTTTTAAAACGTTTGTTATTTTTT
Source organism: Schrankia costaestrigalis (assembly GCA_905475405.1). Lineage (NCBI taxonomy): Eukaryota > Metazoa > Arthropoda > Insecta > Lepidoptera > Erebidae > Schrankia > Schrankia costaestrigalis. The sequence continues at coordinate 2,701,320 of FR997831.1, read as the reverse complement.
ATTAGCTACTCATATAAGGCTTTTCAATGCTTTTTATACTTTTATACATCGCCGTCCCCAACGAACAAAACCGTAATAGGAAAATGACAATTTTACAGGAGGGCATAAAAACTAAATATCATAAAAACTAATAAACTTAAGAAAAACTTTCTGGTACCAAAAATTGGGTGTTTTTTTTATGCATCCGATTATGAGTTATTTATTATGAAAAATGTTTATTTATTATAAGAAAAGTAAGAAAATGTCTATTACCGACTCATATAAAGGAGAATGTTAACGCAAACTAACTTTACCATAGTGTTCGACTGAAATCACAAAATGGTCTTGCTATAGTTATAGTGCATTGTGATATTGTTGAAGGGAAATATAAATGTACTTTGTATTCGTAAAATGTCTTATCAATTTTATTCGATGATTTAACTGAGCTCAAAATTACGGTAAAGATATATAACGCGCTTCTTCGATAATCCTTTTTCAGACGTTAAGGAAGGTAAGCGTTAATTACATACAAAAAAAAATGCAAATGAAAGGAAGACAATGGATAATTATTATATTTATTCTTATTATACCATATTTATTATTATACCAATAATTTGTCAGTATTATCTACTCCAAAGTAGATAACACCCAACAAAAAACAAAGCGTATTTTAGCGATCGTTCTAGCTTTTAGCGTCAAGATCTAGATCAGGGAAAATTCTGTCATTTGAGTGCTTACATTTTAGGGCCGAGGGAAACGCCACCGTAGTGATGAACACAACTGATTATTACGGTAAAATAGGGGTACTACTAAGTGATGATAAGGTATACAAACTTGTATCATACAATCCCACGGCCAGAGTGCCACGAAAAATACGCTCACTAATCCAAGATCATGGACTTTTTCACAGAAGACGAGTACGAACGATTAAATAAACCAAAATCGCAAAGGCTCCGTGTTGAGAAACTTCTCTATACACACTATATTCACCCCGGAGGCCAAGGTTAATAGTATAGTACGTTCAGTAAAGGATGTCCTTCTTCTGCAATGTCCTTGATTGTACAAGATTGACTGTAGCTGTGGCAGCTCTATTATTGGGCAAACAAAGCGGAAGCAAAGAACCGACAGACCAACAAGTCAGCAATCGCCGAACACCTGGTTAACGCTGGCGCTATTCACTAGATAGAATTTCATAAACCTCGGGTAATCTCCACCGATTGCCACTATTATACTTAAGACTTGTGCGCGAGGCCATCGAAATCAAAAAGTCCCCTAGGAGCTTTAACCGGAATGACGGTTTCTAATTGTCAGCAATGTGGAATCCAGTGATTTCAAACACAAAACTTCCCTTTTTTGAACGGTCGGGTAACGTACAGAACAGCTATTCGGTCAGTGTTATGTGTAGAACCATTAAAGTAACATCTCAAGATGCGACGGTAGATGATAATAATCTAATCGCATCACCAGTCAGCTTGCGACCACGGCCAGGGCAACCTGTGCCGAAACGTCAAGTTAAATAAAATGCGCGTTAATATCCCTTTTATATAATATTTATAATAATGAAACGCGTAGTAGCATAGTTTAAACGTTATAATTAGTATATAAAATTAAAACACGTATACTAATCATACTCTTTTGCATTGTACTAACTTCTTGAGCAGGGTAGAAACCATAACAACAGTAAATAACTGTCTGGTATGTGCCGGTACTTAGTTAAAAATCAAAAATAACATCAAAATAAAAACAAATATACCTACTCTGATTTACCTCTTTACCTGTTATTGTTATTAACGCTTCTTTTCTTCAACATTACGATTGAAGGACGAAGCATGCCTAATGCTTCGTCCTTCAATCGTAATGTAATAAAACTGTCTGTCACGTAGGGTGTGAGAGAGAGCAATAACACATTGCGATAAATATGAATGCGAGTTCTCATCCGAACGATATTTTGTTGGCGATTACTGGCCACGGCGTTGTCATTTTTCCCTTGAGCAATATGGTAATAGTAGCTTACTCTACAACTTTGATTCAAAAGATTTGGTAATATGCTTTTGCGGTAATAATCGTTTCAAATTGTCTACTAAGTGTTCCTGGAACAATAACTTAAAGATCATTACTTTTTTAATTATCTTAGAAAGTATTTATCGCAGGGCCAATTTATTCAATGCAATTTAAATCCAAAGAAATTTTAAATGCAGTGTGCGCTGTTTTGCCACCAGGAAGTAATGTTGCTACAATACCTGAAGGTGGCACCGCTAAGGAATTTTTTCCCATTCTTCTAATTTCCGCTAGAATCCCTTTGGGTAAGATTTGTTTTCCCTGTTCCACCAGGAGCATCGAGAAAATATACTATGCCCTCTTCGTTTATTACTGCTCTTGTTACGGTATCATAAACACATTTCTGTTCTGTAGTTAGCCTAGGAATATTATTATTAAGGATTGAAGATAGTTCAGCTGCACTATATCCTGTTTCTTCAATATATTACCGGTTGAGTCTAGGCTGGATTGGAATGACACAACTACACTGGCTCATGTAATCCATATTGTTACCACCTTCTGTGCTAACAACTTCTTGAAAAGATCTCATACATACAAAAAGATTCGTCGGCATGGGATTCGAACCTCATTACCCAGCTCCTACTGTAACCGTTTGTCTATGTACGACTTTCAAATATGGGAACGAAATTTAAATTCATTCAACATCGAACTAAAACCATTTTTCATGACCCCTGATTTGTATTGGACTGTTCTAATAAAGAGATCAAGCGATATCTCGACTAACACTTATCCGATTTTGATGAAACATACCTCAGTTTAAGCCCAATAAAAAAGGCTACAATACAATGTATTGGTCTTTAGATTTTATTAATACGTTTTAAAGATGTGCGGTAACAAACAGACAGACAGACAGACATTAATTCTAAAAATTGTAAATTTCGTGCTTTTTGACATTTTTCTAGATTTTATAGATAATTTTTATCTGAATTTTCGAAAAGAACAGACATTTCGACCTCTACAGTTTTATTAAAGTATAGATACAAATAAGAATTATTTTTATTTATTATGTTTTGTTAGATGTTGGTAATATCCTATATTGCCTTAACAATAAAAATTATTTAAACAAATGTTTTAAAAGAATATAAAGTCTGTGACGTAGTGGGGTGGTATAGGGAGATAAATGCAAAGACAACTCAAGTATAACAATGTAGTTATATTCTGTATAAATGAATCTATATAATATTACTTATTTGATAATTTAGAATCACTATGTAATTAAGAATGAGTAGATTAAGCAAGCCGGCTAATGGTAATCAGAAGGATTATAGGTTAGAGGATTCGAGAGCACGAGGTTCGAAGGCTGCCCTTCAGAAAGGCAGACACTTATCTTCAGTAAGCCGGGACCGGAACAAAAGGGAAGGGCCCGCGCCCCGCGTCTTCTTTATATAGCGGCCGCTGGGTAGCCCCCACCACGGCGCGCTCGAGCCGCTGCCGTGAGGCGAGAGGACGAAGCACGACGTCACAAGTCTAAAGACTGCGCAGAAATAAAATGGCATTTTCATAGGTAAAGACCTATTACTAACTATTCTGTACATTCGTTGAAGTGGTTTACAAGGTTTCATTCAGTTGCTTAAGAAATGTTTTCCCATTAAAGATGTCATCTTTACATTGCCACGTAACCCTGGTACTTAGGTCATCTTTATTTTTTTACGTATCCATGAGGTACTCAAAAGTATACAATATAACCATGTAGTATCAGAAAATAAATAAATATAATGTGTGCGTTTTCGTGTGTGGGTGAGTTTGTTATTAATCTGGTCAAGCTAGGATTTCCGTCAGGTGCCAAACAGATGTATGTGTGGACTGAGGGCCCATTTTTTTTCTGCGGCTTTTTGTAGATTAATCAACAAAAGTGCATAGTTAAAGTTGTTAAAGAGTTTGTTAAACGATTATCAGAGTTTGTTAAGACTTCATTCAAAAGATATATCGCTTTAAGTGGGTCCCTCAGTTCAAACACAAAATCTCCCATAATTTGTTTATTTATTTATAGGTAATGAATTATATATATAATTATATAATTTATAATTAGATAGGTAATGAATTAAACAACAATTTTTTGGTAAAAATCCTTAGTTAAACATGTCGCCGTCCCCAACGAACACTATGGTAATAGCTATAACCATTTTTTTTTATTATTGCATATTCGCTATCCACAGACTGTATTACATTACTCAAATTTTTTTTAGGGCCCTGCGATAAATACTTTCTAAGATAATTAAAAAAGTAATGATCTTTAAGTTATTGTTCCAGGAACACTTAGTAGACAATTTGAAACGATTATTACCGCAAAAGCATATTACCAAATCTTTTGAATCAAAGTTGTAGAGTAAGCTACTATTACCATATTGCTCAAGGGAAAAATGACAACGCCGTGGCCAGTAATCGCCAACAAAATATCGTTCGGATGAGAACTCGCATTCATATTTATCGCAATGTGTTATTGCTCTCTCTCACACCCTACGTGACAGACTTTATATTCTTTTAAAACATTTGTTTAAATAATTTTTATTGTTTAGGCAATATAGGATATTACCAACATCTAACAAAACATAATAAATAAAAATAATTCTTATTTGTATCTATACTTTAATAAAACTGTAGAGGTCGAAATGTCTGTTCTTTTCGAAAATTCAGATAAAAATTATCTATAAAATCTAGAAAAATGTCAAAAAGCACGAAACCACAATTTTTAGAATTAATGTCTGTCTGTCTGTCTGTTTGTTACCGCACATCTTTAAAACGTATTAATAAAATCTAAAGACCAATACATTGTATTGTAGCCTTTTTTATTGGGCTTAAACTGAGGTATGTTTCATCAAAATCGGATAAGTGTTAGTCGAGATATCGCTTGATCTCTTTATTAGAACAGTCCAATACAAATCAGGGGTCATGAAAAATGGTTTTAGTTCGATGTTAAATGAATTTAAATTTCGTTCCCCTATTTGAAAGTCGTACATAGACAAACGGTTACAGTAGGAGCTGGGTAATGAGGTTCGAATCCCATGCCGACGAATCTTTTTGTATGTATGAGATCTTTTCAAGAAGTTGTTAGCACAGAAGGTGGTAACAATATGGATTACATGAGCCAGTGTAGTTGTGTCATTCCAATCCAGCCTAGACTCAACCGGTAATATATTGAAGAAACAGGATATAGTGCAGCTGAACTATCTTCAATCCTTAATAATAATATTCCTAGGCTAACTACAGAACAGAAATGTGTTTATGATACCGTAACAAGAGCAGTAATAAACGAAGAGGGCATAGTATATTTTCTCGATGCTCCTGGTGGAACAGGGAAAACAAATCTTACCCAAAGGGATTCTAGCGGAAATTAGAAGAATGGGAAAAAATTCCTTAGCGGTGCCATCTTCAGGTATTGTAGCAACATTACTTCCTGGTGGCAAAACAGCGCACACTGCATTTAAAATTTCTTTGGATTTAAATTGCATTGAAACTCCCGTGTGTGGTGTGTCACCCAATAGCGACAAAGCTAAAGTGCTGCAAGATACCTGTTTAATTGTATGGGATGAGTGCACTATGGCTCATAAGAAAACTATAGAGCCAGTTGATAGGACACTAACAAATTTGCGCAGAAGTAAACGAGTTATGGGTGGGGTAACTGTTGTGTTTTGTGGAGAGTTTCGCCAGTCTTGCCAGTTGTTAGTAGGGGCATAAGAGCTGACGAAGTGAACGCTTCTTTGAAGAGGTCTTTTGTTTTTGGCGACATATCGTTAGGTTAGAATTAACTTTAAATATGAGGGTGCATATGAGTGATAATCTTCAAGCGCAACAATTTTCTACTATCTTACTTGATATAGGAAACGGAAAAGTTCCCGAAAATCAGACTAAAATTATTTTGCCACCCAGCCTTTGCTCTCTGGTCACCAGTGAAGAAGACTTAATACAGTGTTTATGGAAAAACGCCCATATAACACAAAAAGAAAATTCCTGGTTATGTGAGCGGGCAATTTTAACACCTAGGAATGATCACGCCAATATTATTAATGCAAAAATTATTTCTGAAATTGTTGGTAATGTCGTCACTTATTTAGCAATCGACTCAATGGTTGATCAGGACGAAAGCCACTAATTTTCCAGTGGAATTTTTAAATTCGTTGAGTGCTTCTGGTTTTCCAGCATACAGCATTTCGCTAAAGGTTGGTGTACCAATCATTCTCTTGCGTAATTTAAGTCCTCCAAAATTATACAATGGTGCACGTGTTAAGGTCATTAACCTTCAGCAAAATGTCATTGAGGCTGAAATATTATCGGAGTGTGGAAGAAGTGAAAGAGTTTTTATTCCACGCATTCCCTTATTACCCAATAGTTTCCCCTTCCAATTTAAAAGAACTCAATTTCCCGTAAGCCTTTGCTTCGCAATGACCATCAATAAAACTAAACATACTAATATGTATTTAAAATTACTGCGTAAAGTCACTTTTCCACGCGGACGAAGTCGCGGGCACAGCTAGTTATTAATAAGCCTGTGAACATGATGGGTCCAATTTAAAACAGCGGTTTCTCCCATTTGTTTAATTGTAACTACGTCGCAGATACTTTTTTTTCTTTTTTTAAGTATAATAGTTAGCTTAAATGTGCGCCATAACTTATACCAAATTTCATTCTATTATGTTAAATATTTTTATTGAAAAATCTAAGAAAACGTTAGTATAAGAAATCTAACTTCTGATAAAATCTTCATAGGTAAAGACCTAATATTACCCACTTCATGCGAGCCTTAAAACACAACCATTCTCCTAGTTTAGTAGAAGTTTAGTATTCTCGTAAGATAAGCACTCGTGCTTACGTCCTGCGTTTACTTAGTCACGTTGGTTGACGGTATATTTACGTCATAGTCCAGTTTAGTTATAAGTAATAGTTATTTATTTAAGAGCCATGACGTAGTTTTAGTTGATAAAATTTTGGCTTGTAGGTTTTGTAAAGAAATTTAGTTTTACAGATAAATTTGGATTCTCACACTGGGTTGTAAATGCTTGTAAAATCCTTTCGTGGTCATGATTTGGTGTAAACTGTTGTATAGACAGTTCGTGGCGACAAAGCGAAGAATCACTGATTTTCGATCAGAGTAACGAGACAAAACAAAGCGAGAAGAGTATTTAGGCTTCTAACACTAAAAGATGAAACTAAACCTTATAAACCACTTCAACGAATGTACAGCAAAGTTAATATTACCCGTTATAGCCATTCGAGCATTAAAACATAACCATTTCACTAGTTTAGTAGAAGTTTAGTATTCATAAGATAAGCACTCGTGCTTACGTAGTACGTTTACTTAGTCACGTTGGTTGACGGTATATTTACGTCATATTCCAGTTAAGTTATGACGGCTATTTATTAAGAGCCCTAACGCAGTTTTAGTTATTTGTAATTGTAAAGGTTTTATTATTAGATTTACAGACAAATTTTGAATCCCACTCAGGGTAGTAAATGCTTGTAAAATCCTACGTGGTCATGATTTGTTGTAAGCTGTTGTATATAGACAGTTCGTGACAACGAAGCGGAGAATCACTGATTTTCCATCAGAGTGACGAGACAAAACAAAGCGAGAAGAGATTAAGGCTTCTAACACTAAAAGATGAAACTAAACCTTATAAACCACCTCAACAAATATACAGCAATGTTAATATTACCCGTTCTGGCCATTCTAGCTTTAAAACATAACCATTTCACTAGTTTAGTAGAAGTTTAGTATTCATAAGATAAGCACTCATGCTTACGTAGTACGTTTACTTAGTCACGTTGGTTGACGGTATATTTACATCATAGTCCAGTTTAGTTATGACGGCTATTTATTCAAAAGCTTTTACGCAGTTTTAGATAAAGAAAATTTTGGATTGTAGGTTTTGTAAATCAATTTAGTTTACTGACAAATTTCTATTCAGAAGCGGGGAATGTTTGTGAAATCCTACGTGGACATAATTTAGCGTCAACTGTTATATAAAATCATGTCACTTCGTCGTGCCATGCCGTGAAGATATTATAGGCAATTTTTAACTTCAAATAACTACTTAATAAAACAAAACAAATAATTTTTTATTTTTAAAACAATTCTTGCACATTGGGTTCAAAATCCTAAGCCGCGGAGACTTTTACAGAAATTCATTTAACGGACATAAGAGACAAACCAACTAAATGAAATCGTGACCTCAAGCACAGTAGCCACATATTGCCCAAGACAGATTCACTGAAATATTAATTTTAAAAAAGAACATTGACATTTTATAAAAATAGGCACAATAATATTCTACAGGTTATTTTTCTTCGTCTATTTCAAAGTAATCTCAGTGGTTTTAAAAACATTGTGATGACAAATGATATAGCTCATCCCTGAGGGCTTATGACATTAAAGAATTGTTATCTTGCTTATTCTATACAACCTTTATTTATTGTACAGAATACCTTTCGTTTATGTACTTCATAAAATTCATTGTGATGTTATTTATGAACACTTGTACCGTTTAGTTTTTGTTATTTTTACACGTCGCAACAACCAAGCGAAGCCAATATTTTGGTTAATTAACAACAGTTTAACTTTCCTATTTATTTTTTTGCCAAAAATTACACTATCCAGGAATTCTAGAACCAATTCTAACCGGCTTGTTGACCTACACATATCTATAAATAAATTGTAAAGTCTGTTCGCAAGATCAGTAAAATTTTTTATTTACTATCTCTTATTGTTTATTTCTTCCGTGTAGGTAATCTGTAAAACTGCTGGTCCGATTTGGATGGGACTCTCACTGGTAGGTTGCAGAAATATTTGTATATTTACCTGCTATCCAATCATTCAAAATCAAACACGTTCAGCAAGATGTTAGTAACTAAGTACAATACAGCTTTAGAATTTATTCTTTATTTCAATCAAAATAAACATCCATTGTTGAATAAAAGCTGGATTTTACTAACCAGAATGAGCTGCCTCATTCACATGCGTATCGCATATGCTTCCAGTTATGATATCGTTGCAGAGCTGCAGCGCGTGAAATTGTACCAGTAGCGTACTGTCCACTTACATAATGTAAGTACTTACCTACTGAATATTGTAATATAATTTTAAATAAATCCTTAACCTTGAATTTTAAAGCAACCACGACGCAAAGAATCGTTGTTAACCATTAAGACCCATTTGATGAAATAGTAAATTATAAATGCTTATACCTACATATATCTTACATCAAACGGTTTACTAAACTTTGATATAGGTACAACAGAGTATTTCAATTTTAAGGTAAATTACTGAAAATTATTTAAGTAAATGAAGATACTAGGAATTGTTAAATAAGCGAGTTACTAGGAATTTTTAATTTGGTTACGGCTCTGCGTATGAATTCAGACATGATAAATTATTTTAACAACCTCAAGTCATGGCTTGGGGTTTTGTAAAAGTCAACCGTGGCAAAGCTTGTAGATGTTGGATCATAGAAAACAAAAGAAGGAAAGTACTAATAAAATACGTTACCATTCCGTCTGGACGACAAGGTACCTATTGGTATCTATTAGTTTTGTTACTGTAAATTTAATATTGATATATTTTATTGTTGCTATATTATATTTAATTAATTAGTTATATAATTCTGTGTTATATTTTGTAATCTATTTCTTATGTAATTTAATCTATGTGTACAAGTTCAACAAATCTAATAGGTACGGTATGACAGTTCTGACAAATTGAATAATAAGGTTGGGATAAAAAAATCGATTACTATAGGGTAAGGTTGCGACTATTGGACCACTTAATTTTAAACAGACCTGGTATCTAAAATAGAGCCTTAAATTAAACAAAATCTGTGTAAACGAGTAGTCTGTATATTCAATTATTGGTAACTAGCATAATTAAGTTAATTTTATTATGTATATAGTCACAAAAGAAGAAAATAAAACTTTGTGATGGTTTCCTTGTTTGAACCACCGTCTCTTTCATCGGACCACTTAGTTGCTATAATTGGACTTAGGGCATTATAGGCGGCTGGTCCATTCAAGGTGCATGTAAAAAAATTAAAGTAAAATATTATTTTTATTAAATTTCTTTTATTTTCGAAAATAACTAGATAGTTACATTAATTAGTCGCCTCTAATTATATTTCTTTTTTTGGCATGCAAAATCACAAAACTATTTTAGGTACGTCAAATCTTCTATTTAGCGTCGCTTTTGGCACTCGAAACATTCTGATAACCTAATTCAATCCAACTTCTTTTTTCCCTAAGCTAGTTTCATACTCGCCTCTCTCTCTTCCTTTTTTTCCTTGCTAAAATAAAAAGATTTTTTTAAATAACACACATTATTGAAGTTGCCATGCTTGGACCGGTTCAATGAAAGAGCATCGTGCCAGTCCATTGATAGAAACTCACTGACATCCACTGAAATATTTATTTTAAAAAAAATAGCACGTTACTCAACAAAAATATAGGATAGTATGTATTCTTAATTACTGTACTATACTAGTAAAAAAAATCACATTAAAATAATAAATATAACAGTACTTACAAGCTATTATTTGCCGCGTAAAAATTATATTTGAGGTCCGAGAAACAAAGCGAAGTACGTCCATTCTTCATGCTGCCTGCTGCGGCACTGGAGGTTGGAGGGCAGTGTGGGGGGTTGTAAAACTATCGTTTCGATGCAAATACCGGGTTCAAATATGAATAGATCGCGAAATATTGAAGTGGTCCAAACAAAGCGCTAGTCCAATGATCGCAACCTTACCCTAATATCCGAAACTTAAGAGATCGATTACTATAATATCCGATTTTTAAGACAATCTCATTATATAAATTATTAAATAAATTATTAGTAAAGGGTATTGATCCTTACTTGATTAACTTTGTAAAAAAACACCACATATTGCAAATTCTCTAGTTTTTACATCAATATGCACACTTTGATATGGATAAAAATTTCTGGAAAATAGCATTAAACGGTAATGCAATAGAAAACACGTAAATTACTTTGATTTAACCACTATCTTTCTTAAATTTTAAATAAGTAAATGTAATTTTTCCAACGTCAAATTTCACAGATCTAAATTAATTTCACCATTTGACATAATTTGTAGCCCCCTTACTCATAAACGCGTCTTAAATTTAATCAATGTTTAGTGAGATTTTTATTATGAAAACCAATCTTATACTAAACAAAACCGTAAGAATTTAAGCTAATAATAAATTAATTGGCTAAAATTTAAGAGGCGTTTATGAGTAAGGGGGCTAATTCTAGAATTTTGTCTCATGTTTTGTGAATACATTTCTCAAAGGTTAAATACTAAAGTCTTTAGTCTGTGGTTGACACGACCCCATAGTTGTTTACCTTTATATTCAAGTTGTAATAAATAAACAGTAGTATTAGATCTAGTACTTTTAGAAAATAAAAAATAATTCTAAACATTACTTTTATTTTAATTATAATTAATTAAATAAAAGTAATGTTTAGGATTTTTTTCACTTACTACTAAGACCTTAATAGGTTGCCTCCCATCACCTTCGACCACGTCGAGTAATAGTTATAAGTAATAGTTAGTTACGTGTCTAACGATAATAACGATTTAACGTATATGTAAACGATTTTTTTGCATACAAGAAGTGTATCCGAAGAGTCGCAACACTACGAGCAGTGACCTAACTACGTGACTTTGCAATGAGGTCAAGAATAGAACTATTAGATATTATTTACTATGTAAATATGCGTTATTTTGCTTTGTTTGAAAGTTTTCAATTAAATTTATATAATAAGAATTGTACATTTTTAGATACAATAATAAAATCTTTCTAAATTCATGGTTTTACGAAAAAGGATTTCGAAACAGACTAATGTACGTATGAACAAAGTTGTTTCAGTTTGAAAAATATGAAACGTCATACTGTATCTTCTAGATTTGTTGAACTGTAATAATGGATGTCGTTTAATTAATGTAATTGGTCTATCCGATTTAATTTAACTAAAATTAATAAATCAAAAATAAATAAATGCCTTAATTCTCTGTGATTAGAATCTTGCTCTTCATTATCACACTATTGCTTGACGATCTTGGTCCAGATGCTGTTCGTTATAATAATAAAAAAAATCAAATTTATAACAAAAAATATTTCTAGGGGTACAAATCAGTCTTTTCAAAAAAGTATCTACTATGTACAGAATTTCTCTCCGTGTGGTGACGGAGTAAGAATACAGTGTGTCACCACCCCATCTCATCCGAACCGACTAAGGGACTATCCGTGAATATTATCTTTACATAATAAAAAGAAGGAAAACTTGAAATAAAACCCTATACCAATCCGTTTGGCCATCGTGGTATTAGTAGGCCAAGTATCCCTCCGTCACTGGAGGAAGCCCGTCCCTGCAGTGGGACATTAATGGGCTGTTATGATGATGTTCAGAATTTACAGCAGATTCTAATTCCCGTCAGTGTTTTGAAAACTTTAAAGTATGTAGTTCATAAACACATCGTTATGTAAACTTCTTAGTTTAGTTCAAATGTCATTATTTATTATCTTTTTAACTTCGAGACTGTGACTCCAAAGAGTTTAAATTAACGGATTAACTTTAGTTTGATTCGTTTCCTTGGAATGTTTCAGTTAAAGTTTGGTCTTGTAGCCCCGCCATGTAAACTAAGTATGTATAAGTACTTAGTTTGTAATTAAATCTTCATTTTATTCAATTTACTTTCATGATAGGTTACTAGCGTTCACTAGCATACACCAGTGACAATATTTATGTTATGAGAAGTGTGTATAAAAATATTGTAATGTTTTTTTCTGTCCGTGTGGTGACGGAGTAAGAATACAATATGTCACCACCCCATCTCATTCCATGGGTGTCGTAAAAACCGAGTAAGGGACTATCCCTCAATATTATCCTTACGAAATAAAAAGAAGGAAAACTTGAAATTAAACCCTATACCAATCCGTCTGGCCAGCGTAGTATTAGTAGGCCAAGTATCCCTCCGTCACTGGAGAAAGCCCGTCCCTGCAGTGAGACATTAATGGGCTGTTATGATGATGTACAGAATTTACAGCTCGATAAATTCTAATACCCGTCAGTGTTTTCAAAACTTTAAAGTATGTAGTTCATAAACACATCGTTATGTAAACTTCTTAGTTTAGCTCAAATGTCATTATTTATTATCTGTAACTTCGAGACTGTGACTCCAAAGAGTTTAAATTAACGGTTTATTTTTTATTTAGTTTAATTCGTTTCCTTGGAATGTTTCAGTTAAAGTTTGGTCTTGTAACCCCGTCATGTAAACTAAGTATAAGTACTTAGTTTGTAATTAAATCTTCATTTTATTCAATTTACTTTCATGATAGGTTACTAGCACACACCAGCAACAATTTTTTTATGTTATGAGAAGTGTGTATAAAAATATTGTAATGTTTTTTTCTGTCCGTGTGGTGACGGAGTAAGAATACAATATGTCACCACCCCATCTCATTCCATGGGTGTCGTAAAAACCGAGTAAGGGACTATCCCTCAATATTATCCTTACGAAATAAAAAGAAGGAAAACTTGAAATTAAACCCTATACCAATCCGTCTGGCCAGCGTAGTATTAGTAGGCCGAGTATCCCTCCGTCACGGGAGGAGGCCCGTCCCTGCAATGGGACATTAATGGGCTGTTATGATTAATGTTTTTTACCTTATAAAAATATTACATAGTAAGTAATTTTGCAAAATTATTTGGTTTAAAGAATTATTTTCATAGGTAACATTATTGCATTGTCATTCACGTCATACAGGTTAATAACACGCTGCAGTAATTTTTCATTTTAGTACTATAATATTTTTTTAACAAATCCCGCATTTACATAAATACAGCTATTTTTTCTTTAAAAAATAACTCTTTTTGATTTTTATTTTTTTACCAGTTTTGCTTCATCCCTGAACGAGGGTTGCTCCAGTAGTAAACACTGATATGATGAAAAAATCTATTTACCGATGTTTGAGTGGCTCCACTAATTAGCTACGGATCTCGCCATGGTACTTAATGTCAACTTTAACGTATAGTATTTTCTCTTCTTGGTTTCTATTTTACAAGTGATAGTGGTACCATAATGTATAGACTATCGAACCTTTCCTAACAGCCCATTAATGTCCCACGGCAGGGACGGGCCTCCTCCCATGACGGAGGGATACTTGGCCTAATAATACCACGCTGGCCTGACGGATTGGTATAGGGTTTAATTTCAAGTTTTCCTTCTTTCTATGTACAGGTAATATTCACAGATAGTCCCTTAGTCGATTTCTACGACACCCATGGGATAAGATGGGGTGGTAACATATTGTATTCTTACTCCGTCACCACACGGATTTACCTTTACCTTTAATTACCGGATTTACCACCATTAACTACAATATACAGTACATACTAAAAATCACAAATACAAAATAAAAAATCACGTCGAGTAAAGATCGTGTCATGTTTGTTGTATTTTATTTTCACAAGTTAATCACTCGAGTCAGTGCCTCAACAAATAAACGTTCGAAACGACGACATAAATCGGTTTCCAAACGAGAAATATGGCGACCGACGCGACGGTAGCTCAAGCGAGAAAATAGAACAACGCACACCAATTAAATGTTGCCTAAATAATTGAATGAAACTTTTTCACAACATTTATTATATAATGCTACGTTCAGAATCGTAAACATTTCAATTAACAAAGTATTAAACCTCTGTGGTGCTGTATGTTTTTTTATATAGTCCTTGTGATTTACTTAGAGTTAGCTTAGATAGAATTCTAATAAGTCTAACTATTTAGGTGGATTGTAGTATTTAATATCAAAAACACTTCATAGGTATCAAATCAAATCAAATATCATTTATTCAAAGTAGTACAATAATATTGTATCTTTTTGACGTCATCTAACACTACTTAATCTAAGTTTATAAACATTTCAAAGTTTAGAAAACTTTACCACCGCTTCCAAAGCGCTAGTAGAGAAGAAGCGGTGTAACAAACTCTACTGCTGCATTTCCTTGACGTCATTTTATTTAGTATCATTAGGTAACTGTAAAAAGGTGCTGCACATTGTATACCATATATAATCATTAGGTATTAACTATTAGGTATTAGGTAAAAACTGAATTGAAAACTTAGGTACTCCTCTACAGTCAGTTATTGACGCATTTAATTATTTTGTAATAATTGAAGCAGATATTATTATTAACCAAACAATTGTATGAATATAATCTTAGTTATACTATTTTATTATAAGCTAGTAATGTCATTTGCAATATGTCTCCAGCCAGCTCTTCATGGCAGGATTAACGTGAATGCAGATTATGTAACGCTTGGCCGCTCAAATTTATGAAACTGTCCGAAATACTGTTTGCTCTATGAACTAAGATTCATTAAATTTTGGTGAAAGCATACCAGATGCTTGAGAAAGGAACATTTTAGTTAAATTTATATTACTTACTTATGTTTTTTTTTCAAGTCTCTCGTGTTCAAAATCTTAGAATAGACACTTGGATTTCTATAAAATGACTTTAATTGTGAGATTTTTCTCAATCTGAAAGTTAAACTTAGTCAAACGTAAAATTGTTAATAATAACTATAAACGCCCCCTGTTGCAAATTGCTTACAGATAGGACTGTTACGAAGATGTCTCAAGTTTACTTAATCAAAAGTATGTGTCACAAAAGATTTTTTTAGATGTATTTAGGTATTATACGAATAGCTGTAAACATATTAATTGAAATAAAGATTTACAACAACTAAGCCACGCTATTCGTCAAAGGCGATATCATGCAAAAATAAATGCAAACTTTACTCCAGCTCAGCTTTAAACTATGCATACATTTTTGCCATTAGAATTCTCGCTGTAAAAGGTGTCAATGTAAATGAAATGGACAGAAGTGGTACAGTCAGAGATTTGAGCGATACATTACATGGATACTTAGGCAAAGTGGCGAACGTTGGCGTTTCTTAAATTAAAAAAAAACCTCGTTTCAGTGAACTTGTCAACGATGTAGATTGTATTACTATTTTGTGGAGGTGGCATTTTTAATCTGTGATATACTTTAAAGTAAATTATTTTGCCAGTTTTTTGAATAACAACTTGTATGTAAGTGTATTGATAAAACACTAAGTTTAATAATATGGCTGTGTTACGAAGTCCTACAAGTTTCTAATGTTGGCAACATAAGGCTGCGTGCATTATACAACAACACAACTTATTACACACAAATAATTTGTCCTGAGCCTAGTTAAACTCTATGTCCGTTACTTCAATGTTTATTAAAGTTCCCGCGTCAAAGTGCATGAACCCTAAAACAATGACAAACCACGTAAGTATAGATATTAGTAAAGCTTACTTTGACGACCTCTGTGGGGTAGTGGTTATATAACATGACTGCTACGCAGAGGTTTCGGGTTCGATTCCCGCTCAATGCAAATCTTTGTGTGCATCAACATGATTGTTTGCATTGGTCTGGTTATTTTCTATGTATAATATGTACGTATTTACAAAAAAGAAAGTATTTATGTATTATGTATATCCTTTGTCTAGTACCCATAGTAGAAGCTCTGCTTGGGACTAGATGGCGATGTGTGGAAGTGTGAGGAATATTTATATTTATTTACTTCCTTATCGCACGTGATGCAACTGTTATTATTTATATACAAAAGAGCTTTAAACTTATAAGAATAATTTAAACACTGTACAAATAAAGTGACAGCAGTTGTCAAAGATTAACACCTCATAGCACATCCATGTAGAATGAAAGTAGTCGAACGTTTGACGTCACGGTTCGTTATCCTGCCTGCCATTACGCTCCTCATCAAATTTCCACTTTATTCCCCTTGCCATTACATTACATATCAAATAATTTTTATCTACATCCCATAGCTTAGTGATTAATCTTGATCCTATGTTATTGTGTTAGGAACGAAGTTTTTGTTAGTGGTAAATGTACCGAAAAATATATTATTTATCTAACTTTGTTTATGTTACTTGTTTGGCAAGTTAATCTAATATAATGCATGCGATATATTGTAGTTATACTCATCATCGTATCAGACGAGTGTTCTGTTCTATCAAGCTTGAGGCTTAAAATATCGTCCTCGCATTTAACCTTTAAGACAATGAAACTCCTTAGAGAAGAAAGACAATGGAAAAAATTGGTACTCGAGGCGGGACTCGAACTCGCGTCTCTGGACTATACGCGTCCATCGCCATGACTACTAGGCCACCCGAGCATCTTATAGTTAAAAAAAATATAATTATGTAATTTAATGAAACTCCTTTCCCTAAATGATCAGTGATGAGAACACTTTACTTGTATCTGTGGACCACGTTTACCTATATAATACGAATTTTATTAATTAATGACTACCATGTCTGCGTTTGCTCATAATTTTTGGATTTGGATGTACGTTGTCCCCTATAAACAGTTTAGTCAATTCTACAAGGCAGCCTTAAAATACAGCTAATCCATCAATTAAATTCAATATTGTTTTTAAACGAAGTTCCCCCACTTCCTCCACTACTTATATCCGTTAAGTTTGTCCGCACTAACATCAACAAGTTATCGTATCAAGAATAATATAAATTCATTGAAGTAAACTAAATGCATTTGGAACGTAAACAGGTATCTAGAAATAGCTTATAAATAATTTAAAGACAGTTCACCCGTGTGGGGGGGTAGCTATGTAAACTGAATTAATAGACTGCTCAAGCTACGTGAAACATGCACTGACCTCGTCACAGGGCTGCCACAATTATAATAATAATTATGTGATGTAAGAAAAATTATCAAAGGATATGAGGCCCTTAAGAATAATGTTTTTCCGTGTGGTGACGGAGTAAGTATACAGTGTATCATCACCCCATCTCATTCCATTGGTGTCGTAAAAACTATTATCTTTACGAAATAAAAAGATTTTCTTCTTTTTATTTAATTATTGATATTAAACCCGACACCAATCCGTCTGGCCAGCGTGGTACTAGTAGGCCAAGTATCCCTCCGTCACGGGAGGAAGCCCGTCCCTGCAGTAGGATTGCAGTAGGAAACCCTATACTAATCTGTCCAGACAGATGAGATGAGGTGGTGACATATTGTATTCTTACTCCGTCACCACACGGATAAGTTTTTATAGTATATAGTTTAATTATATCTAAAGCTTTTAATTATAACAATAGCTTGCAGACATTTTTATGGTATTTGACAATGTAACAAAGTCAAATGGTTATGTTTGGAAAGATTGTGAATTTGTTGCAGTGTTATATTAGTCATCTAGTATAGCCATAATGATATTGTAGCTAGTATTGTCTTCTTTGTTTTATTTTTCGGTTTGAACTGAGTGAAGATCACAAAACACGTGTGAAGTGTGAGTATTGTCCCTGTTTTGTCAGACCGTTGGTACCGAAATCCTGACCAATCCATAATTTTCAACTCCAAAATATAATTCGATAATTTAGATAGTCCACAGCCCTATTGAATGTGTCATGTGTGTACATGTTGTGTAGCAATGATATCACACGAACGAGATAACTTTGTGGGCTTTGTTGCTTACGAATTAAAGGGAATGGCTTGCTTGGCTTTTGGTTTTGACTCGCCTTGAGTGATAGACTAGTGTACGCTGCGAATTTCATTTTACTAATGGTTTTTGATTTGATGTAACTGTAGTATGGTTGCCAGTGATAGAGCTGTATGACTGTAATTATTAATATTAATTAAAAGTACTGTGTAAATGTCTAAAGCCCGATTTACACATCGACAAGTACAGTAGCGAGTTAAGTAGTAAGTTGTTGATTAAGTTGATAGTACGAAGTAGCTCCCTCTCTCGCGTCTCGCACACTTAACTCGCCAAAAAATAGGATGGAGATCTATTTAAATCAACTTAATCAACAACTTACTATTTAACTCGCTTGTGTCACATAATCAAGTAACCAATAAGGTCTAAGCTTGATTACTTTGTCTTTGAAATTGTGTTCCAAATTGTACAAAACGTAAAGATACTGTGCTAATGAAAATTCTACTTAAAAGACCTGAAATATTACGTAACTTTGGACACATTTATAAAGGTACAGAACACCTCAGAATACTTTAACAAGAATTTAAAGAAGCTCTTTTATAATATCACGGAGGCAGCCATTTTTAAAAAGTCTACCAACATGTTATCTGTTTCATTTAAGAAAGAGGGTTTTCAGTTGCTCTTTTTCAAGAGATAGAGGCCAATATAGTGAGTGTCGCCCCTTTGACGGTTCCGTAATTACCCTTATAACTTTTTCTTTATAAACCACAATTTTCATCGTGCAGTAAGTAAGACCACAATTTAACTAGTTCACACAATTTAATTAGACACTGAAAGTAATAATATACAGTATAACCCGCTTAAGACGATTTTCCAGGGACTCCACCAAAAACGCGTCTTAAGCGAGAAAGCGTATTAAGCGGGATAGGAAAAAAAAACGTGCTACATTTATTATGTTTTTTGTTCTTATTATTTGAAATTATAAACCTACATTCAATACATTATTAAAAATAATCACTTATTTTAGTTTGACAGAAAGATTTTGATGCATTAGCAATTACAGGATTTTCAACTTTTGCACCGCGTCATCACTTTCATCCAAAGAAGCAACTTATTCATTCATTAAATCATTAATAGCCGATAATGCCTGACTCATCTTCGTCCTCATCATTATCAGTTAGGCATAGGGGCCTCGTTTTGTGTTATTCACATCCTCAATAAGATATTGATTGAATTTCGTTCGTGCTACATTGTCATCAATGGAAGAATATCCAGCCTGAATATTTAGCCACGTTTTCCTGAATCCTGGTATCTCAGGAAGAAGCACCCGAGTTCTTTTTTCAGCACGACGTCAACCACATTATTTCAAGAACCGGCTTTCTTAAAACAACTTTAAAAGGGCCCCACGGCTGGCCTCGAGTGCGGTTGTAGGGCCTGAGCGCGGGCGTATTAAACGGGATGACGAATCGTATTAAGCGTTAAGAAATGTATGAAAATATGTCTCAAATTGCAGGGACCGGCGTAAAAAGGCGTATTATGCGTGAAATCGTATTAAGCGTGATCGTATTAACCGGGTTCTACTGTATATGTGTATATATAAATATGTGTGGTGACGGAGTAAGAATACAATATGTCACCACCCCATCTCATCCCATGGGTGTCATTGAAACCGACTTAGGGACTATCCGTGAATATTACCTTTACATAGAAAGAAGGAAAACTTGAAATTAAACCCTATACCAATTCGACTGTCCAGCGTGGTATTAGTAGGCCAAGTATCCCTCCGTCACGGGAGGAGGCCCGTCCCTGCAGTGGGACATTAATGGGCTGTCATGATGATACTTAAAGCATCTTTTTTACTTCAAATTGAAAATATGCAATTAAAATACACAACATTTATTTAGACTACAGTTTTCACATTCACTGATGTAAACAATGTTATTTGTTAATTGGACCAAAAGTATTTTAGCATTATTGGCTTTTCATTTACATTTTCGTCATATTTTATACATAAGATAAATTTGCTGTTGATTATGTTGTGTTATCACTAGTAATAAATTAATATTGTTTGAATAATTTAAATTGTAATATTACTAGTATTCGCCCGCGACTAAACTATTGCGGACACAAGCCAAGATTAGTTTCAGAGTCAGTTAATAATATTATTACGTACTTATATCTATTATAAAACTCAAAGGTGACTGACATAGTGATCTATCAACGCACAGCCCAAACCACTGGAGGGATCTAGCTGAAATTTGGCATGCAGGTAGATATTATGATGTAGGCATCCGCTAAGAAAGGATTTTGATGAATTCTACCCCCAAGGGGATAAAATAGGGGATGAAAGTTTGTATGAAACTTTGTCAATTTTAAACCGGTCGGATTGAAACTTTGCATGCAAATAGTTACTATGACGTAGGCATCCCTTTAGAAAGTACTTTATTAAATGCACCCTCTATAGGGATAAAATAGGGAACGAAAGATTGTGTGAAACTTTCTCAATTTTAAACCGATCGGATTGAAACTTTGCATGCAAATAGTTACTATGACGTAGGCATCCCTTTAGAAAGGACTTTATTAAATGCACCCTCTATAGGGATAAAATAGGGAACGAAAGATTGTGTGAAACTTTCTCAATTTTAAACCGATCGGATTGAAACTTTGCATGCACATAGTTACTATGACGTAGGCATCCTCTAAGAAAGTACTTTATTAAATTCACCCCCTATAGGGATAAAATAGGGAACGAAAGTTTGTGTGAAACTTTCTTAATTTTAAACCCGATCGGATTGAATATTTGCATGCAAATAGTTACTATGACGTAGGCATCCCTTTAGAAAGGACTTTATTAAATGCACCCTCTATAGGGACAAAATGGGGAACGAAAGATTGTGTGAAACTTTCTCAATCTTAAACCGATCGGATTGCAACTTTGCATGCACATAGTTACTATGACGTAGGCATCCCCTTAGAAAGGACTTTATTAAATTCACCCCCTATAGGGATAAAATAGGGAACGAAAGTTTGTGTGAAACTTTCTCAATTTTAAACCGATCGGATTGAAACTTTGCATGCACATAGTTACTATGACGTAGGCATCCCCTTAGAAAGGACTTTATTAAATGCACCCTCTATAGGGATAAAATAGGAAACGAAAGATTATGTGAAACTTTCTCAATTTTAAACCGATCGGATTGAAACTTTGCATGCAAATAGTTACTATGACGTAGGCATCCCTTTAGAAAGGACTTTATTAAATGCACCCCTATAGGGATAAAATAGGGAACGAAAGATTGTGTGAAACTTTCTCAATTTTAAACCGATCGGATTGAAACTTTGCATGCACATAGTAACTATGACGTAGGCATCCCCTTAGAAAGGACTTTATTAAATTCACCCCCTATAGGGATAAAATAGGGAACGAAAGTTTGTGTGAAACTTTCTCAATTTTAAACCCGATCGGATTGAATATTTGCATGCAAATAGTTACTATGACGTAGGCATCCCTTTAGAAAGGACTTTATTAAATGCACCCTCTATAGGGACAAAATGGGGAACGAAAGATTGTGTGAAACTTTCTCAATCTTAAACCGATCGGATTGCAACTTTGCATGCACATAGTTACTATGACGTAGGCATCCCCTTAGAAAGGACTTTATTAAATTCACCCCCTATACGAATAAAATAAGGAAAGAAAGTTTGTGTGAAACTTTCTCAATTTTAAACCGATCGGATTGAAACTTTGCATGCACATAGTACCTATGACGTAGGCATCCCCTTAGAAAGGACTTTATTAAATTCACCCCCTATAGGGATAAAATAGGGAACGAAAGTTTGTGTGAAACTTTCTCAATTTTAAACCAGATCGGATTGAATATTTGCATGCAAATAGTTACTATGACGTAGGCATCCCTTTAGAAAGGACTTTATTAAATGCACCCTCTATAGGGACAAAATAGGGACCGAAAGATTGTGTGAAACTTTCTCAATCTTAAACCGATCGGATTGCAACTTTGCATGCACATAGTTACTATGACGTAGGCATCCCCTTAGAAAGGACTTTATTAAATGCACCCTCTATAAGGATAAAATAGGGAACGAAAGATTGTGTGAAACTTTCTCAATTTAAAACCCGATCGGATTATATAGTTACTATGACGTAGGCATCCCTTTAGAAAGGACTTTATTAAATTCAACCCCTATAGGGATAAAATAGGGAACGAAAGTTTGTATGAAGCTATGTCAATTTTAAACCGATCGGATTGAAACTTTGCATGCACATAGTTACTATGAATTTTGATCAATTCTACCCCTAAAAGAGTAAAATAGGATGAAAGTTTGTTTAAATGATCTTACATTTTCGAATGATTGAACTGAAATCAAAGATTAGCTACTATGATGAAGACGACCGCTAATATAGGATTTTGATCAATTCATATTGGGACGTCACGTCTCAGCTGCCAAAAATTCAATGAAGTAACGACTCAGCAGTTAAAATTCTATGACGTAACGACAAAGTTGTCAAACAAAAAACCCGCTAAAATTTTATGATGTCACGTCTTATCTGTCAAAACTTCTATGTCGTCAGGAATTATCTGTCAAAGACGTCACGTCTCAGCTGTCAAAAATTTTATGACGTCACGACTTAGCTGTAAAAAAAATCCCACCTAAACTTTATGACGTCACGACGTAGGTACAGAGCTGTCAAAAAAAAATTCCTGCCAAAATTATATGACAGTCCAAAAAAATCCTGCCAAAGTTCTATGACGTCACGTCTTATCTGTCAGAATTCCTATGACGTCACGACTCAACTGTCAAAAAAACTGTGACGTTAAGAATCATCTTTCCAAAATTCTGTGACATTACGACTTAGCTACTCTACGCATTCCTTAGAAAAATGGTTTTGGCATACAGGCAGACAGACGGACAACAAAGTGATCTCATAAGGCTTCCGGTTTTGTTTAAACATAATTTATAATAATACTTTTTAACGCGAGCAAAGCCGCGGGCAAAAGCTAGTCTGCTTATAATTGTAATATCTATATTGAGACTTTCCGTATTGTTAAATTATTGCTCATAATTAGTTTGATAAAACCAAAAAGTTTGACTAACCTTAATAACTTAACTAAAAATCTAATGGCCCCTTAAACGACGATTTACTAGTCATGGTGATCCCTTAATTTTGGAGACATTCACCATATTAATTTTTATTGTCGTCAAATCTCGACATTCCTAGGTAACTAGGTAGGATAGACGATAGGTTTATATTCTTCCTATAAGTTGATTTTTTTATCTTTACTAAGCTATGCATAATGGTTGGCGAAACAAATATTTTTTCTTTCCTTCAAGAAAATAAACTCTGCTTCTGCATCATTCGAAAAAATCGCGTTCACATTGGAAAATAAAAAGCGGCAGTATAACGTGTTTCAGTGATACTTTTTGTTGTACCCTAAAATTTGTTGTAGACGGTACATAAGTAGGTACGATGTGAAAGTTATTATTATTAATGAGATTACACGAACTGTCTCCCGTGTCGGTACAAGATAAATGTTCTTCTTTAATATAAACAACGAGGGATGAGATTTCTTTGTAATATCAGACTTGAAATGTAAAGATATTTGTTTTACATTAAGATTTTAGATAAGGGATGTTGGATTTCATTAAAATTGGCCTTATTTTTTTATTTGCTTTGAATGTTGATTGTTTGTTTTAGTATTATTAGACTTTAATTTCTTGGAAATAAATTTATATCAACTTATTTTATCTTTTTGAGTTTTAATATTACTTTTTACATTAGCTACGTCACCTAGTCCCAAGCAAAGTAGAGCTTGTGCTAAGAGAGAGCTTCTAGTACGAAATGAGTAATTTTACTTATTTCTTTTGTATTGCTGTGGTGTCTGAGACGGGTGCTTAGCGCAGGCACAGCAAGAAAGGGCGTTTAAAAAAAGAAATACGCAGGGCTATTAGGTCCTTAAACGAAAAATAAATAAAAAAAATATTTTTGTCTTTTCTATTAACATAATACTTATAATAAAAATAATGCTTGCCTCCGCCTGATAAGTCCGTCAATTATGATAATTTTAGAATTTAAAATATCCTTTATCAGGGGCTTAATTATTTAAATATAAAGAAAGCTTTATCCCATTAAAAAGGGGCTCTGTCCTAATAACATAATCCCAATAATAGGCACAAATAATGTAAAATTAATGTATGGAAATCAGCTACATGATGGTTTAAGAAATAAGATTTTACTGATTACATTTTAAAATATTTTCCCTGGTGTCTCTCCACTGGGCGAGCGCAGTGGAGAGACACCAGGGAAAATATCGAGAGAAGAGATCGAGACGAGTCTCGATCTTCCACCTGTCATAAAGCTGCTATTCAATATTTTAGAACACTTCGATACCGTTATATGGCTTTATAAAAAAGTACTCATTTCTTAGAGCTTTAGGTTCCTTTAAGGTGCTTACAGCTAGTTGCAATTACTGATTTATAAACCATATCGTTTGTTGAGCTACATCAGCTAGGTCATTCCATAGATGAGTGACCGATACTTCGTAGCGCTTCCTGGCTTCGGAGGTTACACACGGCTTTAATAACAGCCACCAGGTGATTACCTGAAAAACGATAAAGATTTCTCCAAGGCATTATATTAATAAAACATCCAATAATCTTTACTTTAAAATGATTACTAGTTTACTACTGCTCTACCAACGAGGTTGTTGATAATAAATATCTGTTAAAAATGCACGAACACGCTTCAGAAGGGGTTATGCATAATACTGGTTTTCCAATACACTGTATGTGTTTAGTGTTTTAACTTAAATATGCGGTAAGTTTTTCATTGGTTTAAAGTTAGCTTAAAACTAAGGTCTGCATACTCTGCTGGGAAGTTTGCAGAATTGTGTATGAATTATTTATAAGCCAATTTATGCATATTCACATTTGTATAATAACTTGTGTTTTCTTTTGTAAGTTTATTAGGTTATTTTGTTTTATGTTAAAGGTAGTTTTGTAAGTTATTTAAGTTTATGGCATACTTAGTGGTCAGTAAATATGATTGCACAGCAGTACACTACTAAAGAATTTAGTCTTGGGTTAGAAAGAAGGTCTCGGTCGATGAAAATATTTATGAGCATAAACTTTAATGTTTGCTTTAGTTTAGTTATTCTTAGATGTATTTAATATAATAAAGATACAAATAGTGAACTAGTATGTAAAGTATTTTTATAGTTAGTTAACAGCAAATCACGTGACCTTTATACATTGACATATGTTTTTTGATTTTAATGTAAACAATTAAATTTTTCGAAAAAATAAATAGCATCAAGTAAATTAATAAATTAATTATTAATAAATTTGATTTTATTCGTAATAAAATGTTATATTTATACAAGAAAAGTTTCTTCATACAAATAGGCACAAACATCGAAAATATATTCTTAAAAAGAAACATAATTTTCATGCCTTTGTGATTACATAAACAAAATGGTAGCATGTATACTGGGTATTAAATTGGATGGCTTCCAAGCTATTTGTTAATATAAATAATAACCAACAAAGATCTCGTCGACTGATCAGAAAACGGTAGAGATTCTTCAATTATCTGTCTTTTGAAACTAAATATTTCGTTTCATTTAAATACTATAATAAAAAGCGCAGAGTGGGGAGACCCATCACACGGTGGACCGACGACCTAGTTAGGACGGCGGGAAGCCGATGGATGAGGGAGGCCCAGGCCAGGACCGCACAAGGTGGCAATACTTGGAGGAGGCCTATGTTCAGCAGTGGACGTGGATTGGCTGATATGAAGATGATGATGATAAAATACTATAATCACATGACTTTTTTTATAAGTGTGCCTCGTTATACAAGGACTTTTATCAAAATAAATTAACAGACAAACACCCTAGGCTTACAACATTTAAGAAGCATAACCTGTATCCAATTCGAACAATCAACCGCTTCAACGATGTCACATTTAAATTGCGTAAGCAGTTTTGTGAGGCAATGACCTATATGCTTAACTAGCTGTAGCCCGCGGCTTCGCTCGCGTTCAGAAGTATTATGATTAATTAGGCTTTTTTTTTGTTTAGCGTGTGTAAAAATAAGGAGCTTACAAAACTTCTTTGTACACATATTCTTAATAAAAATAAATAAAATGATAAAATAACTTGTTCAATCCATACAAAGTTATCATCATCATCATATCAGCCAATCGACGTCAACTGCTGGACATAGGACTTCTCCAAGTATTGCACCTTATGGGGTCCTGTGCCTCCCTCATCCATCGGCTTCCAGCCGTCTACAACAGCGCTGTCGCCGGTCGCCATTCCAGAATCTTTCTGCCCAAACAGCTGTCGGTTCTCCGCGATATGTGCCCTGCTTTTCGTACTTTAACCGGTTATGTCGGTTACTTTGGTTCTCTTGCGGATCTTCTCATTTTTGATTCGATCACACAGGAAAACTTCCAACATAGCTCTCTCCAATGCCCCTGAGTGACCATGAGCTTTCTGAGTAGACCCATAGGTCAGGCTACAACATAGCTCTCTCCATTGCCCTTGAGTGACCATGAGCCTTCTGAGTAGGCCCATAGGTCAGGCTACAACATAGGTCTCTCCATTGCCCTCTAAGTGATCATGATTCTTCTAAGTAGGCTTATAGGTCAGGCTACAACATAGCTCTCTCCATTGCCATCTGAGTAACCATGAAGCTTCTGAGTAGGTCCATAGATCAGGCTACAACGTAGCTCTCTCCATTGCCCTCTGAGACACCATGAGCCTTCTGAGTAGGTCCATAGATCAGCCTACAACATAGCTCTCTCTATTGCCCTCTGACAGACCATGATTCTACTGAGTAGGCCCATAGGTTAGGCTACAACATAGGTCTCTCCATTGCCCTCTGAGAAACCATGAGCCTTTTGAGTAGGCCCATAGGTCAGGCTACAACATAGCCCTCACCATTGCCCTCTGAGTGACCATGATTCTACTGAGTAGGCCCATAGGTTAGGCTACAACATAGGTCTCTCCATTGCCCTCTGAGAAACCATGAGCCTTCTGAGTAGGCCCATAGGTCAGGCTACAACATAGCTCTCTCCATTTCCCTCTGAGTGAACATGAACCTTCTAAGTAGGCCCATAGGACCTCAAATTTTTTAATTTTTTTATCATATCTTGATGTTATAGCCTTTCTCGATAAACGGTCTATCCAAAACTGAAAACTAAATTCAATTCGAAGAAGTAGTTCCTGAGATTAGCGCGTTCAAACAAACACACAAACACTGTAGTGGGACATTAATGGGCTGTTATGATGAAATAAGTTGACAATTACGAATTTAAGCTCTCTAGATATATCAGACCCACAGCTAAAAAACCGGTCAAGTGCGAGTCTGACTCGCGCACCGAGGGTCCTGTACAAACCTATTTATTTTCCCGCCAAATTGTGATAACGTCAGGATTCAGCTGTTTAAATACTATTTTTCCCGCCAAAATTCAATGACGTCACGACTTAGCTGTCAAAATATATTTTCCTGCCAAAATTCTGTGACGTCACGACTCATCTGTCAAAAATTCTATGACGTCACGCCTATCTGTCAAAATTGACAGCTGTCAAAAGTGACAGAGGTATCAAATATTTTCCCGCCAAAATAATATGACGTCACTAAATTCGACCATTTAGTTCCTGTTTCAGCCACAAAACCAATCTAAATTAGTGTTTTGGTTTTTATCACTTCACATTAAGTCATAGCACTTCGGACTCTGGCAGAATTGTCGACATCGGCATAGTTTGCCATATAAAAGAAAGAAGAAGAAGAAGAATATGACGTCACAAATCATCTGTCAAAAATTCTGTGACGTCACGACTCATCTGTCAAAAAATTCAATGACGTCACGACTCAACTGTCAAAAAATATTTTCCCGCCAAAATTCTGTGACGTCACGACTCATCTGTCAAAATTCTATGACGTCACGGGTCACGTGACCTATGACGTCACAGGTCACGTGACACAGCTTTCCCGCCAAAATTCTATGAAATCAAAATATAATATGATTGCTAATAAAAAGTAGCCTATGTTCTTTCTCAGGGTCTAAAGATTGTCTGTACCAAATTTCATCGAAATCCGTTCAGCCGTTTAGGCGTGAAAGAGTAACAGACAGACAGACAGACAGACAGACAGACAGACAGACAGACAGACAGACAGAGTTACTTTCGCATTTATAATATTAAGTATGGATATATACACTCCTTTGCAAAAAAAACGGGCGGTTTTGATTTTTCTACATTATTGGTAATAATTTAGGTCTAAAGAGGTTTTAACCGCCAAACTATATTACTGGCACTTAATCAAGAGTCTGGGTATGAAAAAAGTTAGTTCTAAATTCGAAACTTCTGTTTTTAAAAATAATAATCCCTTTTCCAGTTTGTAACTTTTTACTTACTTTTCGCGGGATTTCGTTTAAAAGGTTATCAGGCAACTAAACCTAACTGTTAGTTATTTTTAATAGAATAATTTATGTTTATCGCATAATCCTGCCTTATTGTGACTTAAAAGAGATATCCTTGTGTCTATTGTAATGGCAGAAAAAGCAATAAGAGCTAGTAAAATTATAGCGCTGCTGGAGGAGGGTTGTAGCCAATGTTACGTCTCACAGCGGTTAAACGTGAGTCGTTCAACAGTCCAAAGAACCTGGGCTCGATACCAAGAGACAGGTTCCGTTCAGAGAAGGCAAGGTTCTGGGAGAAAACGTTGCACACAACCACGAGACGACCGCTTTTTAGTAACTCAGGCGCTGAGGAACCGCAGATGCAGCTACATAGACCTAAAAAGAAACCTTGAAGAGGTACGAGGAGCACAAGTTAGTCTATGGACTGTGAGGAGGAGGCTTTTAGCGGCTGATATACGCAGTCGACGACCAGCGCGGGCTCCCAAATTACTCCGTGAGCACCGGATAGCGCGATTAGGGTTCGCTAGAAATTGCCTATCTTGGACACTAAGTCACTGGAGTAGCGTACTTTTCTCAGATGAGGCTCGGATTTGTCTGCATGGTGAGGACCGACGTCGGCGTGTTTTACGAAGACCAGGGGAACGCTATGCGGACGTGTGTTTTGAAGAAATCACCCCTTATGGTGGAGGATCGGTTATGTTTTGGGGGGGCGTAACTTCCAGCTGTCGTACCGAGTTAGTATTCATTGAAAATGGCTCACTAAATGCGCAAAGGTACATAACAGAAATCCTTTGTCAACATGCACAACCCGCACTGACTGTAATTGGTGAAGATGCCATATTTATGGATGATAATGCTCGGGCCCACCGTTCTGGCGACGTAGATGCCTATATGCAAGAGGTCGGTATTCGTCGTTTGGATTGGCCAGCGCGGAGCCCCGACCTTAACCCCATTGAGCACGTCTGGGACCTCCTAAAAAGGCGAGTACGATCTGTCCAACCACCTCCACAAAACATCAGGGAGCTTAAGCGTGTGATCTCAGCTGAGTGGGAACACATTCCACAGGACACCATCAAAAACCTGGTGGAAAGCATGCCAAGACGATTACATGCCGTAATCAGTGCAAGGGGAAGTCATACTCGTTATTAATTTTTATTTTTTACTGTCTTTTTTTATTAAAATACCATAAAAATACTCGTAGTCTTAATTTCATTAAACACATTAAAATTTCAATTTTAACACGGCTCTCTGTTTACATTGACTAAAACACCAATTCCAGGAATTAAGTCTTAAAAACTATGTTCTTATTGATAATAAGAAATTTCTAGTCATCTAAGCTAATGCCATACTAAATATGTCAATATTATCCATTGAAAAGCCAATGACTGGTAAGTGCCCGTTTTTTTTGCAAAGGATTAGGTTATTTCTGTATATATATATATATATAGAAGTGAATCTCAATGCAAAATAAATGATCCATTCGTCCATCTCCACAACCACAATAGCAGTTAAATGATGACAACGATAGTAGATGTCATGCTAACAGTTTTAAAATTAATTATTACAAATAAGAAAATATTTTTTTTTACAAAACGTTTAAAAAAGTAACCTAAATAAGTAATAATTGTGGTTGAAAGTAAAGTTTCTTATAAGCTTCACTTAATAAAAGTTTCGGTTTTCTTTAAGCTCCCCGAAAGAAAAACAGCCAAATGATGTGATGAAAACCAGTCAATCAAGTCGATGAGTTCTCCGTGTGGTAACGTAGTAAGAATACAATATGTCACACCCCATCTCAACCCATGGATGTCGTGAAAACCGACTAAGGGACTCTCCGTAAATATTATCTTTATGAAATAAAAAGAAGGAAAATTTGTAATTAAACCCTATACCAATCCGTCAGGCCAGGCGCGTCCCTGCAGTGGGACATTAATGGGCTGTTATGAAATTAGAAGTAAGCTTGTGAATTTGTTACTGTATTACATTGTTTAGCTGTAAGGGTACAGTAGCTAGTAGAAATTACTTGACAAAGAGACTCAACAACTTAAAACTAAATTAGGCAGCAGCTTGGCTGTACCCTGGCATTGCTGTCGTTAATTAGTAAGGATGCGCTTAGTTGCAGTTACTAAATTATTGCTTATGATGAGCCGGTAATAGTGCTGACAAAATAATTGGTGTGAATGATTGGCAATGAGTGAATGGCTAACTAGCCCCCTAACAGAAAGTTAGCATCTTTGCTATTAGAATTTTTTTTTTTGTTGAGGACAAGTAGTTGGTCTCTGACGACCGCTACTACTTTACACGGGATGTGGTGGGGCGGATGGCCCTCAACCAAATTATAGGGTCTTTCTTATCTTCGGTTGTGACCTTCAACATGATCGATGCCTTGATTTAAATGATAAGGCCTCGGTGGCCGTTGGTGAATCTAATCTAATCTACGAAATGGACAAGCTCTTTAAACTACTTTTAAAACAGGAGGTCCGAACTGTCCATCTTTTTACGTTTTCTACTTTGTTTTGTTGCTCTAAGCAGTGTGACCTTAAGCCCGATTGACATAGATATTCCGAATATTAGTAGCGAGTTAAGTAGTAAGTTGTTGATTAAGTTGATTTGAATAGATCTCCATCCTATTTTTTGGGGAGTTAAGTTGGCTTGACGCGAGAGAGGAGACTACTTCGTACTTAACTCGCCAGAAAATAGAATGGAGATCTATTCAAATCAACTTAATCAACAACTTACTACTAAACTCGCTACTTTACTTGTCGATGTGTAAATCGGGCCTTAGATTAACTCAGATTTATTAAGACTACCCCAAAACGTACTAAGTATTATGATATGTTTTGTGTCCGTCTCAGAAAATGTAACAACCTCAATCTTACAATTAACATACACTTCTCATCAAAAAAATCGAAACAGTTGCAAGTTTGTGTTTTATAAGGATTATCTGAAAAATGTGTATATTTAGGAATATGTGTTATATATTATTTAATAGGGAATTTAATGAGGTTTTCAAATAATCATGTTAATGTTCTAAATTCAAATTAAATTTTCATAGATTTCGTATTTAGTTTAACAAGGCGTTTTTACCCTGTACGTAGTTTGACGGAAATTGATAAAATTAGGCACGTAAATGAAAAAAAAAGCTAGGAAACGTTTATTTAATAACCCGTATCGCGCACCCAGAGTTCCTCGCTCCTCTTATTACTGCGTTTACCTGCAAAAACCGCCAAGTGGTGGCATTGCTGAATTCTGGACTTAGTCAGTTATTACGGCTGAAATATTGCATCTTAGCCTCTCGTCTCTTCGTAGAATCTGCAAACGCTATCAAGAGACTGGTTTGTTCACGCGCTGTTAGAGATCTGGCAGAAAACAGGTAACTTCTGACCGAGTAGATCGATTTATAGTAAAACCTTTCATACAAAGTTTACGCCTTAATGTCTTTCAACCGCAGCAGCAGCTTCATGATGAACCTATGGTGGCTGTAAGTGACTCTACAATTAGAAGAAGGTTGAAGAAACGTGGACTTGTACCGTACAAGCCAGCAAATAGGGAGGAACTACCTGCAGATTATCGAAAAGCGCGCCTTAACTTTTTACGTAATTACCTAAATTGGTCATACATCTAGTGGAGCAAGTTCCTCCTTTCTGATGAGTGCAAAATTGTATTGTAGGGCAACGATGGAAGGACTAAGGTCTACAGAAGTGATGAAGAACGCTTTGCACCATGCAGGATTAAAAGAAAAGGCCATCCATGGTGGCGGTCGTGGACTGTTTAAGGAGAAATTAGTGGCAACGACAAGACCGAGTTTGTCTTTGTGTTTGGGTCCCGTCTGCCCTTTTTTAACAGTCATAGGTACATCGAACAGTATCTTGAACCTCTTGTGATGCCCTATGCACATTTATTTGACCCCGGTTTAACATTTATGTACGAGGATGCTAGGACAAACACCGCGAGCGTCGTATGAGATTATGTTACTGAAGTCGATATCTCTATTATTGATTGGCCAGCAAGAAGCCCGGACATGAATCCGATTAAGCATCTATGGGATGAATAAAAAAGACGAATTAGTGTAAAAGATCATGCTTGAAAAACACTTAGCCAGCTTTAAAATGCAATCCAAGGGGAATGGCCACTATTTTTGATCGTGACTCTCATCCGATCGATAAAAACCGTACAGAAGCAGTAATGAGAGGTCGGGAATGGTATCCGAGTTATTAAATAAACGTTTCCTAGCTTTTTTTTTCATTTACGTGCCTAATTTTATCAATTTCCGTCAAACTACGTACAGACGAAATCTATGAAAATTTAATTTGAATTTAGAACATTAACATGATTATTTGAAAACCTCATTAAATTCCCCATTAAATGATATATAACACATATTCCTAAATATACACATTTTTCAGATAATCCTTATAAAACACAAAGTTGCAACTGTTTCGATTTTTTTGATGAGAAGTGTATAATATTGTTCTATAACTAATCTTTTACATAATCTTGCTACAGTAAGCCTTCGTACTAAACCTTAAGAGACCACTACGCTATTATCTGCGTACAATAGGATCCTTTAAGCTTTCATAATATAACATATTTGTTTTGAAACCGCATAACTTAATGTGGCTGTTATTGTGTTGCAACTAAGGTAACTTTTGATTGAAATGTTAAAGAACGACGCCATGGGTGTTCTATAGATGGGTGACTGGTAAGTGATAAAAGGTGCATGGGATACTGGTATTAGTAAGCCAAGTATCCCTCCGTCACGGGAGGAGGCCCGTCCTTGCAGTGGGACATTAATGGGCTGTTATGATGAAACCTTTTAAGCGAGTACATTCTTGATAGCATTATTTCATATCAGCCTTTAGACGTCCACAGCTGGACATAGGCCTTCTCCATTTATTTTCACTTTGTGCGCTTCAGTGCCTCCCTCATCCTCCGGTTTCTCACCGCACTCATTCTCCTACAGTGACTGTCAGTTCTGTAAGCTATATGTGCTGCCCACTGCCACTTTAATCAGCCAATTCTGAGTACTATGTCGGTCATCGTGCCGCCCACCACCACTTTAATCAGCCAATTCTGAGTACTATGTCGGTCATCGTGCCGCCCACCACCACTTTAATCAGCCAATTCTGAGTACTATGTCGGTCATCGTGCCGCCCACCACCACTTTAATCAGCCAATTCTGAGTACTATGTCGGTCACTTTGTTTATATATATTATTGGCGTTTTAGATGCGGCTATTAAACCACGATTTAGTTAGCTGCCACGTGCTTGTAGTTACGTGCGTAGCACTCGGAATTACGGGTGACATGTGTTAAGATATGTATGACTGTAGACAAAGCAAACTAGGTTGTATTATTTGTAGTTTAACCGTGATCCGTATCCGTATGGTGACGGAGTAAGAATACAATATGTCACACACAACCCCATCTCATCCTATGGGTGTCGTAAAAACGATTTGTTCCTGATTCGTCATCTTCCTAATTGGTCATCTTCCAAATTCGTCACTTTCCTAACTCGTCATCTTCCAAACTGGTCATTTTCCAGATTCGTCATCTTCCAAACTCGTCATTGTACTGTCGAATTGAATTTCAACAGAAACTAAAAGAAAACTTCAAACTTCAAATTGCTTAATTATTCAAGTATGAGGAGAAACAATATGTCATAAAGTGTATAATTTTTTTATGAATACAAGTGCTAATTATCTTAAATACTATTGATTTTAAATGAATATTTACGAGTATATCTGTATAGGCTACAAAAAAGTTATGTCTACAAAATAATTAAATTGACTTATTTCAAATGGTATGCAATGTCACTCGTAAAAAACATTATCATGTATTAAAGAGATAAACAACATAAAACTGTAATGGTTTTGTCATTTTAATTCTTTGTTCTTGTTTATATTCTTATATTAATATCTACCTTTTTAGTACAGCACAGAATAACACGTATTTATGTATAACAACAAATTTTGATTACCTTGCTCGTCTACTAAAATGACGATTCTCTCGGAAGATGACGAATCTGGAAAATGACCAGTTTGGAAGATGACGAGTTAGGAAGATTTGTTCCTGATTCGTCATCTTCCTAATTGGTCATCTTCCAAATTCGTCATTTTCCTAACTCGTCATCTTCCAAACTGGTCATTTTCCAAATTCGTCATCTTCCAAACTCGTCATACCGTGTACATTTGCCTACACAAATTTATTAATATATAAATCCTTTGTAGTATAACCTTTAAGAGTGTTACTTGTCTATCATGAAGTTTGTAAAAAAAAATAATAGAAGAAGCGCTACGCCAATATATAAGAATAAATAAGGCATGAATTGATGAACCTGAATATATATTTTTTTCATTAGAGAAAGAGAAGAAGTAAATATTTTTGAATTTTATCTTTAGAAAATAATTAGTAAGACGAAAAATACAAACGGAACGTCAAAAAAACCGGATCGGAAGTGCACTTCACAATTGACATTTATGCAATTTAAATTTTTACTAATTATTAATAAAAAAGTATTTGTGTACTATCCTAAATGATATATAAATAAATAATTAATTAAACAAAATACATATTAAATAGATAAGGATGATGATTAAATTATTTTATTAGTATAAAAATGTTAGGTACATGATAATGTTTTTTACGAGTAACATTGCATACCATTTGAAATAAGTCAATTTAATTATTTTGTAGACATAACTTTTTTGTAGCCTATACAGATATACTCGTAATTAATTTAAAATCAAATAGACTATATTTAATATAATTAGCACTTGTATTCATAAAAAAATTATACACTTTATGACATATTGTTCCTCCTCATACTTGAATAATTATTTCTTTTAGTTTCTGTTGATATTCAATTCGACAGTACAATGACGAGTTTCGAAGATGACGAATCTGGAAAATGACCAGTTTGGAATATGACGAGTTAGGAAAGTGACGAATTTGGAAGATGACCAATTAGGAAGATGACGAATCAGGAACAAATCGTTAGGAAGGTAACGAATTTGGAAGATGACCAATTAGGAAGATGACGAATCAGGAACAAATCGTAAAAACCGACTAAGGGACTAACCGTAAATATTATCTTTACGAAGTAAAAAGAAGGAAAACTTGAAATTAAACCCTATACCAATCCGTGTGGCCAGCGTGGTATTAGTTGGCCAACTAAGTATCCCTCCGTCACGGGAGGAGGCCCGTCCCTATAGTGGTGCATTAATGGGCTGTTATGATGAACCGTGATCGAACAAGGCGAGAATTTATGTGTAAGGGTTATTGTTTTTACATATTCGAGGAACTTCTGTATCATTAACAAAAATAATTATTTATATGTCGCATCGCAACGAGACGTGTCAACAGTCATAGTACAAACTCGAGTGAAAATCTCCAGTAATTTTAATGGCCTTTACGTGGCTCACTAGCGCCGCCAATAGAAAAAAAATCATAATTCGGAAATTAGATAAATTATGTTAAATGTTGATAACAAAGTCTTGAGAAAAGGCAATAAAATATTTGTATAACACACTCTCAACACTTTAAATGTTTTTTAATTAGTTAAATTTCGCATTCGAAAAAAAAACGGCCGTTTTTGTTTATAATGCAATATTTATTTAATTGAAAAACCTTTCAAACGTTGAGAGTATGTTATACAAATACTTTATTGCATTTTTTCAAGACTTTGTTATCAACATTTATCATTATTTATTTTATTTCCTAATTATGATTTTTTTTCTATTGGCGGCGCTAGTGAGCCCTGTAAACGCTCTTAAAAAGTAGGTTAAATACCACCGCATGAAACGGATCCAGAAGTGAAAAATCAAATCACCGTATAATCTGTGCGGTCGTGCCTTAATATTCAGTGATGGAAATGCTTCTTTATTACTATAATAATTTAGAAGTACCCTCAGTTAGGAAGGGTCAGTATCATTTAATTATTCACGTAGCTCGGTGATCGAAGACTTTGGTATTTAAATGAAATGTGCTCAACGGAGGTCAAACCAAATGTATTTAATGCCCGTATCTGGTACAAAATGTTTATAGCTATGAATTGTATATTACAGATTTATGATGCTGTTCTTACTTTATTCTGTGTGTAGGTGTTTTATGAATTTGTGTGTGGTGCTTAGTGTCAGCAACGCGCAAGCTACGCTACTTGTGTTGCAAATGTCGAAAGGCTTTTACCTAATTACCAACAGGGGCCTAGCTACCTAGGACACCTACTTGGCAGATAAATCTACCTACAACACCAAGGGGAGTTCGAATATTCACTTCTGGATAATTAAATCCTTCAGTTTAATTACTTGGTTAATTTTAAGTTGGAAATTATAGCTGTTTGACATTCACTCGTGTATATTATAATGAAATATTCTCAACAAAGGTTATACCCGTTATACTAATAATATTACAAATGGGAAATCATTTTCAACTCTGTTTACACATACTGTTGCAGTGAGCGTACGGTGAGTAGAATCACAACAATTGTTTATTTGTTAATAGCTTGTAATAACGTTAATTAATTTACGAAGGCAATGGATTTATAATCAACTAGCTGTGCCCGCGACTTCGTCCGCGTGGAAAAGTGACTTTACGCAGTAATTTTAAATACATATTAGTATGTTTAGTTTTATTGATGGTCATTGCGAAGCAAAGGCTTACGGGAAATTGAGTTCTTTTAAATTGGAAGGGGAAACTATTGGGTAATAAGGGAATGCGTGGAATAAAAACTCTTTCACTTCTTCCACACTCCGATAATATTTCAGCCTCAATGACATTTTGCTGAAGGTTAATGACCTTAACACGTGCACCATTGTATAATTTTGGAGGACTTAAATTACGCAAGAGAATGATTGGTACACCAACCTTTAGCGAAATGCTGTATGCTGGAAAACCAGAAGCACTCAACGAATTTAAAAATTCCACTGGAAAATTAGTGGCTTTCGTCCTGATCAACCATTGAGTCGATTGCTAAATAAGTGACGACATTACCAACAATTTCAGAAATAATTTTTGCATTAATAATATTGGCGTGATCATTCCTAGGTGTTAAAATTGCCCGCTCACATAACCAGGAATTTTCTTTTTGTGTTATATGGGCGTTTTTCCATAAACACTGTATTAAGTCTTCTTCACTGGTGACCAGAGAGCAAAGGCTGGGTGGCAAAATAATTTTAGTCTGATTTTCGGGAACTTTTCCGTTTCCTATATCAAGTAAGATAGTAGAAAATTGTTGCGCTTGAAGATTATCACTCATATGCGCCCTCATATTTAAAGTTAATTCTAACCTAACGATATGTCGCCAAAAACAAAAGACCTCTTCAAAGAAGCGTTCACTTCGTCAGCTCTTATGCCCCTACTAACAACTGGCAAGACTGGCGAAACTCTCCACAAAACACAACAGTTACCCCACCCATAACTCGTTTACTTCTGCGCAAATTTGTTAGTGTCCTATCAACTGGCTCTATAGTTTTCTTATGAGCCATAGTGCACTCATCCCATACAATTAAACAGGTATCTTGCAGCACTTTAGCTTTGTCGCTATTGGGTGACACACCACACACGGGAGTTTCAATGCAATTTAAATCCAAAGAAATTTTAAATGCAGTGTGCGCTGTTTTGCCACCAGGAAGTAATGTTGCTACAATACCTGAAGATGGCACCGCTAAGGAATTTTTTCCCATTCTTCTAATTTCCGCTAGAATCCCTTTGGGTAAGATTTGTTTTCCCTGTTCCACCAGGAGCATCGAGAAAATATACTATGCCCTCTTCGTTTATTACTGCTCTTGTTACGGTATCATAAACACATTTCTGTTCTGTAGTTAGCCTAGGAATATTATTATTAAGGATTGAAGATAGTTCAGCTGCACTATATCCTGTTTCTTCAATATATTACCGGTTGAGTCTAGGCTGGATTGGAATGACACAACTACACTGGCTCATGTAATCCATATTGTTACCACCTTCTGTGCTAACAACTTCTTGAAAAGATCTCATACATACAAAAAGATTCGTCGGCATGGGATTCGAACCTCATTACCCAGCTCCTACTGTAACCGTTTGTCTATGTACGACTTTCAAATAGGGGAACGAAATTTAAATTCATTCAACATCGAACTAAAACCATTTTTCATGACCCCTGATTTGTATTGGACTGTTCTAATAAAGAGATCAAGCGATATCTCGACTAACACTTATCCGATTTTGATGAAACATACCTCAGTTTAAGCCCAATAAAAAAGGCTACAATACAATGTATTGGTCGTTAGATTATATTAATACGTTTTAAAGATGTGCGGTAACAAACAGACAGACAGACAGACATTAATTCTAAAAATTGTGGTTTCGTGCTTTTTGACATTTTTCTAGATTTTATAGATAATTTTTATCTGAATTTTCGAAAAGAACAGACATTTCGACCTCTACAGTTTTATTATAGTATAGATAGATAGCTAGATATAACACATGCGATTCATGGTTAATTTTTTTTAAAATTTAAAATGAATAACTTATAATTAATAGCACGTAATTAGATTATTTACAAACTCAATTGAGTATGATTACTACTGGTAACCCCATCTCGTGAACAAAAGAAACAAAATTTAAATTCATTCAACATCGAACTAAAACCATTTTTCATGACCCCTGATTTGTATTGGACTGTTCTAATAAAGAGATCAAGCGATATCTCGAGTAATACTTATCCGATTTTGATGAAACATACCTCAGTTTAAGCCCAATAAAAAAGGCTACAATACAATGTATTGGTCGTTAGATTATATTAATTCGTTTTAAAGATGTGCGGTAACAAACAGACAGACAGACAGATATTAATTCTAAAAATTGCGGTTTCGTGCTTTTTGACATTTTTCTAGATTTTATAGATAATTTTTATCTGAATTTTCGAAAAGAACAGACATTTCGACCTCTACAGTTTTATTATAGTATAGATAGGGATCCATAAGGTCAGCGTCATCATAACAGCCCATTAATGTCCCACTGCAGGGACGGGCCTCCTCCCATGACGGAGGGGTACTTGGCCTACTAATACCACGCTGGCCAAACGGATTGGTATAGGGTTTAATTTCAAGTTTTCCTTCTTTTTATTACGTAAAGATAATGTTCACGGATAGTCACTTAGTCGGATTTTACTCACTCCGTTACCATTGATCATTAATGATTCATACCAAAATAAATTCAATAAAACGCACTGAATTAAAACAGAGAATACTTATAATGATTATTTCAATGTATTTTAAAAGAAATGTTTTAAATGATGTCAAGTGAGAAAGGGTATCTCATAATGTACCATTGAATGTCTAAATAAAGATGGTTTCCTCGTAGGCTCGATAACTTAGTTGATAAATTCCAAGAGGAAACGTTTTACGCCGAAAAGGGTACGTTTTAAAATTTGTTATATATGTCGAAGAAAAGAGTTTCCTGTTCAGAGTATTATATATTTTATTAAGAGTGAGACTTTTGTGAGAAACAAGGTTATCTTATATTAGAAACTAGTGTCACTTTTTGACTAGATGAAAGAAAGAAAGATTTTTTTTTTATTTTGTTGCACATAAGAAAAACATACAATAAATGAATTTAAATATAAAACATAAATGTACACAAAATAGGACCTAACTCAGCTAATTGCTGTAGCGTCATAGACACTACGACGCTACAGCGCTGGTATTCTGTTAGGCCCATTTACTCACATGAATTAAATGACATATGTAAATATACCTAATGAAAAGAAACGATTAAATAAAATACTTAAATACTTCATCCCCTCAAAAAATCTAGATCATTATTCATTTACAAATTCTATATTATATTTACAATTTCAAAATTCACATACAAGCTCAGTTCACCCTAAGCTTTGAGACTAGATGGCGTTGTGTGTGACCACAAGCCGTGACCTACCATAAAGCTAGTTACAGCATATAATTAAATTGAAACAAACAATTTTATCGGGTACCGGAAACATAGGTCATTAATAAAGTCCTAGATTATCCATGGCACTTCCAAGTACCACAACGACGGGTAATCACCGTGTATTGTGACCACTATTAATAGCCTATTACTCGGTGCTGTGTTGTGCATTGTAGTAATTATTGTTCCCGTGTGAGCTTCCAATTTCGATTTACGTATATGTGCCTTTTCATTCCTGTTTCAACTGCATTGATAATTTTACTGCAAAAGAGATTACATTAACAGGTCTTGTATTACTACTATATGCCTTCTGTAAGCCAGGATTAAGTGAGAACCCATAAAATGCAACGTAAATTATATTTGGTGAGTAAGGGGAACAGGGACTCCCTAGGGGTTTTAATTTTTCCCTTTTTTCCCCTCTAAGATAACGTATTTAATCAAAAGTAAAAAAATATTGGTACCTAAATCCTTGGAATCTTGGAGACTTAAATGCAAATAGTCTACACCTATGTTAAATGAGTAACCACTAGTTTATAGTCAACTAATTATAATCGGAACATAACACGAAGACTTCCGAATGTCTGATTAAGTAAAAATTAACAAATCAAGTGTCAAAACTCTTGTCAACTATCATTTTCAGGAACTAAAATTTGACACTTGATTAGTTGATTTTTACTTGATCAGTCATTCAGAAACCAGGGGCATTATCTGAAAAACTAAAATTAGAAATCAGAGTCGAATTCGATACCACGATACCATATTATAAGTTGCTAATATTACTGTGCAGAGTTTACTTTGCACCTTGCCTTACTATGCAATCTATGCACAGTTTACAAAATATATCAATGGCAGAGA
Source organism: Schrankia costaestrigalis (assembly GCA_905475405.1). Classification (NCBI taxonomy): domain Eukaryota; kingdom Metazoa; phylum Arthropoda; class Insecta; order Lepidoptera; family Erebidae; genus Schrankia; species Schrankia costaestrigalis. The sequence continues at coordinate 2,659,567 of FR997831.1, read as the reverse complement.
CATGAGCTTAGGTATAAAGTCTGCTTCTTAGAATCCAAACCCGAAGCTTTGTTGATTACATAGAGGACGTGTCGAGACTACTAAATCTCGCTGTCAGTCGGCATACCTAATAAAGATTTTATGTGGGCAAAATGCATTATTCATACGTGGAGATAATTATAAAGGATTCAGTGAAATCAGTTTTTAGACGGATATTAAACACGATATGGGACGTAAGTTGTAAGAAAGTCAACAAAATTGGTTACCTTGACGTTATTTAAAGACCAAAATTGTTTAATAGCAAAACAAAAAATCAAAATCAGACGTCCTCTGTGGAGTAGTGGTTATATAACACGACTGCTACGCAGAGGTCTCGGGTTCGATTCCCGCTTAATGCAAATCTTTGTGTGCATGAACATGATTGTTTGCATTGGTCTGGGTGTTTTCTATTTATAATATGTATGTATTTACAAAAAAAAGTATTTAAGTATGTTTATCCGTTGTCTAGTATCCATAGTACAAGCTCTGCTTAGTTTGGGAATAAACGGCGTTGTGTGAATGTGTGAGGAATATTTATTTATATTCTAAGATTCAATACATGAAGCTCAATCGTTCTAATTCAGTTGCAAAATATAAACTAAAACAAAATACCAAGTAAAATAAAATCTCGTAATAAAAAGGCTTTATATAAGAATTTGTTTTCCTGATGACTGCTCGTAAAATCTGGGAAGCAAACATAATTCAGTAAATACAGTACACACAAAGCTACATTTGTCAAGAAGTAATTTAACCATTCGGCTAAATTCAAATTCGTCCGCGAGCAAATCTTATGTAATTGTATTATGAATAACACATTTCCTTTCTCTTAATAAGTTTACTGTGAGCGTAGATTTACTTACAATGCTTTGCTTATATACAGACAAAGATCATTAGAAAATATACAAATCTTCAAGGATGGGTTGGTTCTAAAGATTATGCTTGATTGACTTATTTATGGCTAACCTTGTGTTACCAACATATCAGCTACCAATCACAGTAGGATTGGTAGGTGATATGCTTGTACGTTACACAATAAGCAGTACTGTGCCCATAAAAATGGTATCAATATAGAAGACCTTTTGGTGAAGAGACCTACGACCTGGTAATATTCTTATCCCGTTATTGCAGCGACCGGCATCTACATTGTTGCAGATAAAACTTGGCTATTAAGCTGGGCAGATAAGTTTTCAAAATTTTATTTTCGTAAAGATAATGTGAACTTTTCTTAGCTAGAGGGTACAACATGACTTGAATGAGATGGGGTGATGATACCAACCATTCTTACTACTTCACCGTACGTAGAATAAAAACAATAAAACGTAGCACTGCTACTACTTTTTCTTACAAAGTAAATAGAGTAAAATTGAAGTGCATCAGAAGTTTGTTCCATAATTCATAAGGCTTTAGAAACGTTCGGAAACGCTTTAACGTTCTACGTTTAGTCAGAGCGTTTGGTAAAGATATTCTTCGATTTCGAGAACTAATATGCCGTGTGTTACAGATACTTTTAAACCGACACCATAAAGAGACGAGGTTCTCATTTCATTTGTATTTCTATACTAATATTATAAAGAAGTTTGTGTGTTTGTTAGTTTGTGACGTTGTAGGGGGTAATCTCTGGATCTACTAAACCGATTTGAAAAATTATTTCTGTGTTAAATAGTCCATTTATCGGGGAGTGTCATAGGCTATATAGTATCACGCTATGACTAATTGGAGTGGAGCAGTAATGAAATATGTTTAAAAAAGGGACGCATTTTTTCGCCGTCCAACGAAGTGGGCACGGGTCAGCTAGTGTTTTATAATTTGATACCTTTGGGAACTTCTCCAAGTGTTACCTGGACATTAGGTCTTCTCCAATGGGTGAACCTGTGCCCCCTTCATTCATTATTTTTAGCAGCCCTAACTAAGTTCACCTTGGAAAGGGTTTTTTTTCTAGAATCTTGCTGCGCTAACGGCTATCAGTTTTTTGCCACATAGCGCGAAGTACCACACTGCACATCACCGCTGCTGTAAACAGAAAATCTTGTGGGCTATGTCGATCACTGTGTTTTCTTGCGGATCTCCTCGTTGTATTTACGAGTATGTTACAGAGAGAATAAACACAAATACTCAGATTTACATTTATAATCCCCGTGTGGCGAGGGTGACAGAGTATAAATACAATATGTCACCACCCCATCTCATCACATGGGTGTCGTAAAAACCGACTAAGGGACTATCTTAACGAAATAAAAAGAAGGAAAACTTGAAATTAAACCCTGTACCAATCCGTCTGGCCAGCTTGGTATTACTAAGCCAAATATCCCTCCGTCACAGGAGGAGGCCCGTCCCTACAGTGGGACATTGATGGGCTGTTATGATGATGATGATGACTCTCTGTCATATTTACACTATCATAACTCTCTCTCTGTTACAATATTATAACTTTAAATTTAAAATCTCACCTCTAACTAATGCTCGTTACATTACAACGCATACGTCAAATCACATTGATAAGGACATACGAGGAATCGTCGAGCGATCGGTTATTCGAGGACCCAAATCATTGAGCATGCCAGCTAGCTCAGTTGGCATGTTCACTGATTTGGGTCTGTTATATTAATCTGTCATATTTACTCATGTATAAAGAGAATACGAACTATTTCTGGCTGTGGTCGGAATATAAGGGCTCTTTTGCATGGTCCTAGAGGATAATATTATGTTATTTTCAAAAGGATAATATGCATAGAAATGAAATAAGTCTCTGTTTTGGTAAAATAACAGTAAAGTTAAACTGAAAATATAATAAATAATTTATGTTAGTAATTTTTTCATTCAAGTTATAGTTAGGTGCTGTATACTAAATGTAATACAAAGAATAGTTTCCTCTTAATTTCTGCCATACAATGCAAAAGCGGCTTAGAGCTAAAAGAGTCTAAAGTGTTTACCTAAAAAGGGAATTGAAAGGTTATAGATCAAATTTTTTTATGTTTCAGTATCACTCAACTAGCCTATCGCAGTCCACTGCTCGACATAGCTCCCAACAAGCGCAATTTTTTACCTCGATAATCTTTATTTAGTCCGTGTGGTGACGGAGTAAGAATACAACATGTCACCACCCCATCTCATCCCATGGGTGTCGTAAAAACCGACTAAGGGACTATCCGTCAATAATATCTTTACAAAAAAGAAGGAAAACTTGAAATTAAACCCTATACCAATCCGTCTGGCCAGCGTGGTATTAGTAGGCCAAGTATCCCTCCGTCACGGGAGGAGGCCCGTCCCTGCAGTGGGACATTAATGGGCTGTTATGAATCTTTATTTCGGATAATCAAACTCTACAACAGACCTACAAAGTCAGGTAACAGTATGAAATGAACCTTGGTACAAACAATCAATATTGTTCGCTAATATGAACTTACCAAATGTTTGTAAATAGATAACAACGGTTGACTGAACTGTTATAATTAGTTAATAGACTCTGTAACACCTTGGTTAACTCTGCTGTATATTTACTGATAAGAATATTAAAGGAATATAACTTGATATAATATGAAATCACCTTATAGGGTCGTAGCACATAATATAACGTAACATAAAACAGAATGGCATCGCCTCGCCTTCAGTGTCAAACGTCAAAAATCCGATTACGTTACGATTCCGATTAGTGTGCGGTGCAGTAAGGAGTTTCATACAAATAATAGTGAACGGCTCGAGTTGATACGGTGACGATCCGTTTACGTTACGTTATGTGCTACAACCCTTAACCCTTTGCTATGGAGCATCTATGACTTATTAGAATAAAATACTAAACAGAAATTAAGCTCAAAATTTTCTAAAATTATAAGGCCTGAGAATTGTTTATGAATAAAAGTAGGCTACAAACCAATCAACTCAGTATTTATTTGCGATAATACTATGATAAGTTAGTTACATAGAATATAACTTGCTAGAATGAAGTGACAAGTTAAAATGTATTATTTATCCTGAGACGCAGACTATTTTCTGAGCCAGAATTTGTTGTACCAATGTTTACTTAGCACTGCATGTCAAGCTGGTATTGATTTGATGACTTCTACTCAGTGATGTGAACAAAGCCCTAAAGCGGAAACAACCACTGCTTTGGTATAGAGAACCGTTTTGCTTCGAAATTAATTTAACTAAGCTCATACTTGTACGAGTATAAGTATACAAAAATAACAAAGAAAAATCAGAGAAATTTTTAACATACCGTTCCCCAAGTAAAATCTTCAAACACAAATTTAACTTTATTCACACAAACATAACGTTTAAAATTGTAGATCAAGATTACAAATGAAGTATGAAAGTACAATATATTAAGGAAAGGAAATGCTCATTTGCCATGATTTTGTTCCCATCCTCATTACGTTTCTGGGACAAAATATAATAATTTACACACGACAGACGAAATTTTTTTGGGAGAAAAAAAAATGCTAATATTTTTAAGGAAAATGGAAGGAAAGAGAGAATTGATCGGATTTTGTTTTATTAGATCATCATCGTAGCTGATCACAAATGCGATTTTAAAGAACGAGCCTTCTTCAGTGATCAAGGAAAATGTAGGCTATTAATAAAGCTTTTTATCAAGCCTTAGTCTTCACCATTATACATAGCCTTATTTATACATAATTAGCTGATGTCTGTGGCTTCGCTCGCGCTTAAGTACCTATAGTTAAAGAATCAATATTTTCCATCCATGCCTTAATCACTTAGACAGCACATAAGATGGACTAATCCCAACGTGCTGGTTGCACCTACACATTAGAGACTTTAAGAGAGAGTTTGAGTCACTGTTACTTAGGAGATACAACACTATTATCTACTACTGACTACTATGATTACTTTTTATCAGGAAAAGTAGCGTGACTAACCTAGGTCTCTAAATAATAAAAAGATAACTAAGAATTAATTTTGATTTTTACGTCCACGTGACAAAGGAAATGCCACCTGATACAATATTATATTAAATTCAAACTACATACAGGGCCAGTTCTATTATTTCCATCAAAATGATACAAAGTGAATTTCGTTTTGTATGACCAAATTGAACTACATACAGTCTGTCCTCTGTTCGTCTTTTTTGGTTTTTTAGTTCGTACATTTTGTTGTCCGATCGGCTCCGAAAAACAAACATACATAAACTCTCAAAAATTCTGAACCGAATTCTCACTAAAAATCCTCCCTTCGTTGAGATAACCGATATGTTGCAGTTTGAGTTTAGTAACAGATGTAGGTATTATACTGATTTTATTTTAAATGCTGTGCTGAGAATAGCTGAGCATTTAAGGGGAATTAAGCACGGGTGCTAGACAATTAAAAACCGAACTTAAATAGTTACTATTTATTTATTTTAAACATTATTTATAAAATAAATATTTTATTCATTTTATTTTTTTCATTTTCATTTCATTTTTCTTTGTGGTGACGGAGTAAGAATACAATGTATCGATACCACTCACCCTCATTAGTAGGCCAAGTATCCCTCCGTCACTGGAGGAAGCCCGTCCCTGCAGTAGGACATTAATGAGCTGTCTTGATGATTTATTTTTCATGTGGATGGATCAAACGGATGACCGGTGGTATTTCATATTTGCGTCTCCAGAGGGCTTGTAATAAGTTAGTTCCGGCTTATCCGGCTATCGGCTTAGTGACAAAGTCGTTAAGACACGTCAAACACCTATGGTCTGCTTAAACAAATTTCGACACCTGGTTAACCACATCATAACAACCCATTAATGTCCCACTGCAGGGACGGGCCTCCTCCTGTGACGCAGGTATATTTGGCCTACTAATACCACGCTGGCCAGACGGATTGGTACAGTATTTAATTTCAAGTTTTCCTTCTTTTTATTTCGTTAAGATGAAAGTCCCTTAGTCGGTTTTTACGACACCCATGGGATGAGATGGGGTGATGACATATTGTATTCTTACTCCGTCACCACACTGAGAAAGAAGTAGAAGATGAGGCAAATATTGTATCGTATAAAACACGAATCCTTTAAAACACTTTTCGTACACATCTCACTAAAACCCAGTTGTACATTTTAAATTCTATTTAACTCATTCGAACAAACGACACACCATTAAGTAGGGACTCGAGTAGAACGGGTACTGAAAGGACAGGTGAGTCATTAATTAACCTTTTTCACCCATAAAGGGGACAGAAGCACTTAGATTGAGTGAGTACATTGGAACTAATACTGAATGAGTTAAACATCTGATACGGAAATTCCCGATCGATGCTTCTTCAATTTCACGCTGTGTTTATTTTCACTGTGCACAGTAATACTATGCTGCGTTTAGTATTGCTTTATTTAAATCATACTATTGTTTTATACATTTGGAGGAGGCCTATGTCCAGCAGTCGAAGTCAATTGGCTGAGATGATGATGATGATTGTTTTAGTCCCATAATGCATTTTTAACGGATCAAACTTTGCTATAGAGTACTAATGCTGTATATGACTTTCTGGCTCTATTTGTGACTGAAAAGGATAGTTTCTTCGTCCATATTTTGTTCATAATACGTGATCAAACAGAATCATTAAAAAAAATAGTTTTATATCATTGAATAGGTACCTATTTTAGATATTTATTTTTTTATTTTATTTCATTTATTCAATTTACAAATGGTCTTAAATTATAGCTTAAATAAATCTTATAACATAATTATGTGCAATATAGTTTTGAATGCCTGTACTAGGATTAAGATAAGATAAGATAACTTTTATTGCTTTTCCACAATGTATTTACAGGTTAATCCTGTGTTACAGGCGTTTTATGTGCTAATTATATACTTAATAGGTAATTATGTAATTATAACGTTGTCTCTATACACTATTTTTAAATTAATATCTTTAAATAATTTGTCTTATCAAAAGGCAGTATTTAATAAAAAATGTTTACAAAATAAATACGTGATAATCATTACAACTAACTAGGTATGTTAAATTACGTGTTTTGCTTAAACTAAAGAATGTGCTTACTAGTAAAAAATTGTAAGTAGGCCAAAATGGTCTTGTCATTTATAATTAGAAGTTTTAAATAATTTAATTAATTTTAGATGTATTATAAGTATACTAATAAATCTATGTTACTTGATAATCTATCAAATTAATATATCTATGTTCAGCTATTTTTCTCGCAGGACATTCAGTATCGCCAGTTTTGTGATCATTAGGTTTCTTAAACCTCGAACATGTTGCACATTTTGAAGAGGTCAAATTGTTCTTGCAATCAGAGATAGTGTGACCTATTTCCCCACAATGGCTGCATGATGGACTTAGTTCGCGGCAGGACTTAGCAGCGTGACCATATTGTTGGCATTTATCGTGACAAAAGTAAAGTCCTTAACAGGGCAAGAGGTCCAGTTAATAAAAAGTCTTTGCTGTGTAATAAGGGCTTTTCTTATCTGTGCAGAAACTTCGATGACGTAGTTGCATGACATAGTTTCCCGTTTCCCGGATTTGTGACTCAATTTTATCGAGGACAAAAAGGATTCGTAGGTCATAGAAGGAAATTTGTCTTCGATGTTTTGGTCATAAATACATTTGTAGACCTCTTGCTCTGTCATAGTTGTAGGTACTCCTACTACCACAATCCGCGGTTGACGTTTCGAAGGTTCTTCAGCCTGAAGATTCAGCGCACTGCTCAGAACGGCGCTCTTCAGTTTTTCTGCGTCTTTCTTGGACTCTGTATTAATGATAACACCTCCGTTTTTGGTCTTTCTTACTCCCCGCACATGCAGTTTCAGTTGTTCAGGGCTGATAAGTTTCTGAACCATTGCTTTGGTGTCTTCGCTTGTGGTCTTTACGTCGAGAGGATACACGGCTACAGAGCTAAGGTTACTGGGTCGAAAAAAATCATTTGTACCCTTTTTTACTACATCAGCAAAAGAAGAGGCTTTGGTTGCAGGACATGATTGTTCAATGGTCTTTTTAAGCCCTGTTAAGTATTCTGAAAGATCTTTATTTTCATTTAGGACTTCAATTTCGAGGGACGACTGTATGACTTTCTGCTTTAAGGACTGGTATATAATTGCCATTTGGGAAGAATTGTGCGTAATTTTTCTGCACAAGGACGATACCTTCAGCTTCTGCTCGGTGTTGAGTTTTCCACTTTCAGTAATGGAACATATCTCATTTAAACAGGTCTCGGTGTAGGTGATCCATTTTTGTATTTCTGCAGTGGACACAATTTCAGGCGCACTGGAGCAAGTAGGGTCATGGGTTGTTTTTACTGGAGAAGTATTATTGCTAGCCATTTTCCCTAGTGATAATTCACTACATAAAGTCTTATTTATTGTTCATAACGCAAAACATTTCAATACACAGTCTAAAATATTAATCTAGGTCACTTTTTTATTACTTATAAATAAATGCATTAGAGCACGTATAAGCACGTCTGTTCGCGACAAAGAGCAAATATCGATCAATGTACCTACTGGTCGAAAGGGGATGTTTGAATTGAATATTTTTAAGTCTATACGACGTGGCCGACCTAGCTTAACCTATTTCCTGTCCCATGTATCATAATGATACATACCCATTGTTTTACTATTGTGTCAACAGGCGGGATAGGTAACCTGTTAAACTCTTCAAATGGAATGTACTTTTACAAAAGAAAAGTGTAGTGTCATTAACTTATTACACTGATTGCTTACTTTAAATGCAACATTATGCATAATTATTCCTTTTACTTCAAGGCATTTTTAGAACTCACGTAGCTTTTAGTATAATAAAGTTACACTATTAGAATATTAATGTAACTAGAAAAGCAAGCTACTAGATGTTAATGTAAACGAGGCTCGGTGAATGACGAATTCGCTTACTTTTCTTGTAAATGGACGAGAATATTTTTGTTTTATTTTGGTTGAAGACCTTTTCTGGACCGTTGGCCGTACATATATTTATGTCATACATGATTTGTAGGCTTTCTTATGCTTATATCGAAAGTCTATGTTAATGTTACAGTTTGTCTGATGTTTTTGCTTTGTATTTTTTTATAACAGATACAGTCTATTGAAGAAGGGGTAAAACTACGTTTTTTGAAAAGTTGTTTAATATTAGTATAAGCTAATTAGTTGTTAATTAAGCAGAACTTGTGTTATAGGTGCTAGCGAGTTTCCGTCGATGGACTCTTGGGCTTTCCTGGAGTTCGCCGTGTGGTTTGAGTCGATTCGAGTCTGACATAGATATAACACTAAGGGTCGTAGCATATTTAGCGTGACGTAAACCGATCGGCACCGCCTTGCCTTTTTCCTCGGTGTCAAATGTCAAAAATCCGATTACGTCACGTTTCCGAATTATGTGCGTTGGAAATAATACTGAACGGCTCGAGTTGATACAGTGCCGATCCGTTTACGTTACGTTATATGTGCTACGACCCTAATACCTCTCAGTGTCGTAAAGTCCGTTCGGGATTATCACACGCTAAAAAATGTTTAAAACAAAACTGAAATTAGAGTCAGACTACGTTGTTATTATTTACTACTATTTTTTTTACCCCAGCTGTATTCCAATTTCAAAGTTCTCAATCAAAATCTTTAATCTCCTGCTAATAGGGCCAAAATGAAAATAAACGAACAATTAAAATATCAAAGTGTAAAAACTAAAACCAGCTCAAACAAAATTTACACTGAACGCCCAAAATAGAACGTCCACATCTAATCGTAAATAAGGAATAAAAAAATGTACCGAAGAAGTAATGGCTCGAAGTGAAAAGTTCACGGACGGGACGGTTTATTGACTTCGGCTACCAAGTAATTGAATTCCATTTTTTATCCCTTTTTGCAGTTGATAGGGTTTTGAATGAGCTTCAGCGTGTTTTCCACTGTACTGATTGCAGCAACCATTGTCCTATCAAAAATAAAACTAGAAGTAATGGCTACGAACTCGTGGACGGCAAATTGGACATTGCAATTCCAGCACGCAAATTCGATTTTCAGAGATTTTCGTTTAGAAATGTTCTCTTTAGAGCTATGTTTGGAAACTATCATATTTGTTTAAGGAATGAAAGAGAAAGAAAATATATTGATTTAGCTTTAACACATTCTTTATTTAGGGAAAAGTACAGAGATGTTATGTCTTCAAAAACTTGACATGAAAACCTATACCAATCCATCATGATGAACTTTTTACCGGTATTTAAGTAACTTATCACAGGAAAACCTACTTGTCTTGCTAATGGCAAAAACCTTATTTTGTTTTAAGTTTTTTTGTTATCAAAGCCTATTGATATACGACTCAGTGACGTTAAAAATCGAACTTTAAAAGTAAAAAACCCAATTAAATATTCTACTTAGTTTCTTAGTTAGTAAAAATTCATATAAAATATTTGTAAAAAATATAAAAATCAGTGCTAAAAAATTATGGGTTAATTTCTCGAAACAAACGAATAGTTTGAATATCGCTTCAAGTGCTCGTCAATATCGAAAAAGTAAATAAGTGTATTTCCATGAATCATTTTACCAACAGCTGTCATGCATGAAACTTTCATTCCATCTGCAATTACAAAGCACTTGTTAGTAATTAACAAAATTTAACATTAATACTAGTTTAGCAGACCAATCATCATCATCATATCAGACAATTGACGTCCACTGATGGTCATAGGCCTCCTCCAAATACTGCAACCTTGCGCGGTCCTCTGACTCTCTTATCCATCGGTTTCCCACCGTCCTAACCAGGTCGTCGGTCCACCGTGTGAGGGGCCTCCCCACCCTGCGTTTTCCGGTACGCGGTCGCAATACAAATAATAGCAGACCAATACTAACTCAATATTAGAAACTTAATTTAAATTAACTGTATTACGTTTACAATGGCCGCGGTTCGCCACAAGCTTATAGATATACATTGTTAGGCAAATATCCAACAATAAGGTGAAATATTTGTGTTATTTACTGTACAAGCCTCTGGGCATTAAGTTTGCTTAATTTAATAACTTATTAATTCTGTTATTACTATCAAATGAAAGTTAGTGGTTTCCTCCGTGTGGTGACGGAGTAAGAATACAATATGTCACCACCCCATCTCATCCCATGGGTGTCGTAAAAACCAACTAAGGGACATCCGTCAATAATATCTTTACCCAATAAAATAAGGAAAACTTTAAATTAAACTCTATACCAATCCGTCTGGCTAGCGTGGTATTAGTAGGCCAAGTATACCTTGGTCACGGGAGGAGGCCCGTCCCTGCAGTGGGACATTAATGGGCTGTTATGATGAAAGTTAGTGAAGCCGTACTACTTTCAGGATGAATGGACACGGATGGTTTGTAGATGTTACATTAAATAGGTCAATCTTGAATAGGCATTGTTTTATTATTGTGTGGTAAGTGATCATTTTGTTATACTCAGTTGTTCAATCCGCATATATGCTACGGACAACGATTAATTAGTGTGTGTAATTACTTTATTATACACACTAATGGGTTTCGCGAAAGCTGACTAAACTGGTTAAATCTCTATGAAAACTAAACTGCAGGTCAATTTTCGTAACATACAGTTTCATTCAACTTAATTTTAACTTTATTTTTAATTAATCCAAAAGTGAAATTCTGGTCCTTAAACATTTCGTTAAAAATAAAGTTAAAAACGTCAAGTTTTACGTTTCTTAATGGAGAACTGTCCTTTAAAAATTACAAGAAATCTGTTTTAAGCTTAATTACAGTACGATTCCATTACTTAAAAAAAAAAAAAAAACTAGAATACGTATTGTGTTTTTTTTTTATATGATGGGAGGCATACGAGCCAGCAGGTCACCTGATGGTAAGTGATCACCGCCGCCCATGGACACCCGCAGCACCAGAGGAATCACAGGTGCGTTTTAAAAGGGAAGTAAAGGGAGGGGGAATGGGCTACCGGACTCTCACTCACCGGACGAAACACAGCAGTGACAAGCACTACTATTTTACGCCGATTTTCTGTGAGAGGGTGGTATTTCACCGGACGAGCCTGCCCATGCGTGCCGCAGCCAAAGACTGACGACATGGCTCTACCACTCGAAAAATTGTGTGACAATTTGACAACTAAAAGTTAAGTTAACCGTATTTTCAATGATTTTAAGATACGAGAATTGACACGCTGGTTAAATCTCTATGAAAACTAAACTGGTTAAAGTAGGACAACGGATCATCCCTAAATCCCCATATCAATATTGTCTGACTAGCGCGGTGTAAATAGACTAAGTTCGTTTAAAAGTAGCTGATAATGATAAATATTATTTTAATGTCATCATAACAGCCTATTAATGTCCCACTGCAGAGATGGGCCCCCTTCCGTGACGGAGGGATACTTGGCCTACTAATGCCACACTGGCCAAACGAAATGGTATAGGGTTTAATTTCAAGTTTTCCTTCTTTTTATTTCGTTAAGACAATATTTATTTACGAATAGTCCTTTAGTTGGTTTTTACGACACCCATGGGATGAGATGGCGTGGTGGCATATTGTATTCTTACTCCGTCACCACACGGATAATTTATCCTCGGTCAGAGACTGGTTACACCGTATTTTTACTCCAATACAACGTATAAAACAACCATGACGTGTATGTAAACAATATAAACGTCTAAAAAACGCTAGACAAAGATACAACAAGACTTAAGGTTAACATTGACAATAGTTAATAAAGCAAACAGAATGTTCTTAGTGTATGTTCAGTGAGTCACGTAACAGAATAACGACCATTGGTAACGGTTGTACGTGACTTCAAAATTAGCTAATGCATTATAATAATATAGTCTGCTATCGGGATTGAGTTATTTTTGATCTTGTGATGTCAGTACTAGGCTGGGGTTGATCAGATTGACAAAATAATGATTTTTTTTTCATCTATACAAATATTATAAACAGGTAAAGTTTGTATGTTTGTGAGTTTGTGACGTTGTAGGGGGTAATCTCTGGATCTACTGAACGGATTTTAAAAATTCTTTCTGTGTTGAATAGTCCATTTATCGGGGAGTGTCATAGGCTATATAGTATCACGCTATGACTAATAGGAATGGAGCAGTAATGAAATATGTTTGAAAAACGGGCGCGTTTTTTTCGCCGTCTAACGAAGTGGGCACGGGTCAGCTAGTGTAACGACCATTGGTAACGGTTGTACGTGACTTCAAAATTAGCTAATGCATTATATAGTCTGCTATCGGGATTGAGTTATTTTTGTTCTTGTGATGTCAGTACTAGACTGAGGTTGGTTAGAATGACAAAATAATGATATGTTTTTTTCATTCATAACATCCCATTAATGTCCCACTGCAGGGACGGGCCCATGACGGAGGGTTACTTAGCCTACTAATACATCGCTGGCCAGACGGATTGGTACAGGGTTTAATTTCAAGTTTTCCTTCTTCTTATTTCGTAAAGATAATATTCACGGATAGTCCCTTGGTCGGTTCCTACGACACTCATGGGATGAGATAGGGTGGTGACATATTATGTATTCTTACTCCGTCACAACTAGGTATCTTCTTACTGCCTCTATAAAGGCGTGCCCGCGCTAAATTAATACCGAATGTTATCAGAGCTATTAAATTAAAATTTCCTTTTAATCAGTCTGAATAATTAAAATTCTTTCTTGTAGCTAAAGCTTAAGGTTAATTGCGTACTTTAATCTGTTAGCTTGAGATTCAACAAAATTCCCAAACTCCTTCAAATGACGAGGGTACATAATTTCTACCTTTATTAACAAAATGTTGTCAAAATTAAAAATTAATTGGCAATGTTGATTAATAACCCCAGGTTTCTGAATGACTGATCAAGTCAAAATCAACTAATCAAGTGTCAAAACTGTCATTTTAGTTCCTGAAAATGATAGTTTTGACACTTAATTAGTTGATTTTTACTTGATCAGTCATTCAGAAACCGGGGGTAAGTTAGTTAAATTAATCAGTCAAATATTTGTATTGGGTAGGTTACTATTTTTAACAAACATGAATAATTAATAATTAATTAATTGTATTTGATGATGTTCTATTAATGCATTGGCATGATTCGTTGTTTTATTGAAATGTTTGCGTTTTGTTTGACTGTGCAGTTGTTTTGTAATAAATTAACATAGCGGTATTGATTTATTTGAGTGAAGGACTTAGAATAGAGGAAGTGTCAACGTCATCTTATTTTGAGGGTGTCCTAAAAGACTATTAAGGAGAATTTGACTGGAAGCTATGACGAGAGGTTGAGCTGTCATTTATATATTTTACAAATTGATTTTGCGAAGATTTTGTGATCCAGAAGAGATGCAGTTTTGTTTTGCAAGTTCGTCGTCAGGAAATTAATATGTATGAATAAATATGCAAGTTATTGGTGAATAGTTGATGGCATCGTGGTCCAGCTGTTCCTGTCTACATTATACGCGTTCCTGTGAAGTTCTCAAGGACGACAATTAAAAGAGATGCATCGACTTTTCGATGTTATATTTTATATTTCTGTATATTTCCTATTTACTGAATGTATTTTTCATTCACTTGACACTGGCAAATATGTAACTATGTTCATGAGCTATAAATAAATATAAATAAATAAATACTACTAAGGTAGGTCTACTTAATAGTCTACATACGGATAGAACGTCTGTTTACGAACAAGGGCTTATCTTATTACTTTAAAGTGTGAGACGAGCAATTGACCAATAGACGGCAAGTAGTAATTGTTGATCTTGGAAGTCACCGATTCCAGAGAGCAGGGGTTGTTGAGTTTCATTAATGACGACCTCTGTGGCGTAGTGGTTATTATAACATGACTGCTACGCAAAGGTCTCGGGTTCGATTCCCGATCAATGCGATACGAGATGGTGTTGTGTAAAAGTATGAGGAATATAATCTATATCTATACTATTATATAAAGCTGAAGAGTTTGTTTGTTTGTTTGAACGTGCTAATCTCAGGAACTACTGCTTCGAATTGAATTTAGTTTTCAGTTTTGGATAGACCATTGATCGAGGAAGGCTATAGGCTATATAACATCAAGTTAGGACAAAAAAATTTTTTTTCAAATTTAGGGGACCTAAGGGCCTACTTAGAAGTCTCATGGTCACTCAGAGGCCAATGGATATACCTATATTGTAGCCTGACCTATGGACCTACTCAGAAGACTCATGGTGTCTCAGAGGGCAATGGAGAGAGCTATGTTGTAGCTTTACCTATGGGCCTACTCAGAAGGCTCATGGTAATTCAGGGGCATTGGAGAGAGCTACTATGTTAGGAGTTTTCCTGCGTGATCGAATCAAAAATGAGGAGATTCGCAAAAGAACCAAAGTAACCGACATAACCGGTTAAAGTAGCGACAAGCAGGGCACATAGCGCGGAGAACCGACAGCTGTTTGGGCAGAAAGATTCTGGAATGACAACCGCGTACCGAATAGCGCTGGTGTGGACGGGTGGAAGCCAATAGATGAGGGAGGCACAGGACCGCACAAGGTGGCAATACTTGGAGAAGGCATATTATGTACAGCAGTTGACGTCGATTGGCTGATATGATGATGATGAATAAATTTGTATGAATAATACAAGCTTTTTTTTATTCGATTTCAAATTTAATCGCGGTCAAAGTCGCGTTTTACAGCTAGTAATATATATATATGTCACAAGCAACTTTCACTTACGCAAAGAAACATTTAAAAAAAAATTACATAAAAAAATGTTTCTAGTAGGTTTATTGGTGTACACGTTCTCCTTAGTATGGGATTAGATGGCATCCATAGTGTATGTAATACTCACTACATTTATACCACATGCATAAAATGCTCTTTTGAGAAAAAAATACCACACTTATATAAAAATAAAGTACTGTAACTTTGCATTAGTAACAAAGATGGTTTTATATTACGTGGTAATGAACAACGAGTATAATTACAAGTCGAGTCGCTTCAAGTGTAACATTATATCTCTCCTTAGATGTTTAAGATTGAATTATATTGTGTTTAGTATAATAAATTTATATTATTAATACTATATAAATACAATTACATGGAAATGGAAAGACTACATGTAGTGTCATGCAAGATGTAGTCTCCTACAAGATGTAGTGTCCTACAAGATGTAGTCTCTACAAGATGTAGTTGACTAATGTAGTCTAGTTAGTGTAATCGGCGCTTAAGTGAATGAATGATATGAATGAATGAATGATCGTTTATTTTTTATTTGCTTGAAACATGGTAACATAAGTTGTTACATTGACATTTCAGTACAGTACATATTTCACCAGCAAAGGCAGGCATGCAAATATTTAAAACATTGGAATATACATACAATATAATTTCAATTACCTCATTGAAATCACAATTTAATTAAATACTCAAAACACAAACATTGAAAATAGCACTAATAACAGAAAATATTACATAAAAAATATTAAACAAATGAAACAAAATAAAATTAAGCATTTACATGTCCAATTAAGTAGGTACCGGGATCCGTCAAATAGCTATGACGCTACAATGCCTCTCAATACGCGTAGAAACGGCAAGAGCCGGGGTGGAGAGACGAATAAGTCCCCCTCCTAAAGGTTTTTTTTCTTAATTATCGGTTGGTTAGTGGCTAATCAGAAGGTCAATTCTCGTAACATACAATTTAATTAAACTTAATTTTAACACTTTTTCAATTTAATTTTTAAATTATCCAAAAGTGGTATTCTCGTCCTTAAGCATTTCGTGAAAAATAAAGTTAACTGATAAAATCAATCGTCAAGTTTGACGTTTCTTAATAGAAAGAAGATTGCCGTTTTAAGCTTAGTTACAGTACCATTACATTAAAAAAAGAACTAAGTGCTTTACGAAATTAAACTACTTTGCTCATGAGAGACAAGTTTTGAGCTCGAAAGCCTTATAATTCGACTATTACAGTAGCATTACACATAATTACTTTATCATCCCTTTCATCTTATACATACACAGTTACACTTACACTCTACTGTTTGGGGGGATTATTTCCAAATAATACTTATTTCTGTTTCAGCTTCCATCGAAACCTCGTCGTGATAAATAGTCAGACCCATTATCATTCCACGGCGATGAGATCGATCTATCACCACAATTACTAGCCTATTGGTAACAATAGTCCAATCAGTGAATGATAAATCGGTTCATATATGATTGTATTCTATTTATTATTACTATCTATCGAAGGCTTAGTGTTACTTAGATCTACCATAAAGTTATTAGATTTGATAAATTATAATATTATTTTAAAGGCCGATAGTAGAACTAAAAGAACACGGTCTCAAATTTATAAAATTACTTGGATTCAAATTTGATAGCCATTATTAAAATCATCATAGTGGATGTACTAAATACTTTCATCATCATCATCTTCGCCAATTGACGTCCAATGCTGGACATAGGTCTCCTCCAAATATTGCCACCTTGTGCGGTGCTGCGCCTCTCTCATCCATCGGCTTCGCACCATCCTTACGAGGTCGTCGGTCCACCGAGTAAAAATAAATACTTTATTATTACAATATTATTAAGCAAACAATAAACTAGGCCATCAGTTTACCGTAAACATTGTACTAAGATTTCATCCCTTGAAAAGCTCTTAACTCAGATACATACAATTAAAAACAAGCGACCTTCTCACATTAAAACAACTCAGTTAATCCTCTAGGAGCCTCCCATAACTCGATTCTGAATAATAACTAAATCCACAAACAATGGAGTGGTGGAATTTTGTTCCTGTATAAGTTAAAACGAAAACTCACAGAGCCTAAACTTAATTACGCAGTTAGAAGCCCTCCGAAAATACTTCCAAGTCAGATTACTTTTCTGTTTTGTACAATTTTGGATTAATCTTCCCTGTATGTATGTTTAAACGGATTAAAATTATTTACCGAGCTACAAAGAGCTATAAATTGATTTCGGTTGTACGAACTTCAGATTTAAATATGGGTTGAGTGATTTTCTTAAAGCTATAATATAAGCAATAAAATGGAAACAGAAAATCTTCCTAATACAGTGTAAGGGATGGTTAAACCAGTCTAGGCTTTCGCCTTGAGTTTGTCCCTTTAAAACTCTAAGGAAAAACTAAATAAACACTTAGAAGGGGGAATTATTTATATGACTTTACTCTATTGCTGCCTACACCGTATTATTCTAATAACAGCCATGTACTTCGTTGTAAAGATCTAGAAAAATGACTGTAGTCAAAGTGTAGTTGAGTTATTTGCCGTTATAAAATCCAGGACTATAATAAACGAGCGATGGCTGCCAAATCGTCTGTACGCCAAATCGAATTTGAGCGTGAAATAAAACGGATATATATCAAGTTACAGAATAGGTCTTAAAACTATGGAGAGATACTGCATCAAAAAAACTCTTTAACCTTATGGTTAGTATACAGTAAAAAGAAAACATATTATAGTCTTCAAGCAATTTGTCATAGGTATCTATCGTAAGCTAGGGGCCTAAAACATGGATACTGCTTTATCACCTTTTACATGGTTTGAAACTACCGTAAGCTCCAGCAAAACACATACATTTACATACATAAACTCACGCCTTATCCCATCCGGGGTAGACAGAGACGACAGAACGCCACTTGTCACGATCCTTCACAAAACAACTCAACAAAACTTCCGCTTGTCGAAAACACCTTGCTAAAGATTTGAACTTGTGTATATTGTTCAAAGATCAGACTTGTTGTATGACCAGGAAAATCATGCCTGATCTGTATCGCACTTTTCACCAAGATATAAACGATATAAACAGACTTTGCCGCCTCCTATATTCATAAAAAAAATCGAGAAAATATTCTATAGTTCGCAGAAGTGACAGTTGAAAAAAAAGTGTCCTTGAGAAAAAACCACGAACTCTAGCGTTAAGTGCAGAGCTCGTGAAAGATTACATCAAATAAAAGCAATGTATCGAAGTAAAAGGAACGAGAGTCAGATTAGAATTAATGTCTTGTTTCCACTTTTCATTTAGAGTACAAGTACAAATGTACGTACTGGGAAATTAACTTCTAAATACTATGTTTCAGGTTCTACTGGAAAGTATTGAGACTGGTATAAGGCATGAGATGTGGTGACGGAGAAGAAGTATGTATGTTTATCATCCCATAACATCCCATGGGTAACGTAAAAGCTCCGAAAAGAAGAAAGACAATAGAAAAAAATGGTACTCGAGGCGGAACTCGAAACCGCGTCTCTGGACTATACGCGTCCAGCGCTATGACCACTAGGCCATCCAATTTTTTTCAAGTACCAATTTTTTCTATAGTCTTTCTTTTTTGCGGATTTTTTTAGTTATAACCTACGCTTACGCTTTAAAGGTAAAAAATTATATGTAATTTAACGTAAAAGCTGACAAAGTGAATATTCACGAATATGATTCCTACACAAACAAAAGAAGGAGTTGTCAACTCTATAGCACTCGTGGTACTGTTACGCTAGTCTCCACGACACAACCTACATAGATACTAAGAAATTTATAATTATTCTGATACCACATGACTCTGTTGCCTACTATACGACTAAGCATTTAATCATCTGACGTAAATACACCTAACAAATAAATACAGCTAACAAAAGGCCCCCAAATAAAATAACTCTTCATAGTTCTTACTTATTATTTATTTTATTTATTTATTTCTTTTATTTTGTAAATACTATACATAGAAAGCACTTAGATCAATGCAAACAATCACGTTCATGCACACAAAGATTTGCATTGAGCGGGAATCGAACCAGAGACCTCTGCGTAGCAGCCATGTAATATACCGACTGCGCCACAGAGGTCGTCAAATTATAACTAGTAAGGAAGTTTAAATTATAACAAAGTATCATAGTAAATACAGACTTATAATAGGTCAACATAGTAGATTTAATCATAGATGCTGCGTGGTCCATAATTGACCCCCGGCGTGGAGCTATTGATAGGGTCACTCAACTACTCAAGGAAACCCCAACCATCTGACTCAGTAACTACATTATCCCCTTCTAGGGAGACCACACGATTGTGTAATTTTGAGGAATATATCCTCAATTAATATTTTGCTATATTATTGTGTTTTTAAGTACTAGGCATTATTATTATCATATTATTTAACTTTAATTCTTTATTTTTGACGTCTGGTGTAGACCTATTTTCATTCATTCATCTCAGCCAATTGACGTCCGCTGCTGGACATAGGCCTCCTCCAAATATTGCCACCTTGAACGGTTTAGACCTATAATCTGATCCAATTTTTCTCAAAACTCAATCATAATAAATTGGGAAAAATATACAGGCTATACCACGTAAATGGACATAGAACGAGAGAGCTCTAAATATGAACATCGCATTTTCTCATCTGCGTCGTCCATATTGAATTATAAATAGATAATATAAAAAAAAATAGGCATCATAGTATAACTAGACCTAAATAGCTTTAATGAACATAATAAACTCGGCCCTAAAGAGGGACTTTCACTATTTCTCTCACTAATAATGAGCTCGTATTCTATACTCTCCATGTGGTGACGGAGTAAGAATACAATATGTCACCATCCCATCTCATCCCATGGGTGTCGTTAAAACCGACTAAGGGATCATCCGTGAATATTATCTTTACGAAATAAAACATAATGAAAACTTGAAATTAAACCCTATACCAATCCGTCTGGCCAGCGTGGTATTAGTAGGCCAAGTATCCCTCCGTCACGGGAGGTGCCCCTTCCCTGTAGTGGGACATTAATGGGCTCTTGACCTGATTCTATACTAAATAATGATATATCTAGTACCTACGTAGTTACACCAAAGTAAATGATCTTAAAATTATCAAGAACCTAAAGACATAATAAGCTTTTACGACACGGGGTGTAGCGCCTCTAACGTATAGCAAAAACGTTTTAGGGTTAACGATAACAGTAATGCATTAGCTGTAAGTAGATGCTCTGTTACTTCTTTTAATTTAACGACCAACAAAGATACTACCCCTGCTAGTACAATAGTCATTACCATTCATGACGGCTGTGTAAAGTAGGTAACTAGATCAGATTAAGGAAGGATTTTTGATGAACTTAAAGCGGTTTTCTTAAAATTGAAAATGTTTAATCAGTTTTAAGCACAGAAGATATTGTTGAAGAGTTATAGTATTTTTTTTATGGATACACATAAATATTTCGTGTCACGTAGTGATATTATGTCTTTCTTTAATCCTACGGGTACCGTTAAATTCGACTAAGGTCAAGCAAGTAGAAGAAATAAAAAATATGAAAGGTCCATGGTAGTTACAGTCAGTAGTTAGTGAAGTTTCCATACGTCACAGAAAAGGCCCGTTCCTGTAGTAGAACATTTTTGAATTATGAAAACAATTGTTAAACAATAACAAACCTAAAATATTGTAAGATTTAAAAAATGAAACGTTAAAATAAAATTGAAAAGTCATTCTCTGTTATTAATAATACATGGTGCACCTACAGTTCGTCTTCAATGCTTGTACTTCACTTCGCTGGCTACTCAAAGCTTTATCATGAAAGGATTGAGACATCGCCTTCAAATACGATAGATTTTAATGAATTTTTCTTACAGTGAAGCTGGAACTGATTTAAATTGGCTTCCGTCGTTTCCTAAGGAATTTATGCTTAAGATATTTAGAATATATATTTATTTATTTAGATGAACAATAATAGATACGACGTATAATCCTAGTTAGAATATCGACCTAGTTAGGACGGCGGGAAGCCGATGGATGAGGGAGGCACAGGACCGCACAAGGTGGCAATACATGGAGGAGGCCTATGTTCAGCAGTGGCCGTCGATTGGCTATGATGATGATGATGACGTATAATCCCAGAATGGTGTTATTAGGCTAAGTTTTCTTCTATACGTTAAGACGATTCGTTGCTGCAGTAGGACATTAATATTTTACAGTTTTTTGAGGACTTATGATTTACTACAGCATTTTTAAATACCTAATAAATAAATAAAAATAATTCTCATACATTAAAACATCGCTATGTAGTCCCAAACTAAGCAAAGCTTGTACTATGGGTACTAGACAACGGATAAACATACTTAAATACTTTTTTACATATTATACATAGAAAACACTCAGACCAATGCAAACAATCATGTTCATGCACACAAAGATTTGCATTCAGCGGGAATCGAACCCGAGACCTCTGCGTAGCAGCCATGTAACATACCGACTGCGCCACAGAGGTCGTCCTTTTTTCTTTTTCTCCAAACATTATGTAGATCTATGTCGTAGTCAGACATTAATGGATTATTTAGTTTATAGTCTTGTAGTCACCATTTTGCTTCTTCGAGACGAAACAGTGACAATAGCATGACGCGACGTAACCACAAGAACCAGGAATACTTGTTATCTGTGTCTAAGTATAGTACCTACAAATTGACAGTCTTATTTTGTAAACGTAGCGAATAAATAATATTTTACTTTGATGTCTGATATTATTTAATTGAATCATGAATAATGAAAGCCTAATTGAGGATCCATGATTTTATATAAAGATTTTATCAAAATGAAATAAGATTTTATTAAGATGTTTAAATGTATGTATGTAAGCAAAGAAAAGCAGGTTACCAAGGATCGTGTAACAAAAGCATTACGTAGTCTTTGCTTACCCCTAAAAAAACAAGGCACATCCGTGTGGTGACGGAGTAAGAATACAATATGTCACCCCCCCATGTCATCCCATGGGTGTCGTAAAAACCGACTAAGGGACTATCCGTAAATATTATCTTTACGTAATAAAAAGAAGGAAAACTTGAAATTAAACCCTATACCAATCCGTCTGGCCAGCGTGGTATTAGTAGGCCAAGTATCCCTCCGTCACGGGAGGAGGCCCGTCCCTGCAGTGGGACATTAATGGGCTTTCATAATGAAAAAAACAAGGCGTGATTTTTACATAATGAATACATGAATTTTATAACAAAAAAAAACCTCCCTGTCTTTACTCGAAATCCTGGCTGCGAGTTTTCAGCATTATAAGTGGGGACTAAACGTCAAAATATATAGCAACGCAATTTCCCAAATAATGCCGCAGACAGTTCTCCGTCTCAATGTAAGTTGTAGCCTCAAGCTCAGTAATAGTATGATGCGGTTTGGATTTAGTATTGAACGTGACTTGAATTTTGAACTCTTGGAGGCAATGAAACTCAGCCTCCTAAAGGAAATTGCCCTTGTATTTATGCAAGAGAATGTTAATGAGTACGTTGTATAAGTACGAAGAGCTCAACATTCTTGAAAAACTTAGACATTTACATATGTATACTTTACCGTACGTCTATTTACTTTATGCTAAACAAAATAGTGTTGTCTGGATATTAACACGTCCCCAGTGCCGTGTAGTATATATGGTACACATGCATTGTTATACTATTGTATCTGCTGGTGGTACTTTGAAAGGGTTAAGAGAACAGACTCCATGACAGAGGAATTTTCTAAAAAATACTACGCTTTATTTAAGTTCAAATAACAATTTTAAAAGTCGCAGCAGTGAATCTGTTTGTAAATTAGATTGTTAAAGGCAATTTTCCTCCCATTACAGTACTTCTATGTCCTAAACTATTTTGCAAACTATACCTTAGCCGGCTTACGACATCCACACAAAGTGATGGGGTTGTTACAAAAAGTATTTACAATTTTTCGCCAGAATAACAATGACTTATTATTTAAAGTTTCTTGCTAAAACACAGAATAGAAATTACCAACAAAAAATACATTAGACTTTATTTCAAAGCTTAATCTAAAATTTTATAAAACTCAAAATGAATAATAGACCCGTCATGATAATTTTGTGAGAAACCAAATCCCCTTTGATGTCCCACCTAATATTGCTCGGTAAGCTTTTTAAGACCGTAATGGTAACCAGTCTCTAGACAAAGTAAATCGAATATTTAATTAAATGTCAAAGGGCCGACCGCGTGGCTTTTAAACTGATTTATGATCAGAAAGATCGATATTTAATATTGTGTCGTAGTTCAAATATTAACTAAATGTTTTGGTTCATAGTTTTAGTTATGCTTGTGTTATTCGGATGTTAGTTTAATTTGATTAGGTATATTGTCTATGAAACGTTTCTTTATTTTAACTATCATCATCATCATAACAGCCCATTAATGTCCCACTGCAGGGACGGGCCTCTTCCAGTGACGGGGGGGGTACTTGGCCTACTAATACCACGCTGGCCAAACGGATTGGTACAGGGTTTAATTTCAAGTTTTCCTTCTTTTTATTACGTAAATATATAGATTTTTACGACACCCATGGGATAAGATGGGGTGGTGACATACTGTATTCTCACTCCGTCACCACACGGAGATTTTAACTATGGAGCATATTAATCGACAAACCATATAAAATAAATAAAAAATAAAATTGTATTTGATTATATTTTTCGCATTCCAAATATGTTTTTTTTTTTTTTATGGGATTTTATTCCTTGTGCTATGGAACGAGTGACGTCCGTAGTGTAAAGAATCTGCCCTTTCACTCTGAATATTGCGGTCAGCAGTCACCATTTTAAAGCTATTTAACCGCTTTGGCCATAAACGTAAGCATTTTATTGATTAATTATGCCATAAATAGTTTCAGGATAATCATCATCATCATAACAGCCCATTAATGTCCCACTCCAGGGACAGGCCTCCTCCGTGACGGAGGGATACTTGGCGTACTAAGTCCGTCCAAAAGAAGGAAAACTTGAAATTAAACCCTATGGTTTAATTTTAAGTTTTCCTTCTTTTTATTTCGTAAAGATAATAATTATACTATACGATAATAGGATCAGGATAATCAAAGGTTTTAAACTCACAATAGGACTTTTACATTGTACACGCGGTTTTCAGATCTGTTACAAAAAGTCAGCTGTAATATTTCCATATAATATTCAATGCATCACAGATATTTTAATAATCCTTCCCCGTGATTACAAAAGAGAATCGAATGACTCAAATATCGAAAGCAAATTCGTATAGAATCGAAAACTTTACTATTTTCATTATGAAAAACAATTATTCGACTATCACTTTGCGAGTCAACAATGTAGACTGACTAATTAATCCGGGCTAACTGACTAAATCGAGCCTGACCTGCTCTCGCTATCCCGTGGCCCCAGGGGATGGGGATTAAAACTAAATTGTGATGAACCACTAATTCGAAATTCGACAGGCGTGTAAAGTTTTACTGCTTTTTTTTGGTTTAAGTTTCTTTTACACACATCGTAATAAACGTAATTATACCGATACTTAATACACGTTAATGATTCTTTGCCTTATTCGAGATATAAAAGACTTATTTATTACTACCTAGTAAGTACCTAGTAAGCCTCCGGCTGCCAGAGCCGGAGACTTCGTTCACGAAAAATGACACATATACAAAAGTTCACAATTTTGATAAAGATTCTTTGCATCGTTTGTCCTAATCTTCTCACAGAAATAACTATTCTTTGGTAAAGCGGTTGCGTTACATTGCATCGAAACAAGGTCCTGGTTTTGAATCCCACGGGAAATACCTTTCGATACCGTACACGTAGATACCTTTTTATATTAAATCCATTCATTATGTGTTTACAAAAAAAATAATTAAGTAGGTTTATTAGTTGTCTAGTAGTCAAAGCAAAAAACTGTTCAGTTTGTAACTAAACAGCATCTAGTTCATCATCATATTATCATTATAATTAGAGCCCATTCATGTCCCACTGCAGGGACGGGCCTCCTTCCGGCACGGAGGGATGCTTGGCCTACTAATACTACGCTGGCGAGACGGATTGGTATTGGGTTTAATTTCAAGTTTTCCTTCTTTTTATTTCGTAAAGATAATATAGGTACACGGATAGTCCCTTAGTCGCTTTTTACGACACCCATGGGATGAGATGGGGTGGTGACATATTGTATTCTTACTCCGTCACCACACGGAGAAGCATCTAGTTATGGTAAATGAATATTCTCGTAATATTAAACATACTTAAATGCTAAGTAGGTTAAGGCATCAAAAGCACACACTCTATAAACAAAAGTCACATGAAACAGGCGTCTACGGACGTTTAAAGAACAATGTAATATAATTTATACCGTGATGTTGGCAGCGTGGCCGCGTTAGTTCTGGCAATGTGCCAGTATTTTACACAATAAACCTCTTAATAGTATTCCGGTTAGACTTTACACATCGATACCTAATGTCTTAATGTGTGTTACTTCTAGTTATTCGTGTTATTACTAAAGTTGAATGTTCCACTTCAAGGACTAATCAAATATCTTAGTTAATTTGTTAATCATTTTCTTTTTCACATAAGAATCTCCACACATCAACCTATTAGAGGCCGTCTACCGACTTTTGACTCAGGAGGCCAGATATGTCGAAGTCATAAAAGATGTTAGTACGGTGTATTGTCTGAAACTCTTTTCAAACCCACAATGGTCAAGGTGGCAAGAAGAAAAACATTACTCGAGCTGTTCCAGTGGGTATTAATTCGCTAAAGTAAAAAAAATCGGACCTCGTGGGAGGAGGGGTATGCCCTTGTTCAGCAGAGAGGTGTACAATGAACAAAAACTTTGTGCAATAACTTTTACGGCATTGAACCGACGAGTTCACCATTCGCTGGCTGTAATCCCATGAAAAGATAAGCTTAGACATCTCTGAAATACATCAAAGCGATTCGAAGCGGTAGAGCGCGTTTTTTGTTGTGTGAAGAAGACATTGTCAGAGTGTAATCTGGGTATGTCTATAGTTCTTTCGAAAAAAGCATATAGCAGCAGGTTAAGGTGACAACGTCACTCAACGCTGTCGCCTTGGACGTTGCCTACATGACGATTCCTGATCTATGTAAGTATTTAAAGACTGCCAAGATCACAAATTACTTTTGTTAAAAAAGTTTTTTGGCAGATTACATGGTTCTTACGCCTCCAAACTTTTTTTCTCAATGGAACCTTTGAAATTTCGATAAAGTATTATAATTGTTACGGGCACTAAAACTTTTTAAATAACGCTCCTTTGTTTTAAATGGTTGAGATTTTTTGGAAATTCACCAAACAATGATACCGTAAAAGTTTATCTTGTTAAATTGATATCCTTTTTTAAGGGAAAAGTAGGTCAGGAACATGGAAAATATTGATAATGGTTTTCTTTTGTTATCTTTTTTTATTACATGATAATAACATGTTTTGTTATTGATTACTCTTAACAGATACAGGGTCTTGTACTGATAGCACAAGCTCTGTTTACTTACTCGTAGTAAATTTAATTTAATTTTCAAAATGCACTCCATAAATATAACATTATTAGTCCTTATAATTCCAAGATTACATAGGGTTAACAAATCATGTCACTCACATACTGACACACACACACACACAAATATACAAACATACACACAAACACGCGCATATCTACACCCACTCACAAATTCTACAATCAAGAGATTAACGAGCATACAAACTGGCTCCATTCCACCTATCCAGTGCACGGAGAGGCTGGTGATCCCTAACACAGGTCCGCCTAGTACAGAGACCAGTCTCTCACACACACTCGCTGACTCTCTTATGGATCCGTTGTTTGTTACCTTAATTGTTTCATGTACTGTGTGAGAGAACAAATAAAGTATTTTGTATTGTATTTGTATTGTATATCGTAGTGACTACAGGCCGTAATAGATTGCAAATAAGCAATAGCTTCTTATATGGCAAATGTGTGGACAAATACCACTTTACAATCTAATCACCAATGAAGTAATATTACATGAACATTATAACATATCTATATATATTAATGTAGATTATAATTATTACAACGTTTGAAACACGAGATTGGAACTAACAATAGGTTTAGGATAACATTGTTCGCGTTATTAAGCGATTTGACACGTAACTAATAGGGTGTCCGGTGATTGGTGAGTAATGGCTCTAATATGTCACGTACGATGAAAGGACTAAGGTTAAAGTCAATCAACGCATCTATAATCAATTAAGTTCAAAATTGCTTGTCTAGAAAGCTTGTGTATAGCGATGAAATTACTACGAAAGCAAGCAGTCTTGCCAGTTGAACAGATGATTATAGTAGTGAATGTCTCTAAATGTCCTAGTAAAGCAACGGGTTTTCTCTAGTTCCTTTTTTTAGGTTTCCAGCTGTCTTGACAAGTTTCTACTGCATTTAAGGTTTAGTGCAGCCTAGATAGCGCTGTCTAGTTATTGTAAACCAATTATTAAGAATTAAAGGATTTAGCAATATCATTTAGAAAGCAAAGGAATCAGGTGGCATAGCGATCAAAACGGTTATAGTACTTTACCATTAAACTTGTTTCTTCTAGAAAAGTTATAGCAGAAACTTAGCTAGATTCTTGCTAGTAAATTAACTACTATTTTCATCGTTTTGCAATAAATTAGTTCAAGATTTATTTTCAATTATGGGGGCAGTTCTGTGAAGTTATTAAAATATAATCGTAACTAATAATAATTATCGTGATTTTAAGAACTAAAATTATCTCCGTATTTAAACTACGATAAAGGTTGAAACATTATTTATTATTATAGAAATGGCTTTATGAGGAGTTATGAGAATTCGCACTTTCATCTTTTATTAGACAAGTACTCATTAGAATAAATATATTTCATAGAATAAGCTGATTCGATGACTTTAATTACACTTTTTTAATTTTTTTTCCATATTTTTTTCCATATAAAGATACTTTAAAGAGAATATAAATTTTTGAAAAACAAAACTTATTTTGGATGTAACAGTTTTATGAATGCTGCAGTAAATTGCAGGAATTTGTTTTCATCCTCTGAGTGTCTTAAAAGGTGACTAAAAGAGATTTGACAACCAATCATAGTACTTTGTTACGACGTGCTAAAAATAGCATAATTCGAGACAAAATTGCGTACAATATAATGTATCACTTCTATGTAAATAAAATGAAGTATTATTGTGAAATATTAATACACGAACTTTCCACTAGTTTTGCTATTCTGGTCGACGTCAAGCATAACTAAGTTACGCCGAACAATAATTCCAAAACAGTACCAAACCCACGCTTACAAACTTTAACACAAAGCAAACTACTGCTTCATGACAAAATATGACACCTTGGTATTGTTCACAGAACTATGTTTAATAATTGTCTTCTAATGACTCCTACTATGAATGTTATTAAGATTAGGTGTATTATGTAGTTAAGGAAAGAATACAAGGTGTAGATTATCTTATCGCAAAGATGGTGGAAGATGCGACTGTGGCAATAACACTTATGAAAGAATAGTTCAATCAAAGATCGAAATGAAATCTCTCCGTGTGGTGACGGAGTAAGAATACAATATGTCAACGCCCCATCTCATCCCATCAGTGTCGTAAAAATCGACTAAGGGACTATCATCTTAACGAAATAAAAAGAAAACAAAACTTGAAATTATACCCTATACCAATCCGTTTGGCCAGCGTGGCCTAGTATCCTTCCGTCACGGGAGGAGGCCCGTCCCTGCAGTGGGACATTAATGGGCTGTTATGATGATGATGATTATCCTGAAACTATTTATGGCATAATTAATCAATAAAATGCTTACGTTTATGGCCAAAGCGGTTAAATACATAGTCTGGCCATAAATACTGTTACAATTAAAAATAAGAAAGATATTACATTTGAATTTGGAATCTGTCATTTTTATACGATTGTTCATTGTATTTTCTAATTTTGGCGCCAATACATTGTACAATATTTTGCTATATTAAAATGGAGTGGGGTGATAAAGAAAACCGAATCGCTGTGATTGCATTACACAAAGTTGGTATGGAGCCGAATGTAATTTTTAAAACTCTCCATACGCTTGGTATTAGTCAAATGTTTGTGTACCGGGCTATTAATAGGTACAATGAGACCTTCTCTGTTTGTGACAGAAAAAGATCTGGCCGTCCACGTAGTGTTCGTACGAAAATGGTGGTCAAAGCAGTAAGGGAAAGAATTCGAAGAAATCCTGTCCGAAAGCAAAAGATTTTATCTCGGGAGATGAAGATAGCACCCAGAACCATGTCACGCATTTTAAAAGATGACTTAGGACTTGCAGCCTATAAGAGACGCACTGGTCATTTTTTAACTGATAATTTAAAAAAGAATAGGGTGGTAAAATCGAAGCAACTACTGAAGCGGTACGCAAAGGGAGGTCACAGAAAAATTTTGTTTACGGATGAGAAAATCTTTACAGTTGAGCAACATTTTAACAAACAAAATGACTGTATTTATGC
The DNA here is from genome assembly GCA_905475405.1 of Schrankia costaestrigalis. Taxonomy (NCBI): domain Eukaryota; kingdom Metazoa; phylum Arthropoda; class Insecta; order Lepidoptera; family Erebidae; genus Schrankia; species Schrankia costaestrigalis. The sequence goes on along the minus strand of FR997831.1, from coordinate 2,629,380 downwards.
TCAAAGCTTTAAGGAAGCTTCCCAATTAGTCGACAGAGTGCAACGTGGGCATTATCCGACTTCAGTGATGGTTTGGTGGGGTGTTAGCTATGAAGGAGTGACTGAGCCATATTTTTGTGAAAAAGGTATCAAAACATCGGCACAAGTGTATCAAGATACCATTCTTGAGAAGGTAGTTAAACCCCTTAACAACACCATGTTCAATAACCAAGTATGGTCCTTCCAACAAGACTCAGCGCCGGGTCATAAAGCTCGGTCCACGCAGTCTTGGTTGGAAATGAACGTTTCGGACTTCATCAGAGCTGAAGACTGGCCGTCGTCTAGTCCCGATCTTAATCCGCTGGATTATGATTTATGGTCAGTTTTAGAGAGTATGGCTTGCTCTAAACGCCATGATAATTTGGAGTCCCTAAAACAATCCATACGATTGGCAGTGAAGAATTTTCCCATGGAAAGAGTGCGTGCTTCTATTGATAACTGGCCTCAACGTTTAAAGGACTGTGTTGCAGCCAATGGAGACCACTTCGAATAAGCTTTTTATATTTTGAATTGTTTTATATTTATGTATTAAACTAACACACTGTAAAAGTAATAAATATTATTTGCAATAAAAAAAAATGTTTTTTCTTCGTAACAATATTTATGGCTAGACTAGGTAGTTTTAAAATGGTGACTGCTGACCGCAATATTCAGAGTGAAAGGGCAGATTCTTTATTTTTAGGGCTGTTATGATATTATGTAGTGAAGGATTATGAAAGAATACAGAGTGTAGATTATCTTATCGCGAAGATGGTGTAAGATGCGACTGTGGCAATAACATTTAACAAAGAATAGTTTAAGCAAAGATGGAACTCGTGACTCAAAACGTGATGCAAACTTTAAGTGACTCTGTCAAGGCGACAGAGGTATTGATATCTCGTATTATAATTGGTTTTGTCTTACCTTCTGCGTTGTCGGCGTAGCGATCGCGATATGCCGTAATAATGAACGAGGTCGTAGTTACGAACAAATTGTTGGTGTGATTTATATTGTATTCAACTTTGATATTTTTCTCGTCTTTTATGCATATTTCTTGTATAAAGGCATATTTCGAACATTACATACGAGTATATTAGATACGCATCAGTATGCAACTCTAACTCGTGCGCGATCTTAAACCGATTCATGTATTAAGTTCAGTGAGTCCTACCAATCTTTCTTGTAGGTACCTTTGACTCGTTACTTTGATGTTCTACAAAGGAAATACCAAGAAGTCAAAGATGTCTGAGAAATGTTACTGTTGTTTTATACCCATATAAAGCGTGGGCAGATTGGAGTAATTATAATCGTTACTAACTTTAGATACAGGAGAAATTCTCAAAATTTGTAATAAAGTTATATCTTAGCAACTAGTTAAACCTAGTAATGATATCTATACTAATATTATAAAGAGGTAAAGTTTGTGTGTTTGTGACGTAGTAATCTCTGGATCTACTAAACCGATTTCAAAAATTCTTTCTGTGTTGAATAGTCCACTTATCGGGGAGTGTCATAGGCTATGTAGTATCACGCTATGACTAATAGGAGTGGAGCAGAGATGAAATATGTTTAAAAAAGTGACGTGTTTTTGTCGCGGCCTAACGAAGTGGGCACGCGTCAGCTAGTTACTAATAAAGCTTAAGTTTGCTATTTTACTGAAGGCTATCGCCAGATTTGTAGGTTGGGGTGAGGAACGTTCAACAAAAACACGCTTGTACTAAACCATTATTCATAGAAAGCACGTTTCGCCGGAACATACAATGTTTCTATGATTTGGCAAAATGTGTTATCCACGTATAGTGAGCATGTTGTGCTTTGACAAACAAAAAAATGTGAAAAAAACTTTTAGTTTTTATAGTTAAAACTAAAGTCGGTAGTGTTTATTTTAATGTGGGCCACACAAAACTCTATCATTTTGGACCAGTATAAATAAAACATCTATTTTGTATCACTTATGTACTTCCAAGTATAAATAATAGAATATTATAATATGTATAAAAGTTGGTTTTAATTTGGATTTAATCTAAAACTAATTTCGAATTTCTATGAATATTACATGTAAATGAAATTGCGAAAGTATAGTAATAATCGTGATCCTCGTTCTAGCTGGAGTCACTTTTTTAATTAGAAAATTATATTTTCATAATATCTGCAAAGTTTCCGTTAGTTGGTTTTTTACAACACTCTTGGGTGAGTAGGGATAGTGGCACCATGTTTTCTTATTATTCCACCGAATGGAGCTAAATCCTACTATTATGATATTAAGTACCTACTAAATAAAGTAACGCGCATTCATTAAACAAATCAAGAAACATTCATAAAATAAAATGATTTTGATTGTCAATTACATCATAACAGCCCATTACTGTCCCACTGCAGGGACGGGCCGGGCCTCCTTCCGTGACAGAGGGATACTTGGCCTACTAATACCACGCTAGCCAGACGGATTGATATAGGGTTTAATGTCAAGTTCACAAATACATAATGTAATGTTTTCTTTCTGTCCTTGTATTTTAATATTTCTTCCTTTCTTCTAGTAGTCCTCTGTGTTTCTAGTTTTCAGTAAATGACAAGAAATTTAACACATTATATAGCTAGTCAGTTCAAAGTAAAAGAATACTCTCAACATTCCAGCTGCATGCATAGACTAGGAGTAAGCAATAAATCGGAATCTTTTATTTATGTCCTCTCGTAAACGAATTTCTTCAAAGTAAAGTCTGTCTATACTCGTACCTTCTAGATTTAAAACTGTGCAACTGTATTTTACTTTTCACTACAAAATATATAAGAACTATCTCTTGTGAAATAGGTACTATCGAACCAACTGAATCATGACCCGTACAGTCATTTTCGTATGACATTCAAATGCAATAAGATCTAAATTCGTGTAATTTTATTTTATAACTCGCTTCCTTTAAACCAAACTTGTTATCTATACTAATATTATAAAGTGGTAAAGTTTGTGTGTTTGTGACGTTGTAGGCGGTAAACTCTGAATCTACTGAACTGATTTAAAAAAAACTGTGATGAATAGTCCATTTATCGGGGAGTGTCATAGGCTATATAGTATCACGCTATGACTAATAGGAGGGAAGCAGTAATGAAATATGTTGTGGGATGGGTCTTTTTCGCCGCCCAACGAAGTGGGCATAGGTCAGCTACTCTACCTTATTGGAGTAATGTTGTTTATACCTACGTGAAATTGACGTACGAAAAATATTATATGCGATAGAACTTACTCGTACAAGTATAAAAGCTTTAAACGAATTGTCTGATAGGTGGGTAACAGTAGCAGTACATATAGGTGCCCAGATATCTGCACAGAAAAAGACCTCATAGACGCCACTGACAATGCAATCACCGTGGCCAAGTTCTGGGCTGATTGCATTTGACCACCGATGGTACTGCATTGTGTTCCTTACGACTCGAAAGAAGAAGAAGTAGCAGTACATTGTAGTAAGATAAGATACTTTGTATAGTGCAAGCTACGATCTTGTGAAGGTGGTTTTGTCTAGTAGTGGACATCGTTTTGCTGACATGATGATGACTGATTTATTTATTTTACCAATTTGTAAATACTTCATCTTTGCATAGAATTTTAAAATATCTTTAATTCTCAACCAACAAAACGATGGTTTAAATTCAAAACCATATTAATTATGTAATTAGATTAATCTCAGATTCGCAAGTCGACCTAAGTATAAGAAAAATCTCAGACACTTTTGAAGCATTAGAATGAGCATAAAGTTAGTTAAGTGGTTAATTCTACAGTTTATCTACCTAGTTCAAAGAATTTAATAGAAAGCTAAAAGGTAAACAAGCAATAAAATCAAATCAATTCCAATGCCTGTGCAAAAGCAATCGCATCCTAACGATCCTGCTTAATCGCTGTATCACCAAAAAGGTGTGGACATTGGTCGAGTAATTGCCTTGTAAAAGAACGTAAGTCCTAGACCCGTTAAAACAAATTAGTTCATTCGCATAAAGCTATAGTTAGAAGACTTTACTGCACTTATAATAAAGTAGATTTTTCTTTGGCAAGTTCAAATTTGATCATGTTGTTTCTTTGCATCAAGAATGGTAGCACGGCGTCGGGCAAGTTTGAGATAGCGTCCCAGTGAGTGTTATCAGCCAATCAGAGGCGACGTGTTAAGGAGACGGCGGGAAACGCTGGCTGTTTGTGTGTCAAACTTTTTCTTGTACTTTCTTTTTTCTTTTTATTTTACGGTTCCGATTTATAGGCGATCTTGATGTTGATGTGTAACGTTCTTTGATAGTTTTGCGGCGGTTGTTTTGGTCGTACGTGACTTGATAAAATGCGTGTTGATTGTGATTTAATGTTCGGGAAAAGATTGTTTGATTTGTACTCTATGTTAATAAGTTATCTATAAATTATAGAGGTTAAGACTATTTTTGTAATAAAGTATGCAGTTAAAATAATTAATAGCATAGATTCACAGTAACAAAAACAATTTATGAACAGGAAAAAATATAACCAAATGTATGAAGCATTTATATAGCTTCGAATTTAACGTTTTAATAACCAAGCTCTAGAAGGAATAGGCTAGTTGTATCAGGATAATATTTAAAATTCAAATTTTGATAATACCTTGGTGTCAAAATTTAAATACTCCTAGAGTATTTTTTTTCCTTTTAAATGAAGAATTTTTTTTTGATGAATGTTTTACTTAAATGATGAAGTATTTACTTAAATAAAAGACGCAATAATACAATGATCATAACAGCCCATTAATGTCCCACTGCAAGGACGGGCCACCTCCCGCGACGGATGGATACTTGGCCTATTAATACTACAGCCAAACGGCCAAAAGCCAAAAAAATTGGTATAGGATTTAATTTCGAGTTTTCCTTCTTTTTTATTTCGTAAAGACAACATTTACGGATAGTCCCTTAGTCGCTTTTTACCACACCCATGGGATAAGATGGGGAGGTGACATATTGTATTTTTACTCCAAAGGATAATTTAAAATAGTACTAAGTATAAGTAATTTATAACTACAAAATAAAGCAGTCAATACCTACATCGCCTTAACATCTGCCTGCGACAGGGCTAATCAATGACTTTAAGATGAGAGATGCAGCGCATCTGGGTGCTATTGGACGAATCTTCAGTAGAAATAAAACGAGGAGACGATCCGTTCGGAAAATGTTTGGCGTTCGCGTTCAGGGATTACGCGTTTCAACTGTAGGTAATTGAAAATCAACCTTCACTGTTTAAGATTGCTTTTTACTTAGTAAAGAATCGCCGAGTTATTTTGCTATTGGATGGGAGATAAAAATAATGAAATTATTTAATCTGTTTTCTTGTCCGTGTGGTGACGGAGTAAGAATACAATATGTCACCTCTCATTCCATGGGTGTCGTAAAAACCGACTAAGGGACTCTCCGTCAATATTATCTTTACGCAGTAAAAAGAAGGAAAACTTGAAATTAAACCCTATCCAATCCGTCTGGCCAGCGTGGTATTAGTAGGCCAAGTATCCCTCCGTCACGGGAGGAGGCCCGTCCCTGCAGTGGGACATTAATGGGCTGTTATGATGAATCTGTTTTCTTAGTAAGATGACGAGGTAAAATTACACAAACATCTATTTAACATTTCGAACGATTGAGATATTATTTTTACGCATTTTTTTAGTATTTAATTGCAAGAATATTCCTTAGTGTTGACAAACCCCATTCGACAGTACTTTTCACATACTGACACAAAAGCTTTTAGCAGGAACATGAGTCATATAGCGATAGAGTAATACTCTTTTATTTAGATTTCTGTGGTAATACTTGTACTTAGCTTATATGGTATACAACAGTTGCAGCACTTAATTACAATTACAAAATTGTTGTAAAATTATAGAGACGTCTAAAAAATGCTGCTTTAGAGTTTGTTACGCCGCTTCTTCTCTACTAGCGCCTTGGAAGCGGTGGTAAAGTTTGAAAAACTACTATTGAGTAAACTTAGACTAAGTAGTTTTAAACTGACGTCAATAAGTTGTTATTTTGTAACATAACATCGAAAAAAATAAATTAACTATGAACTTACCAAAACGATACTGATAAGAAGAGTCACCTCTTGTTTTCCCTTTCTGTCATCCCTTTGATCCTCAGTCATTCATCATTACTGAATAAGTACAAAATACACCTTTCAAAATGGTAACTTAGTATATAGACTGAAGATATAATATTTTATGATCATATATATTTACAGCTTTTCCTCTACGAATGGAAAAAACAATCTATTTGAGTTATGGAGGAAAAACTATGCTATGTGATACATTAAATAAATTTTGTTGACAGTTCCCACCATAGACTCCATTTACATAATTACCCACAAGTTCGTAGTGAAAATAGCTTATATTGTCAAGGTTGGCAACTTATAATGGATTATTATAATATAGTTATTACTCTAGTGCTTCGAACTGTAAAAATATTATTTTTCAAAGAAGTTTGAAACACGATGAAAAGATGTTTGCTAAAAGAACTAAATCATCATCTTAACAGCCTATTAATATCCCACTGCAGGGACGGGTCTCCTCCAGTGACGGAGGGATACTTGACCTACTAATACCACGCTGGCCAATTGGTATAGGGTTAAATTTCAAGTTTTCCTTCTTTTTATTACGTAAAGATAATAAACACAGATAGTCCCTTAGTTGTCTTGCACGACACCCATGGGGTGAGATGGGGTGGTGACATATTGTACTGTTACTCCGTCACCACACGGAGAACTAAATAACTGTATTATTATTATCTTCAAAGAAAATTAAACTTGATCTGGTACATGCGTGGTCTGGTTTATTAATTAGAAAATGACGGTGTAACTATCTTGAATTGAAATTGATAAAATACCATTTATGTAACATTTTTTTATACTTTAAGGTGAAGTACATATTTAGTAATCTTTTAGGAATCTGCATTAACTGAATAACGAACAAGGTGACGACATTTCGTAAACATAAAATATGATAAGTTAATTTGATTAACATCTTAACATATTTACTTGTACATTTTGTGTTTTTGTAAGATCGTTTATACACAACACAAGTTAAGGCTTTTATGACGTAGATACTTGTCATAATAAGTAAGTGTTGTAAAAAAGTGTAAATATATTTTAAGTTACGACTCAAGCATTTTTACACTTTCTGTCGTACAGAAAAGAACGAGGAACAAAGATTGACGACCTCGGTGGCGCGCCGGTAGAGCCAGCGGCTGCCGCGCATGAGGTTGTGGGTTCGATCCCCACGCAGGACAATAATTTGTGAGATCCACAAATTATTGTCCTGAGTCTGGGTGTTCTATGTGTCCGTTAATTGATGTTTGTAAAAGTCCCCGCGACACAGGGCATGATCCCTAGTGCGGGAGTTGTCTTTTTAAAAAATAAAAAAAATAAAAATGTTTTTAGATGCTTTTTTTAATAAATGCCTACGCCTTCAGTATAGATGAGACAGCCTGAATGAGATACAAGACACCTGATACTGCTACTAAAATTTCATCAAAGTTGATGAAAATTTTAATAAAGCATATAGTTGAGTGTGCAATGTCAATGAGTAGATAGTAGTAAAGGTACATATTGTAAATTTTGATATTACATTAATACATACGTATTTTACATATTGTAGTAACAATAAATAAAAATTAAGCTTAAGATAATCTTGGTGGTAATTATTACGAAAAAAAGTTACAGGACAACCCTTTTTTTCAAAATGAAACACTCCTAAATTTAATTATGTCATAGTGAATTATGCCAACATCGATTAAAGGACACAAATAACATCCAGGCCTATGGCAATCATGTGCAATTGTTCTGCTTGGGATCTGGACCGAGGCAATCAGCGTTAAACATAATTATAATGTTTACTTTCGTTGTCATTATGACTGAAATCATTATGTACAATTCACTTAATTTAATTTATACTTCAGAAGGTAATGACGGTCTCGCATAATTGAATTAAAATTACTGTTTTTTATTTACTGTGAACTAACAAGGCATATTGGTTGTCAATTCATACTTCCTGAACGATTTTCAATATACCAAATTAATGTTTTATTTGTTTTGTATATAATTTAAACATAAATTGACCCTTAATAATAATTAAAGGCACAAAATACAATTCAGTATTCTACAAGAGAGAATAAATCCTTTCAACATTAGTCCTATTTTACAAATACAAAGGCAATCAACATGAACTTTGTCTAAAGCCTCAACTTTTAGATAAGGTTAAATTACGAAGCATTAGCATTGGGATTATCGTTGGACCCAGTGGCTCCCTCTATCATCGCAGACTGGTAGCAATAAAAACAAACTCTTTTCCGACCACTTACACGTTTATGCCCTCGAATTACCACCCAATAACAATTGCTACGGCCGACCGCACAGTTTTCGTTTTGTGTGTGGTATAAACAATAGGACATTGGTTTTTATTTTATTTCTTTTGTAATATTTATAATAAACATAGATGTAGGTATTGCTTGCTAAAGTGAATGGTAGAAATAATAATTAATTACTGTGAGATTAATAGCTTCTTTTAAAATATCCTTAAATGAATTAAACTATTCCATCTGCAACGAAAGATATATAAGAGTACTTCCCGGTGATTGAGATGACCTCTCTTAGATTTCGTGGGATCCTTTAATCAGTTTTCTATTAAATATTATAGAAGGTAGGTACGTGAAGTGGTCGATTTGCTTAAATTGTTTGTTTTTCTATTTGTGAGACTTTTAGTTCAGAAAATGTTTAGAAAGTTGACTAAAAATAAACTTTTTTAAATAATATTATTAACATACAATTTCTCTTATATACTTAATATCGAATACAAAATATATTTCCAAGCGAAAAAATATTCGACGGACGCACGACTTGAATCTTATCATTTGGCCAGCATGATAGAAGTTGTTTTTTTCTACCACTAGAAAAGACGCGTGCTAGTAAAAACGCTACAGCCCATATCTTGGACCTCATCAGAAACATGACAGTTAACGCCTCCGCCGTCTCGTTAGCGGTGATAATGTGATTTTAACTTCTGCCCGCTCACGCCAATGATAAGGGCCAATTGGTTCTATTAGCTGAGTTTGTACTTGTAATTGTTCTATACCTACTACCTACAGATGTTCGGACAGTTGATTCCTTTTATTGAGGATTACCGTTTCTAATATATGTTTCAGAAGGTTTATGTATGTACAAATGTTAAGGGAGCTATCCTCTAAAGTTCTCGTTAGTATTTTTTTTAAGTATTAGGTATTATGTTTTATTTAAATACTTATCAATGTGGTAATCTAACAAGACTAAAGAACATTGTCATTGGATACTAACACCAACTCCAAATTCCAAGGTTATGGTAAAACAACTTGGGGCTTCTAGTCAATATAAAAACCTTGCAGTATATAAAAAAATAAACAAATAAATAAAATAATTTATTTCCAAATTAGCATACATAACATTAGTTATATCCATGGCCCCACACTAGGCAAGAAAAAATAAACATTCTGATTCGCAATTAGTCTTAATAGATTTTAAACTATCGCGATTTGTATACATAAAGTAAAAAGACGACCTCGGTGGCGCGACAGTAGCGCAAGCGGCTGCCGTGCAAGAGGTTGTGGGTTCGATCCCCACGCAGGACCATAATTTGTGAGATCCACAAATTATTGTCCTGGTCTGGGTGTTCTTTGTGTCCGTTTATTGATGTTTGTAACAGGTCCCCGCGACACAGGGCATGATTCCTAGTGTGGGAGTTGTCTTAAAAAAGAAAAAAAAAAGAAATTAAATAATACTATTCCAGTCCCTCCGCGACCACGGCTCTTGCAAGTCGGCCGAAACGTAGTCGGAGAAAACCTAGGTATTTATCCCATTAGTTAACAAAAACAGACATCTAAGTTACAAAGGATTGATTCTTTAAGACGAGGTATTTCCTATAAGAAAATGTGTTAGATTATACCGTTATCAAAAATGTGTAATTAATAACATCGTCTCGACGTACAGTTGGTTTAAATAAATATTTATTACTGTGTATATAGTTCTCATACGTCTTTTTCACTAATGTCGTTTTAACATCCCATTTAACTCGTATCTCGAGGCTGTCATGAAATTTATCTAAGGCTGTTTGAATCAGTTAGATCGATCAACGAAGAGCTGCTGCTGTAAACAAGGTCGTGGGTTCAAATCCCTGGACAATTATTTGTGATTTACATGTCCACGGCATTACTGTCCGATTACTTTAACTTTACATAAACTTGTGTCAGTTAACCGCAAAATCCGTGTGGTGACGGAGTAAGAATACAATATGTCACCACCCCATCTCATCCCATGGGTGTCGTATAAACCGTCTAAGGGACTATCTGTAAATGTTACCTTTACATAGAAAGAAGGAAAACTTGAAATTAAACCCTATACCAATCCGTCTGGCCAGCGTGGTATAAGTAAGGCAAGTATCCCTCCGTCACGAGAGGAGGCCCATCCCTGCAGTGAGACATTAATGGACTGTTATGATAAAAAAGTCTCCACGACACAGGACACGATATCAAGAGTTTTAGTCTAACAATTAATTTTACAAATAAAATAAATGCAAGTATTACTAACCTATGCGGGACCTGATTGTACTGAAGTTTACACGATTTTATTGTAAAAATAAATACGTATAACAAACAGACTTATAAAATAATGTAGCCAATATTATTTTACCAATTAAGCATGTGGGGAATAGATTCCTAGAAAGCAACGGAGTTTGCTTGACAAGCCACTGCGATGCCTAAGGGCAGCGTACCAAAATGATGTTCGTTTCCTACCACGGCCTTCAAATTTTATCCATTGTTAACTTATATTCCAATTTAAATCTTTTGTATTCATATTACAATTAAAATACAAACAACTCAAAAGAGCGAATACTTGTTTGTTCTCTTATAAAAGTATAATAAGTAACAATTTTAAAAAGTAATAAATGAGTGGCAATTTTGTTCATAATGAACGGTTACCTGTAGCGATGGAGATGGGCAATTAGCCGTGTTACTTTGTCTCTGTCCCATCCTGTTTCTTGGCTCTATAAAATGTACTAATTTGTTAGAGCGTGTTTATCTCTTTTTATTAGCCTCCCTTTAGGCTGAGCGCACATTGGAGACTAGACTGTTTCAAGACTGACTTGCCTCATATAGACAAGTCTGTCTTAAAACTAAAACGAAACAGTTTTGACTACGATACGTAGCACACATAAAACAAAACTGTCTATCTGAGACAATATTGTCTATACGACGTAAAGCAATAGTCTGTCTTAAGACTGTCGTGTTCCAAGTCTGCGCTCAGCCTTAATTATGTTTGAACTTTACATAAGCTTTTGTCTTACTTTCAAATACCGGTAAGGAAATTGTTTACCTTTTTATCTTTAACAGTTAATAGGTCTTCTTTATGAGGGTCAAGAAAACAATTTGACGACCTCTGTGGCGTAGTGGTTCGATTCCCGCTCAATGCAAATCGTTGTGTGCATGAACATTATTGTTTGCATTGGTCTGGGTGTTTTCTATGTAATAGGTCGGGGAAAAAGTCGCATAACGTAGGTATAAACTTATTATAAAATTTCTTTGACTGTACTACTTGTGTCTGGCTGGTTTTGGTAACATTAAAAAGGTTACATTATAAAGAAAAGAAAAAAATAAAAAAGAGTTGTTTCCCGCTATTTTTCATTTGTTTTTCTCTCCGTAAAAATGAGTGAATCTAATGAAGAAATTCGATACATTTTAAAATTTTATTAAAAAGGCAAAAATGCAACTCAAGCAGTAAAAAAAATTTGTGATGTTTATGGACCTGATGCAGTGTCAGTAAGAGTAGCACAAATTTGGTTCAAACGTTTTCAGTCCGGAAATTTTGATGTTAAAGATGCACCTCGCTCTGGTCGCCCTGTTACGAATAAAATGGACGCCATTTTTGAAAGAGTGGTCAAGATCGGCATATTAGTAGTTACGATGTAGCTGAAGAACTGGGAATTGACCACAAAACAGTTTTGACCCATTTGAAGAAAGCTGGTTATACAAAAAAGCTCGATATTTGGGTGCCACACGAGCTCACTCAAAGAAACTTAATGAACCGTGTACTCATTTGCGATTCATTTGAGACGTAATGAAACCGAGCCGTTTTTGAAGAGATTGATAACTGGCGATGAAAAGTGGATCACGTACGACAAGAACGTGCGAAAAAGGTCGTGGTCGAAAGTTGGCCAGGCTTCACAGACTGTGGCCAAACCTGGCCTAACTCGAAATAAGGTGATGCTGTGTGTATGGTGAGATTGGAAGGGGATTGTTCATTATGAGCTTTTACCGCCCGGCAAAACCATCGATTCTGATCTTTACTGCCAGCAACTGATGAGATTAAAGGAAGCAGTCGAGAGAAAACGGCCGGAATTGATCAACAGGAAGGGTGTGGTCTTTCATCACGATAACGCTAGACCACACACATCTTTAGCCACTCAGCAAAAATTAAGAGAGTTCGACTGGGAGGTTCTAGTGCATCCACCATATAGCCCTGACCTTGCGCCTTCAGATTTTCACCTGTTTCGGTCTCTTCAGAATTCTTTAGGTTCTGTAAGGTTGACCTCAAGAGAGGACTGCCAAAACTATTTGTTCCGTTTTTTTGATCAGAAGTCCCAAAGTTTCTACAGTAACGGGATAATGTCTCTGCCCACAAAATGGCAGAAAGTTGTTCAACAAAACGGTACCTACATATATATCTATACTATAATAAAACTGTAGAGGTCGAAAGGCCTGTTCTTTTCGAAAATTCAGATAAAAATTATCTATAAAATCTAGAAAAATGTCGAAAAGCACGAAACCGCAATTTTTAGAATTAATGTCTGTCTGTCTGTCTGTTTGTTACCGCACATCTTTAAAACGAATTAATATAATCTAACGACCAATACATTGTATTGTAGCCTTTTTTATTGGGCTTAAACTGAGGTATGTTTCATCAAAATCGGATAAGTATTACTCGAGATATCGCTTGATCTCTTTATTAGAACAGTCCAATACAAATCAAGGGTCATGAAAAATGGTTTTAGTTCGATGTTGAATGAATTTAAATTTTGTTTCTTTTGTTCACGAGATGGGGTTACCAGTAGTAATCATACTCAATTAAGTTTGTAAATAATCTAATTACGTGCTATTAATTATAAGTTATTCATTTTTAATTTAAAAAAAAATTAACCATGAATCGTATGTGTTATAATTATCTATCTATCTATCTATCTATACTATAATAAAACTGTAGAGGTCGAAATGTCTGTTCTTTTCGAAAATTCAGATAAAAATTATCTATAAAATCTAGAAAAATGTCAAAAAGCACGAAACCGCAATTTTTAGAATTAATGTCTGTCTGTCTGTCTGTTTGTTACCGCACATCTTTAAAACGAATTAATATAATCTAACGACCAATACATTGTATTGTAGCCTTTTTTATTGGGCTTAAACTGAGGTATGTTTCATCAAAATCGGATAAGTATTACTCGAGATATCGCTTGATCTCTTTATTAGAACAGTCCAATACAAATCAAGGGTCATGAAAAATGGTTTTAGTTCGATGTTGAATGAATTTAAATTTTGTTTCTTTTGTTCACGAGATGGGGTTACCAGTAGTAATCATACTCAATTGAGTTTGTAAATAATCTAGTTACGTGCTATTAATTATAAGTTATTTATTTTAAATTTAAAAAAAAATTAACCATGAATCGTATGTGTTATATCTATCTATCTATCTATATCTATACTATAATAAAACTGTAGAGGTCGAAATGTCTGTTCTTTTCGAAAATTCAGATAAAAATTATCTATAAAATCTAGAAAAATGTCAAAAAGCACGAAACCACAATTTTTAGAATTAATGTCTGTCTGTCTGTCTGTTTGTTACCGCACATCTTTAAAACGTATTAATAAAATCTAAAGACCAATACATTGTATTGTAGCCTTTTTTATTGGGCTTAAACTGAGGTATGTTTCATCAAAATCGGATAAGTGTTAGTCGAGATATCGCTTGATCTCTTTATTAGAACAGTCCAATACAAATCAGGGGTCATGAAAAATGGTTTTAGTTCGATGTTGAATGAATTTAAATTTCGTTCCCCTATTTGAAAGTCGTACATAATGAATGAATGAATGAATGAATTATTTATTTAAGATCACACAGAAACACATAACAAGAAATGATACTTATAGAGAAAGATATATACTAACAGTAGGTACAGAAATATAAGAGAGGTAGTACACAAATGATATACATGAACCAACTGTTAAATAAATTATTGTTAATGCGTCCCACGGGTGACCCTAAAAAGGGTATCCAGATCAGCATAATGTCCAACACTTCTGTTAGACGCTGGTTTTCATCTGGAACCTATACTACGCGAACAAATGCCAAATAGCACAACAAGTCTGCTATCTCATTACTATAACAATATACATATAATTAATAGTAACTATAATAGTTATGCAAATTTAAAAAAAAAAAATAAACAGAAACAAAGTGTAGCTTCCTTTTGGACACATAAACTTATACTTAATATTTAATCTACTGTGTATTATAATGTATGTGTGTTGTGAGTGTGGGTGTGTTTTCTGTCATTGTATGTGTGTGTGTGTGCGTGTGTTTATGTACATTGATCTACTGAACCCCATCATTGCATCACTATTCTGTATTCTACCATGTCAGACAATTGAAACATCGAGGTTTATGCAACCTAAATCTCGCTGTTTTTTTAAGAAATAGTTTCTCAAGTTTAATCTAAAAGTGCTCACAGCTTCTATGCGTCTCAAGGGAGGTGGAAGGTTATTCCATATCTTCGCGGCTGCATAACGGAAACCACCCCTGAAAGCAGCACAGTGGTGAGATGGGATAGAAAGGAGACATTCCATTTGGGGCCCAGAGCGAACAGAATGTTTTGAATAATTAAAATTAAACAAATAATTTTGAAAATCAATTAGTGTTTTCCATTTCTCCGTAGAAGTTGGGGGAAAGATTTTAGTTTTAAATGGTTGTGAACAGTATTTTAATTCAATCATTGGTTGAATTAATGGCGGATATTTTTTATGTTGCCACCCTTGAAAATAAAATAATATTATGTGGGTAAAAATTAATGTCTGAGATAATATATATTTTATTCATATAAAAGTATAATAATCACCAACAATATATTTGACTCTTATATTTTAATCGTTAAAAAAATAGAACTTGTACGCAATACCTACTATTGTAACACAATTATGTTGTCTTCCTTTTAATGAGAAGTCGAATGTATTTTTTTTTTAAATCATTGCAACACATTTAACATCTCTCATCTGTCAAGTGTCACTCCATTTGTGTCAATGTACTTTGTGATTCGTGTTGCTACTACGTATTGTGAATGTTTTGTTGTGATTTATTTCAGATTATTATTGTATATTAATTCGCTTTTGATTATGGATTATATTTAGGTTTTATTTTAGACATTCAAATATTAATAATTAGATAACATGTTATGTGATAATTGTATTTTGAGCTATTTGGAGTATGATATAATTTCACTTTAAATACCACATATCTCACATCCTCGAAGATTTATGGTAAAAATAATTATACAGGCCTATAGAGTAGTCATTTATCTTCATAACACACAAGGTTTCAGGTATGTTCTTGGTGGGCCCCAGATGTATGGGCAAATGGAACGTCTCCTTTGGCGAGCACATTGTCTGACCCTACAGTCTCTTCCGTCCGCTACCCACGAAAGCCTATCATACAAATATGCCGGTGTCTTATATTTAATGACGCTGAAAAGAAGACAAGCTAAATGGAGTTTTTGTCGAGTTTTCATTTTTATAATGCCATGCTCATTCAAAAAGGGTGTGATGTGATGCCTAAGAGGAACAGCAAAGCAAAACCGTGCACATGCGTTTTGTACCCTCTGGATGAGACGACTTGTCTTAGCTAGTAATCGAGGTCCATATATAGTGTCAGCATAGTTCAGCCTGGACAGAATCAAAGATTCTACTATTCGTGTCCGTAGGTCTTCTGATAAATAAGGTCTTAACTTATAAAGGACTTTCAAACGATAAAAGCAGAATCGGACTATATTATTAATGTGCGTTTCGTATCGAAGGTTAGTATCCATACACAACCCAAGGTTTCGAGCCTCATATACTCTGTGTATTGGTTGGCCAAGTAGTTCCACGCTTAGCATTTGAGGAAGGGCCTCCAGTTGTCTTTTTGTTCCAAATACTTGGTAGTTCGTTTTGGACGGGTTCAGAACCAAACAATTAGCATCAGCCCACTCTGCTATGCGTATCAGATCGCTATTTACCTTGTTTATAGCTTTTACGTACATATGAGGTTTAAAAGACGCATATATCTGGAGGTCATCGGCGTAGACATGATAGCTGCTGTGTCGGATACAAGCAGTAATATCAGAGCAGTACAAGCTAAACAGAATTGGAGCTAAGATAGAACCCTGTGGTACTCCTCTCCTAACTGGAGCAGGGTCAGATGTTCTGATATTTCCATCGCTTAGCTTTAGTTCAACTAGCTGCTGCCTGTTCAGGAGATAACTGTTAAACCACTCTATAGTCACAGAGTCAAAACCATAGTAATGCAACTTTGCCAGCAAAAGAGAGTGATTTACACCATCAAAAGCGCGAGTAAAATCCAGCAGCACCAACACTGTGCACATCCCTTTATCCTGAGCTGAAAGAATGTCATCAGTAACGGCAAGGAGGGCAGTGGAAGTACTGTGCCGCTTTCGAAATCCCGACTGCAGTGATGGTATAATACGGCTTTCCTCCAGATACCTGGTAAGTTGCTCACTGACAACCCTTTCCAGCACCTTAGAGACACAAGGCAGTATGCTGATTGGCCTTAAACCCGCACAACATATATACAACCGCATGACATATAAACAAACATAGACAAACGGTTACAGTAGGAGCTGGGTAATGAGGTTCGAATCCCATGCCGACGAATCTTTTTGTATGTATGAGATCTTTTTAAGAAGTTGTTAGCACAGAAGGTGGTAAAATGAAATGAAAAACGAAAATGTCAAAAAGCACGAAACCACAATTTTTAGAATTAATGTCTGTCTGTCTGTCTGTTTGTTACCGCACATCTTTAAAACGTATTAATAAAATCTAAAGACCAATACATTGTATTGTAGCCTTTTTTATTGGGCTTAAACTGA
Source organism: Schrankia costaestrigalis (assembly GCA_905475405.1). Classification (NCBI taxonomy): domain Eukaryota; kingdom Metazoa; phylum Arthropoda; class Insecta; order Lepidoptera; family Erebidae; genus Schrankia; species Schrankia costaestrigalis. The sequence goes on along the minus strand of FR997831.1, from coordinate 2,612,173 downwards.
GGTATGTTTCATCAAAATCGGATAAGTGTTAGTCGAGATATCGCTTGATCTCTTTATTAGAACAGTCCAATACAAATCAGGGGTCATGAAAAATGGTTTTAGTTCGATGTTGAATGAATTTAAATTTCGTTCCCCTATTTGAAAGTCGTACATAGACAAACGGTTACAGTAGGAGCTGGGTAATGAGGTTCGAATCCCATGCCGACGAATCTTTTTGTATGTATGAGATCTTTTCAAGAAGTTGTTAGCACAGAAGGTGGTAACAATATGGATTACATGAGCCAGTGTAGTTGTGTCATTCCAATCCAGCCTAGACTCAACCGGTAATATATTGAAGAAACAGGATATAGTGCAGCTGAACTATCTTCAATCCTTAATAATAATATTCCTAGGCTAACTACAGAACAGAAATGTGTTTATGATACCGTAACAAGAGCAGTAATAAACGAAGAGGGCATAGTATATTTTCTCGATGCTCCTGGTGGAACAGGGAAAACAAATCTTACCCAAAGGGATTCTAGCGGAAATTAGAAGAATGGGAAATAATTCCTTAGCGGTGCCATCTTCAGGTATTGTAGCAACATTACTTCCTGGTGGCAAAACAGCGCACACTGCATTTAAAATTTCTTTGGATTTAAATTGCATTGAAACTCCCGTGTGTGGTGTGTCACCCAATAGCGACAAAGCTAAAGTGCTGCAAGATACCTGTTTAATTGTATGGGATGAGTGCACTATGGCTCATAAGAAAACTATAGAGCCAGTTGATAGGACACTAACAAATTTGCGCAGAAGTAAACGAGTTATGGGTGGGGTAACTGTTGTGTTTTGTGGAGAGTTTCGCCAGTCTTGCCAGTTGTTAGTAGGGGCATAAGAGCTGACGAAGTGAACGCTTCTTTGAAGAGGTCTTTTGTTTTTGGCGACATATCGTTAGGTTAGAATTAACTTTAAATATGAGGGCGCATATGAGTGATAATCTTCAAGCGCAACAATTTTCTACTATCTTACTTGATATAGGAAACGGAAAAGTTCCCGAAAATCAGACTAAATTTATTTTGCCACCCAGCCTTTGCTCTCTGGTCACCAGTGAAGAAGACTTAATACAGTGTTTATGGAAAAACGCCCATATAACACAAAAAGAAAATTCCTGGTTATGTGAGCGGGCAATTTTAACACCTAGGAATGATCACGCCAATATTATTAATGCAAAAATTATTTCTGAAATTGTTGGTAATGTCGTCACTTATTTAGCAATCGACTCAATGGTTGATCAGGACGAAAGCCACTAATTTTCCAGTGGAATTTTTAAATTCGTTGAGTGCTTCTGGTTTTCCAGCATACAGCATTTCGCTAAAGGTTGGTGTACCAATCATTCTCTTGCGTATAATTTAAGTCCTCCAAAATTATACAATGGTGCACGTGTTAAGGTCATTAACCTTCAGCAAAATGTCATTAAGGCTGAAATATTATCGGAGTGTGGAAGAAGTGAAAGAGTTTTTATTCCACGCATTCCCTTATTACCCAATAGTTTCCCCTTCCAATTTAAAAGAACTCAATTTCCCGTAAGCCTTTGCTTCGCAATTACCATCAATAAAACTAAACATACTAATATGTATTTAAAATTACTGCGTAAAGTCACTTTTCCACGCGGACGAAGTCGCGGGCACAGCTAGTTGTAAATAAATGTAAATAAACTTTGAAAAAAATGTCTTGACTTTTCATACAAAAATACGAAAAGACTTTTTCCCCAACCTAATATAATATGTATGTATTTACAAAAAAAAAGTATTTAAGTATGTTTATCCATTGTCTAGTACCCATAGTACAAGCTTTGCTTAGTTCAGGATTAGGTGGCGTTGTGTGAATATGTTAGGAATATTTATTTAATATAAAAGCACGCAACAGTTTAATGTGTCAAATGTTAAGTAAAGAAAGAAAGCCAATAAAAGAGGACCTGTGTCTAGGTAATAACTAACTTAACCAATTTAAACCTTAAACTAATTATACAAAATGTACCGTTTTTAAATGCTTAGGTAGTTACTTAGTTTTTATTTTAAAATTACAAAACTTATTAGACATTAAACCTTTGTTCGTAGACTTTCAAGACTTAGCATAAGAACAAACCTCTGTGGTTTAATAATGTTATTTGTAAAACTGTGTTTGTATGACGTATTTGCTGACAAACCATCGTACTGAACATAAACCTCTTATATGCGCTGACCACGCGCGATTTTGGGCCTTCCTCATCCTTTGTCTTCCAATTACCCTAATCAGGTCATTGGTCTAACGCGTGGCATGGCATACATGACCATATTTTGTTTATTGTTGATATGCGGTCGCCATTCCAGAAACACTCTAGCCCATCGGCATAGTACAAATATATACAGTATTTCGACTTCATAGAAACGGACGAAATGCGAATTATACCTACACGCTCACGATAGCGGTGGCTTTGCGGAGTGAACAGTCGCGACTGTGCCGCAGTAACGAGCGGGAAAGTAGGTAAATGTAATTAAAAAGCTGGAGGTATTTATAATAAATATTCGGCCGAGATAGACTACTGGTTGTACTGTGACAACGGCCTTAGTTTCTGCGTGGGTGCCGTGCCCATTGCCACTCGATAAAGGAATACCAGGAATCTGTTCCTGTAGACGTCATTAGTTACATACACCGAGGTTTACCAAGAGGTCACGCAAGACGTCTTTGTCGAAGTTATACTCACCTAATAGACTAATTAATTGTTATTATAAGCTGCTCTAATTAATACAGATTTCCAGGAAAACGTAGTCGTCAACAACAGTGCAGAGTAATGTACTGCGTATGTGTGTGATCTATGTTACAAAATGTTTTTCATCATCATATCATAACAGCCCATTAATGTCCCACAGCAGGGACGGGCCTCCTCCTATGACGGAGGGATACTTGGCCTACTAACACTACGCTGGCCAGATGGATTGGTATAGGGTTTAAAGTTTTCCTTCTTTTTTATTTCGTAAAGATAATATTCATGGATAGATCTTTAGTCGATTTTTACGACACCCATGGGATGAGAAGGTGTGGTGACATATTGTATTCTTACTCCGTCACCACACGGATTCAAATGTTTTTTATATACCTGGTTATTTCAAACTGCAAATTATTCAGAATAAGTTCGAGAGGGTTTGTGGTGACTGCTTAGAAGAACTTAAAGATATGTGGTACAGAAGTGTGATGGGTATCTATTCTATATTCTTAAGAACTGTATTATTACTTTATTTGCCTCCGTGCCAATGCTGGCTGGCTGTGGCGTTCTTCCTTTGAAAATAAAGGATTTGAACAGCCTAGAGAACCTTCACCACTAGGTCTTGCTTGCTCTCAGCAACTTTTTGTTAGTAGTAAGCTGTTCGAGAACGTCACTAACCATCTTCATACAGACTGATTTTGTGGCGTTGTAATTGTTTCCTGTGACTGTAAAAAATTAGAAAATAAAAACCTAAAAGGTTTTATTGGTTTGGTTGAAACCGCCAATTTCAGGAATTGTTTGGTAAGAATTTAATATATTTTTATGTGTTGGATTGCTTATTTGTCAAGATTCGAAAAGAAGAAAGACAATGGAAAAAATTGATACTCGAGGCGGGAATCGAACCCGCGTCTCTGGACTATACGCGTCCAGCGCCATGACCTCTAGGTCACCCAAGTACCCGTCTCGACTACCAAATTTAACCATTGCTTTATACGGCGCAGGGCCGCAACTTAGAACTCAACTGTACAACGCCATCTAGGCGCGACATTCTTATCGGATTTTTCTAGTTATACCAAAGCTTTATAGTGTAGGGGCACGCCCTTCCTATTTCTAGGTTATATAACCTCTACTTACGTATACTTACGATAGCGGCGTGCGTGCTCGATTTATGCGTGATGCACCAAGTACGGGATCTCACAACTGGAATTACTGCCACTGGTCAACTCTCCAAATAAAACTCATTTGGTAATATAAAAACAATATGATTTATTCCTCAAGTTAAGACTCTACTAATAATTATCAGTTACAATTGGTATTACAATATATTATGACTGTATAGCGTGACCAGTGCGCAGTAACTGGCGAGCGCTGTGCTTATTTCACCTAAGAGCGATATTGCTGAATTGCAATACGTGTACGAACAAAGTACTCCGTACACTACTTCCCCCAATTTTTACAAAATTTTGAAATGCCAAAATTAAAAATTATACATTGAATATGGTCACTCTACTTACATGTTCTCTTATTCACAAAACAAAAAAAATATATGGTCACCCTATCATTACATTGATTCATATTATATTAAAATAAAGCTACCTTGTTACACTCACGTTAGGACCGATAAGAGTTCTATGTCTCATATTACATAAGTTCCTGGTAAGTTTGACTTACGCTGACTGCCTTACTGCGAATTGATTTCGCAACATCCTGCTTCTACATTTATTCAAAACAATTTGCATGTTGATACTCATGTTGCTCAACATGTTACTGTGGCCATAACAAAGACCTATTTTACCTTACTTAACCTTCTTATCACTATGTATAACTACTTATTACTAGACCTTTCATACTGCAATTATTGGTAGTTGCCATGACGACCCGCTCTACTATAATAAATTGCATCCCTTAGGATCCTCAGCGTTCGTCACGACAACGCCTGGAAACTCTTTCATTCGTCACTACTCATCATACCTCCACTAACATGCCTTACACTTTACCGGTTACATGCGTATAATACAATATTACACAAATAATTACTGCCATAATAAAATAAAATCTACCTTAAAACCTTTTTTAAGACCGGCACTTGCACTTAACACTAACGACACTTTCACAATACCCTTTACGTATATTCTTGCTCTTCGTATGACGCTGAATATGATCTAGCTTTTCGTACGAAGAAGCAATGCTGTCGTGAGTCGTCCTATGTCTGCGGCGGTTTCCATCGTCCACATGCTCTGTCAGCTCCGTGTCTTCTAATGTGGCAGGTCGGGCCATCCAGCACTTGGTACGTACCTATTTTCCTTAACGCTACCAAAGTCTGATGCCAACATACGACGCGCACACTATACTTAAGAGTGTCGCCGTCGTTTCCCATGCCTTGCATCATCGGATTATGCCGCATACTACTGCGTTACATAAGCCATGATTCTCCAACTGCTTGCGCTGACAAGAGTTAAGATGATCGCCGTACTCTTCGTATAATCGATAAACTTCGTGCCTGTACGCTTATCGCTGCTAACTCAATACTAGGGGTAGACATACCTGCGTCCGGTATCTTCGCGTCACTATTTTCCATCTTCTTCGGTGTCTGGAACATCACCGCACTTGCACTTATAGTCTTTAATTTTTAATAAATAATTATTTATTATAAAAATAAATTATTATTTATTAACCTACACGTAATCCTAACAGTTGCTTCTAATCCACGCACTTACTACAGCACACATAAAACAGTACAGGGTCACCAGATGTAGGGGCACGCCCTTCCTATTTCTAGGTTATATAACCTCTACTTACGTATACTTACGATAGCGGCGTGCGTGCTCGATTTATGCGTGATGCACCAAGTACGGGATCTCACAACTGGAATTACTGCCACTGGTCAACTCTCCAAATAAAGCTCATTTGGTAATATAAAAACAATATGATTTATTCCTCAAGTTAAGACTCTACTAATAATTATCAGTTACAATTGGTATTACAATATATTATGACTGTATAGCGTGACCAGTGCGCAGTAACTGGCGAGCGCTGTGCTTATTTCACCTAAGAGCGATATTGCTGAATTGCAATACGTGTACGAACAAAGTACTCCGTACAATAGGTAAAAAATTAAATGTAATTTGCCAAGATTGCCGATAAACATTGTAACACAAAGTTTCAATCACTATAATCAAAGCATTATGAAGGAACTTTACAAAAACTAGGAATCTTTTCTTCCTCTGATAGTAAAACTTAAAGCTGGCGAAACAGAGTGAACAAGTGATTAAATACTACACTAAAGGAAAGCAGCGATTTTCAAAGAGAACCGTTTTGTCTTGTAGCTTTTTATGAAGCAGTATTTGCATTAAATGCGTTTAATTCTGACTTCAATGATTATTACCTCGACGACTTCTGTGGCGTAGTCGGTACGAGTATATTACATGGCTGCTACCACAGAAATCTAAATAAAATCTGTGGCTGCTACGCAGAGGTCTTAAGTTCAATCCCTATCCATATCCCTCCCGATCGGATCGCGAAAGCGTAAAGACGTGTCTACTGTGCTATTCAACTGCTCAATTTATTCAATTAATTTAATCATTAACAATAATTTTCGTAAAATAACAAACAAATAAATCTTTAAAGTACCAGGGCGCAAGAAAGTGTAAAGAGTTTGCTTTGTACCTTTCTGCGTGCAGCGGTCACACACAGCGAAATCAAGATTAAGTGTGAGTAACCACTTTTTGTAATTACACCGAGAGGTCTACATAAACTGGACGGACGCCAATTTAGTTCTTAAACGTCGATCGCCGACCAAAGCCACAGACACCTTGTGTGTGAGCACGATAGCAAGAACTTCGTCCTTGAGAACCCCTGTTGGAGAAAAAGTGACGGGTTATATGCGCACGCGTGGAGCACGGCACATCTGTGTACTACACTGTAATACACCTATTTATTCGTCGCCTTCTTAATAAACAGACAGTTTTTAAAGTTTTTATATAGAAACTTTATTTTGTTATTATGTCTACAAAGCGCACTCCGCCTAATAAGTTATCTTTGAACCCGGTCACTGTAACGCAGGAGTCTGACACGGCGTCTGATTGTGTTGGCTCTGATCGTGACTGCGGAGGACAAACAAACAATTCACGTCGTTGTAAACGTAAATATGACGAGTCTACGTTATCCGATATAAAAGAGATGCTTACAGATCTGCAACTACAACAACAAGCTCAGTCCTTACATTTTAATACAGAAATGAATAAGATGATTAAACAAAATGCGGATATCATAACTTCTATTGAGACCATGTCAGCCAAATACGACAATATTTTACATGAACTTAGGCAAACTAAAAACGAAAATACGGCGTTCAAGAAACAGATAAAACTATTAGAACAAAAAGTTGAGCTTCTTGAACGAAATTCCAAAGCATCTACCTTAGAAATCAGAAACCTACCAGAACAACAGTTGGAAAATAAGTCAATGCTAATCGGCATGGTACAAAGTATGGGTGACGTCCTGAGCGTCGAGATTCAAGAGGCCGACATTCGAAACATATTTAGACCGAAACTGTCAAGCAATAAAACAGCTCCAGTGATAGTGGAATTTTCCACAGCATGTCTTAAAGAAAACGTAATGAAAGCCTCAAAACTTTTCAATAAGGTGAACAAAGAGAAGCTCAGCACTGGACATTTGAAGTTAACTGGAACTTCTAAACCGATCTTTTTATCTGAATCTCTCACCACTAATGGAAGGCGCTTATATTACTTAGCACGTCAAGCTGTCAAAAACAACAACTATGCAGGTTGCTGGACTTCTTATGGCAAAATATATATTCGTCTAAATGAAGGAGACCCAGCCAAGTTAATTTCATGTGAAACTGATTTAACTACACTAAGAACGCAATGACTAGTACATGCACACTATTGCGTAAAACCTAGATATAACTTCCTAAAAACTAATTATTGTAATATCAACACATCCTACAAATATCTTTATGTCTTTTTAAGATCTAAACTGTTTATTATGTTTTTCTACACGCTCCACCTATTAACACACTTACAGCAAACAGCATACCTACAATTATTATACACAATCAATACACATTACACACAATCAATAATACAAATACAATTATTATACCCAATCAATACACATTACACAACACTCACTACAAGATGTATTAATAACACATATAATAAAAAATATAATTCTGATACAAAATACTTATCGACACATACCTATTTAAAATATGAAAATAATATTATAAAATCATTATTTTTCACCGTTATTAAATACCTATTATACGTATTTTATTTTAAAATGAAATTGAAAATAGCATTTCGATATATGTTTTTTTATACTATACAGATAAAAGAGATTGTACGGTTTCTACTTTACCTCCACATCGAAACAAATACTGTTATAAGTACCCTATTTGTACATGTAAAAATTATAATCAAAATTTGATAACATAAATAATTTAATACAAAACCTTGACAAATTTAATATTTCTGTTCCTGTCTCATGCGAACCAGAACAATGTATTTCATACCTACAAGAACCTACACGATATCTTAATATTCTACAACAGAACATACGTAGCCTAAACTGCAACTTTCAGGAGTTACAAATCCTCCTTACGCGATTAAAATTATCTTGCGACATTGTAGTATTATCAGAATGCTGGCTCTCTTATGTCACGGACATGCCATTGCTTGAGGGATATGACTCATTCAAAACCAATGACCAATATAATCAAAATGATGGCCTTGTAATTTATACAAAAAGTGGCCTGGAATGTGTTGTAGAGGAACCATTACTGTCTGAGGCCAATTGCCTAGTGGTCAAAATACAAAATCATACAATACTTATTGCGATCTACAGACCACCTAGTTTTAAAACTCCGGACACTTTCATTAATTCCTTACATACATTACTGGAGGGTTTCTCGTCCTTTAGAAATATTGTAATAGTCGGCGATATAAACATAGATCTTATTAAAATTAGCCCTATTAACACATCGTATATTGACGTAATAACTTTTCATGGACTACTGCCTGCCATCAACACTGCGACCAGGGGCAAATCGTGCCTAGATCATGTCTTACTAAAAACGAAATCTACCGCCTTTACTTTCACCCTAGGTACCAGCATTACTGATCATGAATCAGTTTTATTTAGTTTAAAAACTAAAGTATCAACAAATTTACAAAGAAGACAAAAAGAATATAGTAAAATTAATAAGGAAAAACTAAAAACTGACTGTAGTTGTTACGACTTTAGTGAGATTTATCTTGAAACTAATTTAAATAACGCAATGAACAAGTTTGTATCTATACTTCAACAACTAATTGTGAATAATACAATAACACGAATAACTTCTAGGCATAAATTTACAATAAAGCCGTGGATCACAGTTGGTATGTTGCGTTGTATACGTACTAGGGACAGAATGCATATAAAATTAAAATCCAATAATAATAATGAAATATTAAAAACATCGTATTTAAGATATCGAAACTATTGCAACAATCTTTTAAAAAAACTTAAGAAGCAGTATGAAAGGGATCAACTAGTAATGTCAAAATATAATTCAAAAAAACTATGGTCTACTATTAACACTATAACTAATAAAAATAATAAAAATAAACAACCACTGGAACTCTTAACTATAGCTGGCCATCCGCAAGCGGGGGTTAACATGACAAATGAATATTTCTCTAGTATTGGTAAGCGTCTATCTGATAAAATAAACCCTACACGGTATCCAAATTTCAAGAAAGTTATAGAGCCTCCCGTAAAATCGTTCGTTCTCCTGCCGACTGATAATAGAGAAGTAGAGAGAACAATAAATAAATTAAAATGTGATTGTGCACCAGGTTGGGACCAAATTAGTGCTGAAGTTCTTAAGATAATTTGCCAGCCAATAACACCTGTGCTTACTGACTTGATAAATCGATGCTTGGAGTTGGGGATTTTCCCAGACTCTTTAAAAAGGGCTGTGGTACACCCAATATACAAGGCGGGTGATAGAAACAGTGTAAGTAACTATAGACCGATTGCAATCTTACCTACCTTATCAAAATTATTTGAGCGCATAATTAATATTAGACTTACTAAATACCTTGAGGACGGCAATTTACTTTCCAGCTCGCAATATGGGTTTAGATCTGGACGTTCCACCAACCAGGCTGTGCTAGACCTTGTAAATTTTTTGGCTACTAATTTAGATGAAAAAAAGAAATGTCTCACTATATTCCTCGACCTCGCCAAGGCTTTTGACACAGTTTCTATCCCCCGCCTCGTAGATATCCTAGAAACCCATGGTATAAGAGGTACCCCTCTGACACTCCTGACAGATTATCTACAAAATAGAACTCAATGCGTAAAAATAGGTGAAAACATTAGTGACATATTACCAATAACGTATGGTGTGCCCCAGGGCAGCATACTCGGACCTACTCTCTTTCTCTGCTTTATTAATGAGCTTTGTTCCCTTAATCTTGACAATTGTCGAATCTCTGCGTATGCCGATGATACAGCTTTGACATTCTTTGCGGACTCATGGAGTGAGCTTTTTGATTTTGCTCAGAAAGGTTTCGATACGGTGTGTCACTGGCTGATATCACACTCCCTCACTTTAAATGACGATAAAACCAATTACATTGTGTTCAGTATCCAAAATAGAAAAGAGCTAGCTAATCTCCCCAATAATATAATTGCTCATAAATGTAACTTTCCCTCTATTTATAACTGCACATGTCCCAAAATTACACCCACTAAATGTATTAAGTACCTTGGAATAGAAATTGACGCAAATCTAAACTTTGAAAACCATATCAATGCTGTATCTACTAGGTTGCGGAAACTTACATATATATTTAAAACTCTCCGTGATGTGGCAGACAGACAGACAATAAGGTTAGTTTACGAGGCCCTAGGGCAGTCAATTATATCCTACTGCATCACCTCCTGGGGAGGAGCATGTAAAACGAAGATGATAACCCTTGAAAGAGCTCAAAGATTAATATTAAAAGTAGGATTATCAAAACCACGTCTATTTCCCACAACCCAACTGTATGAAGAAGCACAAGTCCTTACTGTCCGTCAGATTTACATAATGTTATCCATATTACATAAACTCAATGACGTTTCAGAGGACAGAAGAAGTCACATAGCTCAAAGAAGAAGAAATTATGCGATTTGTGAATCCGTTGCAGTAAACACGTCGTTTGCACAAAGATTCTTTCCATTTCGAGGAAGTATGCTGTTTAATAAAATAAATAAAATAGCTCCATTCTCAAACTATTGTAAAGCTGAAAGCAAAAATGTAATTTACAAATGGTTACAGAAACTAGATTATGATGAAACAGAAAAAATTCTAATAGTTAAAATATAATATAATTTAATAAACATAATACATAGAAAGACATAATAATTATTTAAAATTTTTGTATTGTATATACATGCACATACTCACAAACATACACACACGCACTCACATACACACACGCACTCACACACACACACACACACACGCTCACATACACACACGCGCACACGCAATTATATTTTAGTCACAACCACAACGCTCAATACATCATCTCATTGTTGACAATCTATCCTATGTTTAAAACGGGGGGCCTGGAGATCTATAGTACAGGCCTAGGCTTAGTTTAGACTCCAGATCTCCCACAAATTACTTATAAACTTGTAACCTTTCTGTCAACTGTGTATGTACATGTAATTTGTGGAGATGAATAAACGTTTTTATTATTATTATATTATTAATTCCCGATCAATGCAAATCTTTGTGTGCATGAACATAATTGTTTGCATTAGTCTGGGTGTTTTTTATTTTCATTAATATTAAGACAGTCTCTTGTCTTAATTTTAATGTAAGTATAACGTGCTAGGTTTTTTCCCAAAAAGAATTTTTATCTTTTTTTTAGATAGTTTGAGCCTAAAAATAGATTTTTTGTCTGTTTTTGAAGAGTTGCCAGCGCAAAACCACAAATGTTTTTTTTTTTTTTTTTTTTTTTATTAAGGTTTGCAAAACCGAATACAATTTCATTAACATATACGTAATTGAAATGAACATGAGCCAGACACAAAAATTGTACCCTAAAATATGCAAACACAACATGCAATAAGAAAAAAATGTTTACAAACAAAGCAGACTAGCAACGACTATGCTTATACCTATGATCTAAGTACAGAAATGTTCAGTAAGTGAATATTTAACGGAGGCGATAGAACCACTAAATAGATCGATGGTGCTACGAACGGTGTTACAGAGCTTCATCGTACGATATATAGGAGCATGTTGACCGACATTCGTTCTGCAGCGCGGAAGTTGAAAGGTTTTCCTATTTAAAAGTCGACTGCCAGCACGGGGAACAGCGAAGGGTATATTTTCAAGGATATTGTTAGAATCTACTTGGCCATGGATAAGCTTGAATATAAACATCACATCAGTCATTTTTCTGCGACCATGAAGTGGTGGCACTCTGTAATGTGACAACCGGTCACTGTATGAGTTCAAAGCGTGACATTTGTGATCTGTATAAGTTAAGTGGTAAAGAAAACGTTTTTGAACGCGTTCAAGACGATCAGAGTGTACTTGGTAACATGGGTTCCATACAACGCTACAGTATTCCAGTATACTGCGAACCAAACAATTGTATAGGGTAATAGTGACAGAGGGTTGTGAGAAAATTTTCATTTGGCGCGTGATAAATCCTGACAATCTAGACGCCCTCTGGACAATGTTATCTACGTGATGTCTAAAACTAAGTGAGGTATCCAAAACAACTCCAAGGTCGCGAATAGTCTGAACCTCCGTTAAACTGATCTCGTCAATCATGTAACTCGCAGAGGTAGGGGTTTTCCTTCGCGAAAATTTTATGTGATAGCATTTACTAGTGTTTAGCGACATGTGATTCATTTGGCACCACATATGCACTCGATTTATATCATTCTGAAGGTACTCGATGTCTTGAGCATTAGATATAACTCGATAAAGTTTGAGGTCATCTGCGTATAGTTTAAAGTTACTTTTTATAGAGTCACAAAGATCGTTTATGAAAATTAGAAAGAAAAGGGGACCAACATGAGAACCTTGCGGTACACCAGAAGGTGCTTCGAATGAGTAAGAATTAAAACCGCCAATAGTAACTAACTGGGATCGGTTACGTAAGTAAGACTCGCACCATCTGAGTAAGGAACCATGTATACCTGTCCGTGCAAGTTTATCTAAAAGTAAACTGTGATTTACGAGGTCGAATGCCTTTTTAAAGTCTGTGTATACAGCGTGTACTTCACTGTTGTCATCTAAAGCTTTAGAGATATCATCGACATATTCTACCAGATTTGTACTGGTAGATTTACAAGGCAGAAAACCATGTTGATGTGGGTTGACGTGGGGCTTTAAATGAGGCAAAAGTCTCCTGTAAACAAGAGATTCAAATATTTTGCCGCACGTTGACAGTATTGAGATCGGCCTATAATTAGCAATGTTGTTTTGATCGTCAGATTTATGAATAGGAGTCAGATGAGCGACTTTCCACAGCTTGGGGAAAATGCCCGTTTTCAGAGATCTGTTGAAAAGCGATGTTAGAGGAGATGATATATTGTTTGCACATTGTTTTAAAATTATAGGAGGTAATTTATCTGATCCAGGGGCTTTATTACAATCTAATGTTTTAAGAGACGTTAAGACTTCATGTTCTGTGAGTGAGAATTGGCAAAACGGCAGGATGTCAGTAGAATTAGATTTAGATCCGACAGTCAAAGACCGCTGGTGACTACTGTATACAGATTGAAAATACTTAGCAAATAGTTCAGAGATCTTTTGCCCTCCTATAGCCATCTCCAAGCCTAGATGCATTTCGTTTGGTAATGAAGCTGAAGATGATTTTTGGGTTTTAAGATACTTCCAAAAATATTTAGGATTGCTACGCAATTGATCAGAGGCGTGGTTTTTAAATTTATTGTAGCACTCCTTGATCATTGCATCGCATCTTTTCCTCAACAGATTGAAAGTTTGTTTGTCTAAAGGGTTCCCATATTTTTTGAACTTATAATGATATTTGTTTTTCTCGTTAAGATTTTTTATTAAAGGAGTACTAAACCAAACCGGAAACCTTTCATTACGAGGCTTGCGAAGCGGTGTATGCCTGGCAAGAAGCGGCATGACTATGTCATAAAATACCTGCAGCATGTCGTCAACACCAGCACTATTTTCCCAGAGGGAAGGCCAGTCAATATTTTGTAGGTCACTATTAAGAGCATTACAATCGGTCAAGTAATAATTGTAGAATGGTTTCTTATTACGCTTAATATGTGAAAAGCTGCTTTTGGTTACAATTATGTCGAGACAAGGGTGGTGTGTATCCACGGGAAGTAAGGGTGTTACTGTCTCAGTTACACTTACATTACCCGGGCTGTTAGATAAGACTAAATCCAAAATACGCTGCTTGGTGTTAAGAACAGTGTTACATTGGCTTAAGCTGTTGTATGCGATGGAGTCAAGGCATAAATTTAGAATATTACTATTAGTAGTGTATAACTTGTTTGACCACTGGATGTCGGGCATATTAAAATCTCCAGCTATAACAGTTATTGAGGATTGTTTAGCTTTATTTTGAACCACGCAAGATACTGCGCTAAAAAATCTCTTTGTGTCCTCAAATTTCAGTGGCGGCGGGAGATATGCAGCACAAATATTAACTTCGAAACCGTGTTTAGTCTTTAAACAAACCCAAAGATCCTCACCCATTGTTTCCCAGGTAATTTTTCTTAACACCTCATGTTTCTTTAAAACGGCTATCATAACACCACCTCCGTCTTTCTTTGTAGCTGCAGAACAAGTTGTCGATCTATCGCGCCTGTATACAGTATACCGCTGATCAATAAATTCATAATCAAAAATTGTGCTGTTTAACCAAGTTTCTGTAATAATCACAATATCGTAATTATCATTTAAAAGGGACATGTAAAGGTTGTTTGTTTTGGTTCTAAGGCCTCTGGCGTTTTGATAATAGATTTTGAGAGTGAATTTAAATGTGTGAGAAGTTACAGAGATACATGCTTAATATAAGAAAAACTGTAGAAAACTAATTGGTGCTTATAACTAAAGACTGTTAAGGTGCTTAATGTCCTTTACAACAATATTTGGGGAGTTAACATCTTTCTTTAATAAGATGCGACCGTTCCGCACCCACAAGAATTGATAATTATTGGCCTTGACGAACTGTCTTGCTGCTCCGTGTAACTTCTTATTTTCAGGAGATAAGTGCTCCGAAACAAATATTTGCACCGCGTCACCCGTGATTCCTAGATGCGAAGAGTTAAGTTTGTCGTTCGGGTTGGATCTGTTAAAATCTTTCGCTGCAGCCAACAAGTTGTCGCGGGATCGTGGAGATGCCATTTTCACAACTATGTTTCTAGGGCGCGATGACTGAGGATTTAATTTAGCGACGCGGTGAAAGCTCTTAATGTTATTTGTATTTAAAGTTCATCTATGGTAACATAATTCACAGTTACTAATTCTAAGAACCAATTGAACTATGAATGATTAGTATTTAGTAATTTAGTTGAATTAATCGACAAAGTCGTATTAATGATTTAAGGTCATTATGAATGAGAACGGCGTGCAAATTAGAGCCAGGCTCGATTCAAAGCTCGACACGTGAAAGGAACCACAAAAGGGTAATGATTTATAAAGCGAAAAGAGGGGTGTTTCACTACGAGAGCCTTGAAGGAAGTAATAAATAAAAATAATTAATTTGACTTATAAAGACGCCTAGGTTTTTTTTATAGTAATTATAGATAACTTGACCTGCTGTTATTTATTGTTTAAAAGTTTGGATATAGGTTTTTGGGTATTGATTGTTTTCTCCAGAATAATGTCTGCTTATCTTTGTAATTTACTACGTAAAAATCTAAACGTTTAGAGTCGACATAGCGTTAAATACAACCCAAATTAACTTATCAACGTTGATGATAATTTATCAATGTGATATTTTCAAACAAAATAAAAATTAATTAATCAGAATAAGAATGAGGTTTTAGGAGGAATTATCATTAAAAATCAGGAGGAATTATGAAAAATCATGTTCAGCAGGAATTATCATTAAAAATCCAACCTAATTGAAAACGTCCATCCATTTTTGGAGTAGCTTAACAAACAATGCTTGTGTTGGTAAAGTCCTAAAATCACAAAACACAATTCAGTAGGTCCTAAGTGGCAGATCAAAGCACTCTCCTGATTGTCAATCTAGGATATTGATCAGGTCGCCGGCGGTCTCTAGGGTTATCCCTTGGAGTCCCTCGGCACATGACAGCCCAGTATGATACAGGGTAGTTTTAGTTTGGTTGGAGTTCGGTATGCCTATTACACTGACAGCCCGTAGTGCCTGAAGTCTGCTTGGGATTTCCACACGAAAAAAAGGGCATTGGCTAGATAAAAATAAGTTTACCGATATTTCTTACTTATACGACGACCTTTGTGACGTAGTGGTTATATAACGTAACTGCTACTCAGAGGTCTCGGGTTCGATTCCCGCTCAATACAAATCTTTGTGTGCATGAAGATGATTGTTTGCATAGGTCTGGGTGTTTTCTATGTATAGTCATACATACATACTATACATAGAAAACACCCAGACCGATCGAAAAAACATCGACATTTACCGGGATTTCGTGATATCCCTAGGGATTTCGTGAAATCCCTGGTTTCCTCATTTTCCTGCGACATATAGATGTACGTCCTTTCTAGCGCTCCGTAGTAGCGTTAATAGGTTTTAGTACTTTTTTGGGAGTCTAATTATTTAGTCTTCATAATAATTAACTCTCCGTGTGGTGACGGAGTAAGAATACAATATGTCACCACCCCATCTTATCCCATGGGTGTCGTAAAAACCGACCAAGGGACTATCCGTCAATATTATCTTTACGAAATAAAAAGAAGGAAAACTTGAAATTAAACCCTTTACCAATCCGACTGGCCAGCGTGGTATTAATTAGAAGGTCAAGTGTCCACTACGGCAAAGGAGGAGGCCTGTCCCTGCAGTGGGACATTAATGGGCTGCTATGAATAATTAACTGCAATCACAGGATTATTAAATAACTTAACTACGTTCGCGCAGTGGAACTGCCTCCATCTCGTGACAAAACAAACACGTTTTGTCAGTAAGGTGTCGACGACACTCGCCCACCATAAACAAATGAGGTCTCACATAGAGTTGTGTGCTCTATACTGGACGAGGCAGGACCTTGTTGTAAGCGTTTATTTCTCTTTATATTATTAAAAAAAAATAGATACCTGATAAACAATCTATATTAAAATAAAATAAAAACTAAAAAAAATTCATTACAAACTTGCTATTTTAAAGAAAATATTATGTACAAAAATTTAAAAAAAAAAAAGCAAACCATTGTGAACTCGTGAACACTAAAAGGCTTGACCGATTTCGTAAAATGGGGCGTTATTAGATTTTAGTATTTTTTTTAATTTTAAATATTTAGTTTTCAATAATACATTTAACTTTTTAATATCATAATTTATTAAATAACTTAACTACGTTCGCGCAGTGAAACTGCCCTCATCTCGTGACAAAACAAACACGTTTTGTCAGTAAGGTGTCGAGTGTCGACGACACTCGCCCACCATAAACAAATGAGCTCTCACATAGAGTTGTGTGCTCTATACTGGAGGCAGAATCTTTTTGTTCACGATAACTACAGTTTATTTTATTATATAAAAAGTTAAAACAATTAAAAAGTAATTTGTTTTTCCATAAAGATTTTGCTATTTTTAAGGCAAATAGTAAACTTCAACCAACGCGGTTGGTCATCGGACATTAATTTGTTGTTGACCTATCAAACCCCGTCAACTGCAGCTATAAAGTTTTTTCTTTAGAACTTGACTTACCATGGTTGCAAAACAAATGATGATTTTAAGTCATTTTAAATTTTAGCATTTTGAAAAATAAGGTGATATACATAATCATGATTTAGTCAGTAGTTGTGTAAGAGCTCAATTAAAATAAATGGTATCTCTAAGTAATATTACGTACCAAGGTGGCTCTAAGGTATCTTATTTAAAGATTACACAAATTCACACAGTTACTAAAAAGAAAAATATTCCTGACATTTACACACGACGCCATCTAGTCCCAAACTAAGCAGTGCTTGTACTATGGGTACTAGACAACGGATAAATATACTTAAATACTTTTTTTTGTAAATACATACATATTATACATAGAAAACACCCAGACCAATGCAAACAATCATGTTCATGCACACAAAGATTTGCATTGAGCGGGAATCGAACCCGAGACCTCTGCGTAGCAGCCATGTAATATACCGACTGCGCCACAGAGGTCGTAATGAATGTAACTAGCATTAACCACTCGTCTGGCACGACGCCTGATATTGGCGCCAAAAAAAAACGTCCATCTGGCCAAACGCCTGAAATTGGCGTTTTGACAAGGTCAAAACATCGTATCACTTTCTTGCCATTTAGAAAATATTTCTTATTTGTTCTAGTCCTTACGCATTACAAATCGTCTATGCATGATATTTCTAGTCCTCTCATATAAAAATCATTTAATCTATGGAACAAAAGCTATGACAGATTTATTTTTGAATCTGTCAGTCATTTGTTTACGTTAAGCGAGTCGTGTTACGCGTTATATAAACATTGAAGTTTAAATTGTATTTGTGCTTTGTTTGTGATTGTGAGTGGTGTTATGTGAAGTCTAATAAGTGTTCATTGTTATTGTGTTACAACAATGTAATAAAACATTCGTAAGTGGTTTATTTTTCATAACACGGAAGAGCTATTTTTTTGCAAGGTATGATTTTTGCAAGGTAAAGTTCATATTTTTTTATTTATTATTAAGAATCTTATTAGATTTATACAAATTTCCATTTAGAATGGGAGATAATCGGCTTATAAGAATCTTATTGGACTTATACTAAATTCCAATTAGATTTAAAGAAAATCTGCTTTTTCAAACATTGGTCAGTGAAAAAACCCGGCCTGGCAAAACGGCTGAAATAGGTTGGCCAGATGTGCAATTTTCCGCCATTTTGTCTTGCCAGACGAGTGGTTAAGATACTGTTTTAATAATAAAAAAATATCACAAAGTAACTTATTCTAGATGACACAGCAAGCTCTACAACAAACCGTGAGTGTGACGGCTTGTCACTGAAACACAGAGACAAGCTATGCCATGTGCATTACTGCGGGAAGGAGCGATGTTGTCACACTATATAATACATTATCTTAAATGTGATTGGCGTAAATAGTACGTGTTCTAAACATTATCATCTTATGAATTAAGTGCATAGCCAAAATTAAGGGGAGCCCTTTTTTGTACCTTTGTTTTCATCACTAATGATTTTATAAAACTTTAAAACCCAACAATAGAAATAAAGAAAAAAACATCTTCTATTAGCCTTACACCTAAATATTATTTTGTAAAGTTCAGCGTAATCTTAATTCTGTATAAATAGGGGAAAATTAAAAAAGTGCGCATATTTATTTTATTGCAAAGCCGGCTTTTCTCATTTTAACAGCGGTAAGTTTAATCAAACAAAAACAGAAAGTATTTACAAAACACGGCTCGAATGAATAACGAGAAACTGAACAAAAACTGCCCTCAGGAAGCTAATGAAAGTTGAGAATGAAATTGCCTATTATAACCTCAAGTATAATGTTAGGGAAGAATTTTCGTTCATACTTGGAGCTAAGTACTTAATAATTCCTTTAAGGAAATGTTTTCAAGCGATGTACCTTTTAGTTAAATAGTTTGCTGAGAAGTAGGAACGCCAGCCCCGGGTGTCACTTTATCGTTTGGCGTATTTCACGAGAGGATAAGCGGATTTTTCCTTGACTCTGCTATTTGTGAAGTTCTATAGCGATTCACTTTAGTTTAGCTAATATACGTAACAAAGGAAACGAATAACTTTGATTTGTTTAATCGGCTGGCGTTATTGGAACGTGTGTTCCGGCTTTTGGGCGAACAGGTATTTATACCTAAGCAAGGTGTAGATCCCTGGTAAACAGTTTTAAAGAAGTATAGAGGAGTAGATAGAGAGGAGTTTAACCTTTTTCAAGCCATAAGTTTTATTTGTTCCAAACTTCGCAATTTTCTATTATTTCTTTATTAGGGCGCCTTCAAATTTGCCGCTAAGTGTCGCGCGGAGGCAGCGCGACTGCAGCGCTGCGGTCGCGCTGCTTTGTAAATTCATAGAGATAAAAAACGCGCGACTGCAGCGCTACGCCCGCGCTGCGTCCCCGCATTCGTTCATCGATCGACTAGTGTTGTTTAGAATACTTTTTCTTTTTAATAGTAACACTAAGAGCAGTGTATTTTCGTCTCAGTCCATCGTAAAACTAAAACACAACACTACCATTCTCAAACCTAGCGACGGCAGCGCGACCGCAGCGCTGCAGTCGCGCTGCCTCCGCGCGACACTTAGCGGCAAATTTGAAGGCGCCCTTAGTGTGCAGTTTATACAATTAATCATAATATAACTACCTCTACTTAGTGGGTACAAAACCTAAGTAATAAGCTGAAAAGAAAAAAGATTACGCAAATAAAGCCGCAAGATAAAAAAAATCCTTTTTGTTAATCCTAAAAATTTGTTTCATAAAGATAAAAGATTGTTTTAATTTAGTATTTCAGCATTAGTAGACCAGAACCTATCTGTCTTTGTCTTTGTTATCCTATTATAATTATTCAAGGCAAGGAAAGGCTTTGAGTACTAAAGAGTTTAGATACATTAGCATAATCTTCATTAGCAGACATTTTCTTACGGCTAAAATTAATGTTTGAAATTAAAATTACTTATAACTTCTACAAACGGAATTGTAAAGGTAAAATAAATATAAATAAGGTAAGTATTATGATTTTTTGTGTTGACTAATTACGTGTCACTATAATATCTCCAAGGGATGAGGATGTTTTTAAAATCAGCTAAGGGAGATGGAAAAAAATAAATATTCCTCACACTTTTACACAACCCAATCTAGTTACAAACTAAGCACGATTTTTTGTATGAATATGCGTTGTTTAATACGAGATCTAGTAAGATTTGCATTGAGCAGGAATCGAACACGAGACTTCTGCGTCGCAGTCATGTTATATAACCACTACGCCACAGAGGTCGTCAATTATAGAGCTGATGAAGGAAAACTGGATACAAAACCTAACATTTTCATTCTCTATAATCGGAGGTATATATTGACAAATTAGTTCGGCTATAAGTACGAGTACCTCACTGCAAGGGCCGCCCATATAGAAATCTCATTCAGGGCAGTATTATGAGGTTCACAAATTATTGTACTGAGCTCAAACTTAAATGTCGATGAGCAAATTAAAGAAATACTATCATAAAAACAAATGAATTTCGTAAGAAAACGTTGTAGAAAACACACGAGTGATATTTAGTAGACAGCTATTTCCTGAATGTCATGACTCTACGATAAGCACACACGCAGCGTCTTTAAAAGTAAGTGTTTTCCTTATAAGAATACTCTGTTTTGTTCTTGAGACAATGTTCATTGTGTACGTTTTCATTGCGTTTATAATTGAGACATTATCCGTGTGGTGACGGAGTAAGAATACAATATGTCACCACCCCATCTCATCCCATGGGTGTCGTAAAAACCGACTAAGGGACTATCCGTGAATATTATCTTTACGTAATAAAAAGAAGGAAAACTTGAAATTAAACCCTATTCCAATCCGTCAGCGTGGTATTAGTAGGCCAAGTATCCCTCCGTCCCGGGAGGAGGCGCGTCCCTGCAGTGGGACATTAATGGGCTGTTATGATATAAAGGCGACACTCCTTTGTTTCTTTTTACGACATCATCGCGAAGAGATTGAAGGCGTGATACTACCCCATAATATTTTATATTCCGTAAAAATCAGTACAAGATTTTTTTTTAAATAATTAAACGTAATTTACCTAAATCTCCGACTTAATGATAACTCCACTTCACAAACATGGCCGCGCGTTAATGTCACTTTAACAAAGCCTCAGCCTCCTTATTACAATATTAAAGTTAAAGGGTCCCGCTACTTTGCTCTGCCTTGAACACCTCGCGTCATACTAGACAACTTTGTAATGACATTAGCTTCGCGGAACTGCGCTTTGTGTTATACTCTATATGCTGTTTAGATATTTGCGTTGTTCCACATGTTTCGTGGTTTTGTACTCTTGGATGTCATTTTTGTTATCATAAAGTTATATTTTGTGTTATGTATTAAAAGTTTTAGGTTGTTTGTTGAATGTTTTTTAATATCAGTAAAGTTTTTAAAGTCAACACCCAAACAATTTCGTTCAAATGATTTACAGAAGGAAACCACTTTAAAAAAAAATTCGCAGAAAACTCATTTGGAGGTATGAACTTTCAAATTAAAAAGTTTCAATTAAAAATCAAACGTTTTTCAGCTGTCCTCGTTTTGGAGTCGATAAAAATATATATGTAGGTACGTATCGACTATCCGTGAATATTATCTTTACGAAATAAAAAGAAGGAAAACTAGAAATTAAACCCTATACCAATCCGTCTGGCCAGCGTGGTATTGATAGGCCAAGTATTCCTCCGTCATGGGAGGAGGCCCGTCCCTGCAGTGGGAAATTAAAGGGCTGTTATGACTGGATATTTTACGGTGTGTAACCTGTGATTCTTGAATGACCTGTTAATAAAGCTAATAAAATAAACAATAGTGCTAATAAAGTAACAGTTAAATATTCCTTTTACTTAAGCAACAAGTTGAATAAAAACTTATTAAGAGCTTTGTTATAATATTACTCTATTAATCTGTCATTGCATAATATAAGGCATTCTGGAAATGTACACTAAACAATTTCCGTGTGGTGAGGGAGTAAGAATACAATATGTCACCACCCCATCTAATCCCACGGGTGTCGTAAAAACAGACTAAGGGACTATCCGCGAATATTATCTTTACGAAATAAAAAGATGGAAAACTTGAAATTAAACCCTATACCAATCCGTCTGGCCAGTGTGG
Organism: Schrankia costaestrigalis; assembly: GCA_905475405.1. Lineage (NCBI taxonomy): Eukaryota > Metazoa > Arthropoda > Insecta > Lepidoptera > Erebidae > Schrankia > Schrankia costaestrigalis. The sequence continues at coordinate 2,589,412 of FR997831.1, read as the reverse complement.
CATTAGTAGGCCAAGTATGCCTCCGTCACAGCAGGAGGCCCGTCCTTGCAGTGGGGCATTAAAAGGCTGTTATGATGAAGAGTTTTGTTATAACATTACTATATTAATCTGTCGTTGCATAATACGAGTATAAGGCAGACTAAACAACATTTGGATCTTGAAGCGTTGTAGAGTGCGGTCAAAGGCAACTGAGATCTCTAGTCAGTGCTGTTCATATAATATAAACGTACCTCTATGTAGCTTACGAGCAGTGATCGATGAGACTACATAGTTATTAATGGTTGATTGGTTTAAGAAATATGGTTGGGGAAAAATCATTACTTACAGAAGATTCTTTAAGAAAATGTTTATGTGCTATTGCAATTTAATCAGAGTGTTTCAATTAAGTAGCTTTTTTTTGCTTCAGAAATGTTTTCAGGATAAAATAATTAATTATATAATTATATTTTATTATATTCCTCACACTTTCACACAACGCCATCTAGTCCCAAACTAAGCAGAGCTTGTACACACAGCAACACGTTAAGTTAGACACCCGATATAACTTTAGCTATGCATAGTATAGTATAGAAAATCGTTCGAAAGGGACTTCGGACGACGTCATCAGCCAATCACTGCGCTAGCGCTTCTTTCACACATAGATTTAAGTCTCGTGAATGGGTGGTGGCCCACACACCTACATGCTTACACACACCTACAGTCCTACATGCGCACACGTGGACATTTCGTAAGGGGCGCGGGCGCGCTAGTTTTATTCCCATAACTTTAAAAATTTAAATCAGTCGCCTCCCGGTCGTTGGATCGCTTACAATCACTAGTGCCAAATATTTACTTCGTTCGGCGTTCATGTTAGTGAAAAAATAAAATGGCGCCACAATTAACACCACAGCAAAGACGTATAATTGTAGTTCTACGGGAAAGTAGTTAAGGAAATAGAAAGAAGAACTGGAATAACGGTGAGTGTCACAGTTAACATTTTTTAATTATTGTTTAAAATAAATGCATATTAATATTCTGTCTGTTTATTTAAATAACGGTAAACTATCTTGGTATTCCTTTTTACATTATAGAAGCATTTAAAAGAAAAGATAAACTAGGTAATAGTTGTATTGCAGTTCAATAACAGAGAGATAACTCTATGTTACTTCATCATAACATAGCCCATTAATGTCCCACTGCAGAGACGGGCCTCCTCCCGTGACGGAGGGTTACTTGGCCTACTAATACCACGCTGGCCAGACGGATTTGTATAGATGTTACTTACTCTACTCTTTTTTAATAGACCTTTATTTAATTACCTAAACAGACGTAGAGTTGGTAATAATATTATAGTAATATAGAGGAAGGTTGTGTTTCTTTGGGCTCATTAAAATCTTCAGTTATCACATTGTTACAGTTACGATTATTTATTGAATCTTGTTATGTTAATACATTTTGGCAAATGACGGAGTAAAACTTGGTTTGGTTTGAAAAAGGTGTTAGGACAATATATAGAAGACATATGTTACTAGTTACTAGGCCGCTGATAAACTAGTATTAATTTGACAATTGAATCAAAGTGATATAGTTGGTTTAAAGTTTATTAAACATGACAGGCTCGGTAGACTGGCGTTAGTGTAATCGGCTGCCCTGCATCATATTTATTTATTTAAATTTCAGGTCGTGGGTTTGAATCCCAGGCAGGATATTAACTATTTTTAGAAACTTACTATAATTATTGTTTTAGAGAACTACAATTCATTTCTGGTGGCGACGAAATGAGGAAACCGGGGGCGATTTGACGCCTCATCACAGGCGACTTTATCAAAGAGCTACCACCGCTGACCAAGATTTGGTCATTGTCGCCGCGCATACTAGACAGCCTCTCTTGAGTACGCTAGTTACAGCTACTACATATAATGTAAGTTTATTTCTATTATTTGTCAAGGCATTATAATTTTATTTAAAAAGGGGGAAGTAATAATTTACTTAACTATGAACTTGTGCTCGTTAATTTCTTTTTCTATACTTATATAGATAATTTCCGCACTAGGAATTAATTACTCTTATGTCGCGGGGACTTTTACAAACATTTAAAAGCTTACACAAAGTCCAAACTCAGGACAATAATTTGTGGATCACACAAATAATTATCCTGTGTGGGATTCGAACCCACGACCTTGTGCACGCGCACTACTGCGCTTGCACTACTGACCGCGCCTCCTTTATACCTACCTGTTTGTTTTTATAACATAAAAGGCAAACGAATAGACACCTTATGGTAAGCGATTATAACCACCCATGGAAGAGCGCCGCCCGGGCGCCCATGGTGCCAACGCGTGCTTTGCCTGTCTCTTCCACAAAAAGCCCTCGTTTGAGCCTCTTAAATCTGTCCCAAAGATAATTCCTTTAACCTTTTGCAACAATTTAAATATTTACATAAGTTCAAATTAAATACATTTAAACTTTGTAAGTATTGATAATTTTTATGCATAACAAATGAAATAATGTTGAGTTAAAGTTGAAGTAGGCAATACATATTATCTATTACCTACCTATTTCCATCGTAGTTTGGTATTTTTGGACGTGTTCTAACAAGTTCCGCTTTGAAATTCCCAACGTTCGGTATATTACTCGCATAATATTTTTTATTCTTTCATCGCAGTTGCATTTTGAAACAATTTGACTTTAATCCTTACATACTTAACATTAAGTTCAAAATTGCACATCAACATATTCTGACGGTTATTTTTATTTTTATGAGTTGCAAAAATCAACTTAACGTAATTGAGTTAAGGTTGAAAACTCTTATCACTTTTGTTTGTTAGCTACCTAATCGACGTGTTTTATAACATGCTCCGTCTCGAAATTTTCAATGTGGCTTGTTATGGAATCTTAAAGTTTCCATCGAAGTTTGGTAGGTATCTATTTGGCGCGTGTTAATAATAGTTTTTATAAGTAGTAAAAAAAATGGGTTCTACTTGAGATCTAACTTTTTATATTATTAAAAAATAATTATGTAAATCAAATAAGTAATGGTATTTTTGTCTTTGAGTGCATTACTAAGCTGTAAAAATGTATCACCAAATCTGATCGCTATGCGCTATGCAATCTAGATTGTTTTTTTTTTAATACATATAGGTAAATGCCATTTTTAGTAGATGTTGTTAACTTAATATTGCGTAGTATAGTAGCATACCTAACAGATACATAATAGTGCGCAAATCGCTCGAACTTTCGAGGTAGGTAGGTATACCTAAATAAAAAAATGTGAACATGCACTTCTTATTGTTTAATAATTTTTTGATAAGTTTTATTTTCGTAAAATGTATCATTTTAATACTTTAGTAATGAAAGCACAAGAGCCTTGTAAGTTCATAAATAGAATTGGATTCGGATATTATGACCACTCCCAACTTAATCGAGTTTACATGAGTTTCCGACTCGTAATTCTAATGTATTCGTAGGCTAATCATACGATGTTTTATACGGTGTCCAATCATAATATTATGACAAAAAACAAATCACAAATTTTCAAATTACAAAATAACATTTGACAAAATAATACCTACTTACTTGTTAAATTTACCTTTTTAAAAACTGTTGTTCAACAAACAAAAAATGTTTTTAGGTATATAAAAATTTTAATCATCATTTCATAAAGGGATTATTTTTAAAAACATGTAGGCAAAACAACATACCTATAGCATTAATAACATTTGACAAAATGCATTGCTTGGTAAAAGTATTATTTATTAAAATTAACTTTAATACAAAGATGACATGAAATAATAAAACAATCATAATCAACTCTTGATAGAATCGAAATGACATAAATTTAACGACAAGGTTCGTAGCCTTTTAGTAACGACTGCTGAGTCGTGCGAAAATCAAATAGAGAGACACGCTGCATTTTATAAAAAAGTGTGGCATTACAATGCCACACTTTTTTATATGCTTTTTAATTTAAATTGCTTTTAAGAATACTACTAACTAACAACTAAGAGTATTCTTAAAAGCTATAATCAAAATTACATGATTTTATATTTTACATGATTGAACATGATTTTATATTTTACATACTGTAAGCGTCGGGATCCCTTTTTTTCTCATAATGGTTTTTGTCCTAATTTTCATTGTCATTATGTTACGCATAATTTTCTTGGTCATAATAATAGTATGCCATAATTGTTTTATAGCATACTGTGTTATTAATCAAAAATATTGCATATGCTATTGTTTTTATTCATAACTTAGAAATGCATAAAGTTGTAACGCATATTGGTTATTTGTCTAATAGATAATTGACAAAAAATAGGTTTATGTTATTGATAGCTATTTGAGTCTGATAAACAAACATAAGGTTTTAGGTTAAGTTTATGTTATTGATAGATTAGTAGCTATGTATTTGAATTTGAAAAACAAAAATTATGTAATAGGCATGTAAAACAAAAATAGTTATGGTTATGCATCATAATGCTTAAGTAAACTTATGCTTTGGGATTACTATCCCAAAGCATAAGTTTGCTTATTAAATATTATACTTAAAGTAAATAGGATGAAATAGTTATGTTAAATGAGTATTATGCGTAACTTATGTAAGGACAAGTAACATTATGCAATGTTAAATTTAAAAAAATATAACATAATCTTAGGAATGAAAATAAAGAACCGAATAATACTGATATTATATCGACCATTTACCATAATATCTTGTTTAAAAAGTTAAATTAATAATATTCTTTTATTTCAGGTAACAATGCAAACAATACGGAGAAGACTACACGCTGCGGGACGATTACTTAATAGATTTATTTATAACAATTAATATTACAAAGACTTTATATTGTGATAGGTATTTAGTTATTTGGTGTTAAATACCAATTAGAATTGTTTTAACTTTTGTTGATTAATATTAGATTTATTTATAACAATTAATATTACAAAGACTTTATATTGTGATAGGTGTTTAGTTATTTGGTGTTAAATACCAATTAGAATTGTTTTAACTTTTGTTGATTAATATTAGATTTATTTATAACAATTAATATTACAAAGACTTTATATTGTGATAGGTATTTAGTTATTTGGTGTTAAATACCAATTAGAATTGTTTTAACGTTTGTTGATTATTATTAGATTTATTTATAACAATTAATATTACAAAGACTTTATATTGTGATAGGTATTTAGTGTTAAATACCAATTAAAATTGTTTTAACTTTTATTGATTACTTAATAGATTTTCCTATATTGTAAAATTTTCAAATTATTTGTTGTATCTTTCAAGTTTGTAAAATAACGAAAAATGTTTTTATTTTTATTACAAAATATTTACTCTAACTAGTAGTTTTAATATATTCCTCCTAATATTATAAAAGGGAAAATGAGTTTTATTGTTTTTTTTTTGGTATGGAGATAGGTGGGAGCCTGGAGTAGGATATAGGCTACTTTTTATCTCAAAATCATAATTTTTGCTAATGGAAATTCAACCGTACTGTTACAGAAATACGACTTAAATTGCTATGCTTTAAAATGATGCCGCGGCATTGAAAGGGATTTTATCGCACGGCATTTTTCATTTTAAAGCATAGCAATTGAATGTCCATTATTAAAAATTAAAATCCCTTGCCATGCCGTCCCGGTCTGCGTAGGCCTTTATAGTCATTTTGGAACCGATTAAGTAGTTCAAACTGGAAAATTGTGTCAGCTCTTTAAGTTCTTTTTACACTGTTCCATAAATGTCGCCAAATCATTCCGTGAATATAAGACAAAACATATAACTTACTGTTTAAAAAAAGTCGTAAGTATTCAATACATACATACATACATAAACTCACGCCTTATTCCGTCCGGGGTAGGCAGAGACGACAGAACGCCACTTGTAGTAAGTATTCAAGTTTATTGAAATTGCTAATATTTTGTTAAAAATATTAATTTGCTCACAATTAAGACATTTTTGATGTATAAGTAGGTATATAATTCTTGACACGAATCGACTTTTCAGTCACGGGCATTACTTGCACGTGTCCCGGGACTCTCTCAACTCTTTATGGGCCTTCACCTGTCGTTGGCCCGGATGGGCAGGTGCTTCCCACGCGACGCCGTGGCCCGCCTCAGTTGCGTACTGCCCATTCAGCACCGCAACCTGCTGAACCGCTTTAACATGAGCTGTCTGGGTTACAGCCCAGTGAAGAAGCTCCCTTCGGGGGGGGTGCCACTTAGTTTTACGTGTTACGGGTACTCAGCCCACCACCACGACAAGGTGGGAACCTCGGTTGATGTGAATATAGTTTGGTTAGCTGGAGCCATAAACACGCATAATCTACCCTTCGTCTTGAAAGTTTTATTTTCTTCCTATTCTTAAATATATATATTTTTATTGCAAAAGATAACCACCATAAAGGCTGGGTAATTTAAAGATACTATTCCAATTAGTATTAATAGAACTAAGAGAGAAAACAGCTCTGTGGATGATATTTATTTACCGAACTTCAGTACAGATATGTCTACACAGCGGTTTCTTTCTGACCCACAGTTAAATGTTGCATGCAGATCAATTGACTTATTCCCATTGAAAAAACGTGTAGGTATGAGGTTCGATGGGACAATGAAATCTGCCAAGTGATCAACAATAATCTGTTAACTATCAAGCGGCAATACTGGATTTGACGGGTTATATCAAAAACACCTCATTAAAACTCTTTGAAACTGTTACAATAATATTTCTTTAAAAAAAACAATCCCAGTATTTAAAAAGAATCACTTTACTTTTTGGGCAAATTATTTACATTAACGGTCAAGGAACTATTCATAAAGTTAAAATGCATCATTGTAAATTAACTATACAATTTTGTAAGCATTTTCACGTAAATGTGCTTCATTTTATTAATATTAATACATTTGTAGTTCAGCAATAACAAAACGTAAATAGTATCGCGTGTTGACCACATCGTGCACTGGCGCTGCTATCTACGTAGTAAGAGAGGAAACAACAAAAATATATCGCACACTCTCGCACGATTCGCAGCGTTCAACTTCTAATAGTTCAAAGTCCAAACAGTCTAGGTTGATAAGTCCGTGACTGTACTATGTGCACTAGACAACGAATAAACATACCTACTTAAATATCTTTTTTTTTTGTAAATGCATACATATTATACACAGAAAACACCCAGACCAATGCAAACAATCGTGTTCATGCACACAAAGATTTGCATTGAGCGGGAATCGAACCCGAGACCTCTGCGTAGCAGTCATGTTTTAAACCACTACGCCACAGAGGTCGTCAATTACCCAGATTGAGGTAAATTATATCTGTTCTAATCCATCTCGAATGTTATTTTTAATACCTTTCCATCACTTGACCTACTAGTTAGTAGGTACTTAATAACGCGCTGGTAGACCAAGCAAACGTAATTAAAAGCAGTTCAAACCGCCCACTAATAACGTATAAAAGAAGAATGGGCAGTTTTATATGGGGTGCGTCCCATGTGTTGTAACACTTTGTGACCTACCTATATCATTTGAAAGATCTCAGCGAGTGCTATGTTTTATTGTATGGGCATAACTCCGCATCTCGTGCAGGGAAACTGTTATAGGGTTTTTAAAAAATAATAAAAATAATTAAAAAAGTCTTAACTAATTGGTCTATTCATAACTTCTACTAAAGAGATTTAAAGGTAGAGCCTACTTTGACCCAATATCCTCTCTGTCACCATTGTAAACGCAGCGTTGAGAAGATTGGAGACATATAAAATGAGTTTTACGGCGGTCCTTCTGGGTAGAAGAGTTCTCAAGCTTTCAGAAACGTTTGCGCAATTACATGGACAAAGAAAAAACAGCTCCCTATGCTCCCCGCCATTTTGTTCCAAATATGACATCTGCTCAGTCAGTTGCAACAACTTCAGGTCGTCAAATAAGTTTGCGCTTGGTGTAGATGCCATTATTAACTTACTGGTGTAGTGTTGCAGTCTCTCCAACGATGTCAAGTACACCAACGATATTTCATAATACTGCAGTGCTTAAGTATACGGAAACGCCATTATGTTGGTTTGTCTCGAGGATAAATTATCAAGAACTATGAATTTGCAGCGAGGTATAAGACAAGGTGATTAAATATCTCCGAAACTGTTTACCGCTGCACTGGAAGATGCTTTTAGGCTCACTTAACTCGTTTGTCAAAAATTAGCACTTAGCAGAAATGGAACCTATGATATCGGCGTGGCAGTCATTTGCTATTACTACTACGCAACAGAGGTGATCGAGATTAGATTAGTTAAAACCATGATTGGAACGTCAACGATAGAAACACTCAGGTATACTTTATACAAAGAACAATAGCAGAAGCACGCAGAACAAGGTGTAAATCCTAATAAATCAGTCTCATTTAACATTAGCAACATGATAGCACACTGTATAAGCGATGTTTGCTATATAACAGCACGAGGAGCGACTGCCCACAGCGTGATCTACAGCGCCATCTACACGCCACTCCACCGCGTTATTACACGCGCACACAGGTACTGTCGACACAAAAAATACAAGCACTTAACGTGAAAACATATTTGAGGCAATATACATTACTTGTTGATTTAGTTGTTCGGTTCGGTCGTTTTTATTTGATAGAGCAATGAATTGCAGTTGTTAGTTTGGTATCGTGATGATTTTGTGTAATGATTGTGATCAATCTACTGTCCGGAAATTAACGAATATGAAATCCTTCATATCCGTTCATTCCAAGTCTACAAAGGCGGATCTCAGGACAAGAAACAATAAAATTGTTTTTCTCGGAATTTAGTTACTTTGATGTCAGAAAAATAATGTAGGTATGCATAGTCACTTTTTGCAAAAGTCCCTGAACCAACATGGTCAGTCAATCCAAAAGGTAGGTAATATACTCGTATCACACAAATAACTCTACACGTCTAAACAAAATTTACTTATATCTTAAAATATTGAGACAAATTTTTATTTTGTTTTTAATTTAATATCAGAAGAAAATCTTATAACATAGCGTTACGATCGGTATGCCGCAAACAGAAACACAAAGCTATTAAATAAAGCTGAAAACTCGCCCTATCTGCTATCCGTTGTTACTACAAAACAAAACTTGAAAAGTGCTAGTTTAAATGAGTATTCGAACACTTTTAGTATAACGCTATCCATTGCGTGGTATCCACTCTAAAATAAGTTCACTTTGTAAAGTAATGCAGCAGTGTAATTTAAATATTGTTTAAATGTAAAGTTGTCCAATATCTAAGACGCAATTTTGATTAAAGTGGTTAGTGTTGTGTAAAGGCTTATTGGAAGTATTGTGTACTGAGTAATAATTGTGGGTGTCCTGTTAAATATTCCTTTTACAGTGGCACTTTCAGCTACTAAGGTAAATTTCCATTTACCTCTTTGATTGAATTGATAAAGGAGAATGAGGCAACTTGACCGACTGTTTACAATTTTGATGTGTGGGAAAATGAGGTCTTGAAAAGGCACAAAACTAACTGAGAAGACTTTACTCGTAGTGATCATAATAGTTTTATACTATTTTCCTAGGTATTATTACGTATTATTTAGATCGCAACTAACCAGAACCACTTACTGTTACTATGTATTTATATGAAGAGTTTATTGTGTGAGAGTGCTATTGCGATCTAATTTCAGATAGTTCCTATTCTAGTTTAATTTTCTGTGATAGATGTTCCATTAAGTAATTCATAGAAAATAGCAACAGATAAGTACATGTTTATGACATGCCATAAGTGAAACCTGACCAATTAGTTTATAACACAAAAAATAGGCATAATAAGGAAGATCTCAATTTTCTACCGCAGAATCAAAAGATGCCAGTCAAAAAGCCTTGTTGCTGATACGAATAGGAATAAATAAATAAATATTCACGGACATCTCTACACAGCCCCATCTGTTCCTAAAGTAAGCTAGGCTTAACCTGCTTGTGTTATGGGTAACAGAACAACGGATATTATTACTTAGGGACAGTTGGGGCACAATGGTACGAAAAAAATATTTTTATTTATAGAAAAATCAGTGTTTATTCTTTATATAATTTTTGCTTACAAACATCAACAATATACCTTAACTTAATAATTGCACAGCAAAACTGAGATCAATAATCAAACTTAAACCTACTTATCTTTGATTTTGTGAACCCTTTCCTGTGTTCCACTGTGCCCCAGGTCTGGGGTACAATGAAACAGGGTATGGGGCACATTGGAACACGACCTGTATTCATACGAAAAAATTAACCAATGGTATCAAATCTTTTTAATACCCTTTCAGGAAACGTGTAGATGCATTTTTGACGTTTAGTTTTTCCAGATAAGGACGGGTTTGGCAAGACTAGTTGAATATCCTCAGCGGAAACCATTGCCATGTCCGGCTCTAACGGAAAAAAAAAGAAAATAAAAACTATTGTCAACTTTTGCGCTTCGTCGCAAATAACTTATCTCATATTCGTTGTTCTCATCTATATCAGACAGTATTTGACCAACGAAAAATTTGATTTGCTTCAAATCGGCAAATTTTACCACAATAAAATCGTTAGGTTCAATGGAACAGTGTTCCACTGTGCCCCGTTCCATAGTGCCCCATAGCGTGTACAAAATTTCAAACAAGTCTTCAAAAAAGTTATGTTTTGTTTTAAACTTAGCACATAGCGGTCTCGAATAGACATAATGATTAAGATTTATGAAAAAAATATATCACTTAGGTACCTATTGTTTAAACTTTTTTACTAAAAACGAAATTACTTTGAAAAGAAATCTCAACTTTTGAACATAAAAAACAATATTTTTGTATTCACAGCTCCGTTGTTGTTGCGCCGCCATATTTCACTACGTCATCGTATGGCGCAGGACGCGCTGCGATTGGTCGAAGCAGTAGCGCGCGAATTAGATTGAAATTCAAATTTTTATCGACATTGTTCCATAGTGCCCCGTGTTCCACTGTTTCCCAACTGTCCCTATATACTTTTTTTTGTAAATACATACATATTTTACATAGAAACACTCAGACCAATGCAAATAATCATGTTCATGCGCTCAAATATTTGCATTGAACGGGAATCAAACCCGAGACCTCTGCAAAGCAGCCATGTCATATAACCACTACGCCACTGAGGTCGTCTTCGCGGAGGAATAAAACTTATTTGAAATTTCCTTCGCAAAAAATATATCGTGATTGTTAAATGTCCCAGTGACTTTTGCAGCCATGGGATAAGAAGGGGTTGTGGCACTTTAATGTCGTTAACCTCTCACTGCTCACAGGTATTCAATTGACCTTATGTACCTTTCACACAAAACCGAACAAAACGAAAACGTAGGCATTTACATGTTTTTTCATAACACGATTAAAATGAAAAATACTTTTATTGCAGCCATCAGTTCTGTAATGTCCCTCCAGAGACGAAAACGTGATCGTAACAAATGAAAATTTAACTTTTTTAAATTCTCTGCGATTACTACGTGTTACATGTACTAGATTTTTATTATGTGCTTGTTAATACGGTCGGTTAACGTGTTGTTTTTTAATAAGGTTTGTTGAAAATAAGTAGCTTTTTAATATGAAAGATTTGAACAAACTTTTAGTATGAACATTTTTTCCGGTCAGGGTAAGGTGCAGCAAGTGTAGACTCATTTACCCCCTTACTTATAAACGCCTTTTAAATTTTAATCAATTGATTAGCTTAAATTCTTACGGTTTTGTTTGTCAAGGTTGGTTTTACTTATAAAAATCTCGATAAACAGTTAAATTTAAGAGGCGTTTATGAGTAACGGTCTTAAGGTGTTAACTAATAATATCTAAAGTGTAAAGTTATACAAAATACTTGTACTTAATCCTTATTTTTCTTTAATTATTTTAAAGAATAATGATTTATTATCGTAATAAGCGTAGTTAACAACTTCGCGAGTTGATTGAGAGCAGTGCTAAATATTTTAATAGTTTCTCAATTCGTATTCAAAACAAATGAAAATTTAACTATTTGTTACATATTACTAGAATTTTATTATGTGCTTGTTAATACCGTCGGTTGACAAAATGTTTTTTTATAGAGTTTGTTGAAAATAAATAGCTTTTTAGTTGAAACAAATTTGAGCTGACGTGTGTTGAAACGGGAGGGTATTTATTAATACACGGGTGTTTAATCGGTAGAGAAAATTTGATTTTGTTATTGTTAAAAAAAAGTATTTATGTATGTTTATCCGTTGTCTAGTACCCAAAGTACAAGCTTTACCTAGTTTGGGACTAGATGGCATTGTGTGAATGTGTGAGGAATATTTATTTATTTGTGATACAATTGTGAAGTGATATGACCGTTTAAAGGCTTAGAGTGATTGTCTATAAAGTACTGATTTGAGTAAAATATATCTTCATAGTGTAAGATAAGGGCTAGATTAGTAGTCGTAGTAGAATGTTAGAATTAGCTCCTCTGTCATTATAATTGCAGTAACCATGTCTTACTTTATTTATCAATAGTATTATGACGACCTCGGTGGCGCGCCGGTAGAGCCAGCGGCTGCCGCGCATGAGGTTGTGGGTTCGATCCCCACGCAGGACAATAATTTGTGAGATCCACAAATTATTGTCCTGAGTCTGGGTGTTCTATGTGTCCGTTAATTGATGTTTGTAAAAGTCCCCGCGACACAGGGCATGATCCCTAGTGCGGGAGTTGTCTTTTTAAAAAAAAAAAAAAAAACATAAAATAACCTGTAGAACATCAGGTTCCTGTCCAAAAACAGTTGATACTTACTTAAATTAAATTTGTTTGTTGATACAAAATCAACAAACAATAAGTGAATGTTAATTAAATGCAACTGGCACAAAGTATATACTTTTCTAAAAAAATATAGTACCATGAAACAGTATAATTCTGACATAAAACTAGTGTAAAAGTAGTATACTACTACTAGTGTATTACGTTTACAATATCGCACCTTTAGAATTGAAGGGACCTAATAGAGGAATCATGATTTTCACTTTGTATCGGGAGGGGACCTGAAACAGCAATGTTTATCGAAAGATACATTGTATCTTTCTACGCCAAAATCGGCCTGTGTTTTATTTAAAATCGATAAACATTGTTGTTTTGGATCTTTTTTTGATGTGGGGTGAGAGTCATGACTTTTTTTAGTTGGGTTCCTTTAATTCTATAGGTGCGATATTATTTCCCCGTATGTTGGATCTCTTTGGCTAGGGATAACGCTAGCTGTCATGTGTTATTACGACATGTTGTTCACAAGCGTACTCGGTAACTTGACTGTACTCACCTTTACATTACATTTTAAATAACGACTTATGTATATATTTCATATTAAAGAATAAGTAAGTACGTCTATAAATACTCCTCATACATTTACACAACGCCATATAGTCTCAAACTAAGCAAAGCTTGTACTAGACAACGATTTTGATTTCTATATCTAACTAGCGGCCAGTCCCGGCTTCGCACGGGATTTTTTTTTCCGATTTTCTGTTAAAATTTTTCCTGATTTTTTTTACTATAAACCTCACGGAGCCTGAGACCTTTCCAACGAATGCAAAACCATGGAAATCGGTTCGTGCGTTCTGGAGATATAGCGTCAGGAAGGAAAACCCGACTTATTTTTATATATCTAATATTTTAGGACTTTGACAGATATTTTAAGGTACTTTTTTATTTAAATTTTATTGTCCATCCGAATCTTTGTTTTGACCACCTCTGTAGCGTAGAGGTGATGGCTATGTTCGCAGAGGTCTGGGGGTTACATTTTTTGTGTAGATGAATATGATCATAAAATTGATCTGTCTATGTAGGCACACGAATCATCATAACAGCCCATTAATGTCCCACTGCAGGGACGGGCCTCCTCCCATGAAGGAGGGATACTTGGCCTACTAATACCACGATGGCCAGACGGATTGGTATAGGGTTTAATTTCAAGTTTTCCTTCTTTTTATTTTGTAAAGATAATATTCATGGATACACGTTAGGTACACGTATAATAGGTATGTATGTATTGAAAAAAAGTTTATCATTCTGCTTGTAATAATATATGTGTGGTCTAGTACAAGTTCCGCTTAGTTTGGGACAAAATACCGTTTCGTGAATCTGAAGTTGAGATGAAATAGGGGCATAACGCAAGCTTACGGCAAACAAAAGGGATGCTGAAAGCTAGCAGAGTATCATATCATCCACTTTAGTTACATGAAGGAAAGAATCAATAAAACTTTAAATATGAAACTTTCAAAGATTTAGTATATAACTTTGTTACACCTGTTTTAATGCAACGTACATATAGGGTATTGTTATTGGGGTTAGTTATAAATTGATGTAAAAACTAGTGAATTAGCAATATGTGGTGTTTGTTTACAAAATTAATCAAGTAAGAATAAATACCCTATAGGTACTATTACGTAGACTCCGGTTTTAGATGTAAGTACTAAAGTTATACAAAATACTTTTCATCGTTTATTATCATCAGTTAGATAAATATTGTGAATCCAAAACATGATCGTTTTTAGTAAGTTAAATTAATTGATTGATGAATTGGTTTAGGTGTATTTCCTGTTTCCATCCTGTAGAAATGTCATCACAATTAGAATTTTACATTTAAAAAAATACGAAATAATCAACGCTGGGATTCTTTAATTAAAGAGTTGATTTAGTAGTAGTATTACAAAATAAAAACGAAACAAAAGGAGACGGTTTTTTTTGTTCGGCGAATAGGCCCAGTCACAAATTGTGCGAGTTTAGGAATGAAATGCATACCGTTTATTCCTTATAATCTCTAGATAGACAGTCTGCATATATCAAAACTCCCTCAAGAGGGAATACTCTGAAATAGGACAATCAAAACATGACTCTAGTGATAACGTAAAATCTCACAACAGCGATTGTCTAATGAATATACACTAATAAGGCAACCAAGTCCTCTTGAAATAACGCAGTTTTTGCCGGCTATTGCTAGTAGATCTAAAATAATAAGGTAGTTAAAGAGAAACAATACACTATATATATGACACAAGAAATATTTATTACTGTTCACAATTATAATTCACACAGTCATCTCTTAAAGCAGTATTTCATCTTAAATAGACACAGGTGGCTCAAGCTTACCTAAAAGCAGAGCCCAAGATAAAAACCACACTTTACACATCACATGTGCAGCCGCCAATAGTGACTGTGCCTCTGCTCAATAAGCAATAACAACAGTATCCAGCAAGAGCAGCTTTAGTGTGTATTATGCACTCTATCTAAATATGCCATTTTTATAAAATACTAGCTGACCCGTGCCCACTTCGTTGGGCGAAAAAAAAAATTGAAATTAAACCCTATACCAATCCGTCTGCAAGCGTGGTATTAGTAGGCCAAGTATCCCTTCGTCAAGGAAGGAGGCCCGTCCCTGTAGTGGGACATTAATGGGCTGTTATGATGAAATAAGTTGACAATTACGAATTTAAGCTCTCTAGATATATCAGACCCACAGCTAAAAAACCGGTCAAGTGCGAGTCTGACTCGCGCACCGAGGGTCCTGTACAAACCTATTTATTTTCCCGCCAAATTGTGATAACGTCAGGATTCAGCTGTTTAAATACTATTTTTCCCGCCAAAATTTAATGACGTCACGACTTAGCTGTCAAAATATATTTTCCTGCCAAAATTCTGTGACGTCACGACTCATCTGTCAAAAATTCTATGACGTCACGCCTATCTGTCAAAATTGACAGCTGTCAAAAGTGACAGAGGTATAAAATATTTTCCCGCCAAAATAATATGACGTCACAAATCATCTGTCAAAAATTCTGTGACGTCACGACTCATCTGTCAAAAATTCAATGACGTCACGACTCAACTGTCAAAAAATATTTTCCCGCCAAAATTCTGTGACGTCACGACTCATCTGTCAAAATTCTATGACGTCACGGGTCACGTGACCTATGACGTCACGGGTCACGTGACCTATGACGTCACAGGTCACGTGACCTATGACGTCACAGGTCACGTGACACAGCTTTCCCGCCAAAATTCTATGAAATCAAAATATAATATGATTGCTAATAAAAAGTAGCCTATGTTCTTTCTCAGGGTCTAAAGATTGTCTGTACCAAATTTCATCGAAATCCGTTCAGCCGTTTAGGCGTGAAAGAGTAACAGACAGACAGACAGACAGACAGACAGATAGACAGACAGACAGACAGACAGACAGACAGACAGACAGACAGACAGAGTTACTTTCGCATTTATATATTAGTATAGATATAGATAAAAGTACATAAAAATCATGCATTTATCTAATAAAATCTGAAACCATAACAACGTTGTCTGTCAGTGTCAAACTGATTGAAACTGTACTACAGAATATTGGCATATTGGCTGTTATTTACGTTTCGTTCTACGATTATTTTTAAAGTACGTTACTTGATAACTTGTATTAATCATTAAAATAAACCTAAAAACGTTCCAAAACAAGCATTTTTAGGTGTCATCCTTTTTTATTATTATTTCATTATTCCGTCTTCGTTGAAGTATAATTTGTATTCGGTTAACTATATTAAGATAATAACTATTTTTGTGAGTAATATGAATAATAAACATTACTGTAGGTAGTGCGAAAAAAAACCGTCTCCTTTTTGTAGCAAAATAAAGCACAATATCATTATAACAGCAAAAAATACTTTACCATACCAACAAAACCATAAAAATCCACCGTACAATTTACAAAATGGCCTGCATCTTTTCAAGAGTTAGAGCTACTTCGCACCAAAAACGAGAAGTACGTAGACAAGCACTTTAAACAACCATTTTTGCTAAGAACACTTAGTTTGATGGAAGTAGGTAATAATTCAGTCACACGTCGCGCATGCGCGGTAGAGAGGAGTGTTCCATTTCCCATCTGTACCGAGTATGAACTCGAGTGTGAAGTTGGGTGTCTTCGTATAATGAATTCATGCTATCAATGTAAGACTGCTTTTGATAGTTGTGTAGAGAATGCCATTCTTCTGGTGTCTTTTAAAAGAAATGGTAACCAGTTGATTGTTATTATTATTTATTTGTTTGTTAGTTAAATAGACTTTGCAGTTTTTGAATAATGGTGGCTTGTGGCCACTTGTGGTGTTTATGATGACCATCAATATCCTCCTGTAGCAATGAAGGAAAGTGTCGGGAAACTGGTTTTGTGAAG
This sequence comes from Schrankia costaestrigalis, assembly GCA_905475405.1. Taxonomy (NCBI): domain Eukaryota; kingdom Metazoa; phylum Arthropoda; class Insecta; order Lepidoptera; family Erebidae; genus Schrankia; species Schrankia costaestrigalis. The sequence goes on along the minus strand of FR997831.1, from coordinate 2,572,256 downwards.
AGAAATAACATATTTTCTAATTACAAGACCAACAAATTAAAAAAAGTTTTTGTTAAGAAATTACGGAGGTTTTATAGTGAAATAGCATATAGCAATAGGAAAGCCTGCATTATCTTAATTGCGTCCCAGGCGATGCAGCATCCGTGGAGAGGTCACTTCACCCACTACAGCTTTGCTGAGTGGAAAACAACACGGGGAGTGGCAGTGACCGGTTATAAGTCCAAGCAGATAGACGTAGGCGCGGACGCCAGGGGTCACTCTCGACAGTGGGAGGGTCCATCGAAGGCCCATTGACTAGTTACCGCCCGCTTCAAGCCGGGCAGCCCCCGGCCAGTAAGGTACTTGTCCGTCTCGGTGCTGACTTGTTTCCCTTGGGTGTGGGAAGCACTAGTGTGTCTAGAGAGTCGGTGCCGTTAACGATTTCACCTGCGGCAAATAGAAATAAAAACAATATAAAAATTCTGAAACGCCAATCCATGCGCTTTGGAACATGGAATGTCCGTACTATGAGGACAGGCTTCCCGGACACCTCTGGAAGCTCTGACTGCGCACATAATCTTCGCAAAACCGCCGTAATAGACGCAGAACTTTGCAGACTTAACATAGCTATAGCAGCTCTTCAGGAAACGAGATTGCCTGACGAGGGTTCGATACGCGAGACCAACTACACATTCTATTGGAAAGGCAAAGAATCCTTCGATGCTCGCCAACATGGAGTGGGATTTGCTATACGGAACGACCTACTCAGCGCAGTAAATGATCCTCGAGGAGTTTCGGAACGCATTATGACTTGTCGGATAAGCACTAACAGCGGTTTTCTCACCTTGATATCCGCTTATGCACCGACTTTAAAATCTTCTCCCGAATCTAAAGACCAGTTTTACGACCAACTAACTGAAACTCTAAGTGGGGTTCGGTCAGGGGATCGCTTAATCATCTTGGGTGATTTCAATGCGCGTGTGGGCCAATCTCATGCATCTTGGCCGGATTGTATGGGTAGTCATGGCGTGGGGACATTAAATGAGAACGGACAGCGTCTCTTGGAATTCTGTTCACAAAATATGCTTTGTGTAACCAATGCCTACTTCAAGGGAAAACTCATGCACAAGGTGTCTTGGCAACATCCCCGCTCAAAACACTGGCATCAGTTAGACATCATATTGACGAGGAAAAAGAACTTGAGCGATATTTTGCACACTCGAACGTTCCATAGCGCGGATTGCGATACTGACCACTCGCTCGTCGTTACTATGGCATCCTTTTACCCTAAAAAGATACATTCGTCGCGGACTATCGGCCGTAAAAAATTGAAAACACCAACATCCAGAGATACGGTTACTACTTACCAGCAATTAATTCTTAATTCAAGTAGAAATAGCTTCTTGGGACCCTAACATGTCAGCAAGTCAAGAATGGGTTAAAGTTAAATCCCTTCTCACAGAAACTGCGGCAGAAGCATTCGGCTACAAACCTACATCAAAATATGACTGATTCCAAGAAAATATCGATTATCTTCAACCATTTCTGGATTTAAAACGTCAGGCTTCACTGAATTATCAACTAAATCCAACAACTACGACATGCGACGAATTATCTAAAGCCAAAGCCGTTCTCCAACGAAATGTGCAAATAAAATAAAAAAAAGTTTTTGTTAAGAAATTACTGACGTTTTATAGTAAACTAAAAACAACCGAATTGAGAACCTTGTCCTCTTCATCTTTGTGGAGTAGGTTCAAAAGGAAACCCAAAGCATTATAAGAATCCAGATCGGCAGATTCTGTTCATGTATCGTCGTCGTATACCTGCAACGTTAAATTTAACAACAAATATGTTTTAAAATACATTGTTGCCTTAAGTTTATGTTCACACGTTTCATATTTATTGCAATGATGAACTAGCTTAACGTGATCTCTTTACCTTTACATAGTTTATACCAGACAGAAACTTTATAGAAGGTAACTTTATGGTTATGAACAATAAATAAATATTCCTCACACATTCACTCAACGCTATCTAGTCCCAAACTAAGCAAAGCTTGTTCTATGGGTACAAGACAACGGATAAACATATTTAAATACTTTTTTTTGTAAATACATACTTTTTATACATAGAAAACACACAGACCAATGCAAACAATCATGTTCATGCACACAAAGATTTGCATTGAGCGGGAATCGAACCCGCGACCTCTGCGTAGCAGTCATGTTACATAACTACTACGCCACAGAGGTCGCCTTCACAATAATTAATGTAAACAAGAATACATGTCATGGAGTAGGATGTCACCTTTTTGAATGTGTAGGAAAAGTCCACTAGAGAAACGGCGCAGTTTTTTTCGATTCTCTCCTAAAGATTTTTTTTAATTATTATGTATAAATAAACATAAGTTTATATACCGAATGCTAGAACGTGCTTTCTCGTCTTAAAATGTAACTTGTTCGGTCGCCAGTACAGAACCTTACGACTATCAGTTCTGTGTACTAGATGCCCTGTCCATTGGTAACAGGTAATCCTATCTAAAACGAGTACGCGATAAAAAAAAACAGATTGCGAAAATCGAAAAGTCAACAGATTTTTTTGTCGAAATTTGTTTAGAGAAAATAACTAATCAGCTAAAACGATATAAACTAATCAGACAAATCTCCAAACAGAGCTTTAAGATCGAATGCTCAACTTATGTCAGTCTTACAAATATAAACTTGAGTAACAATCTCCAAACTGAGTGAACTAATCTAACATCGTTGAACAGTTCTTGTGAATCAACATGGCCGTCGTAATTTGGTTGTACTTCAGTTGTAACAGTTTGAGATGCGGGCGCGCTATTCATCTAAACTGCTAGATAATACTTATTGTATTAATTTTATAATTGAGTGATCTTTAAGTTAAGTTAAGTTAATGTTGCTTGTGCTATTATTACATACATACATTACCATTAGTAGGATTTATTCATCATCATCAATTACTAAGATACTTACAATCACTTATTTATCTGTGAAAACTTGTAACTGGTCATGAATTGTTATACATACATACATAATACATAAACTCACGCCTTATCCCGTCCGGGATAGGCAGAGACGACAGAACGCCACTTATCACGATCCTGGCAAACAGATTCGGCCTCGTCCACATTTATTAAGTATGAATTGTTATGTTAATTATTATCGTGAATATAAGCTTCTTAATATAATAAAATAAAACCGGACCCCTCAACCCGCTTTTCCCCTTTGTTTATAAATATTTTATTTCCTTTTTTTTTAAAGAGTAAAACAATAATAATATACTTTATTATACACCATTTAACTCATTACATAAATAATAACTTTGTTTAAAACATAGCATTAATTTGTTCAACACATAAAGCAATTAAGTTAGCAAAACACTATTACAAAATGTATACAACAAAATAATTAGCTTAGTAGAGATAGTCATAAAATATTATTTGGTAATATTGCGTCACTTTATGGTGTTAGTTACAGCTCATTTGGTACCTTTTATGATCTGTGGTAATTAATAAAATTGTTATTTTATATCAGGCTATAAACATTGCTATTATAAGCAAAACTATATATATTAAGATGATACATTGATAAAATGCACCATCTTTCATCAACTACTACAGGAATATGAAAAGACCTATTGATCTAGAATTTTAATATAGGTAAATTGATACCTTTAACTAGGTTTTTGTAATTACGAAAACGCGATAGCTTGATTTTGGCTCGATCATATTTATTTTTGAAAACACCTCTACAAAAACAGTTTTTTACATATTACACGGAAAGTACACTATCATTATGCTTAGGAATTACTCAAATACATTTGTAACATCAATATTAGTATTACTGTAGAATATCATTACATAACTACAACCAATAATTTTTAATGAATCAAATAAGATTTTAGCAATTTCTAAGCGCTCCGGATCGTTGCGGGCGCATCGCAATTTCAGACCTTATACCGATAAGTTAACGATCGATACAGAATGAGTACGGTCGACGATTCAGTCGGGCGATGGCCCTCTTCGACGCCGGACCTGTGCATGTCGACTCACCGTTCGTACTGAATTTTATCGCGTAATTTTATATCGTAGGTAAAATATATAGGTTAGGTTTAAAATATTTATACCTAAGTTTTTATTAATACTTTGTTCTCTTTTATCAGTAAATAATAGTATTATTTTATAATAGTTATTTCGATAACATTGTATCGTAAAATATTTTTGTAGTTATGTCTTTTATAAAACTTAGGTAAAGTTCGCCATAACTCAACTAAGTACCTAGTTACTGTTGACCCTTTTGATAATGCAAGCGTTTGTTTATATAAGCGATTTTAGACTATATGCTCAAGTGTTATAAGTTTTATAACCGTTTTCGTCAAAATCACGTAATTGAAACGTACTATAATATTACGTACCTATTTTATTTGCAAGCTTAGGTAGGTAGGTACTTACTGATAAGATCTAAATAATACTTTTTACTTTCGCGGGAACTTTTACAAACATGAAACAAACGAACACAAAGAACGTCCAGACTCAGGACAGTTGTTTGTGGATCACACAAAAAAATTGTCTTACGTGAGATTTGAACTCTCATGCACTCCACCGCGGGAACGTTTACAAACATGAAACAAACGAACACAAAGAACGTCCAGACTCAGGACAGTTGTTTGTGGATCACACAAAAAAATTATCTTACGTGAGATTTGAACTCTCATGCAGTCCACTGCGGGAACGTTTACAAACATGAAACAAACGAACACAAAGAACGTCCAGACTCAGGACAGTTGTTTGTGGATCACACAAAAAAAATTCTTACGTGAGATTTGAACTCTCACGCACTCCACCGCGGGAACGTTTACAAACATGAAACAAACGAACACAAAGAACGTCCAGACTCAGGACAGTTGTTTGTGGATCACACAAAAAAATTTCTTACGTGAGATTTGAACTCTCATGCACTCCACTGCGGGAACGTTTACAAACATGAAACAAACGAACACAAAGAACGTCCAGACGCAGGACAGTTGTTTGTGGATCACACAAAAAAATTTCTTACGTGAGATTTGAACTCTCATGCACTCCACTGCGGGAACGTTTACAAACATGAAACAAACGAACATAAAGAACGTTCAGACTCAGGACTGTTGTTTGTGGATCACACAAAAAAACTGTCTGCCTTAGGCAGTGGCGGGCGCAGTAATCGGTAATCGTAAGTCAGCATGAAGAGTCCACCAGAAGGGCGAGACGAGACGAGAATTGAAATCGCACCGAACTGTTTCCACCAAAAATTGACATCGCGACATGCGTGTTTCTTGTTCATGTATTTTGAACTCTACATGAGAAATAATACGGTTCATTTTTACACAAACAAAAAGTAGCAACAAACAACAATAGGCCTATCGCGAGAAGCGAGTGTTTTTGTTACAAAGTTAATATATACTCTATTTCCTAAGCAATACGGTTCATTTTTACATAAAGATTTCAAATTTTGCCTCGTCTCGCCCCACAGGTGGAAAATCACCTAGAGTTCAAATCTCACGTAAGACAATTTTATTTGTGCGATCCACAAATTATTGTCCTGAGTCTGGATGTTCTTTGTGTCAGCTAAGTAAATGTTTGTAAATACCCCGCGACACAGGACAATACATAGTGGGGCTATTGTATTTTTTTTAAAGTTCTATTATTTTGCGTGAGATTCAAACCCGCGACCTCGTGCACTGCGACCGATACCCCGAGGCGGTCAAATTATTTTTGTGATACCCAAATTATTGTTCTAAATCTGGATGTGCTTTGTGCCTTCATAATACCTTGCGCGGGTGTAAATTTAAAAAAAAATAGGGGCTACTTGTATAAACATAATAGACCGGTAGATAGTAGGTTTTTCTGTAACAGAATTTTCTGTTACCTACCGCGGACTGACGTCACAGTATAACCAGTAGTCAAACTGGGCCGAATATTTATTATAAATGCCTACGGGTGCGCGGTACGTAAACAATAGTAAACATGCGATCTACTTTGTGTTTCCATTTAGTTTTGTAATTGTAAATTAATACTTTTTATTTTTCTATTTTATATTTAAATAAATAGGAAGTTTTCTGTAAAAAACGTGTTGTTTTATGATTGATACATTTAATTTAAAGAAACATGTATATGTTTGTATTTATATCCACCATGTTTGTGATATAAATAAAATACTAAATTATAATATTAAGAAGGTACTTAACAAGTCATTCAGTAAAGTAGGTACAGTACCGGGCCGTTTATATTGCATATCAACCTATAGAAAAATACAATCGGTCAATTTCGGCTTCGTAGAGCGTCAGAGAAAAAGTCGATGTGTAATATTTACGGCCGGGTACTGTATTTATTATATTGGCCATGTTTGTTTGAAATTGAATTTATCGATAACCAAAACCAAACTTTAAACAGGTCTATTAGATCTATTTAACGTCAAAATAAAGGCATCGAGGTCACTTCACCAATCTATTCAAAAAATGACATCGATGTCATTGCTTAAATTTACCTAGATCAAAGTGAAAGACACGCATGGGGGATTACATAAAGGGGGGCTAAATTTTCATTATTATTGACCTAAGTACAACAAACCGTTTTCGTGATATACACAAAATACTATTATAATATTAAATACCTAAGTCATTTAGTAAGGTAGGTATTTATATCAGCCATGTTTGTTTGAAATTGACATATGAATAATATATTTAGTTTCAAATTATAACACACAGTCCGCTCGTTACTGCGGCACAGTAGCGACTGTTCCCTCCGCGATCGTGAGCGTGTAGGTATAAACTCACGTTTCGTCGTCCGTTTCTATGAAGTTGAAATACTGTATATATTTGTACTATGGCACAGAGCGATAACGTGTCCTTGAGGGCCGGCGGGACGACGACGGCGCACACGGCGCGGCGGCGCGCGGCGCGTGAGCGAGAGTATATCCGTCTCATTCGCGCGCCGAGGGGCGCGCCCCTCTGGCCACGGCCGAATTCAACTCGAAAATTTTCAAAGTAGCGTCTTAAGAAGTTACGCTGTTTGAATTTTGACTTTTACTTTATAGAATGAATTAAACTTTAGGATCTCCGTGTGGTGACGAACTAAGAATACATTATGTCACCACCCCATTTCATCCCATGGGTGTCGCAAAAACCGACTAAGGGACTATCCGTGAATATTATCTTTACGAAATGAAAAGAAGGAAAACTTGAAATTAAAACCTATACCAATCCGTCTGGCCAACGTGGTATTAGTAGGCCAAGTATCCTCCGTCATGGGAAGAGGCCCGTCCCTGCAGTGGGACATTAATGGGCCGTTATTATGAAACTTTAGGCAACTGAATATAATTTTATTATGAATTTTTCATAAAAAGATCACAATGTGTGAATCGGTGTGAAATACTTCCCAACTAACATGCATCGCGGTGGAAAACATTCAAAATTATGTGTATCCGTGTGGAGCTTTTACTCACTAATGTGATTCATATTTCAGCACCTATTTAAAGGCTTGCGTTCCGATTTTGAACTCTTCGAAATTCAGTTTTAGGGCTCTTTCAATTTAGCCGTTTCGTGCCGTACTTCTGCCGTTCGTTTTTCGAACGGAAAACTTACGTTCGTTTGTTTTTATACAAATCTTGCCGTAAAAAATTGGCCCTTAATATCTATCATATTATACTGCGCCCCATATGTAATCAAAAGAATTTTCTTTGTCAGATAAATATAGCCTTCATACTTTGATTATAATTAACAAATATATATAATAAATAAAATATAAAAAAATAGTACCTGCAGGGCTCATAAATTATTACGTAGGCTTTATCAAGTCACTCAATTTTGCTGAACTAATTTGAATGTAAATTTGGTAGAGAAGTTGAGCCGTACTTTAAGGAAGACATGTGTGATATACTTGTAGTTGCACATACTTAGAGATACTACTTAATCGTTAGGTTTGGATAAAGTTATTAATTTAACTTTTTAATCCACATGTTATGTATAGCAAAAGAATAAAAAAAGAAAATTAATAAAACTGGTAAGGGTGACGGTAAAAAATGTAAAAAATGTGTATGTGTTTTTTCCTTTGTCTATACATAAAAAACTCATAATAATCTACCCAACATCTCTGTCTGGATATTCTTTGCGTCCAAAAGTTCGTCAAATGTTCAAATTAAAATATTGTAAAAGGACACTCGCAGTGTGTGTTATGCCCCGCTCGAGTTAGTAAAAGTTTCCGAAGACCCATCTATTATTTCAATATTTTAAATTGCATACATACTCGTTAATCTTGTCGAGTTTGTATGCAATTTAAATTCAAAGAAAGTACCTATGTACTTACTTTGAATTATTTTTCTTTGATTCTTCTACTAAAAATATACTGCAACCGTAAAATACCGCTAACATATTCCAAAACGAGGACAATTGACTACTAACAGACATCACTAGGTCAGAATAAAGTATACCACAGAATAAAAACAACAAAAGAAAAAAAAACAAGTAGAAAACCGGAACACGTACTAACATTCAAAAATAGAATGCGGAAAACGAACGCGCGAAATTACACAGCTCAGGACGAGCCGCGATCCACATCCGTTTCCGGCGTTTGGAGGCAGTCTGGTAAAGCTTGTGACACACTGGCGGTTAAACTTAATTCTTTATTTTAAAAGGTAATTGTCGCAGTAGAGTTCATTGACTGTGCTGTGAAGAATTTTATAAACATCAATTAAATATTGTTTGTATTAGCTGTAAGTCATCCATAATGTATTAAATAAATAAATATAATATTGAATTACAAGAGATAGCTACCGCTGCAGTAGAGGCCTTTCTGACGGGAAATTTGAAAAGTATCAATTTAACGTATTGAATGCGCTATAAAATATCACGCAATTGGGGAGAAACGATATTAAAATTTGTTTAAAAAAGATAAAAATATCAATACCTAAATCTCAGCCGCGACCCCAGGAATCTATTTATAATCTTATTTCAGTTTTTATTTAGGTATTTCTGCGGACCTGCAAAACATTTTACAATAATGAAATAAATAAATAAATAAGTACCTACTTTTTTTGGTCACAAATTGCACAATATTTAAGCAATATAAACTATACCCTAACAATACTTAGTTTTTGCCTAATACCATTTTTAGAATTCTTTTCTAATAATATCGTGGCTTTCGAATGCAAGGATACTATACTACTGTATGTACGTTATATTGCTTTTATTTAAACGTTTTTAAACTTTTATACATTACTAACTCAAATAAAACTGGTACTAGCCTACTTATTTAGGGGATGCGCATGAACTTGTATTGATGCGCATCCCTAAATATATAATAAAATTTAAAAATGATATCGGTGGTTAAGCAACTAGGTCGGCTAGGTCATTCGATAGATGGACGACCTCAGTGGTATTTCATCTGACCGTGCTTCGAAGGGGACATAAAGCAGCGGTCGCAGAAAAAAAATGGTGAACTACTACCCAAATATTCTATTCGTGAACGAAGTCGCGGGTTACAGCTCGTTATTAATAAAACATTTTATGATTACAATAACTTATTATATTGCCACAACAATAAAAGCAGTTATTAAAGAACATACGTAAATAATTAAAAAGACCTAAAATATACGTAATACTTTTTGGTCTTCAATTGTAAACAAACTTAAATAAGAAATAAACCGGTTTTTCCTCTCACAATATAGAAATAAGGAAAAAATTAGCATTATTTAAAACGTGAAAGGTTTAGACACTTCAATCAGTCGCAAGACGTCTTTCGCCAAGATAATTGTGAACGAATTCAAAATGCAAATTTCACCTCTTACCCAAATCCATACGATTCAAATATCTAAGAAGATACGGATATCGAAAAGGTTCGCATAAATCATTGGAGGACCATCTACTCTCGCTTCGTCTTCAGTTAATGCATTTCGATTACCCCCTTGAAATTCATGAACTCCTAGTACTTTAGAAGTATCTCCTTAATATTCCTTAAAGAGTGCTACGTTGCTTTAATTTCTTTATTGCTCTCAGAAAACAGTGTCTTTCTACAATTGACCTTTTTTTACAAAAACAGCAATAATTACTTCAATTTCAGAATGATCTAAATAATAACATAATTAATACTCAACTGTATGTTTGTAACACCAAATAACTGGTTATTTAATAATCGCATATAATTGTACCTATATACTTACGACATAAATATATAACAAAATATTTTTGTCTGTCTGTCTGTACCTTTGTCTTGTCCATGACACACGCTTTCCGACCATCTACTCTCGCTTCGTCTTTAGTTAATACATTCCAATTACCCCCTTGAAATTCATGAACTCCTAGTACTTTAGAAGTATCTCCTGAATATTCCATAAAGAGTCACTTTAATTTCTTTGTTTACAAAAAAAAATTGTATTTTTTCTTTTTCCTCAATCTAAAGATGAAACTGTTTTTCGGAAATAACAACCACGAGTCCAATTTAATTATAATCTATACATGTAAGGATAATTGAACTGTCCCGTTTTTGTATTACCAAAACAAAACAAAATAATCCAAACTAACTAAACCTCTATAAAATGTTGATCAGTAAACTCAATTCGTCAGCAAAAACATCGTGTTATAACATCAGTGTCATCGACACGAGTCACGAGACCGTCTGCGGCTACACAAACAAAAAGTGCCACCATTTAAAATGCAAATGGAGAATGATACACGACCCAGTTTTTTTGTTGATTCTACATATTTTGTGTTACACAGATTTCTTGTAGACTGTGTATTTTGATGTTAGGTATGAATAAAAAATGTTTCCGTAACATTCTTAAGAATATATTAATATTTACTGAACACTAGGACTAAGATTAAGTACTTAATAGTTCCACGAAAAACTTAAAAGAAAATTTTATTCCAGTTGTGAAATAAAGTATAATACCAATAAAGTATACACTTTGATAATTTAATGTAATAATTAATAATTTTTATGAAATATTATGTTTATTTTTATTATAGAAAATAATATCTAAAATAATTATATTCCATCTAAGTATAGATACTGCAGCAAATTCATTCTCTTATAAACTTAAATTAAACCTCTTGAACTCCAACCATTTTCAGACGGAGCTACTCAACTCATTGAGCTTTCAATAAAAGCTTTATTTTCTCGCTAAGGTTCTTACAGGTATGCCTGTATAGACAAGTTCACTGGCACCACTACCCAGAACTGTATTCGAAAAGGCTTTTAACAAAATAGACTGTCGGAATTTTTTAAAGTAATTATTTGCCCGAGTGAACTCTTAATAGATTTCAAACGTTCTTGGAATGCAATAATTGGAAATTGCACGTTGAAAGAATTTTACATGTTTGTTTTCTGTGTTTTGGATGATTTAGTGATATTTTGAGTTTTTAAAGAATATGGTTAAGTATCTTTAACAACAAATTAGAATATCAGCCCGAAACATTCATTTAAAAAAAACAAATAAACCGAGGTATGAAAAATCATCATCATCATCAGACGTCCGCTGCTGAACATATCCCCCCTCTAAATATTTCCACTCTTTACGGTCCTGACGGATGAAGGAGGTATACTTTAATCATAGTATCGGTTAAAAATGACATAAATTAACTCTCAATTTCACTCCAAACTGCACAGTTAGTACCGTTTTAGTCAGATAACTGTTTTTTTACCTGCATTAGGTCTTGTTCCCACGCTGTATTAATTCTAAGAGAACAAGTTATAAAGTTTAAATAATTTCCTTCCACAAAATAAAATCTTTTGTAATATCTTTCCGTATGATATTCTCTTTATAAACTTTTCAAGTATGACTGACACGATTCGCTCATAAATTGTGGGAATATGTACTTACCGACAGACACCAATAAGAGCGTGATTGCTTGAGGGAACAAGGGGAGAGAATAGAACGAACTAACACGTACCGTTTTTAAATTTCTGAACGTTCGGCAATATAATTATTTTAAAGGGTAGCGGGAATCTTGTATGATAATCGATCTACAGTTTCTGAAAACTACTGAAGATATTTTGATTAAAAAAAAAACAATGCATAAATTGATATGTGACCAAATCACTTACAGTCAGATCATCCTACAGTTATTCACAGAGTGATTATATTTGTAAAAATGCAGTTAATTTACTGTATATTTAAAAGAAGTTTCTTTTTTATAAAAAAAAGAATTGTGACATAATACCAAACCATCTGGACAACGAGATAAAAGTAAGTAAAGTTTTGCATTGTCATAGAAGAATGCAAAACTAAACTTATTTTTTTATTTTTTTTTATTTTAATGCTAGTCCTCTCAGTTGGACATGCACCGGTGGAGGCAGATCATCGAAACCAGGGTCAAACCATCCACATCCGACGATGACCACGATTCTCAGTCATGAGGGACCGACCACAGAGAGAGAGAGAGATTGAGATAGATTCATCATAATCATCATAACAGCCCATCAATGTCCCAGTGCAGGGCGGGCCTCCTCCCGTGACGGAGAGATAATTGGCCACGCTGTCCAGACGGATTGGTATAGGGTTTAATTTCAAGTTTTCCTTTTTTTTATTTCGTAAAGATAATATTCACGGATTGTCCCTTAGTTAGTTTTTACGACACCCATGGTATGAGATGGAGTGGTGACATATTGTATTCTTACTCCGTCACCACACGGAGAAAGTGGAATGATTGCTTGAGAAGAGATAGATTGTCATACTGTAATTACTACACTGTTGCCGGTACGTGTGAGTAAGGTTACGTCGGTATTGCATCGATTACATGAGCGTCAGAGTAATGCAATCTTGTTGCTGTCGTCGGTGGCTTGATGTGAGCAAATGTTATACAAAATTCTATTTCATTTATTGACGTCTTGTCTTACATGTTGTACATACAACAAAGACGACCTCTGTGGCGTAGTGGCTTAACATGACTGCTACGCAGAGATCTCGGGTTCGATTCCCGCTCAATGCAAATCTTTGTGTGCATGAACATGATAATTTGCATTAGTCTGAGTGTTTCTATGTATAATGTATGTTTTTACAAAAAAAGTATTTAAGTATGTTTATCCGTTGTCTAGTACCCATAGTACAAGCTCTGCTTAGTTTGGGACTAGATGGCGTTGTGTGAAAGTGTGAGGAATATTATTAAATAAATAAATATTAACAAAATAATTCTTTTATTAAAGCAGTTTGACTTGTTTAAGTAATTTTCTTTTCATAAACCATCTTTAACTAAAAACTTTATTATGTCAGTCACGCAATTTCGCTTATTTATTTAAATAAAACTATATTACTGAACCTATTTTCCGTGTGGTGACGGAGTAAGAATACAATATGTCACCACCCCATCTCATCCCATGGGTGTCGTACAAACCGACTAATGCCCGATTTACACATCGACAAGTACAGTAGCGAGTTAAGTAGTATTTTAAAATTAAGTTGATTTAAATAGAGTTACATCCTATTTTGTTGGCGAGTTAAGTACGAAGTAAGTTAAGTTCTCTCGCGTCTCGCCAACTTAACTTGCCAAAAAATAGATTGGAGATCTATTTAAATCAACTTAATCTTAAAATACTACTTAACTCGCTACTGTACTTGTCGATGTGTAAATCGGGCATAAGGGACTATCCGTCAATATTATCTTTACAAAATAAAAAAGAAGGAAAACTTGAATTTAAACCCTATACCAAACCATCTGGCCAGCGTGGTATTTGTAGGTCAAGTATTCCTCCGTCACGAGAGGAGGCCCTTCCATGCAGTGGGATATTAATGGGCTGTTATGATGACTGAATCTATTTTAATGAAATATCTATGGGAATAATTAGGATGTATACTTTACGGTTTATAAATTAACAGAGTTACAAAGTAAAATACATTAAAAAAAACAGACGAATTAAGAACATCCGTCTTTTTTGGAGTCGGTTAAAATTACCTTTTATCTAAATCAAATAAGGTTCGGTTACCGTTTTCACATACTTGTAATAACGGGATACAATATCATAACCCCGATACTGCGATGAAAAGATTCTTACACAAACGAAAGATTCCTTTTATCTCACACGTTTTGCTACGTTCGCGTTTTACATGTTGTGTTACTAAATCGTTATATAAAAAAGGAAATACACTTTAGAAGCAAGTTTAACATGTATGTACTTTACTAGTTGTGTTCTGGGAAGGGAAACTTTTTTTTTTAAAATAAGGTTTCAATCATGGGGTTACTATCCGTGTGGTGACGGAGTAAGAAAACAATATTTATTTACTATTTTTTAAACGATCAAGAATACAATTGCCAGACGATTTGATATAAGCATTCATGCAAAGTTCTAGGCATTTTATTTTCGAAATTAAAAGATTACATTGTCCATTACTAGTAGTGGGTTTTATCGAAACCCATGAAATATTACACAAAGAAAACATTCATCATAACAGCCCTTTAATGTCTTACTGCAGGGACGGGCCTCCTTCCGTGACGGAGGGATACATGGCCTACTAACACCACGCTTTTTATTTCGTAAAGATAATATGCACGGATAGTCCCATATTCGGTTTTTATGACACCCATGGGATGAGATGGGTTGGTGACTTATTGTATTTTTACTCCTTCACCACACGGAGAAGAAAACATTACGATATTATTATAGTTTGTAAATAAATCTCAAAAGAAATGTATCTCCTACATCTACTGTACAAGAGTACACAACAAATAACTCTTCCTAATGCAACCGGAGTAAGTAATAGTAGCCGTTTACTTTCATAATAACACTATACAACGTCCCTATAAGGAAAAAAAGGATAAGATTTGTAGCAGATATAACCGTAAGATATAACTGCCTCTTAACTTTAATTATTATTGGTTAATGTTGCTATGAATGGTGTTTAAGAAATGGGGTTAAGGTATGTAAGTTGGTATGTTATCATAAGTGCTTGTTAAGTAATGGGAACAAACATTCTAATATATTTTTATAGATTAAAGACTTGACATTATGAAAAACAAAAAGAAAGTATTTATATTTACAAATTATGTTTTTTTTTTATATTATTTTATTACATAATATTTTGATTATAATTTTACATTGACTTTAAACTTAATAATATGACTTAATATATGACTTAATAACATATAAATAACTACGAGTAAAATATTATGTTACCATACAAAAGTTGATATTATTTAAATCCAATATTGGTAATACTTGTAAGAGCCCCTTATGAATGAATGACCTACGAAACTGGATGCGCAAAGTAGAACGTCTCATATGGCGCACTTAAGGAGGTGCATATGTCCAGCAGTGAGCTACGATAGGTTGACTTGATTGATTGATACAGACGGAAAAAATTTTTATACTTAAGCAAAAACAAAGAATAAAAATCAGACGTCAACAGACGTCAGTTGATTGATACTATGATGTTATTAACTAACACAATATGTTATGCACATACACATAATTATTAAATCAATCTTATGCCATAATTAGTGCCTGCAGGTAATATAAATCACAATTTCAATTAATTTATCCTAATTAAATACATGGAATATTTTAGTAGTTACATGAATATGGCAAATGAGGTAATAAATTGATTGCGGAATTATTTAGTGCAATTTGATTTGAATTTACTAGGAAAGTAGGCAGATGTTTAGGAGACCGCTTAGGCAGAGCAAAACTCGGCAAAAAGGTTCGAGTAATGCTAGGCTTCTCACTGTCCTGGCCTTTTTGGGTGACAGAAGAACACGAAAGATATTAGTAAGTCATCATAACAGCCCATTAATGTCCCACTGCAGGGACGGGTCTCATCCCGTGCCAGAGGGATACTTGGCTTACTAATACCACGCTGGCCAGACGGATTGGTATATGGTTTAATTTTAAGTTTTCCTTCTTTCTATGTAAAAGTAACATTCACAGATAGTCCCTTAGTCAGTTTGTACGACACCCATGGGATGAGATGAAGTGGTGACATATTGTATTCTTACTCCGTCACCACACGGATATTAGTATTAGTAAGTACACAGTTTATTTTTGACTTTTTTAAGACTCCGAAACATCTTGAACTAAGGGTGGGTGAACGGTTTTCCAAGATAGAAAGTTACTTAAAAAATCCATCCATGCTTTAGTGTCAATGTGTAATTTAATAAAAAAACCATACCAAAATATTATTTTTACAGGTACAGTTTACAAAAACCATTAATAATGTATGTAAAATGTATTAAAGTTTAAAGTCTTTAAGTGTGTTTATCCGTTGTCTAGTACTCATAGAACAAGCTCTGCTTAGTTTGGGACTGGATGATGTTGTGTGAATGTGTGAGGAATATTTATTTATTATCAGATAATAGAAAGCTTTTAAGCTATTTCTTTGCATGGTTATAAATTTTTAAACATAATAGGAAATTACCGCTGCATGCTATACGAGTATACCTACATTTTGCTTGAGTTTCGGCACTGGTTACACTGGCCGTGTTCTCAAGCTGACGTTAAACAAAATACAGGTAAATTGCATAGGTACCGCTTTAATTTCCGTTGTTGTAATATTTATGCAGATAAAGCTTGCCAGTCATCCGGTTTGTTGTACGGTAATTATTTGATTTTGATGGAAAAAGAAAATAAAGGAATCGATATAACAAACCAAACATTACATCATAACAGCCCATTAATGTCCCACTGCAGGGACGGGTTTAATTTTAATTTTTCCTTCCTTTTACTTCGTAAAGATAATATTCACGGATAGTCCCTTAGTCGGTTTATACGACACCCATGGGATGAGACGGGGTGATGACAGGTTGTATTCTTACTCCGTCACCACAGGGAGAGAACCAAACATTACATTTGCAGTATGAAGGTGTGGCAAACCCATCACGTGGTGCAATGGCGTGAAAAAGCAGCGGTTAATTGAAGAAATATAGTGACCGTACAAAATACACACTGTGCCACTGTCTCTACGTCAATCAGTAGACATCCCTTTTACTATAAATACCAGAAAAATAATGAACATTTAATATTTAAAATTCTTGTGAATCATTCCGTGTGGTGACGGAGTAAGAATACAATATGTCACCACCACATCTCATCCCATGGGTGTCGTATAAACCGACTAAGGGACTATCGGTGAATATTATCTTAACGAAATAAAAAGAAGGAAAACTTGAAATTAAGCCCTATACCAATCCGTTTATCCAGCGTGGTATTAGTAGGCCACGTATCCCTCCGTCACAGGAGGAGGCCCGTCCCTGCAGTGGGACATTAATGGGCTCTTATGATGAACATTTAACTTTTAAAATTCTTGAGAATCATTTACCGGAATGTAACAATAAACCTATACCGTCAGCGTACAAAGACAAATTCCAGCAGTAAGTGTTAAATAATACCCTCTATAAGAAACATCTAATCCTTATAACTTAGACACAAAGAAGCATTTGTAACATAATATCCCCGCAATGTACTTCAAACAGTAGTTGAACTCAAGAAACTATGTACATTGCCCGCATAGGCCTTACTAATCACTTTGTTTTGTTCGTACTTAATTCTCTAGTTGGTTTACATAACTATTGTAATTAAGACGCACTTAAGTTCAACTTATGTTTACAAAGCGGAATTCTTCTCTAGTGAACATTGATACTTTTGCTTATTTATTTATTATTTTTTTATTTTGTTTACACACTTTCACACAACGCCATCTAGTCCCAAACTAAGCAGAGCTTGTACTATGGGTACTAGACAACGGATAAACATACTTAAATCCTTTTTTTTGTAAATACATATCTACATAGAAAACACCCAGACCAATGCAAACAATAATGTTTATGCACACAAAGATTTGCATTGAGCGGGAATCGAACCCGAGACCTCTGCGTAGCAGTCATGTTGAATAACCACTACGCCACAGAGGTCGTCGTAAGTGATCCTTGGATTCTTCCTGGTGGGAGTCTATGTTAAGGGTCATAACACATATAACGTAACGTAAACGGATCGGCATCGCCTCGCCTTTTTAATACTAGTAGAAGAATACTGTAAGAATACTGACCGGCTCGGGTTGATACGGTGACGTTCCGTTTACGTTACGATATATATGTGCTACGACGCTTATTCAGTAACATTTCCGACCCTAAAAGTATTAGGAACTGCTCTTAAGATATAGATGTAGAAACTATACAATATCCTGGGGATGAACAACTTAAAAGACACGATTTAAATTACAAAGGACAAGACATTAAAGAACCGGACAAAATAGATATAAAAAGGAAGCCTATGATTTGTGGACGTTACTGATATTATAATTATTATTATTATTGATGATGATGAAAATAATCGAGCCACTATTCAAAGTATTTTATTATCACGGCTTTGCGTCATGTATCAATGTAGTATCTCTTGAACCAGATGTATGTCTTCTCTGCAGCTTTACCCACTCTATACAGGCAAGCTTGGAGTAGCATAGAGTATAATAATACTTTTTCGACAGACACGTGGCATTACATTTTATTTTTTTGTTAGTAAGAGCATTTCATACTGGTTGGTACAAATATTCCCACCCCGTGTAAATTTACAACACTTGAACAACGACGTGTGAATTATCTGGAAGTGCACTTCAGCACTTTTAACGTTGACATCGATGGCGGGTGAACCAACACTTTGTGCAGCACAGGGGCGGACTCAAGGAGCTTAAGGACCTACTAGTGTCAAGATTATAATATTTAGTTGAGAATATTATCCGAACATTTTCAGAAGGTTTCTCTAGGGCTTTTTGAAAACTAGTTTTAGTTTAATGCGTTTTGGATTTAAAAATAGCTCTCTGGAGTACTGTTATATTACATTTTTGCTTTGAAATTTTGTACATACCTAATGTTATTGTTGCTTTGTTTTATACAGTAAATTGAATAATTGCATGTTAAAATTTAAGTCTTAGTTAGTAAAACGTACAAAACATGTTAGGTGTCTGTTCTGTGTGTTAATTTGCCTTTGAAGCTATAAAGCTTACTGACGATTTGAACATTGACTGCCAAAATGACGTATAGTATTGTATAATTTATTTAGGTAATAAATGTAACATTTTTTTTATATTTTTAACAGTATGATCTAAAAACAAACTATTAAAATTAAACCCATAATTTAAGACACAGCAAAAACCACTTTTTCAAATAACTCTTTGTCTATTGTCTGTCTATAAAACAGTCTAAATGATGTCATATTGCTTAATTTCATCAATTAGTATGTATGTAAAACGATACGTGTAAGAATATTTAAAACATTTACAACTTTATATTGAAATCCAATGAAGCTTAAAATTCGAGTATCTTCATGCGTGTATAAGTTCGAGTCTGTGTTTAATCTAACGTTACCGATGATAAGACACTTCTTGTAAAGTTGTGAACGTTGTTCATTTGCTTTTGTAACTTTATTGCTAACTGTAACATGTCTTGTGAAAATTAAAATAACCCAATTTTGGCTTAGTTTAATTTTATCTTAAATAATAATGTGTATAAATCAATAATTATGTATGATTGGCTTTTTTTAAAATAGGTGGCCTGTTAATTAAACCGCAAAATCTTTCTTTACATTTCAAAATAATTTATGTTATATTTTATTATCAATTAAACGAACATAACTTATCAATCAATTTATTTATTTTCAGATAATACAATCCATATGGTTAGTAAAGACATACATAACTTATAAACTAGTGTTAGTACATAATATAATAATTTAATAATATAATTTAATTTAATTTAACTTTAATTTTAGTCATCATATAAATTTAAAATAATAATAAATACAAATAGTGCAATCATATGCAAACAAAGAAGTTAATAAACACACTTATCAATATTACAAAACGACACACTACTTCTGGGCACGGATTGTAGGAAACACTTGCGTCTTTGTCCAGTGCTTTAATATGAAACCATCAGTCCTATCCGCCACCGTCATCAAGATACTGTTTGCGCTGCCCCGAACCCGCCCCATCAGGGAGGCGATACGCTTTCGTATTATTGCGTAGAAATCATCTATACGTGCCTCAGCAAAAACATCCCCGATGCGCTACAGTGTCGCGGCAGCCCAAACAGTGCCCTGTGTGCGTTATTGTACTGCCTTATACTGCCGAGGGAGGTTACTGGTGAAAATGAAATGCAGACGTAGATTGGTCAGACCCTTCAATACATAATATAACTATAACCTGATACAGCTGTCATCAAACAAATGAGAGAGATATAGGACCTCTCGCAGAAAAGTTTCGAGGACCTTAGCATAGGACAAGAGGTCTTTTGGCTTAAATAAAAATGATAGAAAATTAATTATTGGAATAACCCGAGGCATATTGCCGCAGGCCATTTAAGACGTAACTTACAGGCATGGAGAAATAATATAACATATAGAAAACGTTGAACTCTGACTTGAACTCGAAATAAGGTCAACTACTAGAAGCGAGTATTAAGCACACTTACAGCTTTCAAGATATCTTTCAAGTTATAAAATAAGATTTCCAATACTGTAACCTACAAAATGAAATATTTAAGTCGACGACGAAACGAGTTGCTAAAGTCTACAACGTCTACAGATAAAGATGGGTGCCAAGCCAGCAAATTGTCCGACTAGTGAAGTTCGTTGGTTAATTAAAAACGTATCTTGACGTTAAAAACCACAAAAGCTTTTTGGTTAAGTATTGAGCTATTAAGTAAGCGATAATTAAATATAGACCAGTATTTTACTAGACTAAAAATGGTTTTCTCTCATTTAATTTTAAAAATATATATTTTTTAAAACAAATTATACATAAAAAAAACACATCATAAATAAACCAACAAAAGTACCCAGTACTCGTACATTTCTGCTCAGTTTGGGCCTCAATGGCGCTGTATGAATGTTAATCGAATATTATTAAAAGTTTTATTAGCTTAATAATATTTAACCTTAATAATAACAAAATTTAATCATTTTCGAGGCAATAATAATATTAATTACAATTGTGACACGGAAAAATTAAATTAGCAGACGTAGCAATTTGTCTAATAATAATAAAAAGTTCAGCCATTTCAATTTGACTTCAGCTGAGTTTAATATGATCGTAACTTTTTGTTATAGAGAGTATTTAAAAATTTTTGTCATTAAGGTTGACGGCCTTATTATCTTGAAAAACTTTAAATTGAGG
Source organism: Schrankia costaestrigalis (assembly GCA_905475405.1). Lineage (NCBI taxonomy): Eukaryota > Metazoa > Arthropoda > Insecta > Lepidoptera > Erebidae > Schrankia > Schrankia costaestrigalis. Next base: position 2,551,131 of record FR997831.1, on the reverse strand, counting down.
AAAATTATGTGTAACTTCTTTTTATTTTGATTCGACTTGGCGTATGGTCAACTAAATTATTTTGAATCTCAAAGTGATTTCTTTAAAAGTTATAATGATAAGCGCTTTAGCTTTATTATAATAAGGGAATGGTATTTAATGTTTTTGATATCCTAACAATAAGATGGTGTAATGCTTTTAGTATGTCATGGCGGGAGTTCCGGGTTCGTACAAGGCAAAAAATTTTGAAAAATATGTTTGAATTTACAAAACTTTGGGTATGCGGGAAAGGAATGGTATTAATTATTATACTACATAGAATTCCATACAAAAGGAAAGACAGTTGCATTCTATAAACTAAATATACGGCTTAATATTATAATCATTACAAAAATAAAGCCCTTGCATACTTTACGGAATCACAGCAAATCAAATAGCAAGTAAATAAAGCGGAAAAGTGTATTTAAAAGCTCGTTTCGTGGCCTACCCTTACATTCTGATCACGTAGAAGCGTTGAAACTTGGCGGATTTGGCCGACTTTTATTAAGCACATTGTTGCGATAGTTCAAGTTTAGAAAAGTAATAGGAAGCTTTGCTTCACGCTATTTATGTCTGAGAAAATCCTTAATAAAGTGGATTTTTACGTGGCTTAATGATAAAAAAAAGATCACACTTTATAAAAATAAATTTGGAAGATCAATCCCATACATAAACCTAGCACTTTATAATTTAACATACGGTATTAGAGGAAAATTTTGTAACTCAGTTGTTTTTTTTGTTTGTGCCTTCATAACTTACTCTCTCACCTACAAGCTCTTGATCAGTTTAAAGGTAGCGTACTAAAGGTACCAATTTAGCTGTCAACAAAAAGGGTGTAATGGAATTTTTACGTAAAAATTAAGGAATTTCAGTGAATTATTTATTTATCAACACACCACAATAATTAAAAAAAAACTCTTAATAATTAAACTATTTATCATTAATTTAAAGCCAAATAACTGGCTGCAAAATTATTAAACAATATAATTAGCACAAAAGCTGGTAGACAATGGTTTCGATAACAAAACAGTCTTAACCATTGTTTCCGCACAAGGTAGAACAAGCTGAAACAACAAAAGTTAAAATTAGTTCGATTCCAATACACGTAATCTTCCGAGCATCTAATTCAACCGAATCTTCTTACCAAAGGGATAATCGATTTGAAAATTTCAATCAGTCCAACATAATCGATTCGGTGTGAGATCGAATGTGAATTGGGTACATTCGTCCGCTGGGTGTGGAAACTCTACGAAGCCAGCTCTCACCCCATAACGATTGATTGGACGATTCTATTCGATTTGAAATTTGACGACCGTCGCTCGGATACGCTTTGACGACTCTTGATTACGAGTGGCGTTATTGTAGGACATACGTACGAGGCTGTGTATAATACTAAATCAAAAAGAGCATTCGGTTTTCTTTCGATTCATTTGAAATCAAAGTAAATTCACTGGAATAAGAATATTTCGAATTTGAACATACGAGTACAATCACGTTTGATGAATGATTTTGAGGTTTGAATAAAATTTAGCAGTTCATTGATTTATTCAGATCATGTTAGTACTAATTTCGTTACATTTAAGTATGAATGTTCTCTATTTAAGCCAATTAGCTAAATTTATGAAGTGTACGTGAAATGTCGCTATCACCACTTTACTATTTTTGAAAAATGAAAATATTTTATTTTTATTTCTTATAAGACACCATAGTGACATTAATGAAATGTCCGCGTTTTTATTATAGTGATCACATAATAATATGCCCGTCTAACTTAACGGCTAAGTTTACTGAGGTTGAGTTTACTAAGTTTATTAGCAGATGACACAAGTCAACTTTGGGAAATAAGCAAAGCTTATTTTAAAAGAGATGAAAACTTGATGTAGATATGTCTATTCTTTAGCCTGGTCATCATCATAGATTCTTTTTTTCACAAATTCACACAAAGTCATCTACACATAATTGATTTGGGAGCCACGGTAAAAATATATGGAGGAGGTTTATATCCAACAATAAACGTCATTCTGAGAGAAGAGAGACGGAGATCCGTGTGGTGACGGAGTAAGAATACAATATGTTACCACCCCATGATGTGAATCCCATGGGTGTCGTAGAAACCGACTAAAAGACTATCTGTGAATATTACCTTTACATAGAAAGAAACTTGAAATTAAACCCAATACCAATCCGTCTGGCCAGCGTGGTTTTAGTATGCCAAGTATCCCGTCATGGGAGGAGGCCTGTCCCTGCAGACGAGAGAGTTAGCGTTAATCCAGAAATTAATTTAAAAAATACCATATCCAAAACTTCGCTCCTCCAAAAACTGATGTCATGGTGGCATAACATCACTTATAATATAGTTCCTTACTTTATCAAGTTTTCGTCTCAATAAACTGACAACACTGATTGATATTTGGTACATTTTTTTCCGTTTCATTACTCTGTCAGTCAATAAATTACAACCTTCATCCAACATAAATCTTTTGAAGGTCATGACTTGAACTAGCAGAACGATCGCCTAATATCACCTTAGACCTTTTAGTCATATTTTTGTCTGAAACAGGAAAATGTTCTCGAAAAATAGCTCCGAAAATATTCTTCATATAATTTAATGTGGTTTACTTTAGCTGTTTCTAAAGCTGTGTTGGATATAAGTTGAATTTTCATAGAGAACAATATTTTTTTTAAGCAGTTACATTTTTCTCTTGGTGACGAAATTGGAATCAAGTCTAGTAAAACAATAAAATTCATTATCATATGGCCAAAACAGGACCACTACAGCTGGCTATAGGCTTGTCTAACAGTCTCCACCGCGCACAAAGTCGGCCTCCTGTAACCTTAATCAGGTCGACAGTCCATAGAGTGCTGCTTGCTTTTTTATTCAATTATTTTATTGTAATTAACTCAACTTAGTTTATCACTAGATGGCGTTATTTAAATGTGTGTAAAATATTCTTATACCTAAAAAGACAATACATGAAGTTTTCGTCTATTTCCCGTTGACAAAGGAAGAAATTACACAGTCGTTGTGAGATATATTATAAAGAAACAACATTTCTGTTAATAGAGTCACTATTGTTCTGATAAGAATTGACGACGAAAACAAATGGATCTAATGATTTACTTTTTGTTTTCTTAAGAGAGTAAATAAAGACCGTATTGAATAAATAAATAACGTTAATATTTTCTCGTGCGGTGACGAAGTAAGAATACAAAATGTCACCACCCTATCTTATCCCATGGGTGTCGTAAAAACCGATTAAAGGACTATCCTTGAATCTTCACGAAATAAAAAAAGGGAAATCTTGAAATTAAACCCTAGACCAATCCGTCTAGCTAGCGTGGTATTAGAAGGCCAAGTATCCCTCCGTCACGGGAGGAGGTCTGTTCCTGCAGTGGGACATTAATGAGCTGTTATGATGATGAATATTTTCTCGTAGACGCACTTGAACTTTATTTTTTGATAGGATAACTTTCTCATGTATTTGAAGGAAGAAAAGAGTATTGTACATTTGCGTTTGTGTATCTGTTTGCATAGTTTTTTGTTATCACAGCCGTGATGGTTACAAGTGCAAAAATGATACTTGACATGATATTAGATATTAGTTCGGATTTAGAGCGCTTGTACACGCTAAGAAAATTTGCCGTGTCTACGCCAGACAAGACAAATCTTCGTGTAGACGTTAAGAATTTTGTCTTTTTCGTACACGAAAACTTTTCTTGTCTTCCGCAGACAAGACAATTCGGAACGTGTACCCGCCAGGATTTTTTTCGTACAGTCGTCAGACGGGCGTAGGGCGCGCAAGTAATAACAAGTGTGATAATCAGTGTGAGTTTCCTTTAGTAAAAATGTTAACTAGAAAGCAAACAAGTATGATACCCTACTACACCGCTCCCCGCCCCTCCGCAACAACGTTCGCCGTGTCTTGTCTTGCGCAGACAAGAAAATTTTCTTATTTATCGCCGACGCTGTGTACACAGGTCGTACTTAGAAACGACACGAAATCTTGCGTAGGCCTGGCGATTTTTCTTACCGTGTACAAGCGCCGTTATGGTTTTATTTAAGTCTGGAAAGTGACTGAAGTACAAGAAGTGGGCGGTCAATCAATGAACTAGCCTTTTGCTCTAGTCCACTGCTGGAGACAGATAGTCGTGGCATAATTTGTCAAAAAAAATTGCTTATTATGGCATAATTCAAACGGCGCTGGTTGGTGACATTTTGTCGCCATATTATTGTAGCTCTGCTATAATAAGAAAATTCACAATATAAGTAAAACCCATCATTATGTCGTTTGGTAAGCGTGGTAACTGTGGAACAAATGCCTTATATCGCTATTATATAGCTATTAAGTGTTTTATATTTGTATGTTTTGCTGCGAATAAATAATTTTCTAATTCTATATCGAATTATTATATCCTGCAGTGCGACATCCAAAGGCAGATATGATAATACTAAACATATGAAAGCAAACACTCAACATAATCCATCAACTGTATTGAAGTACAATAAAATTCGTAATAATTTTTATGTTTTACGTTATACTAAAATGTTTTATTCGATACGATACGAGTATTACGATATAACATATTTGTTCGCATAATGTACAGTCACCATCAGATATTTCGTAGCAAACAAAGTGTCCAAAAAGTTCTGAACAATTTAATATGTCAATACGTTCTATACACTACAAGTGACCATTTATATCTGAACATTATTTGTTTAAATAAGTAAACAGTGAATTTGTTTAATGTTCAGATATAAAGGATAACTTGTAGTGTATAGAACTTATTGACATTTTAAATTGTTGAGAAGTATTTGGTCACCTTGTCTGCTACTAAATTTTGATGGTGACTGTACACTTCTAACGACATGGGACCCTCCAATAAGCTGACCTTAGAATCCTCTCTGATATTAAGATACACGAGTACGACTCTCTTTTTATTGTTATTTCCTACGTTAGTGTGTAGAATTTTATGTACGCATCTTATACAATATTTATGGCAAAGTGTTTTTGTAATAGGGTACCTGGCTTTTTAGGTAATTTTATACCTTAATGTTGTTAAAATATTGTAGCTATAAATACCTTTTAATGTCAGAAGTCGCAATGGCCTACAGTATTTTACGTCGAAGACTTTTTCTTTCCGTGTGGCCTAGAAAAAGTTTTCGGATTAACATCTTTATAAAGGAGTTTTGTTACCCTCGCGAGAGTTTTCGAATCTAACATTAATAAATTTATGTATACTTATGGATTATGTATATAAATTATTGTCATTATCTGTCTATAAATTTCATACTCTAGAGAAAAGATAGATTTGTGAAAGTATGCACTACTTATGAATAATTTATATTTTATTGTAATAATGTAATGTATTAATAAGTATAAGTTATTCAATTAACATTATTGCATTTATTATACATAATAAATAAATGCAAAAAATAATATTTTGTAAAAGTAAGCACATACTTATGAATATGTTTTATCATGGTGAAAATGTAAAATTATAATAAGTTTAAATTTATTTAACACTGTACGGCCTACAGGCTACAATACAATAATTTTAAAGCCTACCTACTAAATATTCACTTGGCATTTCGGTCGGTTCGTTTTGTTGTAAAATGTTATTTAGTTAGGACTAAAAAAAATGTTAAACCGTCAAACGGGTTTTTGTTTCGAAATATTTAGATTTTGTTTGAAATTTACTTAATTTCGTTATAATTAAATATATATTTAGCAATGTATTAAGTAATATATTATTAAGCAAGAGTTTTTTTTTTTTAAAAGACAACTCCCGCACCAGGGATCATGCCCTGTGTCGCGGGGACCTTTTACAAACATCAATTAACCCACTTGTTACGAGAAGTGTAATACCTATCGAAATGTTATAATTTTCACAGGAACTTTCTATTGTACATCATAGGTCATGTAAAAAATAACAAAAAAAATCTGTGACTTTTGGAAAAGCCAGAAAATGGTGTCCTTTTAAAAGGACACTCGTAAAATGTACTACTGTAACTTCGCATAAACTAAAACATTAAGTATAAAAATGAAATGAGAAAAATTCATTGTATTACACTGGTTTTAATAAAAAAGTAAGTAGATGGTATTTTACCATGTATAATCATATCTAATTCATGATATATAGCAGAAAAATACCACTTTTGCCTCGAATGCATGTTAGCATAACTTTTTTGATACACGAATTCATAACAACTGGTTGTTCGACGTGAATATATCTCTTTTGTTGTTGAGAGAATCGTTTTATTTTGCTAACAGGAACTGAACTTTACAAGGATTTATTGCCACGGTAACGATGATTATTATTATTATGCTACTTGTACAACAAAACCACTTCAGCACTTGAAGATCTGTATTGAAACATTCCTCGCTCTAATTTAGGCATATCCTTATTAGAAGGTAAAATACCCTTAGATACACGATTCTCTCTTATGATACCAGTAGCTTTCATACCTGTTTCTTCCAGTCCATCAATAAGATGAACAGACGTAAAAAAAATGTCAAAGAACAAGCGAGACGATGCTTTCTCATCAATTGAACGCAGAATATCAGAAAATGAGAGAGTGACACTAGCGCCTAAGACCAGCTTTTTGAAACTTTCAGGAATGTCTGCTCCTTGACCGTGATAAGAATCAAACCATACGACATATCCTAAGCGAGTAGCTCTAACTCAGAATTTGTAGCCCGATCGAATCGGTTTGCCTCGTATAAATTGTTTATTCAAAAGATTCTAGATTTGGAAGTGGTCTCTTTGCCAATTGTGCTAAATGCTCATCATCGCTATTGGTAAATGATGATGATGCATCATATCTATAATAAGCTATTGCAGAAACTGGTAACTGAGATCCAGAAAGATTTGACATAGAAACTTGATTCTCGTCACCTGAATCTTCGTCAGTTACCTCGGCATAACAGTTATCAGAACGTTTAATTGTAATATATGACGGTATTTCGTCATTACCATCAACCAGTTCTTGCTTCTCCACAATCTCATGTAAAATTTTATTCTCTGATATGTGATACAAAGGCAAAAAAAGAAAACATTCGTAACAAAACTTTCAAACCGTCATAGTAGGTCATATTACGACTGTCCTTTTAAAAGGACGCCATAATAAACTTGAAATATAGCAACTACAATTGTATTGTACAGTCATGGTATTTAAAGGTCCGCCACCTTAAGGCCTATTTTCGTGTGCATAAGCAGTATGAGCGATACTCTGCTTTACCGATTGAATATGACATAATATTGCAGTCAATGGTCGGCTGTCATTAGTAGGGATGACAATACAATATCGGTTACCTAGGCTACAAAATTAGTCCTTCGTGAATGCTCGCAAATCGGAAATAATATTTATTATTATTTAACATTACTTATTTAATGTTCAAGTTTTATATTCTGTGGCTATAGGTATAATAAATTATTAATTAAACAGTAATAAACAAACAGTAATAGACATTGACAATGAAACAGAGGATATCACAGCAAATTAAAAGTTTGTAATGACTAAACAGGCCTGTTGGCAGAATTATCGATTAACTTAGCAGCCATTATTAAAAAATAGAACAGAACAGACTAAATAGTTAATTAAAAAGGTTTGATGTTGACATGTAACTAGACGTAAGCCAAGGTGAAAATGAATTTGAACCTTATTATCATACTGTGTGAGTATAGTTTTATGTGTTTTGTCTATACAATGCATTAGTTTCAAAAGGTACTAAGAGTTTTAGGCTTCACAAACGAATGAAAAAGAAAACTGGCGGACGTTTTCGGTCGCCCACTGTACATAGTAATAAATACATTAGAAATATAGGTAAGGGTTATGTTGTTACAGTATTACACGTATTTTGTCGATATTTGGTGACAATTGTATATTCTAACCATTTACCTGATATATTGTTTTTCTAAAAAAACTTTTTCGGTTAAAACCACAATGTAATACACTTAAAACAGCCAAGTAATGTATTAAATGACAGATAAACTCCTAAACTCGTAATATTCATCAAAAACTATTTGTTAAAGTAACCTCATATTTTTATTTATTAATTTTTGAGAGGTGGTCTTTTAAAAGGACGCTCGTAACAAGTGAGTTAACGGACACAAAGAACACCCAGACCAGGACAATAATTTGTGGATCTCACAAATTATTGTCCTGCGTGGGGATCGAACCCACAACCTCTTGCACGGCAGCCGCTTGCGCTACCGTCGCGCCACCGAGGTCGTCAATTTAAAATAACATTCTTAGTATTTATTTTGATTATTGTATTTTTGTTATTTCACTACTCAATATTCTTGACGAATTTAAATAGGTAAACTTTTTGTTTATAATGGCATTTAAGTTGCCTCCGTAGAAATTTTATGACAATTGGTAAGGTATATTGCCAATCTGTGGAAACGAAATTGCATAACAATTTGGTATTGAGGCTCTAGTTGCAGTTCGTTTTTAATAAAAAGATATTCATTAAACCTAATAGTTAGTTCATTAGTACTAATAGTTAGTTCACAAGCTGTGCAGAAACTCATATTTTACCCTTACGTACAACCATTTTACAAGCAAGTCGACGTTATCATAATATACAAAATGTAAGAAACAAACTGTATATTGTGCAGTATACGTGTGCCTGTGCTCGTAGCGCCCCTGGCGACAGAATTCGGAACTGAAAGTTAGTACCGGGAGAGTTTATCTGTATTCCTACGACTTGTTACATAAGAGTAACATCGAAGCGAACTGTGAGTTTGTATGTTTGTTTTGTTATTTAAGTTTTATGTATTGTGAATATGTAGGACGATAAAATTAATATTAATAACGTAATACAATTTCATTATTTTTAATGATAAACATAAAGTTACAGTAAAGAATATTTACGGAAATGGAAAAAAAGATTAATTTTTAATTATTTAACTTTTAAAATCACTCTTAAACCAAGTAAAAACGAGATTAAAACAGACTGTTATCGGTACACTACTAGTCTTTTCCCTCAAGTGACGATGGCAAAAAAAGAATTAAAAAAACAAAAACAAAAAATAACCGCAACTTCATGCTAGCCATGTGCCGCACGTTTGCGATAAAAAAGGGTTCAGTTATTTTTGCTAAACATAAGGTGGTTTCCAACAACATCAACATGGTTTCCAGTAACAGCCCGGGAATAGAAAAGGAGTGTTAAAAAATATTATTTGTGTAAAATAAACTGTCTGCAACATAATTATATTATTTTGTCCGTTTTAACTAAAAAAAAAGAGCCCTCGTAACCGACGCGCATTGTATGACTCGCTTAATGAATGTGGATGAGGCCCGGCAGGATAGTGACAAGTGGCGTTCTGTCGTCTCTGCCTACCCCGGACGGGAAAAGACGTGAGTTCATGTTCTTATGTATGTTTTATTAACGTCACAAAAATTTCGTTAATTTTAGTTCATCATATCATATCATAACAGCCCACTAATGTCCCACTGCAGGGACGGGCCTCCTCCCGTGACGAAGGGATACTTGGCCTACTAATACCACGCTGACCAGACGGATTGGTATAGGGTTTAATTCCAAGTTTTCCTTCTTTTTATTTCGTAAAGATAATATTCACGGACAGTTCCTTAGTAGGCTTTTACGACACCCATGGGATGAGATGGGGTGGTGACATTTTGTATTCTTACTCCGTCACCACACTGATACATTTTAGTTCACTTATTTCTAAATCTGTTACCAAATCTTATAAGGAAAACCTTTCGCAAAGCAACGAAGTAAAAAAAATGCAAAATGAAACTCTCGAAGGACTGCGAAACCGATCCGCGTTTATTTATACATAATCATAACATATTTGTGGCTCTTCCTTTTCCTCAAAACAAAAAAAAACTTTCCCTAAACACACATATTTTTGAAATATTTTTGGAGTCCGCCTAAAAGTTCTAAACAGAGGAACGTCCCAGAGGTCACATATAGTAACCACTCGATCGCGCCACCTCGTTTAGAGCGCTCGTATTTTGAAAGTATTAGCCATATTATACGTTTCATTTATTTATGTATATGTCACTATCTAAAATAACAAATTTTAAAGTTTAAAATAAAGACTTATATTTAATCAATAATACGACTTATATTTAAGCAATAATCAAATATTTTACTAAATTGATTAACATAAATCCAATATTACGAAACATCTCAACGCTAAAAGCTTCTGTAAGTTATTGTCGTGACTAGAAGAGAAAATAGTCTTATCACAGGTAATGTCGAATAAACACAAGCTGAAAACTAATAGCAACCTTGTAATATTAAAGTTTACACCTTCATCATTCGTCAACTTTTGTAGTTGATTGTACTTATAGTACAAAAATCATGTCATATTAAATTTGATAAGTATGCGAATAAATTTATAAGCTTTTCAATCAGCTTACTGCACCTGTCCACTTATTGGTTGAACACAAGAAATACTGAACTGAATTTCCATAATGTGATTGTATGTAATAATATTACAGCGTCCAATGTTGAAGCAATTTCCATTAAATTTTAAAATAATGAAGAATTGAGATAATTGAATTAAATTTTTATACAGATTCTGTCATACATATTTACGACTTGGTTTCTTAGAGGTAGGTTAATACAATGGTATGTCATGTATTGTGTATCATATCAATCCTTGCAAGGTCTTGGTCCCAAGGTCAAGGTTTCACAGTGTGATAGAGAGGATTTCGATTTAATTGCATAGGGTTAATAACACGGTTTGGGGTGGGTTTTTATGCGAACCTCTTATAACCCACACAGGATGTATTATAATACTTACATGTGCCTGCTTTGTTTATTTTATGTACTTGATCTTTTTGAAGAATATCGCTAGAGTGATCTTACCTTCTACAATATAACACGAGGTCGTTGTAGCAACTCCCACGCAAGACATTATTTCTGCTTATCACAAAATTGGGGTCTTGAGCCTGGGTTGTTCTTTTTGTACGTCAATTTCATGTTTGTAAAAGTCTCCCCTACATAAGACCCAAACCTCAGAGCGAGAGTTATCTTAAAAAGAAAACAGAAAAAAAGATTGAATAATATTATATCAGTTTCACATAATTTATGGCTGATACCTATTCGAGAACCTTTTTGTTCTGTGCCATTGAAAGCTGAGTTGTATAAAGATATGAGTCGGCGGGAACGTGTACAAAAATACGTTACACCATGAATATGCTGTTTATACTTTTTCTGTTTCCTGATTTTTACTTGTCAACCATAAAACATATTTTGATATTTTTTAACATCGCATTTTAGGACCTTGATGTAATCAAGGTTTTTGTTCTCTTCATTCTTTTCGTTCATTTCTATTTCAACGTATGTATATATTATATTATTTAAAAAAACAATTAATTCAGACTGTTGATAAGATATTTATAGTAATTTCATATAAGTTCCATTATTTTAGATAAAAATGTAATTATTTATCTAATTATGATGAAAGTTCTATGGGATCAAATGTTAGATATATTTAAATTGTTATATAACAACATAAAAATACAATAGATTTGATAAACTCTTTCTCTTGTTGAAGTCGGTTAAAACAAGTATCTAAACGTTCCTAAATTTTAAAGACATTTTTACACTTAAATGAAACTTAGCATCAGAACAGTTCCATTGCCTAAGGTCTATTTCGCAAATAGTAACTATTCCGTCTAAAATCAAACCACAGTCCCGTTTGTCCATTTAAACATCAAAGTTCAAGTACAAAGTCCAAGTAAACGCTTAATTTGATCTCTCTGCAAATTTTGACTTTGCTGTTAAGTTTATTTGTGACGTAAATAACAATAATAATTTAATTACCTACACTATTTATTTTATCGAGGTCTTATTAAAATTATTATATTTTATTATTGCTCTTATTACTGGATCGTGACAAGTGGCGTTCTGTCATCTCTGCCTACCCCTGACGACATAAGGCGTGATTTTATGTATGTATTTGTATGTTATTAAAATTAAACAATTGTAAAAGAGAATGTATTTGTTTTAAACAAAAAAAGGGACCTTCTTTGGGGCCCAAGTTCTGTAATTTGAGTAGGGTAATTAAGTAAGCTCGAGAATTTTTTGAATTGTAGCTAGTATAATTTTAAGGCGTAATCAATTTTACAATTTCTGTGCAGAGTATTTGTTCTGTGCAGCGGCTTGACTATATTCTGATATTGCGGATACAACTGAGCTTTAGATAGACTATCAGCTCGTCTGATAATATAAACCTTTAAGACATCATGAGTCAACGGAGTTATAATGAAACTACTACCTTAGATATTTATTCGCAGCAAGAATTAGGATCCACTTTAGAGACAGCTCTCAACTGTTGGAGAAACACCGAGACCTATATATACCATTTTGATAAGAAATTAGGCAAATAAGTAAAGTATGTAAGGATATTCGTAATATTAGGTAACGATCCTGTAAAAAAGCCATTTGAACATCTGTAATATGACTTAAGGTTCCTACAGAACTCGTAAAACGAATAAACATTATTTTTTAATACTTTATAGGTATGTCGCAGTTAAATGAGGATTCCAGAGATGTCCTAAAATCACTAAAGATGTGGATTACTTACAGATAACTGGAAGGAAGTGGCGCTACAGAAGGCCTATGACCAGCAGTGCATCGATCATAAATGAAAGGGAATCCTTTAAAGTTGGCAATATTAATTATCATAACAGCCCATTAATGTCCCACTGCAGGGACAGGCGTCCTCCCGTGACGGAGGGATTTGGCCTACTAATACCACGCTGGCCAGACGGATTGGTATAGGGTTTTATTTCAAGTTTTCCTTTTTTTTATTACGTAAAGATAATATTCACAGATAGTCCCTTAGTCGGTTTACGACACCCATGGGATGAGATGGGGTGGTGACATATTGTATTCTTACTCAGTCACCACACGGTTGACATATTGATTATGTCACATATTAAATCAATAAATTTTAATATGTTAATTTATACATATGGGTACAATACATAAAATACATTTTTGTTAAACAATTGTGAGTAGGTACTGCTTAAGCTGTGTAGTAAACTAAATACGTTAAAAAAATATATTAAAAATATTCAGTGATTTGACAAAATAAATATTAGTTATCATATTTATCTAAAAACTTCTCTTGTTTTCATTTACACAATCTGTATACCCTGGGCATCGGTCATATATGCGGAATATTCGACATGTCTCGTGTCTGCGTCAAATCCCTAGGGATTTCGCTAAATCCCTGGTATCCTCATTTCCCTACAACATGTATGTATGATATACTTATGCGACGATGTTACAACAGCAATAAATATTCGTATACATTTTCATATTAAGGGTAACACATTATTTTATTTACCGTATTTAAGTATGACATTAAATATCTATGACTTTTAGAATGTAAGAGGAATAAGTATATTTGCTTGTTCGTTTTAGAGTTTCATGGGTTATTCAAATTTTAAAGGTAAAGTTTCTATAGAAATGTAGGGTTACGTCATTCTACGAAACCTTTGTAAAAGTGAATGTGAGTATTACTACATACATTAATATTCTAAATTGATTAATTTAGACGCCTTGTCACTAGCAAACTGGTGCATTAGAATATCTAATCTAAATTAGCCAACCTCTATTTTTTATTATTGCTTTGTAGTTAGAAGATGTGAAGTATTACTACATACATTAATATTCTAAATTGATTAATTTAGACGCCTTGTCACTAGCAAACTGGTGCATTAGAATATCTAATCTAAATTAGCCAACCTCTATTTTTTATTATTGCTTTGTAGTTAGAAGATGTGAAGTAGTAACTGCCGCTTATAGACGACAATTCTCCGTGTGGTGACGGAGTAAGAATACAGTGTGTCACCACCCCATCTCATCCCATGGGTGTCGTAAAAACCGACTAAGGAACTATCCGTGAATAAATATTATCTTTACGTAATAAAAAGTAGGAAAACTTGAAATTAAACCCTATACCAATCCGTTTGGCCAGCGTGGTATTAGTAGGCCAAGTATCCCTCCGTCACTGGAGGAGGCCCGTCACTGCAGTGGTACATTAATGGGCTGTTATGAAAAATGATGATAGACGACAACAATACCAAGGAACAGTCATTACTATCCTACACAGAAATTGTTAAGTTTAATAAGGGCTATTATAGCCCTGTAAAATTACGTATATTTTCCATTTTTCCCAAATATTTATTAAGATTAATTAAACAGCAATGTTTCAAATTTCAACTAAACAACCGGTTTTCTCGAAAATTTGCTTACTGATTCATTATATACTGGTGATATAGTAACCCTTAATTTTATCAAATCTCTAATAATCAATTTGAAGTGACGTCTACGTTTCTACGCCGTAGCTTTATACTGCTACGACGTAGAAGTATTGTAGTGCGTCTACGTTGTTACACACTGAGGCCACAAAATTAATTAATGTTTTATCTTGTGTGGGATTTGACCTTGCGTCCTTATAATTATACGATAGCCATGTAAACTACCGTTATATGAAGTACGTACTATTGCATGCTACCGTAAAATGAAGCTATTTACGGTAATGACATCGCGGAAATTATTTATTATATTTAAAAGTATATTTTATTTTGAAATTATTTTTGCTTAAAAAATATTTAACAGTTTTGGAAATGTAACAAAATCTCTAATTAATATTTTATGACTTTGTTGACGAAGAAGAACATCATGGTTCCTGATTGTTAATAAATTAAGTAAACTTGAATCATAAACAATTTACTTAACTAACTATGACAAGGTCTTCAAACTTTGTTTTATGTGCAGAATCATTTATTACAGCAAGTTATTAGTTAATTTCATTTTGTTAAATACATACATTTTAAAAAATGCCTATTCCTATCAATGCTAATGAGGCACAAGACAGACAAAGGTGGAAACACCTTGTACAGATGGCCTATGTCTAAACAGTAAACGGCAAAAGATGTATTGTAAGAAAACCTTTTCTAGAGCGCGGTGATAGTAAAAAACTCAATTAGTATTTAGATAATAATATTATTATATTATTATCTAAATACTAATTGGTCGGGGAAAAAGTGTTTTCGCATAACGTAGGTATAAACTTATTATAAAATTTCTTTGACTGTACTACTTGTGTCTGGCTGGTTTTGGTAACATTAAAAAGGTTACATTATAAAGAAAAGAAAAAAATAAAAAAAAGTTGTTTCCCGCTTTTTTCATTTGTTTTTCTCTCCGTAAAAATGAGTGAATCTAATGAAGAAATTCGATACATTTTAAAATTTTATTATAAAAAAGGCAAAAATGCAACTCAAGCAGTGAAAAAAATTCGTGATGTTTATGGACCTGATGCAGTGTCAGTAAGAGTAGCACAAATTTGGTTCAAACGTTTTCAGTCCGGAAATTTTGATGTTAAAGATGCATCTCGCTCTGGTCGCCCTGTTACGAATAAAATGGACGCCATTTTTGAAAGAGTGGAGCAAGATCGGCATATTAGTAGTTACGATGTAGCTGAAGAACTGGGAATTGACCACAAAACAGTTTTGACCCATTTGAAGAAAGCTGGTTATACAAAAAAGCTCGATATTTGGGTGCCACACGAGCTCACTCAAAGAAACTTAATGAACCGTGTACTCATTTGCGATTCATTATTGAGACGTAATGAAACCGAGCCGTTTTTGAAGAGATTGATAACTGGCGATGAAAAGTGGATCACGTACGACAAGAACGTGCGAAAAAGGTCGTGGTCGAAAGTTGGCCAGGCTTCACAGACTGTGGCCAAACCTGGCCTAACACGAAATAAGGTGATGCTGTGTGTATGGTAGGATTGGAAGGGCATTGTTCATTATGAGCTTTTACCGCCCGGCAAAACCATCGATTCTGATCTTTACTGCCAGCAACTGATGAGATTAAAGGAAGCAGTCGAGAGAAAACGGCCGGAATTGATCAACAGGAAGGGTGTGGTCTTTCATCACGATAACGCTAGACCACACACATCTTTAGCCACTCAGCAAAAATTAAGAGAGTTCGACTGGGAGGTCCTAGTGCATCCACCACATAGCCCTGACCTTGCGCCTTCAGATTTTCACCTGTTTCGGTCTCTTCAGAATTCTTTAGGTTCTGTAAGGTTGACCTCAAGAGAGGACTGCCAAAACTATTTGTCCCGTTTTTTTGATCAGAAGTCCCAAAGTTTCTACAGTAACGGGATAATGTCTCTGCCCACAAAATGGCAGAAAGTTGTTCAACAAAACGGTACATATATATTGTAAATAAATGTAAATAAACTTTGAAAAAAATGTCTTGACTTTTCATACAAAAATACGAAAAGACTTTTTCCCCAACCTAATATATGCTTTTATAACACAAAACAAATGGGTACATTTCATAAATTCATAATATTTTGATTTATTATATTATTTAATCCTAAGACATTGAAATGAATTTAATACTTTGATAATTGTGTATTATAAATTTATATTTTAACCACTCCTACGCCCGAGCTCGCGGACCGCTAGACCGTCAAACGTCCGCGCCGCGACCGCGACCTAACTGCGTTCCGCGCGTCATGCCGTTGCCGATCTAAAATGTAATTACTCCTAAACTACTACAACTACAGCAAAATAAAAATTCCACTATAAAGCTAAAACTATAAGGCATCTAGGTATATTTAAATTAAAGTAGACTTCAACAGACTTTAAGGCAGAACTCAAAAAAAAAATATAAAGTTGCAAAACTACGATAAATTTAGGCAAAAAATTTGTTTAACACGTATTTCCGAATCTATGATATCATATTTCTATTAAATCATTACTGCCATATTATAGTAGGTTTTTTTTTTTAATCTTTATTGGGCATAAAAGGGCTTATTCACTTTGTGAACATGTATATATTATAGTAGGTTATATAAGCTTTATTTTGATACCAAATAGATAATAAATGGGTCGCACAATGTTGCTTAATTATCCTAAACAATCTACAAATACCCACGTATCTGTAGCCACTTTTGCTAATAAAATTACGGCAATATGGCCGACCGTAAATTTAAAACAACAAAAATATTAATGGATTCGTCATATTTTCTTCAAATAAGAACACAGTAATAGTAATAATTAACTGTACTACCTATTACAACAAATATTTTAGCAATACACTTAGTAAAATAACGTGATTTTATTGTGAAATTATAACACTGAAAACACAACATAAAAAATTGTTACGTGTCCATTTCAAGTCCAGTAAAAATATAAGACGAAGACCTAGGGCGACGATGGAACCTGACGTCACTGCTAATATTATTATACGCCGCTGTGATAGGAAAAGGAGGCCTATGGCCATTGGATCTGTTTTGTCTTAAGTTGATGATAACAATGTAAAAGACATCTTCCGTACAACTTGTGGGTCCAAATTATGTTTTTTATGAAAATAATTTATACGTAAGTGTTGACGAAATGAACTTAATTAACACCTTAATAATAATATTATACGGCTAAAAAAACAAAATACATTTTGTTTTGGTACATTACTTTAAAGTTCGAATTCCAGTAAGTTCACTGCCCGGTATGTAAAATAATCACATATTGAAAAGATACGGAATATCAATAAACCAAGAAATAACCATATCCGTTACACCAAGCACAGCTACCAGGATGACAAAAATAGAAGGGAGTTAATATTTCAAAAGACGAAGACCTCTGGCGACGATGGAACGTGATGTCACTGCTAATGTACGCCGCAGTGTGTAGATAGGAAAACAGGAGGCCTATGGCCAGTGGATCTGTTTTGTCTTAGGTTGATGATAATAATGATGTAAATGACATCTTCCGTACAACTTGTGGGTCCAAATTTTGTATTCTAAGAAAATAGTTTATACGTAAGTGTTGACGAAATGAACTTAATAATTACTTAGATAATAATATTGGCTAAAAAAACAAAATAAAAGTCTGCTTTGGTACATCTCATTAAAGTTCAAGATTCCGTATATTGACTGTCCGGTCTGTAAAATAATCACGCATTGAAAATATACGGAATACCAATAAACCAAGAAATAACCATATCCGTTACAGCAAGCACAGCTACCAGGATGACATAAATAGAAGGGAGTTAATATTTCAAAAGACGAAGACCTCGGGCGACGATGGAACGTGACGTCACTGCTAATGTACGCCACAGTGTGTAGATAGGAATTAAACTGTGTGGTAAGGGAAAACTCATAGTACCTACGTACTCTACTGCACTTTGCTCGCTTTTAAATGATATGGTAGCTCTTAGAGTAGGAGTAGAGTTACTTGGAAAGTATTTTGTGATTGCATTTCTTTGGATATCGATATTTACTATACGGTGATAGATTTACTATGATTTACGAAAGAAAAAACAAATATGTATTTTTGAAATCTTCGATGTGGCTACCACTCTACGTCTTCTAGTTCCAAAATAAAGTAAGCTTATACTAGATAACGGCTAAACAAACTAAATACATTTTTACAGATCTTCAAATCAGACCATTAAGGTAAAAATACCTAGCTAGTACGATATAAGCAGGGACGGTCCCTGCAGTGGGACTTTTATTGGAAAGTCTAACTAATTACACTAAAACTTCCAAAAACATTATAAAAACAAAACAGTAAAAAATATAAAAATTAGCATGATATTATTTTGTCATGAACATGTCGACGACCCAATTTTCTATCTGGCTGGTTATTCTACCCTAAAATGAGAATTCGCTCTGATCTCGACTGAACTCAAACAAACAACAAATTGTTTACTTTTTCTGCTCCAGTTATGTCACTCGTATTATTTTGTATGGAGGCCTGTTTTAACAATACTGATTTACTACTTATACGTTTTAAGCAGATTGTAAAAGTTATTAGAGATAAGAAACTTTTAAATTGATTAAACTTTTAATATACCTACATTAGTGAAAAAACAATATAGGTATATAAATTGTAGATTTAAAATATTTTGTAGTGTTGATTGTGTTACTAGGCAAATGGCCCTTTCATTGAAATTCAGAAAAATTGTATATGATTTTTGTCATTATAGGCTACACGTATATTCCGGGTTTGGGAGAACACTTTTAGACGGTGTACCGAGGATTTAATTAGGACGGTGGAAAACTGATGGATGAGAGAGACTCAGGTCCGAGCAAGGTAAAAAAACTTTTCATGTACCGTTTATAAATAATAATACATGGAAAAGGCCTATGTCCGGCAGTGAACGTTCATCAGCCGATATGATGAAGTTAATGTAACCCCAATATGATATTTTTGTAACACAAACTTAGCTTTTGGCTACTTTATGTCGACAATACATAAGATGCCGATATTGTCTTACTTACCTCAGGCTATCGGTACTAAAAATGGCAATAAAACTCTCTTTTATGAACCAATAAGAATCGATCAAAGTAATTTGCATTTATAAGATGCCTTTTAAGCCCGATAATGCCATATACTTGTACATATCGTTCTTAATTCACGAAATCCTTCAACCAATATATAAGAAACGTTTTACATATGAATAGAATTTACAGATTTGGTATAAATCAAGCCATTGATCGAATGGGTCTCTTTTGTCATTTATTCGCGTAGGTATGTACTTGTAAGAATGAATAAAGAAAATTAAAAGATTGTGGGCTGCTTTTTGTTGGATAATGGAGAACTAGCCTATTGTGACCTACAGATCAAATCATTTTTTGTATATAAATGGGAGGTTTGTAAGTCCAAATGTCAAACAACTAGAACTCATATATAGTTAGGGATATTAGAATACTAGGAATTTCAGCAAAATGGATCCCGAATGTACTGTTTTGTCGTCTGACTTAAAATGTTTAGTAAGATAAAATACTTATATACAGTGATAAATGTCGTTTCACTAAATAATCTTACTTATTAAGCTATATTATTGAAATTTCTATGAGACTAATTCAGAAATAATGTAGCATAAATTAAAATCAAATATTATAATGTATATAGTATGAATTTACCAACATTAATTTAGCGTCTTTATGTTCACACTATTTTAGGAAAATCTTTGGGTAGTAAGCTCCAACGGGCTAATCATAAATGTATTCTGTCTATTTTGTAGAGAGGAAGGGCATGGCCCTCCCATACTTATTAAAGCCTAATAATTACTTATAAATATTATATAAACGGGATAATAACGCGCATTTTAATTACCTTTATTTTACTTGACGTTTCGGCGAGCGATCAAGTAAAATAAAGGTAAATAAAATGCGCGTTAATATCCCGTTTAAATAATATTTATAATAATGAAACGCGATAGTTTAAAAGTTTTAGCCTAATAATTAACAAAAAGAGGGTATTCACGTAAATTATAAGCATGAGAAGAAAAACGGAAACTTAATAATACAATATTTAACAGATGAAACGTTAGTCAGTGACTCAAACTCGCTCATCGATATAAAAATTCTCGTTTATACTTTGATATAGCTTGTATATGCTCTATGTACCCACGTCTTGCTTCCAATATGCGAAGATGAATGCAGTGAAATAGAAAATTATATGCAAAGAAAACGTGCGAATCAATAAAATAAATTCCGGGTAGGGTAAAGGCTCCAGTGAATGAACACTTAAGCAATTTTCAAACTTCAAAAAATAAAAACATATGTTTTTTCTTATGCGTAGGTCCTCAGAGCTAGTTTTTCGTTTAGAAGATTTATTCAAAAATATATTTCAGGGTCGTTTTACCTTTTAGAATACACAGTTTGTAAGATATTTAGCAATATATAGAAGAATACCCCAAAACCCCAGTGAATGAACGCAAATTTCCAGTAAATGAACAGAAAAAACCCAATGAATGAACACGATTTGGTTTTTATTAATAATGGTATAAAACAGTAATTATTGCAGCAAACACAATAAAAAAATCTACCTATTGTTCAAAATTATTAAATTTTGCATAGGTAGAAAGAACGAAAAACAAGATACATGGGCAAGAGCAGAAAAAAACTATTTAATATTATTAACCTAAAGGACGGCAAAGCCTCAAATTATACACCTTGGCCCTGCTGCGGTGTCATGGCTGTTGTGGTTCTTTAACGTCTATCTGGAATCTGCTTCAGTCCACCGTCTCTGGAGAAAATCCAAGGTCATAGCCATCCTCAAGCCGGGGAAACCAGCTGACAATCCTAGAAACTTTCGGCCCATAAGTCGTCTTCTGTGCCACACATACAAGCTGTTCGAAAGATTGTTGCTGACCCGGCTCACAAAGGGAATGACCCGAATGGGATCAGGTCTCAGAGCAAGCAGGTTTCAGGCCGGTGAAATCGTGCTGCAACCAGACACTCAAACTTTCGCAGCACATTGAAAATGGTTTTGAGATGGTAAGAGTAACCAGTGCTGTATTCGTGGACCTATCGGCGGCCTATGACACAGGGAGCCTCAGGCAACTGTTATGGAAAGTGGAAACCAGGACCCTTGACCATAAATTCGTCGCAATACTTCGAGAGCTCCTCCACAATCGCCGCTTTCCGGTCCTCCTTCTCTCAGACCAAAGTCGCTGGAGATCACAGAAAAATGCCCTACCAGAAGGTAGCGTTCTGGCTCCCCTTCTTTTTACTATTTACACCAACGGCCAACCGTCATGTTTGCTTTTTTTGCATTTGCTTTCGGCCCAGAATACGCGTGCGCAGTCTGGAACTGATCAGCTCATGCTAGGTTAGTGGATACAGCTTTAAACGAAAACTGCCGGATTATTACAGGTTGCCTTAAACCTACACCGGTCAGACTGCTGTACCCACTGGCTGGCATCGTGCCCCCCGATGTCCATTCCTCCCCGATTCATCCCTACGGGATGTGGTGGCCTCCCTTGAAAGGAGCGAAATTGATGACGACCACCGGCACCCAATGCACGGCAATGTTCCAGTGCAGCAAAGGCTGCATAGCTTCTAGCGAAAGATCTTCATAAAGTACGTCTACCATTTAAGTACCGACCCAGAACACGGGAGGTGCAACTTTTCGCGCGAAAATAGTGTCACTACCAGAACCGTTTGTGTCAGGGGCTTCCCCGCGGACATGAGTTACCATGGGCTACCTGGAAGTCCTTAAACACATTGCGAACCCAGTTAGGACGACGCAAGAAGAACATGCTCCGGTGGGGCCTTACAAACATTGGCGGACTGAGTTGCCTGTGCGGTGTTCCTCAAACTTTGGCCCACCTCTCATCATGTTCTGGATGCCCTAACACTTGCACTCATGAAGAGCTTAAAGATTTGAAGGATTTTAATGTACAATTTAGTTTCAAACATATAATGTTCATTTACTGGTTATGGCTTCTTACTTAAAACTAGCAAATGAACACAATGGAAATTGTTGGTTCATTTACTAGATTTTAAAAACCAATAAATGAACACCCCTGTCCCAATACTGGCCAAAAGATCAGAAATCGATTTATCAAAAGACTTGGGAAATGTGAACTTAACAGCATTAAAATAAAATACATTTTTTTACGAAAATGTAAAATCGTCAATACCCAATGAATGAACGGCCGTTCATTAATTGGGTTTTACAAGATTTTGAGTTCCAATGCTGGGACACTTAATATTATACTGTACCGGAATATATACATGTTTAAATTGATTTGAAATGCATTATTTAGCTATTCTATTATATTTATAAACAAATATCTTGACGAAAATACCGCAGGTTTGGTTATAATATCGAATCATAAACGGTTCGTAATACCTGTGACGTAAATTCCGGCTCGAACAAATTCCCAGTGTCACGTTGCCTACCACTTTAGACGCTCGCCGTTTTGAAATGAACAGTGATTTTAGAAATCAATGTTGCTAATAATATTAGGAATATCGTTACTATTACTAAAAAAAATACTCTATTTGGTAGAAATGCCCTAATTTCTTATTTTTTGGAAAAAACTGCGTTTTGTTCATTCACTGGGGGGTGTTCATTCACTGGAGCCATTACCCTATTAGCTTGGGGAAGAACAGATGATAATTGTTATACAGAGGTTACTAACATTTTGATTTTTTAAACAAGCTAGGTCAGTCTTCTTAAATACTGTCTTATTTTGTGTGGTGACGGAATAAGAATCCACGGTGTTACTAGCGTAACCTATCTTGTAGGTTATCGATACAGTCAACCAACAAACTAAAATTAAATTTAGACGATATTTGCTTTACACAAACAACAGGACGTACCTAAAACTTTATGTTAACCCGGATTTTCCAGTGTGGTATGAATAGACCAAGTTTACCTCCATAGGCTGGCATATCAATGGGCTGTTATGATGGACTTTTCTTAATAAAACATTGGGAAAAGAGCAAGAGATAGTGATATATTATGATGATGATAAAATTATTTATTATTATGATTGATAAGTACAACGAAATCACAAAGAAGATCCTAAAACAATTAATTTTAATAACAGCAAAAATACAATAACATTTTTTTGTATCTTTTCAACATATTGACAGCTACGTATTTTATTCTGTATAGTAATACTAAAACCGAACAAGTGGAAATTCCCTATTGAATCTCCGGACGTTTCTGGACGCCTGGTACTATCATAGTCGCACTTGCCTTTTGCAGTGAATGCGCCACTCGTAGCCCGTTAGAATGAAATTCTGCTTGCAATGCTTTTCACTTGGTTTTTAAGAATTGTAAGTAGAGATGGACGTTTAAACCATAAGCAATTAATAAAACGAACTTTTAAAAATAAGCAATTAACCTCACTTTCAACTATAAGCAGTTAAGGTTATTAGCTTTTTACAATGTACTTAAACGACAAAAATGACATTGACATTAAATGCATTAAATTTTATTTTAGTATTGTACTTGACTTAAAAAAGCAAACAACGAACAACGACGCTCGTTATCTGCTGCTCGCGCGTTTAGTGCGTTAGTTGCTTTTATTAAATTTTATTAATTTTTAGTGTAAATTTTTTGCGTGAGATAGAGAGAAAAGAGATAGTAATAAGTAGATAGATATTAGAGATTAGATATACCACGATTTTTAAGATATAGTAATAAATAATAAAATAGGAAACATTTGTTAGATTTGCATTGCGTTTACAAAGATAGTAATAAAAATAATTAAATAGGAAACGTTTGTTAGATATGCCGTGCGTTTATAAAGATAGTAATAATATTTTTTTATTACTATTTTTTATACGCACGGCATATCTAAAATACGTTACCTATTTAATTATTTAATAATAAAATAGAAAACGTTTGTAAGATATGCCGTGCGTTTATAAAGATAGTAATAAACGTTTCCCATTTTATTATTTAATAATAAAATAGAAAACGTTTGTAAGATAATGCCGTGCCTTTATAGAGCTATCTCTATAAACGCACGGTCAAACGTTTCAAACGTTTTACTTATTAAATAAATAAATAATTGATTCACAGTAGTATATAAATAATAACTTAATTAATATGTAAATATAAATAAAAGGCTTGAAACAATGGACATATGTTTTATTTTAGAAATAAAGCCTAACCAGAAAAATAAAAACCTCTCCATATTGCGGAATTTTTAAGAACTAATTTTCGTCATTCATACTTTGATCATAACATTGACAATTAAACACGAAAGCGACTTCCTGTCATGTTTTTTTTATATTCCTGGTAAGCCTATACCACATTTTTTGTTAAAAGTAAATTTAGGATTATAAAAAATCAAATATATTATTTTAAAATCTATAAAGATTTTATTAAAGATTTTGTTGAACGAACGTAAGCTCAGGAAGTAAACTTCATGTAAAGAACCAATAGCGTAGGTTAAACTACGGTTTTTTAAATCAATTTAAAATAAAAACGAAATAAGCAGATAAGCAAATAAGCAATTAACAAAAGTCACTTTTGAAAAAAAATAAAACGATAAGTTCGTTTTTTATTTTAAGTCGTTATTCACATCACTGATTGTAAGTATTTTTCATTTGTTATCATCGTGAGACCAAGTAAACTTTTGTTATATTAAGTCTGGACTTAGAATTAATGGGTTTTAGAGTCTTTTATTAATATCAAACAATTTAAAATTGAATAATGAATAAAAGTCACTGCACAGATGGATCCCGTGCAAGCGCAATGAGATAAGCTTGGCTTACAAATATGTAACTCGCTGGCCAGACAGTTTTGTATCGGAGTTGGCAAGTAATCCTTCATAGCTAGATTGATAGAAGCAGAAACTTGTTGGTCGCATTTTATGTCGCGCTTGGAATAAGATGGGGCTACGACAAACTGTATGAAAAACACTGTATTTTTATCTTTTATTAAACGAAAAAAGTAGTTGTAAATAATTCTACTACCTAAGATATCCGCACGACCAATACCCCTAGTAATTT
The DNA here is from genome assembly GCA_905475405.1 of Schrankia costaestrigalis. Lineage (NCBI taxonomy): Eukaryota > Metazoa > Arthropoda > Insecta > Lepidoptera > Erebidae > Schrankia > Schrankia costaestrigalis. The sequence goes on along the minus strand of FR997831.1, from coordinate 2,525,829 downwards.
GTTACAGCCAACCATAATCCAAATACATTGTAAAGCTCTCAAACTATAACACTCGCAAACATGAAAATATCATAAAATATATCCATTTCACGTGAAAGGCTTGTATACTCTAAAAAACACGATTCCCCTAGGACACATGAATGTTAAAATTTCATTTAAACATAACGGTAAACCTCTTAACGTGAACTTAGCCACGATTACATATGTGGCTTATGTTTAAAATATAATTTACTGCTTTAGATGCCCATTTCCCTGACTTCATTCCCTCGGGCGCTATTTCCTCTAAATTCTGTAAAAGCATCGCTCTTCACATGCTTGCCATTCTGACGTACTATATGTTTAGTTTGCCCTGAAGTGTTATACTATATCCACATTAAAAGCTACTTTCATTTTTCAGGATAAGGTTGAATTTCCTTTGGCTAAAAGGATGTTTTATGTGTAAAGGGCCTTTTGATATTAACTATTAAGTGGGCTTATGGATTCATTAGCAATATTACGAATTAGTTTCATTTTTCCTCAGCTTAGTAAAAGGGTTGGGAATTTATGTCTAAGAGTATTTGAAAATGTTTTGCTTAGATATTCTAATACAAGGCCTGGTAGGTTTGTGTCTAAGTTATTTTACATTCTCTCAAACATCATACAAGCCCATAATGTCCCACTGCAGGGACAGGCCTCCTCCTGTGACGGAGGGATACTTGGCCTACTAATACCACGCTGTCCAAACGGATTGGTATAGGGTTTAATTTCAAGTTTTGCTTCTTTTTATTTCGTTAATATAATATTCACAAATAGTCCCTTAGTCGGTTTTTACGACACCCATGGGATGAGATGGGGTGGTGACATATTGTGTTCTTACTCCGTCACTACACGGAGAAACATTCTCTAGTACATCATTTTTACTAAATACTAGCTAAGCGGCTTCGGTTACCAAGCGGCCGTATACGCGGCTACTGAATGTGAAAGCGCTGGTACTTACGCCACAGAAGACAGCTGTTATTTATGCAATTCACTAATGATACCCATAAGCCTAGGATAGTCCTAGGCTTATCTAGGATGTACCTAGTTTCTATAAGTTAATTTCTTGTGTGCAAGTGTCCACGTTAACTACTTAACTCCTAGTGCAGGCATCATTTGTAATTTTATTTAATTTTATTTATTTGGACAAGCAGTAGTTGTTACGTTATTGCTTACATCTATACTATATTTAAGGTAACATAACTAAATGTACGGTCAGGGAAATTAATTGATTAGCAGGTAGACAACCTACGTAATTTAGTCGTATTATATACCGAAATAATCATAACAAATTTGAAAGATATTACATCTCAAAATAGACATAAGATAATAGCCAATAAGTAAGAATCGCATTACAAACTCTTTTGTTTACAAACTTGCAAAAATTACATTCTGTCCAAAGAGTAAAAAATAAATTTTGAAAGTATTATCGACACGTCAAAGTTCGCGTTACCCCGGGTTTCCAAATAACTGATCATGTAAAAATCAACTAATCAAGTGTCTAAACGGTCATTTTAGTTCCTGAAAATGACAGTTTTGACACTTGATTAGTTGATTTTTACTTGATCAGTTATTTGGAAATCGGGGGTTAGTGTCACGAACTTCAATATAAAATTGAAGAATTTTACTTGAACACAAAATACCTGTCTGTCATAGATAGAGATAGACAAGGCTAGGTATATACACCTTATCCATTCAATTTTACGACTACCAAGATGTCGGGGTTCGTCATCAGTCGTCTGTAGTCGGTAAATAGTAATCTGACCGATTTTAAAATTGTGCAAACTGCTAAGCAATTAATTTCCTTGAGTGTATAACATTTTAAGTTGTCACAGCATGTATGAAAGTAATTGTGACACTTCGCTTTATTCTTAATCCTAATTAAATATAATAGAATTTGTAATGTCGAATAAACACTGATCACCAATTTTCCATAAACCGTTGACCACGGAAAAGCGGTCTTGTATGTGTTAATCAACTTTTGTTGTTGTCTGTACCTGATCTGTACCAGGAGAAAGGTCGAGTTAGTAACGACACTATGATCCTTTCAAGTCCGTGCCGTCGGGAATATTCTGATATTGCATAATAGAATAGCATACAAGCGTGTGTCATAACTGTTGCATACCTTCTTGTTTATAAATATTATATAAACGGGATATTAAAGCGCATTTTATTTACTTTTATTTTAGTTGACGTTTCGGCACAGGTTGCACTGGCCGTGGTCTCAAGCTGACTGGTGATGCGAGGTCACAGATTCGTCTTCGTGATAGATAATATATTATTATTATTTACCCTCGACCACGGCCAGTGCTATATTATAATAATGAAACGCGATAGTTTAAAAGTTATAACCTTCTTGCTTGTTCATAAATGGATACGTAAGTCAAATTGTATTCGTTGTTTTCAAGTTTACCTTTACTTTACGCTAAAATCTCACACATGGAATGTGTTATGCTATGCGTTCTCTGTCTATGGATAGAGTAAACTGATTATCAATTAAGTATGCTGGTATCGTTAAACTTGAGAGAACATTTAAACAGCTGATAACTTTTTACAGCTAATAAGCTTGCCAGCATTATTGTAACGAAGTTTAAAATCACATCGTCATTGGAAGAAACAATAACGGTACAATATGAAGTGCTTTTCTAGGTTCATTATTTATTTATGGCTCATGAACATAGTTACATATTTGTCAGTGAGGCAAAAATTCAAGTGAGTGAAAAAAAAATTCAGTAAATAGGAAATAATAATACAGAAACATAAAAAATAACATTAAAAAGTCGATGCTCAAATCATTGTCTTCCTTGAAATCTTCACGGGAACGCATGTAATGGAGACAGGAACAGCCGGACCACGATGCCACCAGCTATTTATCAATCACTTGCATGTTTATTCATATTAATTTACTGACGACGAACTTGCAAAACAAAACTGCATCTCTTCTGCATCACAAAATCTTCGCAAAATTAATTTTGTAAATTATATAAATGACAGCTCAACCTCTCATCATGGCATCCAGTCAAATTCTCGCTTCTATAAGTTAAAGTAAGGTTTTGCATTATTGTAGAAACGAACTAAGTTGTCAAATTAAAGTTATTATTTAAAAAACATAAATAATTACAAAATGAGAGAAAGGTCAAAAAAAGCGATTGACTCTAGAAAATTTAAAAGTAACATAATTAGTTTTATTTAAAGTTATTTATCTTTGCTCCCACGCTAAAAATGAAGCCTCTGTCCTTTTACACACCTAATTTATTATAATCAAACTTTTGAATTTTACCTTTTTAAGCCTTTGAAATAATCATTTTATTAATTTATTGATATTTTAAAAGACTATGGTTGACATTGAACATTTAGGAAACAAAATAATACAGATACTTAGATTATTAGATACGCTGATAGGAAAATTTTCATACGATTTGCGTTTATGTAGCCTAGATAATGGTCTAGCCAGTTTTGTTAATTGTATAAATATTTGTCTACATAGATATAATACAAATATTATCTATACTAATATTACAAAGAGGTAAAGTTTGTGTGTTTGTGACGTTGTAGGGGGTAATATCTGGATCTACTGAATCGATTTTAAAATTCTTTCTGTATTGAATAGTTCATTTATCAGGGAGTTTCATAGGCCATATAGTATCACGTTATGGCTAATAGGAGTGGAGCAGTAATGCAATATGTTTAAAAAAGGTAAATATACAGTAGGTAATGTAAGTAAATTATACAGTTATAATACGCATATCATTCACAGATTTTGATGTTTAAACAAGGATACAGTAGGTAAGCCAATTTAATGTGTGGTGTTATTCCCAGGAGGATGTCCTATCTCAACATAAAGTCAGTTAGGTACGCAATAAAAGTTCTTCCACCTAGATAAAGTTGATGAAATAAAACAAACAAATAAAATAACAAACTCGGCTTTCTCTAAACAAGTCACTGTAAAGATGGGAACAGTATACCAACTTTGGGCAAACTTTTAAATTGACATAAAAAGATACGCTATTTTTAACTGTATTTCATCTGGACGTAAGAAATTAGGAAAACAAATAAAAATAAAACCGGTCAAGTGCGAGTCTGACTCGCGCACCGAGGGTTCCGTACAAACCTATTTATTTTCCCGCCAAATTGTGATAACGTCAAGATTCAGCTGTTTAAATACTATTTTTCCCGCCAAAATTCAATGACGGCACGACTAAGCTGTCAATAAATATTTTCCCGCCAAAATACTATGACGTCAAAACTGATCTGTCAAAAATTATGTGACGTCACGACTCATCTGTCAAAAATTCAATGACGTCACGACTTAGCTGTCAAAATATATTTTCCCGCCAAAATTCTGTGACGTCACGACTCATCTGTCAAAAATTCTATGACGTCACGCCTATCTGTCAAAATTGACAGCTGTCAAAAGTGACAGCTGTCAAAGTGACAGAGGTCGCAAATATTTTCCCGCCAAAATTCTGTGACGTCACGAATCATCTGTCAAAAGTTCTGTGACGTCACGACTCATCTGTCAAAAATTCAAAAACGTCACGGCTCAGCTGTCTAAATATATTTTCCCGCCAAAATTCTGTGACGTCACGAATCATAATATGTCAAAAATTCTGTGACGTCAAATTTTTGACAGATTCTGTCAAAAATTTAAAAACGTCAAGGCTCAACTGTCAAAAAATATTTTTCCGCCAAAATTCTGTGACGTCACGACTCATCTGTCAAAATTCTATGACGTTCAGGTCACGTGACTCAGCTTTCCCGCCAAAATTCAATGAAATCAAAATATAATATGATTGAAGTAAAAATTTAAGGTTTTCGGAATTTTCCCATTACATGTACAGTAAGACCTTGCTTCATGCCAAATTTCAAGTTTGTAGGTAGACTGGAAGTACCCTGTAGGTTTTTGCCTTTACCCCTCTAAATTTGCGACAAAAACGGCTATATCTCTTGATTGCGTTGGATTAGCAGTTTGATTTTTTTACGGCACTAAGAGGCAACAAGCCTTAGTATTTGGTGAAAATTTCAACTTGATACCTTCACGCGTTCCTGAGATAAATGGTCTTGACAGACAGACGGACGGACGGACGGACGGACAGACGGACGGACAGACGGACGGACGGACAACAAAGTGATCCTATAAGGGTTCCGTTTTTTCAAAACTGGTACGGAACCCTAAAAATGGATCTTTTTAATGTCAAGATTACTCATTCATACATAAAATGCATGGTCATGATAAAGACTCGAAAATCATTATGAAAATAAATATTAACAAGTCAACGACTTAACCATTAAAATAAAAAGTTCATTCGTACTTATGTTTATAAAATTTAAATATTATTTTAATTATAATATGTATATTAATTTGCTCATCAAGTATTTAATTAATTATATCTCTCGTGCTATCTAGGATATGGGATAGGTAATTGTCTTTAGTATTATGTTTGACATCCTTTATCACAAAATTTAAAATAGCCTTGTATTACAGCATTGGTAGCGTATGTCCATAGTTGAGGCCAGAGATTATTATGTTGATATCGAATGTTTCTCCTTGTTTCTGCTGATGCCCGCGGCTTCACTCTCGTTGTATAAGTAGTTTAAATGTTATTCTACACTGAAAATTACCTACATTCTAAATTTCATCAAAATCCTTTCAGTAGTTTTTGCGTGAAAGAGTAACAAACATCCATCCAACTATCCTCACAAACTTTCCCATTTATAATATTAGTAGGATTTCACGCAATTTCCAATAATTGTTACTGACTGCAAGCCAGAATAAAGAGATGATGGAACCTATAAAAAAAGTGGCTGGATATTTACTAAGTAGCTCTGTAGTTATTCTACTGACAAACAGTTTTACTACACACCAAACAGTCTGACGGCATCCTTGACATGTAGCAAGACGCGAGCGACATCTCACGTCGTAATGTGGATAAACAAAGTCTGTTATTATTCCATCCACGTCCACTCGCCGCCGCCGTTACTCTAATAATTTACAATACTATGTGAATATATGAGAAGATAACTGTGGAACCTCTCCACGAGTCAGCTAATGTTAGTTTTATATTATTTCTTGATGATTTTGGGTCAAGTCAAAGATGGTCTTGGGATAATATTGATCGTTTTTTTTGTATAAAGAGAATAATAATCTTTAATAATGTTTGCTTTAGAATTAGAACTTAAAATTGTAACAGGTAGGTGACCATATTTTTATGTATGTTAGTATTTATGTAGTTATAATATCTACAAAAAAAACTGTGTAATGATGATACATAAATTTTTCGTAAATGGTAAAAGCCTTGGAATGCAATAGGTGACGACTTGGGGAGCTTTAAGAAACGAGCGTACTCCCTTCTTAAAGATCGGCAACGCATCTGTGATTCCTCTGGTGTTGCGGGTGTCCATGGGCTGCAGTGGTCACTTACCTTCAAGTGATCTTCTGGCTCGATTGCCTCCCATCATATAAAAAAACGGTATCTTAAAAGGCAACTAAGAACATAACATCATTATTTGAGAGATCCTTAACGAACTTACAGCAGTCTTAGTAGGCCTATAATCTCTTCATCACTAAACGATGGCCTGTCTATGCAGCAACGTATGTAACGTTGTTGCATCGACAGGCCGCCGTTGCAACAAAAAGGTTAGTAAAAAGTACGGGAGTAGAAAAGCATTTTACTTTAAATGTTGAATGAGTTCTGTGTAGCGGTTGCTTTATAAACACTCAAAGAGCGAAAAGAGATAGGGCAATCATTTTGTGGTTTGCAAAAAAAGTATGTATGTGAGCTTTGTCCTGTATAGCATTTGAATCGTCGACTGAAACATAAGAGACCTCTTTGTTACCAAGAATAAGCTAGAAAAAGAGGAAATGCAATTACTTTTTAATTCATAGTAAAAATTAAAAAAGAAACAAAAATCTAAAATAATACCTTGGTAGACAATAATTTTTTTAACACACACACTCCTAAAATTTTCGTAGGGCGAAAAGTGGGTTTCGGAGTGCCGGTTTGTCAGTGGCCTCTGCCTATCCATTACGGAAAATAGGAGTGAGTTTATAGAAGCATGTAGTACAAAGTAAACACGATATTTTCCACTGCAAAACCATAAAAGATTAAGCTAACGACCTAGCAAGCCACAAAAGTGGAGCGTTTAAACGAAAATTCATTTTTAATAGGACGCTAAACGCCCCATCTATGTGAAGGTATTATTTATTCATCAGCATCTTCATGTATAAGATAAATTTCTCAGACCCTTTTACATTGACTACGTTTTGGATGTTTCATCATACTAAAAGGTGTTTTATACATCGTGTTTCTAAACACTTTAATGAAATGAAACTGGTTAATAAGCAGCTTATAGAGACTTGTTTCTGTGGTGTCGAAATCAATAAGGAATTTTGGAACAGAATTCTGAGTACCTATTCTGTGTATGTTGTTTACATATAACACGCATAAATAATGTTTAACTAGTGTTCGGAATTTAAAATGTAAAACAAAAGTTCTTTAAAATGTAACTTCAATTAAATGGGCTGTTTTATAAGAGATCACACTTGTTCGCCTTCATAAATTATTGATGACGTCAAAGAGTTCTTTATTGGTTTGAAAATCAGTCAAGCTGTTTATGAGGAAAAAGAAGAAAATAGAACGAATATCCATATCATATATATTTCCTACCTATAGGAGAAAAACATTTTACATTACAAACTTTTAATAGAATTTTTTTTGTAAAAACAAACTCGAAGTCTAACTTTAAAACCTAAATTCTATCTAATTCGAAAGAGAGAATTGTTAAGTATTTTTACACTACCTGAATTACCCCATTAGACCTATAGGTCTTAACGTATGAATTCAGGTATTCACGCAGGCCGGGGTCCCCGGCGTGAAAGACGTTAAGGGAACGGTTTTAGTCACTAAGAGTTGTCTGACAGTCCCTTCGCCCTTCCCGAACTCTGAGAATTTCTCACCCTAAAAAAGGTATTAATTCTCAAACCTAAATCAACAGCCAGATTTAAAGATAGACTATGTATTATATAGAACCATGTAAAAGGGATACACAAGCGCATATTAGAGTAGGTAAAGGAATAAGTATGAGATAACAGACAAATTTAATTGGATGAGAAAATGTAGATGACTTTATAATTCCATTTATATTGCGAGTCCATTTAAATATATTTAAAGTTAAATGTACCATCAGATCAGAGTGCACAAGTTGTAAGTAGAAGTGTTCTTTAGACTTGTCCTTTGGGATAGCGTTTCATTGGTATTCGTAGTAAGGCAAGACGCTGCCCTCATTTCACATTCCTTTTACAACCGCTCCATACTGCTGCAGTGACTCTACACCTAATTTGTATACCAACTTACAAATTTGGTAAAATAAGAAAAGTACTACTCGTATAACACTTATTCCAAAACTAAAATAAAGGTCGTAAATAATTATCCGTGTGGTGACAGAGTAAGAAAATACAATATGTCACCACCCCATCTCATCCCATGGGTGTTGTAAAAAGCGACTAAAGGACTATCCGTGAATATTATCTTCACGACATAAAAAGAAGGAAAACTTGAAATTAAACCCTATACCAATCCGTCTGGCCAGCGTGGTATTAGTAGGCCACGTATCCCTCCGTCACGGGAGGAGGCCCGTCTCTGCAGTGGGGCATTAATGGGCTGTTTATGATTATGATGAAATAATATTCATGTATTCTTGAACAATTCGTGTTTTCAATCAGATTCAATATAAAGTCATGGCTTATTTGAAAAAGATAAAATTCTACAAATTGTCAGTAAGTACCTATTGTTTATCACTTTTAAACAATCAATCAACTAGCCTATTACAGTCCACTGCTGGCCATAGGGCTCTCCCAACACGCGACACAAAATACACTTTTTAACATTAAACATGAATTCGTACATTTTTCCTTTAAAAATATTGACTTAATATTATTTCCGAGTAGTTGCACAAACGTATTAGTTTAAACTTTTAGACTAGCTGATTGCTTTGTTCGTTAATTAATCAGGATTTTTTTTCGAAAAACTTTAGTTACCAAAATAAACTACGTATTTTGCACTGCTGCGAATTCTGAAGCCAACTTTTTTTGTGTGTGTAATACGATTATTTGAGTAATACTTTCCAACAACAATACACTGCAGGATCGGGTGTCCTCCATTGAGGAATAGAAACTTACCCTTCTTACATTAACCTGGACAGACTCAGCTGTATAACTCAGATTTATGTCGAAATTTAGTTTTCAGGTAATTTAAAATAGTATGTTTACTAAATTTCCAAACTCAAACTCAAATTATTTATTTGCAAATAATGGGTTTACAGATAGGTTTACAGATATTCCCATAGTAAAACATTTATAACAACCATGGAATAAAAAAGATGTTGAAGACTTGGTAAATTACCTCACCACCACACAAATAGATCAAATAAAACACAAGTTACTACTAAAAAGTTTAGACGGACATAGTAAACTCACACTTGTAATGCCTTTGTCAAAACTTTACGTAACACGTTATACTGACACGGCTCTCGCCTTCACTATATAACATAAAAATACACTGCCAACATTTTCCCATAACTTTTCTCATAAAAGAAAGCCATGGCAAAATTATCTTCTTTATTTCAAGAGAGGCTATTATACTGGTCATATATTATAGTATATTTTGTCTCGAATAGTTCATGGTGACAGGCCATAAAACTACTATCGGTCTATAAGAAAATAATAACGAAATAAACAATGTGCTTATATTATTTATACTATTTGTTATTTATGTTTGTTTAATTTTGATCATTATTTTCTCTTAAATTATTTATGTAAAAGTTAGTAGTGAAACCATTTAATTTTATACAGGTTGTCCCAAAACTCGACGTTAACTTGAAACCAGGTGATAAGGCAAGTCATGCTGGTTATCAGAAAATAGATAATAACAGCCTATTAATGTCCCACTGCAGCGACGGGCCTCCTCCAGTGACAAAAGGATACTTGACCTACTAATACCACGGATTGGTATAGGTTTAATTTCAAGTTTTTCTTCTTTTTATTTCGTAAAGATAACATTCACAGGTAGTCCTTTATTCGGTTTTTACGACACCAATGGGATGAGATGGGGTGGTGACATATAGTATTCTTACTCCGTCACCACTCGGATTTAGTATAAGCCTACGAAATCTATTACTCAATTTTATGTTCATATAATAAAGCCAATCAACATAACCTGTCTATCAATTCTCACCAAACAAATTCAATTTATTAGTAAACGTTGGTAACAAACTCTTATTGTATTATTTTCCTACACATTCACACAACGCCATCTAGTTTCAAACTAAGCAGAGCTTGTACTTTGTACCTAATCTAAAAATACACACTTCATCATCATTAAAGTCCCACAGCAGGGACGGGCCTTCTCCCGTGGCCAGACGGATTGGTATAGGGTTTAATTTCAAGTTTTCCTTCTTTTTATTTCGTAAAGATAACATTCACAGAAAGTCCTTTATTCGATTTTTACGACACCCATGGGATGAAATGGGATGGTGACATATTGTATTCTTACTCCGTCATCACACGCTGTACATACACACTTAAATTGTGATGATGAAATATGAACTTTAAAGTTGAAGGTAAAAGTATTTTCTTAAACTTTTATTACATGCCAAAACAGTTTGCATAACTAAAATAATATTTGTAGAACAAAGACGTGAACGTCCACGAACTTTTAAAGAAATATTATTTAAATGTTACTATGAACTAACATAATAACATTTTATGTTTGAAAAAGATATTTTCTACGTTCAAGCAAATATAATGGAAATTCTTTCATTTGGGTAAAGAAATAAAAAAGTGGAAACGTTAATTAATCCAAGAGGTATAAAATGATTGCGAAAATATTTATAATTCGAATTTACGACGGAGAATACGAAAAGATGTCTTAGAATATGGCCATCTTTTATGTTAGTAAGCTTTGTTTAATAATTTAATTATTATAACACGTCTTAATATAGTGTTTTGTTTGTTACACACAATATTTGAGTTACAATTTAGATCTGTACCTTAGTTCTTAATATAAATATTTGAGAAATTGTAATTTGTCGTGTGTATTAATAAATTAAAAAAAAAGATGTCGTAGAATATGGCCTTGTACTCAAGCTTTTTCGGACGACCTAAAAACATCATTATAATTATGTATTTGTCACCAGACTTCATAATTGTATCTAGCTAGATTCTGGATTACAACTAGCCACTCTTAATAGTTTTCCGAACATATTAATCTCACCCACACAATAATCTATTTATAACATCCATATAGATATTATTTGCGATTATTAATGTTTCCCAGATAAGCCTAAAAATGGTTTTGTTCAAATATATTAAGCGAGTCCTTTATCAAAAAGAGGATAGTTATTTATATTTATGACTTGGCGCATAAAACCTCTACGCCTGTATCTATCAGTTTTTGTATTAAACAAGAATAAGGTCCGAGAAAATGTGAATGACCCTAATGTATTGCCGACTTGAGTTACAGAGGAATAGCTAAGCTTACACGAAGGAACTAACTTAAGTTCCGTAGATATATTTTGTATAAAAATATGTAGTTATTAATTATTACTTCAGATTTGATTTTTTATATTAATGCTATAGCTTTTAAATTTGATTTTACCACTGTTAAAATTAAATTAATTCTAAATTTTAAAAATATTATAATATGTTGCAGGAACAAATGACGATCTCTGTGGCGCAGTCGGTATATTACATGGCTGCTACGCAGAGGTTTCAGGTTCGATTCCCGCTCAATGCAAATCTTTGTGTGCATGAACATGATTGTTTGCATTGGTCTGAGTGTTTTCTATGTATAGTATGTATGTATTTACTAAAAAAAACGTATTTAAGTATGTTTATCCGTTGTCTAGTACCTATAGTACAAGCTTTGCTTAGTTTAGGACTAGGTGGCGATGTGTGAATGTGAGAGGGTTATTTATTTATTATTATTTATAACAAAGCTTTAGTAAAGTGCCAGGCGTAGTATGAACAGTGCCATACTTTATAGCGCTTTTACTGGAACGGCTGCAGGAAAACCTCCTTTGACATTTTTCTGGTCAGTTACTGTGAGCGAGGAAAACCGTGGCTTGTTGTTGGTTAGCCGTCTAATCTATATTTCTTAGGAATCCGACAAACCTGTCTGAGTGAACTTTTTCAGGTCTTCTATGCAAATAGTAGAGGGATTTATCTCCGTGTGGTGTTGAAGTAAGAATACAGTGTGTCACTACCTCATCTCATCCCATGGGTGTCGTAAAAATCGACTAAGGGTCTATCCGTGAATATTATTTTTACGAAATTAAAAAAAGGAAAACTTGAAATTAAACCTTATACCAATCCAAATATTGGACAGCGTGGTCTTAGTAGGCCAAGTATCCCTCCGTCACTGGAGGAGGCCCGTCCCTGGAGTGGGACATTACAGGGCTGCTACGATGATGATCCACAAATAGTTATTCTGTAAGAACTTAAAAATTAATCATCAATTTCACTTTATTTTCTGTCACAACATAAACGAAGACATTTACCATTAACTTAGCAGTTTAATCTTACTTTAGATACAGCCAATAGTCAGAACTCAATGTCAGATAACATTTATTATAGAACGGAGCGAGTTTGAATTGAAAGAACAAGTTAAATCGTACGAAAAGAGCTTAAAAGTTAGCTAATCAGACAGCGACATCTGTCGTGTTCGCTACGTGGGAAACTGTTTCTGTATAGAACTTGTTAAAAATAAATGTTTCAGATTAAGTCAACAAAACATTAATAAAGTTTCTTTTTAAATGTTTAGTCTTGTTAAAAGCGGTTCTTGGAAATATTTGATGTTGGTAACTAATTCTTCAAACAAAACCGGTAAGCAGATTATAGATTGATGACTATTAGTAGACCTGAAATTTTTAACTAACATGTCGAAGGGCTTGTACGGTGTAGTACAAATTTTGCCTTGGACTGTTGTACCATCTTGCCGTACTCATGACACGACCTTTAAAATTAAATAAGGTGCATAATCTGCTCTTCTGGCAAATCTTATTGTAGATTTACTTACTCATAAACGCCTCTTAAATTAGTTAGTCAATTGATTAGCGTATATTCATAGGGTTATACTTAGAAAAATTTCGCTAAACAATGATTAAATTTAAGAGCGTTTATGGGTAAGGGGGTTAATGTCGTTTCAAGAGTCCTATGTGCTTTTTGCTAAGGGATAGTGATATTATTACGGGACTAGCATAATCGTGTATTACGACGGGAACTAGAGAGAATGCTTAAAGCCGCAACCACTAGTTGGTTAATACATGTGGAATATGTATCAAAATAGCGGTGAAAGCACTCAAGCGTGACTTAATTGTCGGCAACTTGTGGCTGGTCTAGACCAGCTTATAATCTACACACATCAAAAAAGTCTAAGCAACATGCATGATATTACAAATTTATCATTTATATTAATTTATTTTACCATTTATTTTAATTATAACGTTGTATTTTATTTTTAAAATAATATTTTTAGGGTTCTATGATGTAAAAATAACAGCTGTTTTCTTTATAAGTTCTTTTAATAACAGAAATTAACAATATTAGAATATACAGGTACATAAGAAACTAAACTTTTTTTTTACAAATTGAAATTTCTTAAGAAAATGAATTTATTGTGAAAGAATAGGACAATTTAATACAAAGTATGGCCTCCTCTGCTATTCAGAACTTGTCGGCAACGATTATTCATTGAATTAATGAGACTGTTTATGTCATCTTGCGGTATTCGCTCCCAATGGAATTGTAGCAAATCCTTCAGCTGTTGGGTTGTTGTCACTCCGTCCAAGTCCTTCAAAACACGTCTCTGGAGCATGTCCCATGCGTGCTCGATGGGGTTGAGGTCTGGCGATTGTGCAGGCCAGGGCAATACCTGGATGTTCTCCGTTGCCAAGTATTCACTGGTTCGCCGAGCTGTATGTGAACGCGCATTGTCATGCATTAACGTAAAATCGGAGCCAAAGGTTTGTGCAAATGGATGGACATAAGGTCTGAGAATATCCTCAACGTAATTTTCAGCGTTCATGTTTCCATTTACAAAAACGAGCTCAGTTCGCCTGTTCTTCATAATACCCGCCCATACCATAACTGTTGAGCCGCTGTATGGATGAACTTCCTGAACGCACCTGAGTCTTTCAGTATTTCCGGGTCGACGGTACACTCGCACCCTTCTTGTATCAGGCCTAAACCCGAATCGCGACTCATCGGAAAACATAATTTTATCCCATTGTTCCTGGGTCCATGTTATGCGTTCTCTACACCATTCATTTCGACGAGCGCGATTCCCGTGACGTATCGGTGGGCACCTGATAGGGCGTCGAGCTCGTAGGCCGTACTCATGCAGTCGATTTCGCACAGTTTGGGGACTTACATCAACACCACTTGAATTTTGTAGCCTCAAACTTATCTCTCGAGCGGTTAACATCGGCTGGCGTCTTGCAGTCAGTTGTATGTACCGGTCTTGCCGAGTGGTTGTACTCCTTTTACGGCCTGGATGCTGTTCAGCGGGTTCCCCTGTATTATTGTAGCGCTGCCAAAGACGACAAATAACACTTCTATGAATACCAAAATGTCGAGATACCTGAGATTGATTACTTCCCGCTTGCAACATCCCTACAGCTCTTTGCATTTCATCTGCCGTCAAATGACGTCGCTCCATGACGTAAAGAATATCTAACAATTCAATTTTGTCGCCAACTGTATTTAAATGGTTGGTAAAATTATAAAATCAAGACTAAAACGTAGCAATTAACATGCACTCAAATTCAAACAAATTCGCAGTCATTTGAATTTTATGAAAAAAAACAAAACATAATCGAAATTTTTTTTTTACAACCAGCCAGTATGTCATCAATAACAAAATAGTTTACTTACCTATACACTTTGAGTGAGTAAATACTTAGAAATTAATTAATATAAATGGTAAATTTGTAATATCATGCATGTTGCTTAGACTTTTTTGATGTGTGTATTTCACTTACTAATACCAGGTGAATTAAGTAGTGTAATAATATCACACATTCACACTGCTCTACATTGTTCTAAACTAAGCATATATATGAGAACTTGACAACAGATTAAAAAACTTACATTCTTTTTTGTAAATAAATACTTTTTGAGCACTGAGTTGGCATCGAACCATAGACTCCTCGCAAGAGTCACGTACTATAACAATATGCCACATAGGTCTTTATCAGTAAAGTATATCGTACTCATATCCATGTCAAGAATACATGAACATTTTTATTTTTCCAAGTCAACAACTGAGAAACCAGCAACTAAGAACCAGTCATAAAAACGTATTAAACAAAAGTTCAAGGAACGCTAAAACGCAAAAGACAAAAATGTCGTAAACACATTCAATCTGAAGCCAAATGTTAACTTCATAATAAAGTCGTAAAGTTATTTTATCTGATCATCACTCTCGTATCTCTTCGACTGCCGTATTGTTTTCTGTTTAATTCTGCAACAGATATAGTATATTGTCATGAATTAAGATAATATAATTGTATTACAAATGGTGTCTCCGTGTGGTGACGGAGTAAGAATACAATATGTCACCACCCCATCTCAGCCCATGGGTGTCGTAAAAACCGACTAAGGTACTATCCGTCAATATTATCTTTACGAAATAAAAAGAAGGAAAACTTGAAAATAAACCAATCCGTCTGGCCAGCATGGTATTACTCGTAGTAGGCCAAGTATACATCCGTCATGGGAGGAGGCCCGTCCCTGCAGTGCGACATTAATGGGCTGTTATGATGATGATTAAGTCTCTGCACCATTTGCAGATAGTGTGGTAAGACCACATATAGTGTAAAGCTTTACTTAGAACACGAATAACCCTACAAGGCTCAATTTTTTGTTTGTCATTGAATAAAATATATTTGATGTAGTTAGTTATCAGCAGTTCAGGAAAAATAATAATAAAAATCTAAAACCAATATTTTACAAAAAAATCAACTTTTTCTTTCTGTTCCATATGTGGTACAATGAGCCCTAAGAGTGTGTTTTTGGTAACGTACTAGCACAATTGATTTTTTTTGTAAACCATTTTCTTTTGAAATTATATCACTAACAATTGTTACAATTTTAATCAAAATGAAATAACTGACTTTTGTTTATTAAAAATAGCTATTAGTAAAAAAATTGGAACAAATCTTATCTTTTTTTCAGGCAAAGTTATACACAATATATCTCACAAAAGTGGTAGGTATTTCCTTTGTAATAAGGATGTTTTAAGCGTTGTCTATTTACACCCCAAATAGGAAAATGCTCCATCCCATCATATCAGACATCACGAGTAGGTAATGCTGCTCTATTTAGGCTTCTTTCTTGTACTTTCAAAAACATGAAATAAACTTGGTCTTCATCTCTTTCTGTTCATCGATGGACCTGACATACATAAATTTATCCCCACTTCAAATTTAATAACCTTTTGTTTAATTGGGGTTGGCTTATGCTGCTGCTCAACTATTCTCTTGAACTAAATTAACCAGCTATTGATAAGAATAACATCAAGAAGACGGTACCTGGACAGCCTTAGGTACGATTTTCTGATCCTAGTATTTATTTTATATTTACTCAAGATGAATCAAGTGAATGTCATGCTGGTTGTAAGTTTTAATTATTGGAGGACAATCTATTTATATAATACTAATTATAATACCTAGGGTCGGTTTCAAATGACCGTTGACCCACAAGAGACATTGATAAGACGACCGGTATGCTATAGTATCACATATCGGTGACTATGTAGGTGATTTGCCACCCATTGCTTTGAATGGCCGTGACAGTATCAGATCCAGGGATTCTAGTTCTTCGAGCGAATTTATTACTTACAGTTAGTGATCGTCTAGGAGCTCGGGGTTATCTTTTAGTCAGAACAGTTGTTCTAAAAGTCCTATAACTGATGTACTACGTTACCGTTTAGATATTTCCATTTACCGATCCTCAACATTCAAAGAAACCTTATTGACAAGTGTTTCATACACTGATATCTCGACAAATATACAAATAATAAAAGTATTTATAAGATAAGTGGCTACTAGTAAGTAGGAGTAAAAGGTATGCGAAAGCACGCTGTACCATATGTGGAACATAGGTAAAAATATGATTTACGTCTATGTTTACTGTGGCAAAATAAAAAATAACTTACATCTGCAAAATATACACTTTGTTTTATTACCCAATATTGTTTTCCAACTCAAAACTTATCAGGTTTATTTTTTTTTTGTTTTTGAATTCACGCTTACGCCTATTGTAACACTTTCGTTCAAACTTTACAAAAAGTTCACAATAACAAGAAAAGTGCAAGTTTGTAAGAATAATGGTTTATATTATAACGTTGCTAGGTATGCAAAGGTCTTATTAAGATTATAAAACAGGTAGTTACAATTATTTTTATAACTATACCAAAGATAAATATAGATGTTCCATATGTGGTACTGGGTGCCTTGTAGGGATAAACCAATTTTCATTAAAATTACTAGCGAAGTAAAAGTTTAACATTTTTAAATTATTATTGTTCCAGACTTTTCACTTATACTGTTGTGAAATTTATTATGAATCATCGTGTGTTTATTTGTGTGTTTGTATATTTTACAGATAGGTGCAATAAGTAAGTAATAATAACGAGTAATGAACGTTTAAAACTTTAACCATATCTAAAGCGCCGATTACACTACCCTACATGTAGGGCACTACATAAGGTAGGGCACTACATAAGGTAGGGCACTACATAAGGTAGGGCGGTCGGGACTCGCCAATCTCCGATATGTAGTGTCCATCCAGATGTAAACAGAGCTAACTCAAAAATTGACGTTTTTGACTTTTACACACAGTTTTTTTTTTTAAAAGACAACTCCCGCACTAGGTATCGTGCCCTGTGTCGCGGGGACCTTTTACAAACATCAATTAACGGACACAAAGAACACCCAGACCAGGACAATAATTTGTGGATCGCACAAATTATTGTCCTGCGTGGGGATCGAACCCACAACCTCTTGCACGGCAGCCGCTTGCGCTACCGTCGCGCCACCAAGGTCGTCGAATTCCTTGATTCGTTACGCATCGACAACGAAAACAGATTTAAATATACGAGTCTACACTACACGACGCTAGATGTAGACCAGCAATACAAGTGTAACTCAAAATGTTTCATATAGACACTTGAAACTAATCGTTAAAATAGAGACAACTCAAAATAAAATTACGAAAAATGTCAGATATAGTCAGTAAAATCAAAATAACTCCGAGGAGCGGAGTCCGTTTATCCAACAAAAAAAACTCTTTACGACATCTAGCGTCGTGTAGTGTTGATATATTTAAATCTGTTTTCGTGGTCGATGCGTAACGAATCAAGGAATTCGACTGTGTGTAAAAGTCAAAAACGTCAATTTTTGAGTTAGCTCTGTGTAGATCTGGATGGACACTACATATCGGAGATTGGCGAGTCCCGACCGCCCTACCTCATGTAGTGCCCTACCTAATGTAGTGCACTACCTCATGTAGTGCCCTACCTCCTGTAGTGCACTACCTCATGTAGGGCCCTACGTCATGTAGTGCCCTACATGTAGGGTAGTGTAATCGGCGCTTATTAAATAACTACTTTAGAAAGTTTTAGTAATTGCGTTAAAATACTTAATTCAAGTTTCAATCATAGCATATTTAAGTATTAAAACTATAATAGAACGTATTTTTATAATCAAAAAAGTTTAACTTCATAAAATCAACATTTGTACAAAGTTTAGTATCTTATAAAAACGCTGATAAAGCAATCTCTTTCCAAGTGGCTGTTAAAATGATCTACTGCCATCGAAAAGGTAGAGAATAAGTTCCTATTGGATAAATCATTATGAATTTCTGCAAGCTAGAAATCAGGCAGATGTTGCGGAGATTTTTTATGGGACTGGTCTCTTTAAACAAACTTTTTTTTTTATATTATTTGTATGACACTAAGGTAAAAGCTCCTATTACGGAGGTATTTCGCAACATTTCAAAGTAAGAAACAAAAATAAGCATTTGTAAATATTTTTAACTGTTCAAAAAAATGTCATCGTTAAAAGTGGAATTTATATTTTGTATTACTGTCGAGTTTGTTTCTTTTAATGATATTAGTTATTTTTAAAAAAAGATTTAAATAGTCGGGTCGATTTTCCCTAATTCGGAGGTATTTTTTTCGTCAGAGCCTATTACTGCGGTAGTCGATTCCTAATACGGAGGGTCAGAAATTATATTCATCCAAGTTCCGTACAAATATTATTTATCAAATAATTTAAATGTATTAGTAAAGTAAGTTGTATTTTTGGTATTCATTGACCATTGATTTGTATCTTTTTTAATGAAATTATTTTTTACTAGCTGACCCGTGCCCACTTCGTTAGGTGGGGAAAATAACGCGTCACTTTTTTAAACATGATTCATTATTGCTCTTCTCTTATTCGTCATAGCGTGATACTATATAGCATATGACACTCCCCGATAAATGTACTATTCAACACAGAAATAATTTTTAAAATCGGTTTATTAGATCCAGAGATTACCTCCTACAATGTCACAAACTTTACCTCTTTATAATATTACTAGCTATTGCCCGCGGCTTCGCCCGCAAAGGCTTATATTAATGCATTACGTCTCGGTAAACAACATAATAGGACATTCTGCATTCTGCGCATACCTATAAAAATATTGCCATTGCAAGGAGTGTCTAGATGTAAACCGGCTACTTAAATCCTTTGCCCATAACTTTTACTAAAGGTAAAAAAGAAAAGTGAGAATTCCCTTAATGCCTACATTTAGCAAACTACGGCAAAGGGAGATAACAGTCCTACTGATGTGTAACTGGACCCGCCTCAATTGTGTAATGTCACCAGATTATGTAAAATCTTTCAGGCCATCACTTTCTCCGTAGGGGTAAAGGAAAAGACATTTTTAGAACCTAGAAGCGCATGCGATACGTGGCACGCCCACGTATCGCATGCGCCGCGTGCCAAGCGATTCTCGCCTAAGGGTGGTCGAGCGGCAAATACCCCGACTGTACCTGCATGCCTAATTTCAAACGTCTAACTTAAGCGGTTTAGATTTTTTCATAAAAATGTTTTTCCCCGCTAACTCCCGTTCCCGAAGGAATTTGCAATATCCTGTTGCAACTAAGCTTTAAATTTACTAAGGTACCTGCATGCCTAATTTTAAGCGTCTAACTTAAGCGGTTTAGATTTTTTCATAAAAATGTTTTTCCCCGCTAATTCCCGTTCCCGAAGGAATTTGCAATATCCTGTTGCAACTAAGCTTTAAATTTACTAAGGTACCTGCATGCCTAATTTTAAGCGTCTAACTTAAGCGGTTTAGATTTTTTCATAAAAATGTTTTACCCCGCTAACTCCCGTTCCCGAAGGAATTTGCAATATCCTGCTCCGACTAAGCTTTAAATTTACTAAGGTACCTGCATGCCTAATTTCAAACGTCTAACTTAAGCGGTTTAGATTTTTTCATAAAAATGTTTTTCCCCGCTAACTCCCGTTCCCAAAGGTATTTGCAATATCCTGCTGCGACTAAGCTTTAAATTTACTAAGGTACCTGCATGCCTAATTTCAAACGTCTAACTTAAGCGGTTTAGATTTTTTCATAAAAATGTTTTTCCCCGCTAACTCCCGTTCCCAAAGGTATTTGCAATATCCTGCTGCGACTAAGCTTTAAATTTACTAAGGTACCTGCATGCCTAATTTCAAACGTCTAACTTAAGCGGTTTAGATTTTTTCATAAAAATGTTTTTCCCCGCTAACTCCCGTTCCCAAAGGTATTTGCAATATCCTGCTGCGACTAAACTTTAAATTTACTAAGGTACCTGCATGCCTAATTTCAAACGTCTAACTTAAGCGGTTTAGATTTTTTCATAAAAATGTTTTTCCCCGCTAACTCCCGTTCCCAAAGGTATCTGCAATATCCTGCTGCGACTAAGCTTTAAATTTACTAAGGTACCTGCATGCCTAATTTTAAGCGTCTAACTTAAGCGGTTTAGATTTTTTCATAAAAATGTTTTTCCCCGCTAATTCCCGTTCCCGAAGGAATTTGCAATATCCTGTTGCAACTAAGCTTTAAATTTACTAAGGTACCTGCATGCCTAATTTTAAGCGTCTAACTTAAGCGGTTTAGATTTTTTCATAAAAATGTTTTACCCCGCTAACTCCCGTTCCCGAAGGAATTTGCAATATCCTGCTGCGACTAAGCTTTAAATTTACTAAGGTACCTGCATGCCTAATTTTAAGCGTCTAACTTAAGCGGTTTAGATTTTTTCATACAAATGTTTTTTCCTACTGACTCTCGTTCCCGAAGGAATTTTGCAATATCCTGTTGCAACTAAGCTTTAAATTCTACGTTTTAAATTTAGTAAGGTACCTGCATGCCTAATTTCTGATTTAGTTTTTTTTATATGTACAAAATTTTTTTGTGCTAACTCCCGTTCCCGTAGGAATTTTGCAATATCCTGTTGCAACTAAGCTTTAAATTTACTAAGGTACCTGCATGCCTAATTTCAAGCGTCTAACTTAAGTGGTTTAGATTTTTTCATTCAAATGTTTTTCCCGCTAACTCCCTTTCCCGAGGGAATTTTGCAATATCCTGTTACAACTACGTTTTAAATTTGCTAAGGTGCCTGCATGCCTAATTTCAAACGTCTAACTTAAGCGGTTTAGATTTTTTCTTATACAAATGTTTTTTCCGCCAACTCCCGTTCCCGAGGGAATTTTGCAATATCCTGTTGCAACTACGTTTTAAATTTACTAAGATACCTGCATGCCTAATTTCAGGTTTAGATTTTTCATTCAAAAGTTTTTTCCCGCTTTCTCCCGTTTCCCGAGGGAATATTGCAATATCCTGTTTAAACTAAGCTTTATATTTACTAAGGAACCTGCATGCCTAATTTTAAGCGTCTAACTTAAGCGGTTTAGATTTTTGCATACAAATGTTTTTTCCCGCTAACCCCCGTTCCCGAGGGAATTTTCCAATATCCTATTGCAACTTAGTTTTAAATCTATTAAGGTACCTGCATGCCAAATTTCAAGCGTCTAACTTAAGTGGTTTAGATTTTTCATACAAAAGGATTTGCCCTCTTATTCCCGTTCCCGTGGGAATTTCGAGAATTCCTTTCTTAGTGCACCTCTAAGATGCCTAAGCTATGTTCCTTCCAAATTTCAAGTGCCTCCGTTTAGCCGTTTAGGCTGTGCGTTGATATGTCAGTCAGTCAGTCAGTCAGTCAGTCAGTTTCTCCTTTTATATAGGTATATAGATATATAAGTAATAAGTATAGATAGAAATACACGTTCTAAAAGAGTTTTGTGTTATTAAAATAAGGTTAACTTTTCTTTTTATGCTTAGTAAAATAAAAACAGAAATATAGAATTACATAGATTGCATAACTTTACATAAAAAGAATATGTATATTTAAAATTTTTTATCACTTTTACAAAACAAAAAAACTTACGTATCACATAACAATTCTATTCTCAAAATCAATAATCACGGTACCCTAAAACTTGTAATTTTATGTTCTATGAATAGGGCCGTAATAGGAAATCATAGATCCTAACACAGACTTACTTGGAAATAATTACCACCGCAATAGGAAAACTACTCCTGTTTTTAATAATCCTAATTCGGACCTATCAAAACTTCGATAAATGGAACAATGTAAATGTTTAATGAAACTATAACAGTTTTTTGGTTCATATGTGTAAACAGTAGTCAACAGTTATACAAAATAAATGATTTATGATAAGTTAAAATACACCTTCCTATTTTTACCCTTTCTAAGAAATCCACATTTTGTACTCAACAATTTTCGTATTTAATTCGATTTCTAACTACGAACACATACCGCAGAATATGGTTTTTAGTTTATGAGATTAATAACTATTGCAAAAAACCTTGAAACAAGTTCAATAAGTTAATAAATTGAAAGTTACAAGCAATTAAACATGCCCAGTATTTTTCCTATTACGGAGTTATACCACCGTATTAGGACGAATCTATAAAATTCGTGTCGTATTACGGCGCTTTTTTATTTCTTATTTTTTGGATATAAAACGAGTTACAAATATAAAACAAGCTATTGAAATAGTAAGTGTAATAGTAAGAAAATGCTATGAATAAGAAATAAACCATCTTAAACGGCTTATTAATACGAAAAACTTAGTTTCTAAATATTAGTGTACCTAATTTTGTTGTTTAGCGTTTGTATGGAAATCCCTTTCACGTCGATGCCGTTACACAGATTGATTGATTTTGATTAGTTATCTATGTTCTATACTTGCAAACGTCAGGTAAATCATGAAGTAATAGATGTAGAATAAACTGATTTCGTTTTGTTGTACGTTAACTGAATAAAACCTGAATAAAACACGAAAATAGAAATACCTCCGTAATAGGACGCGATTTTGACTACCGCCGTATTAGGAGCTTTTACCTTAATAGGAATAGGAGGCACGGCACTAAAGTGGGCCTAAGACGCAGTACCACCCGTTGCAGACTTGTTTATTGGCTAAATCCACATAGCTTCTTGTATTTTGCAATACTTAATTTTATGACAGAACTGTAATATGGTCGTAACTTAAAAGCTAGATGGTACTACGAATGATCACAAATGAAGAATATTAAATAGAACATCCTTGGCTTAGGGAGAACAAAAATAGCTTTAGAGCAACAAATAGTAAATAATAGACATTAAAATATAATAGAAGAAGCGGTTTTAACCATTTTAGTACAGTAATTTTAATTATATTTTTTTGTCTTTCCAAAATTAATTAACCAGCAAAAAATGTACTAACCAATATTTGTAACGTATATTTTGTGAATGGTATATTTTGTAGAAATTTATTTTTTATACATTCCAAGCTTAGTTACGGAAAACCGTATTTGGAAGTAGTCAATTAAAGCAGTATTTGTATTGCCAATCAAGTGAAAATAGTTGCACCTAACATTAGCAGAACATACTCTAGCACCTGCACTCAACTTGTTGAATAATCTTGTTAATTGGCAGGTGAAATAACAAGTGGGTTGTAGTCTAGTTGAAGCAGTTAGTGCTACTAGAACTTCCTACAATTTATGTGCTCAGTAACATCATTAGTGAATAGCTTAAGAAGTAATGCAATTTGAAATAGTAAAATTTAAAAAAATAGCCTAGTTTTTTGTAGGTTTGTTATATTATATTAGTTGTTTATAAGAAATAGTTATTTCCAAAAAGAGTCCTATATTTAACTTTCGTAAAAAAAGATTATGTAACGAAACTCTTTGTTAACTTTTATGCAATAAAGAACATTATTGTACTTGATATGTAATATGTAAGCTATTATGCTGTATATAGATATGTATCTAATATACAATATATTTGATGCAGTGATCTCATCATAATACGTCACACCTGAGAATTACATTAGCGATTAATTAATATAACTAATGACTATTTGTGTAATGCATTGTAATTACTAGTGACTGTACTAATATAAACACTATTTTGACAGGGATTTTATAAAAAACTTTATGATAAAATAGTACCTAATAAAGTTGCTTCTAATATTAATTTCGACAATGACTTCATACAGTTATGTCTAGGAAAATCAATAAAATTTAACCAAAAAGTACACAAAATTCTAAACACAGAAGATACAAAAAAAATAAAATAGGCGTATGTACCTATACCTAACTATACGTACCCAATAAACTACATCTACTATTAGTAATCAATACATTATAAAATTTAAAACTAATCATCTTCACTATGTCATAATAAACATAGCAACTCACTCATTCCATTAAGAAACAATTAAAATATAGTAAGTTTCACAAACTTGTGAATGCACAAGTCACTGTTAGTTACACAGTTAACCACGTTAGAGCAGCACTGTGTGCTGTTGAGTTACCGACAATGTCACACTGTTGTCCCATTTACGGTAAACAATGTATTTTCTTGAACAAATGTATACAAAATATACCTTATAGAATAAGTAAGCTGAAGTTGCAATGGGCTAGTCACTTCTGCAGAAGGGTTGTGGAGTATTGGAGCAAACGTGTCTTGGCTTGGTCTATGTAAGGTAGAATGATAACCTTAAAATGTCAAAGATCAGGATAGCGCTTGATGCAAGAAACAGAAGATCGTTTCTTCAAAGAGAGTAGACGGCAATATACTAAATTATTTACAAAATGTTTTTCTAGTGGTTTCATCGCATAGGCGGTATTAGTAGTCCAAGTTTTATTATTTAGTATATAGAGTATTTTCTTTAAAATAGGACTTCTATGAATTCAAAATCATAACCTCTGCATACATTCAAATAATATAAAGGAAACCAATACTGCGTCTTCTCGCGTAACTAGGTCGATGAAATTACACAAATCCTATTCGGCACTGTTTCAAAAGAACATAACACACCGAAAACTATTCTGAGAAGCGGAAAAATGTGTTCCCTAAATCTTCGGCTCCATTTCTTGAAGAATATTATTTGCACACTAAAACATTGTAAAAAAAATGTTAGCATTTCATTTGTACCATTTCGAATGTGACTCTTTCTACTCAATTCAGAAAGTTGTTACGTTGTGTTGGAATTTCTAAATCTAACTTTGGATAGAGTTAAAAGGTGACGCAGAGACGAGATGTTTAGCAGTAGACCACTGACTGATATGATGATGATGAGTTGAAAATAGCAGCAGAGTCAATCTTCTACCTACACCCTTAATGATTACCGCAAGAGACCTTCTGATTCAAGAGGAGTTCTTTCAAGACTTTGAGAGAGAAGTATCTAATGGATACAATTGACCTTTACTCGAATCAGAACGATCGTCTTTGTACATTACAAAAGTATTGTCCTGCAGGTGATTTCAGCCCACGACAATTGACGTAGTTTATTAACCCTGGGTGACTAGGATTTAAAAGGAGATCTTTCGCGCGAATTTTCTAACTTATAATCTTTACTAGTAGGTATTTCTCAAATTCAAATCACACATTACCATACTAATAAATTATCATACAGAACGCCAGTAAAATCTGAGCCCAATCCGGTACCGTCACGTTGTCGAATCGGAGCCGTTACCGGTTTTATTTTCCGGAAAATTGGCTAGTCATAATAATACGCTGACTCATAAATAAGGATCGACATTGGCCCTCTCAAGGATTTCTTTTTACGCTACATTTCACTGTTGCTCTGTGATTGAGTAGTTATTGCAAAGCGAAAGCGGACGCGATTTTATACGTTTGAAAAGATTTTGTAAGCCTTACATTATAGTACTATAATGGTAGTTTATAGTTGACTTTCTAAATGTGCTAGACGTAGTTCCAGAAAAGGGATATGTATATACTTTGGGACTTGTAATTTCTTTTATATTTTTATTATATAATTTCTTAAATGATTTCGAATTGTGCTATTTGTTTGGCGCTTAAAAATAAAGTTAGTAAAGCCAAAAACATCAACCATACTTTTCATGTTAAAGTAAATTCACTTCGTGATTTCTATAACAGAATCACTTTATGAATGTCAAACTCATCAAACCCTGTCTACCATACAACTGCTTTAACAAATCTGTTAAAACATTGATTATGTTTTAATCCTATACAAACATAGAGACATTCCGCTAAACTCGTATGAATGAAATCGTACCCGCATTGAGCATTCGCGCTAACTTATTGGTGACATGTTTTATGTCCTGTTTAGATTTGTGTATCACATTGTCCTTCATGGCACATATCATTACTAATATCTTTCTATGAATAAATGCTATATAATAAAGGCTATTGCTGTCAATAAAAGTTATTGCTTTGAACAAAAGTTGATGAATGTAGACTCCTTAAAATCTTTAACACGTTTAATTTCATTTATTTTGTGTAGAATAAACGCGAACATAACTTGATGAATCTACTATTTTTATTTGAAAATAATATAAAGCATTTATTATAATAATATGCTTGCTTTATCTATTATCTATCTTTTTTATATTTATATTTTTTTTTTTTTTTTTTTATATTACTTTGTCTCTACTCTATCATCTAGTCTATTGCAGTCCACTGCTGGACATAGGGCTCTCCCAACACGCGCCACAGAACTCGGTCCTGCGCCTTCCGCATCCAGTCCGACCCAGAGACCTTTATGAGGTCATCGGTCCTAGCTGGAGGCCGTCCTACACTACGTTCGCCGAGTCGCGGTCTCCACTCTAGGACACGTTTGCTCCAACGTCCATCGGTCCTTCGACAGATATGACCAGCCCATTGCCACTTCAGCTTGCTAATACTACGAGCTGTGTCGGTAACTTGGGTTCTTTGTCGGATAACCTCGTTCCGGATTTTGAGATAAGATTTTACATTAAGGTTGATTCGTTCGAAATACCTTTATTTGATCATAAGTCTGCTTATGGGCAACAAGCTTTCAAATCAAATCAAATCAAAAGATGTATTGTATAAATAAATAAAATATTACTTAATTGAGTTTTTATTGCTCTTGAATCTATACACTCACATATTACTGGACTTATATAAAGGTACATTCACCGTAGCAACGATTAATTAAGTGTTGGAAATGTACCGCGGTGAATTGACGTCCGTCATTGGTGCTCCAACGGAAAAAAGGTCGTATATAGCTTCCGCGTACCAGAAGTTGCAGGTTTGATGAACCCTTGTGCAGCAATGAATTATTTTTTAGTGAATATACGTTCGTTGCTGCACAAAGGCTTTTTTCTCGTCTGACCGCTTGCTTCAAAGAAGGCACCAATGTTTTACCTAACTTGCTTTAATGCTTGTTTTAGTTGTGTCAAATTAGATACGATATATTTGCACACTGGCAGATATTGATTTATAGTAATAAATATTTAATATGAATTCTAAAAAAGACACGAAAAATTATATTAGTCACCATATGCAAACACCCTAACCTAAGAATAACCAGAACTTATCCGTTGGACCGATCAGCGAATATCTTACGGTAGAACAGTACGACCGTTATTGGGCTCTTTGTTTTGTGGAATTACTTCCTTAGTGGTCTTTCGGGCGAGATAAAACTGTTTTTCGGCCATTTTAGGAATGGGAAAATTAGCCTTCACCGGCCTTCGTACTGATTATCGCAGGCGGACAACGGGATTTTTATTTGCGGTAACTGTTTCACGAAATGTCCTTTCGATACTTAGATAGGAGTTATGATACGCTAGGCTCTAGGTTAGATAGGTATTTGTTTTTGTATGTGGTTATATCTTTTATTTGGATTATGATGTGTTGGGGTATATGTTTGTGGTGAGGGCACTCTGGATGCCAAATTATATACTACAATGTGTAGGTTCAATATTTTATAAGGCTTTGGTGTGTTGATAAAATTTGGTCTCATATGAAAATTTGTATAATAAAAGTAAAAGTGACATTAAAATTTTTTTTTTTATTTTTTTTTTCATCAAGGTCTCGTTTTCAGCATTCTAGTGATCATCAGCCAATCGACGTCCACCGCTAGACATAGGCCTCCTCCATGTATTGACACCTTGTGCGGTCCTGTGCTTCCCTTATCCATCGGTTTCCCGCCGTCCTAACTAGGTCGTCGGTCCGTCAAGTAATATTGAAACGTACCTAAATCTTTTTAAAATACATTTTTGTACAAAAAACATTAGAAATTAATATTTTCGAAATGCTAGTGTACCTACAGATACATATTAATTTAATACACTTAGTATTAATTATGTACTTGTAAATTTGCTTTACAACATATAAATGGTTGACAACGTACAAAGTAAATATTTCTGCATAATTGACAGAAACATTGTATTGTCATGGATATGGATTGTGTAAAAGCCTGGATTTAAATTTTCAGTTCTCTTTTCATTTTTTATTTACGTATAAAACGTAGAACTTCAGTGTTATCGGCAAGAAATTTAAAGAACTTGTAACATTATTAACTAACACGAATACTTAGTAAATTTTTACTTAAATTGGTTTATATTTTCTAAATATATATGCCAGGGTTTTGTAAAAATTGCGACATTAAATCTGCGAATAGGAAAATAAAATGAAGAAACAACAATCTAGTTATACTTACGTCCTGAGTGCAAAGAAAGCCCGATGATGCTACAAGACTCTTGAAGTTCATCGTACTTACATAATGCTGTAAATAATTCATAAGCGATTAAATAGTGATTATTGTCATTAAAGTCTGACTTTCTCATCAAAAACGTATTTTTATTAATACTTATTATTAAGCATACCTCTTTAATAGATTACATACATTCTGTATTTGTGAAAGAATAAAAATAAAATCCACCAATTACCTTATTTTCTTAACAAATTCACTCATTTCATTGTCATACAAAATGCATAATTAAACGAAGGGCGTTGACACAATATTTTAATACCACACGCATATGGAGTAAGCGATAATTAGCTCAAAGCCATAACGCTTAAGTGCCGCTCAATGATGTCATCAAAACTCGGGATACCAGTAACCGTAGTCGACATTTTATCTACATACACCTATTTTTGCGACGGATTAATTACGTAATGTGTCTGAATTGTTATTAAAAATTGAAAATTTGGATAAAGGATTAATAATAGATTTTAACACCGTGTGGTGACGGAGTAAGAATACAGTGTGTCACCAACCCATCTCATCTCACAGGTGTCGTAAAAACCCGACTAAGGGACTATCCGTGAAGTTTATGTGTATTGGTATAGGGTTTAATTTCAAGTTTTCCTTCTTTTTATTACGTAAAAATTTCAGGTTTTCCTTCTTTTTATTACGTAAAGATAATTTACGTAATAAAAAGAAGGAAAACTTGAAATTAAACCCTATACCAATCCGTTTGGCCAGCGTGGTATTAGTAGGCCAAGTATCTCTCCGTCACGGGAGGAGGCCCGTCCCTGCAGTGGGAGATTAGTGAGCTATTATGAATAGATTTTAAACTATCACGATTTGTATACATGGAGAGACTAGTCCCTCCGCGACCACGGCCCTTGCAAGTCGGCCGAAACGAAGGAGAAAAACCTAGGTATTTATGTTACTAGTATCTAGGCTAATTAGTATGTACCGCGAGTAAGACCCGTAGAAAATAGTATTATGTAAAGGATTAATTTCGGTAGGAGTGGATCTAATAGGCAGAAGACTGCAAATCAAAGATAGCTGGCAAATCATTTCTAGCTCATTTCAAAGTCTCCGTCTGTGAGGAATCTGTTAGACCTGTGTTGCATCGACCGTTTCCATGTTTTCTGTAAAGAAAGACTTACATTTTAAATTACTTGTTAGAAACTGTTTTATCATACTAAATTTACATATAATCAAGGTAAATACACCGTGCGGTGACGGCTCCGTGTGGTGACGGAGTAAGAATACATTGTGTCACCATGGGTGTCGTAAAAACCGACTAAGAGACTATTCCTGAATATTATCTTTACGTAATAAAAAGAAGGAAAACTTGAAATTAAACCCTATACCAAACGGTTTGGCCAGCGAGGTATTAGTAGGCCAAGTATCCCTCGCTCACTGGAGGAGGCCCATTCCTGCAGTGGGACATTAATAGGCTGTTATGATGAAGTTAAATACTTACACAAACTAACGTCGTTATCCCATAGAGATGGGCAGATACTACTAAGCCACATGTACTACTATCCTTACAAACCTACTTTCATCATAACATTAATGGCCTACTGATGAGATGGGAGTGGTGACATATTGTATTCTTACTTCGTCACCACACGGACATACTTTGATTTTACCTACTTTGATTCATAATTATCCTAACGAATAGTTCATTAGGATAATTACAATACAAAAACTTCATATTAGGTAAAACAAACCAATTCTCAAACTTCGTAACTAGAACGATATTGTTAGGGACGAAACTATACATTTTTTTCTCAACAATTTCCGGTAAAAATAGTCTGAAACTGTAAACTTTTTGAGACTGAGCTAGGAAAAAGTTTTGATATAGTGTACTTTTTTATACTCTTTAACAAAAATAGTTTGTAGAACCATCTGTTACTAGTTGTCGTTACCCTTTAGGTGGCAAGTGTAGTTTGTTACAAAACTGAACAGTTGTTTACTTTTGTTACATTATAAGTTATAGATTGTCGTTCTTTCTCCGTTGAACGGTCTAGAAAAGACGGATAGCGTTTGTAACTGCAAGCAATATGAAATATTTCATGATTACATAAAGTTCAATGATGCAATTATGACCAGCATCCTCATATCCAACTAAGTAAGTCCGCTATGTATGTAATACAAATATATTCTACAAAATTTCGGCCAGTGGAAGTAATATACATTGCATTTCAAAACATTGTGCTTAGTATTCTTTTTTTAAAACGATAGTTATCGTTATGCACTAGACTATAGGCTTTGTGTCGCGGAGACTCTTTAGACATGTAATTGGATCACACAAACATCAGCATGGCTTATACAAGGCAGCCGCTTCTACGACAGCTTTGCAAGCAAGGGAGCTTTGTCGACTCGTTTTTATTTGTTCCGAACATTGATCAAATTCCAATTTATTCCAAAGGTATCTAGATGAGAATTCGAACAGTCATTCTCAATCTAAGTTTAAAACCACTGAACATTTTCTCTCTTAAATTTCGAATCTTGAACGTCTTTTAGAAAATGCAATCAATCAAATAGTGACTAGAAAACGTGCATCTAACGTAGTGAGCTAGTGACGTCCCTGTAGATCCCGGCTAATGCACTCGATAACAGATTTCCCGGGGCAGTCGTTTGTCGTGCTTTATTGACAGCGCATGCGTGTTAACGTATAAAATTCTAAGTAGAGAAATATTATATTTTAGACATGAGGTGGATATGTTAGAGAACTTTTTACTGTAATATTAGAAATGTTATTAGTAACATACTCAGTTTTAGAAAACGTCGATTTTATATTCGGAAAAATCATCTAAAATAAGTTTTATTATTTCCCAAAATTGATAGCA
This sequence comes from Schrankia costaestrigalis, assembly GCA_905475405.1. NCBI lineage: Eukaryota > Metazoa > Arthropoda > Insecta > Lepidoptera > Erebidae > Schrankia > Schrankia costaestrigalis. The sequence goes on along the minus strand of FR997831.1, from coordinate 2,493,835 downwards.
AAATACCGCTTTTTAAAGTAGGTTTTTAATCTACAATTATATTCAAGCTATTTTCTAAACTACTTATGGCACGCTAATTTAGTTTACTTAAATTTCATCATAGAGCGCGGCTACTACAGAAACGATTTAAACTTTGACTGCAAAGTACCTATTATGTCTTCTCAAAAAGATTTGTTAAAACTAAATAAATAAAAAAATACTAACTTGTTAGTTTTTAATAAAATTACGTAACAAAATTCCAAAAAGCATTACATTGTGAACAAACATAGCAAAAAACTTTTCTTACCTCATATACTTCACGTAAACTTATTAATTTTCAAAACCTATTTAATATTCATACACTTCCACATGATGAAAAGTTCAATAACCTCTTTAAATCACCCTTACTCACTCCACATAGTTCGTATATAACACAACATGACCCCGTAAGTACGCACCGCAATTTCGGTCATAGTTGGCCGAGTGTTCATTGCGCCACGTACCCGCTCTCTAGGGCCCCGGGATAATGGGGTAACTCGATAAAAGATTTCCCGGGACAGCGATACCTCACAACACTACCATCACAGGCCATTTTAACTTCATCCCAGAGTGGCAAGTTTGGTTAGATTTACACTGTAGTGCAGTTATCATAAACAGGAAGAGAGGGTTATTTAAAATGAAAGTTTTGGGTTGCGTTACACATTACACTTTTAGTTAGGCTGTGTTCACAATACAGTGTTCTATCTACAAAAAAGAGGTAGTTGTTTTTCAACATTTCAGTTATTATTCTTCGACAATATCGTCGTGGTTTAAACTAAAGTCTTTTAACAAACTAAACAATAACGTAATTAAAACGAAGTTTGAAGTATCAAAGTAAATCTAAATTAGGATGTTAAAATTAATTTCAAGTAAAACATCTATTTTTATCCTGCTTACGTTTCTCGTGAACTCGTACCTAAGTATTAAATTGAAAAAATATTAATTATAACATAATATTGATACAATCACATTAAAGAGAAAATATATTTTAACGGGACCTTCTACTAATGCTTCAAGAAACGAGCGTACTCCCTTTTTAAAGGTCGGCAACGCATCTGTTCCTCTGGTGTTGCGGGTGTCCATGGGCGGCGGTGATCACTTACCATCAGGTGACGTGCTGGTTCGTTTGTCTCCTATTACATAAAAAAAATGTCTTGTAAGACATGTTAGTATAGTGCTTTGAAATTTTTTTTCTCCGAAAGTGACCGTGGGTTTTATGCCAAAATAGTAATTGTGTTTAAGGATTTTGTCCATGCCCAAATATATTTCATCATAACAGCCCATTTATGTCCCACTGCAGGGACGGGCCTCCTCTCGTGAAGGGGGGATAATTGGCCTACTAATACCACGCTGGTCAAACGGATTGGTATAGGGTTTAATATCAAGTTTTCCATCTTTTTATTTCGTACAGATAACATTCACGGATAGTCTCTTAGTCGGTTTTTACGACACACATAGGATGAGATGGGGTGGTGACATTTGCATTCTTACTCCGTCACCACATGGATAACACAATTTAATTAATCTAATAAAATGGAAACGAAGATACGAGTTATACATCTGGGTAGCCAAAACATTATTATCCACTACAACAACTATTAGACTAGGACGTCATCAGTATTTGTGCCCCAGATTGTCGATAGCAGCAGCAGTAACAGAGATCTCCAATACTCAATCATAGAGGATTTTAAAGTAGTTTTTATAATATACTTAGTGCCAGAGAACAATACAAAATAAATTTTGAACGGACAGTCTGTTTAAATACTTTGCATTTTGCGTCGTCACATTCTCAAGGGATCCAAGTTTTAGTTATGAAATATGGAATATTTTAGTACATATTACGTTCATCCGTATATTGTAGTATACGTGCTTGAGAGGTTTAGAAAAGTTATTACACGCCAGCACATTAACATACATAATTATGAACCCCAGAGTAATTTATGTATGAAGATTTACTGGCGTGTTGTTTGCCACTTGTTCTATGTGTAATAATGTATTATTTTGCTGATTATGGCTGATAAATTGTGTTTGTGTTAGTGTTGAAATGTATATTCGGTTGATCGTAATTAAGGAATATTTCTTTATAAATAGATTTCTTATAAATTTGTTAGGTACTTTAGGCTCACAAAAACTTATAAAATTATTTACAATAGTATTTTACTGTTTACTCTTATATTATCTTATATACCTTGTTTGTATAAACTTGAAACGTAATTTTTATTTAGACTCTATAATTATTCTTTGCAATTTTTAACTTAAGTAAGTATAAAATAATATTATTAAAATAAAAATCTAGTCACTATTATAGCATAGCTTTGACTAGTTCTTGATATTGTTTAAATATAATAAAAGTTTTTTTTAAATATCATTCTATATAATTATTTCTAAATTATTCGTGGGAATAGTTTTATATCCACTATTCCCTTGCATCAGCACAGCACAAACTAAGCAAAGAATACATTACACTAATACTAGCATACTATTCCTAAGCAACGATAACGTGAAACAAAATGACAGCACCTGATGTAGACGCGACATCTCTACTCATTGTGTAGACTTTAATACAAAACAAAAGCGCTCCTGTGCTCTGTTGGACACATTTGCTGCGCTTGTAACTAGCGACGTAACTCGGAATATTACCTAGTAATAGCTAACGTATGCTACTGATGCTATAAGGTTCATTTTGTATTAACATTGTTATTGCGCATATTAGGCTTTTAAAGGGTAAGTTTTTGTTAGGTACAAGTGATTTATTTGTAGAAGAAATACATAAAGTCTATTTAAATATTTTTACTTTTTAAGTAATTTCATAAGTAAATAATTATGTCTAACTTAAACCATAAAGAAAAAGAACTATGGTTATTATTTTACATTACAATATTAAACGATTATTTTATCATTTCAATTTATTACCCGAAATTTTGTCGATAGCGCTAAAATCTAACATCCCTATTTCCCATTGTAACAAACCACAAACTAAGCAAAGAATACTTTACATAATACTAGCATACTATTCCTAAGCAACGATAAGGTGAAACAAAATGGCAGCACCTGGTGTAGACGCGACACCTCTACTCATTGTGTAGACGTAAATATAAAACACAAGCGCTTCCGAGCTCTGTTGGACACATTTGCTGCGCTTGTAGCTAGCGACGTAACTCGGAATATTCCTAGTAATAGCTAATATAATATGCTACTGTTGCTATAAGGTTCATTTTGTATTAGCATTGTGATAGTAAATATTATTCTTTGAAAATAATAATAATATTTTCTTAGGTTCACATTAATGTCAAACTAAAAGGGTTCAAAATGGTATTAATCGATAAAAGCTTGGAAAAATTGTACGAGTATGTATTGCAAATAATATTACGTGGTTATTAGGTTAAAGTTTTGAAATATAATTTATCTAAATACCATTATGCTTTCAAAAATGAGATAAGTTTACATTCCTTAATCGATTTAAGATATTATTTATTTCGTAAACAACCTTTCAAACTGTAACTACGGGATATAAAATTCAAGTCGGGCCACGAAACTTTGTAAATATTTCATTTTGTTAAACAGTAGCTCGAACATTCTTGTAATAAATTTTGTTAAAGTTTAGTGAAAATGTCGGATTTATTCACTCAACAGCGTCATCGCATTCGTCATGGGAATTTTATAAAGTAAAGAATATTGGACACTTAGGAGCTATTTTTGGGTTTGTTTGCCTTATTTAATTTATTGAAGAGACCGTGATTTGGTTGGCCTTTTAAATAAAAATATTGAGAAAGCGAGTCTTATTTTAATGTATATCTTTATTATTTTATAATTATAATTTGGATAAACATATTTTTACGAAATTCATGCAGAAATTTGTATAATGTTAAAAAAGTATTAAATTACTTTCAGATTCAGATAATAAAAAATGGCTTAGTTCATTACGAGCTTTTTCGTTTGCATAACAGTGGTATGACTTTGTGGATTTAGTTTCCGAAATTATATTTAAATACCAAAGCAATATCAATTTTATAATTACGCTAAAAGACCAAACCCCTAAAGTATAAAATGGTACCTACATATAACGTTCTTCGCTTTCATTGTTGCATCTATGTGTAAATGCTGGTCAATCCTTAATTGGCAAATGTATCAGATTCAATACTATTCTGCGGCTGTAATATGTGAAATATGTATAAATTTGCTGAAGACTAACCTTATATGAATAAAAATAACCTGGGTACAGACCCAGGTTATTTTTATTACTTTAATTTGTAGACGATAAACTACAACCTAAGAACAGTCTTAGGTTGTAGTTTATCGTCTTAGTGTTTAATACAGTACTTAATATTTATTAATCTATATTATAATTAGATGACCTAAAAAAGTCACTTTAACGAGTTTAAGTTCAATGGTAAATATACGGAATCCATTCTTACATTCGCAGACGACCTCGCGATATTTACACAAAATCCAAAGCAGTGCCAAAAACTACTGTATAAAGTTCTTCAATTCATGTACGGGGACTCATTCCACGAGGAATGAGAACAAAACTAAGCAAATAGTAAAATTTATGATAGGTGTGCAGGCTAATAGAGAAGGTTTTGGTAGTAAAATATAACAATCAGACAAAAACATTTTTTTAATAGATGAAAATGATACATAGTTACAGATATGTAGATACATATACACGAGTGGCAGGTATGCAGTGTATGCAAAGAGTTACATGCAAAGACCTTACAATGCAAAATGAATGGAGGCGGTGGTAAAGTTTTCTAAACTTTGAAATGTTTTTAAAGGAGAATGTTTTTTTTGGGCTAAAAAGTCAAAGTCTGTCCCCAGGTCATTAACTAGGTTCATTACAAAGATTGATACATAAGCAACATTTTCTTCTAAGGAATCAACAAATTCGCCCCACAGAAATCTAGATATCAGCTGTTCAAAAAATAAAAGCCCTGTGGCACTCCAAGCAGTTATCTAGTAAAAAGTCAGTCTGTCCCCAGGTCACCAACTAGGTTCATTACAAAGATTGATACATAAGCAACATTTTCTTCTAAGGAATCAACAAAATTCGCCCCACAGAAATCTAGATATCAGCTGTTCAAAAAATAAAAGCCCTGTGGCACTCCAAGCAGTTATCTAGTAAAAAGTGGTGACCTGGGTGGACCAGGTGACCTGGGGACAGACTGACTTTTTAGTAGATAACTGCTTGGAGTGCCACAGGGCTTTTAATTTTTTGAACAGCTGATATCTAGATTTCTGTGGGACGAATTTTGTTGATTCCATAGAAGAAAATGTTGCTTACGTATCAATCTTTGTAATGAACCTAGTTGGTGACCTGGGGAGAGACCGACTTTTTAGTAGATTACTGCTTGGAGTGCCACAGGGCTGTTAATTTTTTGAACAGCTGATATCTAGATTTCTGTGGGACGAATTTTGTTGATTCCATAGAAGAAAATGTTGCTTGCGTATCAATCTTTGTAATGAACCTAGTTGGTGACCTGGGGAGAGACCGACTTTTTAGTAGATAACTGCTTGGAGTGCCACAGGGCTGTTAATTTTTTGAACAGATTATCTAGATTTCTGTGGGGCGAATTTTGTTGATTCTTTAAACATGTAATAAGCTCAATGGTATAAGTCAATGTACAATGGTTACAAACTTGGGGGCAGCAATTTTTATTTTAGCCCAAAGCTCCTAGTAAAAAAAACATTCTCCTTTAGATTAAGTAATGTTAGATGACGTCAAAAAGATACAATATTATTGTACTACTTTGAATAAATGAATGAAACTGAAATGAAACTGAATGAATTTAGAATATTATAGGAATCCTGTACTTCATTGGTGTTGGAGTGGTGAACTATATTATTTGATTTCTAACCAGCAGTAATTATGTTTTATATATCATACAGGGGTCACTACTTTCAAGACTACGATATAGTATTAACCACTCGTCTGGCAAGACAAAATGGCGGAAAATTGCACATCTGGCCAACCTATTTCAGGCGTTTTGCCAGGCCGGGTTTTTTCACTGACCAATGTTTGAAAAAGCAGATTTTCTTTAAATCTAATTGGAATTTAGTATAAGTCCAATAAGATTCTTATAAGCCGATTATCTCCCATTCTAAATGGAATTTTGTATAAATCTAATAAGATTCTTGATAATAAATAAAAAAATATGAACTTTACCTTGCAAAAATCATACCTTGCAAAAAAATAGCTCTTCCGTGTTATGAAAAATAAACCACATACGAATGTTTTATTACATTGTTGTAACACAATAACAATGAACACTTATTAGACTTCACATAACACCACTCACAATTACAAACAAAGCACAAATACAATTTAAATAAACTTCAATGTTTATATAACGCGTAACACGACTCGCTTAACGTAAACAAATGACTGACAGATTCAAAAATAAATCTGTCATAGCTTTTGTTCCATAGATTAAATGATTTTTATATGAGAGGACTAGAAATATCATGCATAGACGATTTGTAATGCGTAAGGACTAGAACAAATAAGAAATATTTTATAAATGGCAAGAAAGTGATACGATGTTTTGACCTTGTCAAAACGCCAATTTCAGGCGTTTGGCCAGATGGACGTTTTTTTTTGGCGCCAATATCAGGCGTCGTGCCAGACGAGTGGTTAGGAGTTATACGTGACAGTAAGTTTGTCAGTTCTTAGAGCAAAAAAGAGACTGAATACTGACATAAAAAATATATCTAATTTGCTAAGAAAAGCTTTATAAAAACCCGACTAGCAATGCTGTACTTGCAACCGACTAGGAATAAAAAGTCTGCAAAAATTCTGTAGAAAAAGTTAATATAAAACTTAGCAGTACGATAACTTAGCTAACTATCTAAGCTATGTTAATCATTAACCATGAGCTAATGATATAAAAAGGTTAATTATTAAATAAACTATGTTTGGTAAACATAAAATAACCTTAAGGAAGAAACATAAAGAACAGCAAACACCATCAAACAGATTAAGACCTTATTGCGTTGAACAAAGTTTAAAAACACAATCATGTAATGATTTTAGTCGTAAACGTCCCTCATAAACGCTAAACATTTTGCGCTAAAGCAATTGTTTAAACGCGTATTTCATGGCCCGGCTCGTAAAGCTTAATCATAATTTGTTAACTCACCTGCTCATAAAGAAGTTGGATTTTTTTCATTATTTAATTAACCCTAGATGGCTAACCTTCCTAAACTGCTATGAAAAGCTAACCATTCGACTTTTCGACGACCATTTTTTAAAATAAGATTTTTGTGTACTTAAAACTATATTTCAATTAAGATTATTAAACTGGGGGGAAATATAGGGTATAAATTGAAAATAATTTATACAAAAGTAAATGTTATGTAACTCTTAAGTATTAAATCATATTTTTTTAATGACCCATATTTTTTTTAATCAAAAAGCACTCTAAATATTATAATGACTAAATTATGAGAATTATTTTTTTTTCTTCTTAAATAATTAAGTTTAAGGTTTATAAACATTAAATAAATATAAAATATTTAGATATTTTTGGCACAAGTTGGACTAAATCAACTGTTTGTTCACCACAAATGGGAGTTTTGCAACTGTTACAATTATTCTTTGCCATACGCCTCATCTTATAGGAACACAATCTGTAGCTTTAGATGCACCTCGGAGTTCACTTAGTTGGTTTAAATTGGCAAACGTGTAGGTAAAAACGTTAGAAAGATAAATAAAGATAAATATGGCATGCTCGTCATTTTGACGAACGTTAGCTATCTAGGGTTAAACTCTGGATGTAGGAAACAAAGTTTAAAGAAATAATAAAACTATAAATGTTTTTTCTGTATTAACTGATATGAGAAAGAAAGTAGGTACTCTAACTTTTATGAACTAAATGAAAGAGATAAACTTTCTACGTGTATATAGGTAAAAGGCTTTATCGATTAGTTAATCGAACTGTGGTTTAGACTTAGAGATAAAGTTCTTTAGTCTGTAGTTTATCTATTTATTATTATAGACATATTATATAATATGTCATCATTATACATCATACTCTAGACATACTGAACTTCATAACAAAATTATCTTAAGGTTCATTTTCGTAACAACACCAAGTCTAAAATAACACGCATTAAAAATTTGCAAATCTTCAGAAAAACCCACAAAACATAAAAAAAAAAAAATAATCTCTACATAAGACGCAATAAGGTTGAATTTCGTATAACAAAGTAACCTTCAAGAATAACGTATGGGTTGTAAATCGTGTGCGTTGCTGGCCTCCAGTTTACACTTCATTTACCAAATAAACTTGGCCAGAGTAATAACAAACTTTGTGAAGTAATATTGGGACTTAATAAGTAAGTGTTATAGATGTGGTGAGTGGTCAAATTAATTGTAGGGTCAAAAATTACGAATGCAAAGTCATGCTTATAGGTCACTTGGGAGACTAAAATAAATTACAAAAGTTTTGATAACTTTTAGGTTTATAATATCTACTATGTTATTCTAAGGGTTTTAGTTTAAGTGTTATTTGCCAGAAATAAATCTTAAGATTTGATATTATACCAAAAATAAACATTCATTATTTTGTGAAACTTAAAACTAATTTATCAAATTAAAATAAAGTAATAAAAAAATTACAGCTAAATCTTATTACATTTTTTACAAAAGGGATTGTTCTCGCTTTATTTCTAATTCGTCCAAATAGAAGCAACTGAAAACGAATCTAGAATAGCCTGTAGGTCCGTCTTGAAGTGTTTGTATACAAGTACTTTTTTGTAGGCAAGATTATTTAGGAGGAATGAAATAATCATAAAGACATTGCATTTATAAATTATTATTTTACTTAACATAACCCTAATGCTTCACACAGGTCTTACAAAACTCAAACCCAAACTCAAATAGTACAATCCTATTGCATCTATTTGACGCCATCTAATACTACTTAGCCTATGTTTAAAAAACTTTACCACCGCTTCCAAAGCGATAGTAAAGAAGAAGCGGCTCACACCGGGACCCTATTATACAACGCAATGCTCAAAACTCAATTTTCAAAATTAAGGTTTTTTTATTATGTTTTTTATTTATATTTAATAAATTATTAATCCCTATCTAGAATTTCCATTATAATTAACATTTGATTTACTTTCCTATATATTTGGAGTTTTGAGCGTCGCTCTTTATGAACGGGTCCCAGTGGCGTAACAAACTCTACTGCTGCATTCTCTGGACATAAAAAATACAACTAAATTAATAAATCTAAAATATTAGTATTTACTTATCAAGGCCATAAATAAACAATTATGAATATTAAAAAAGCTTTTATCTCCTAAAACTTGTTATTACTTCCAAAACTCGAACATTTTATTTGTTGAACATATTTGGGAAATTGCAAGAGCGATCCTATTTTATGACCGGAAAGAGTATTTCTTCCCAAAGCTTTTAAACTTACTCCCAGCTTATTGTCAGTGTTTGTTTTGCTGAGAAATGTGAACAGATTTATGATAATTGTTTAATGTTTCTTTGTAGAAGTTAAATACAGTTTATGTAAGTAAATTTCTTTGTCAGCGAGTTAAAAATATTGTGCCTCCTTGCGGTATTCTTAACGGCTTGGCAGTAGGCTAAGTATTTTTAATTTGTTTAATTGTTTTTGGTTAAGTTTAATGTCAATTTATTTTAATAAATATTAAGAGTAGCTGTCAGTAAATAGTTTCTAATTGTTTTTGGAATCTGTAATAGTTGGCAGGTCAAAGTTTCAAAAAGTGTGAAGAGGTTAATATTCATTTTAAAATTCAGTCTTATAATTCAATGCTGTCTGAGTGCACTACACACAGTCACTATTCTCACTGCCTATATTGGGGAATACAAAATGTCAACATCACAAAACCTGACTAAGTTCTCAGATAATTATGTATACGAAAATAAATCAGAAAGACTTTAAGTAAGATTCTATACAAATCTAGAAAGCGTGTAGTAAGATAATACAGGACTTTTATGATGCAGAGACAATATAAAACTAAATTTAAAATATTTCAACAAGGAGTATTTTACTTCGTAAGAGTTATAACATCGTTTAGTATACCAGAATCTTTGTCTCTGTCACATTTTACTGAAAATATTCTTCCTATTATTTATAACTAAGGATTAGAAGGATTCTATATTTATCTACCATTGCCATAGTGCAGTTCTTTCATAAAACTGTTAAAAATACAGTGTGTTACCATGAGAGAATGATGTAACATATTAATTATTGTAAGTAGTAGCTGTTATCAACGACATTGTCACGAAAAGTAAATTAATATAAGGTAATATTTTAAGTTTTAATATCTACACTATCATCATCATCGTCCAACCAATAGATGTCCATTTCTGGACATAGACTTGCTTCAAACATATCCCACTAGCTTTTGCCCGCGGCTTCGCTCGCGTTAAATTCGGGGTAACACTGTCCCCTTTCAAAAAAAAACAACAAAAAGTAGCCTATGTTACTCTCCATCCCTTCAACTATCTCCACTTAAAAAATCACGTCAATTCGTCGCTCCGTTTTGCCCTGAAAGAAAGACAAAGAGACAAACACACTTTCCCATTTATAATATTACTTAGTATGAATTTACGCGGCTCTATGCTTCCAGGGAAAACTAATATTAATGTTGAAGAGAGTTGCCAATTTTGTTTACTTTATACCTGATCAAAATAATAACGATTTCCATGAAGTATTTATTGAGCAAATGAGCGATGAGCACACCTCAAAAAGATGATTTCGGAGTTTATTCGAGCTCTGTGAAGCCCCAATACGATAGATTATATTGGGCAATATTAACATAAATAGAAAATTATATCCCTACCTACTCAACGAGGCAATGAATCTCGTAATGTCTTGGAAAATGTTTATATGTTTCTCTTTTCCATAATACTCGGGTCTATTGGAGACCCGGTTCATTGGAAGGCATACATCGGGCCGAAGCCAAGACGAAGAGGCCCTTTAAGAGATATTTAATCTGGTAATGGACACACAGGGCAGATCCTATCTACACCCAATGATTATATTATTATTATGTTTTTAGATATTTAGCTTTCGTGACTTGTATACATAATTTTTACTATCTATACAGGTATACACATATGTATAAGTATAAGTACATGTATAAGTTCCTTAGGTACATGAAACTGGCGTTTTAAGTGTATAATAATAATTTAATTATCCTAATAATAATTTATTTATTTAATTCCAGTAAATGGAGTTATTCCAAAGAGTCTCTATCAATATCTAAGGAGACTCGCGCTTGACCGTTGAATCTTAGGTCTGATGCAGAAGGCAGTAGGTACTCCTTGACACGGCACGCATTGTGAGGAGGTTCCTATCTTTGGAGCCCTAACGACTAGTAGCTTGGTCCTTGTCCCGATGCTGGTGGGTCTACCTTTTTATATTTATAAATGTTATTATTTTTATATTTATATTTAAAAATTTAACTTAATGTGAAAAATGTAAATAAAGAGATTTAATTGGAAGTTTGATTTTTCAAACTAACGTTTTCTAACAATAGCATTTTAATCACAAGGAAAAAGTCAGGAAATAAGTTAAAAGACAATTCCGGCACTAGGGTTCACTGTAGCGGAAGTTGCCATCTATATAAAAAAAAAAAATACTTAACATCTTTTACCAGTTACTCTTAGTAAGTGCATTGATTAATGATTGGTATAATTTCATAACAGCCCATTAATGTCCCACTGCAGGAAAGGGGCCTCCTCCTATGACGGAGGGATACTTGGCCTACTAATACCATGCTGGCCAGACGGATTGGCATAGGGTTTAATTTCAAGTTTTCCTTCTCTTTATTACCTAAAGATAATATTCACGGATAGTTCCTTAGTCGGTTCCTACGACACCCATGGGATGAGATGGGGGGTGACATATTGTACTCTTATTCCGTCACCACACGGAGGTGTTATCATTTATTATGATTGTTATTAAAATAAGAACATTCGTTTCTCTAATCTTTGTTTATGCCATTAAGTAATTGCCTATTTTAGCGTTAAGCTCTCGTAACCGCAAAAGTTATTGGTAACTTTGAGATAATCAGTAGCAATTATCAATATTCATTAAGTTAATTGAAATTAACAAACAGAAAACGCGATTAATTATAAAGCAAAGTTTTCATAAAAGAATATAATTAATTTGTTTATTCGTTGTTTAAGGGTCTCTGGGTCTAACTAGATGCGGAAGGCGCAGGACCATGTTCTGTGGCGCGTGTTGGCGATTCCTCACATATAGGCGACCTCTGTGGCGCAGTCGGTATATAACAAGGCTGCTACGCAGAGGTCTCGGGTTCGATTCCCGCTCAATGCAAATCTTTGTGTGCATGAACATTGTTTGCATTGGTCAAGATGTTATCTTATAATATGAATGTATTTACAAAAAAAAGAAAGTATTTAAGTATGTTTATCCGTTGTCTAGTACCCATAGTACAACCTCTGCTTAGTTTGGGGCTAGATGGCGTTGTGTGAAAGTGTGAGGAGCTCCTCACACTTTCACACAACGCCACCCGAGACCTCTGAGTAGCAGTCATGTTATATAACCACTAGGTCACAGAGGTCGTCATTGATTGATTGATTAGTTGTTAAGTACCGATAGTATAAGCTCACCTTAGTTAAGGACTACATAGCGTTATTGATTTTGTAAGAAATCATCATCATCATCATAACAGCCCGTTAATGTCTCACTGCAGGGACGGGCCTCCTCCCGGGACGGAGGGATACTTGGCCTACTAAAACGTTTGTAAGAAATAGTATTTTATTATTGTTTGTATTGTATTACAATTTGTTTAAAATGTTGGCACGAAATTTTCCAAAAGATTTGAATAGGAATGAATCCAATAGATAATATAATAGAAGTTTGTAAATTTTCCGTATGCCCGTATAGAAGGAACTGATAGTTATGGTAATATTTTTATGTAACTTGCAATGAAATGAAGACTACTTATTTGAGCAAAAATGTGCAAAAAGATTATCACGAAATATTATTAGCGTAATTAAATATAGGTATTTATATTTAATAGATTAACCCGAAGTATGATAAATAATAAGATAGTCATTTATTCGTTAGTTAGCTTTAGCCCAAATAACAAGTTTCTCAACAATACTGACAGTAAAGAAAACTAGGAGCTTAATCATCATGATCAACAAAATCGCAACCCAATTAACATTTATATGTCTAACCTTTGTCTACAAAGTCAGAAATTTACCTTTAAATTGAAAAAGAAAACACTAAAAACAATATTGCATACAGACATTAGGAATACAGGGAATATAAAATACAAGTTTGAAACGTAAAACATTCAGCCATTTGTTAGCTTCAACATGAACACATAAAAAGAAAGTCAAACGACATCCACGTGATCCTAGTCACAAAATGTCGCAATGCGGTTTATTGTTACAACAGCCATCATCACTAATCCATTCCTAAACTCAAGGAGTTTACATTCATCTAATTTGTTAATTATTTACTACATAGTACCACATAAAACTATTTAGAACGAAGTTACAATCCCAATCAATTTTGAACTCTAAAGTTTCATTTCTAAAGTTGAAGTTTAAAGTAGAGTTATTGTTTGAAGTGTAACTTAGATCGCTGAGTGTTCAAAATCCCCGTTGGGGGATACGGGCGCTGCCAATTTTCCGCAAGAAAGGCCACCCCTTCCGGTAAATGCTTAAGTGTTTGAAACCTTAATTGCGTTTCTTCACGCTTCAATGTTCGGACGTGAAACACGTGCTTTGATTTATTTTGTTGTTTTCTCATGATTTTGAATAATACGGACAGACTCAACAGATCTTTTAGAATAAATAATTAAGTAAGTATAAAAAGGTTCAAATTGAAACGTTTAGATAAACAAATTAATGTAGGTATTATTTTGTCCTTTTTTGGCATTAATTTTTTTTACGCGATTGGTCCGAAAGTAAGGTAACATTTTTCTTCGTACGGATAACCCACAAAACTTTACCAAAACGTCAAGCTAGCGTGGTATTATTAGTAGATTAAGTTTTTCTTTATCACTGGAGGAGGTCCGTAGTAGTGGAAAATGAATGGGCTCTTTAGATTAAATGAATGTGTTCTTATAATGCAATGATCACAACAAGTAACGATAGTAACGATACATTTGATGTTGCAAGAATCCCCCTGGCTGGAGGCCCGTCCTTGCAGTGGGACATTATAATGATGATCACAACAAGAAACTACGAATACCTTAATATTTTTGTTTTGAAAAAAAAAACAACCTTAATCCTTTACTACATGTTAACGTAAGTGGTATGAGGTCAGTACCCTTCGTTATCATCTCCAAGGAAACTTGTATTTGAAAACATACGTAAGACTATTTGCGCATTCGCTTTCATCATGCTATATCATCATAGCAGCCCATTAATGTCCTACTGCAGGGACAGGCCTCCTCCCGTAACGGGGGGATACTTCGCCTACAAATACCACGCTGGCCAGACGGTTTGCTATAGGATTTAATTTTAAGTTTTCCTTCTTTCTATGTATAGGCAATGTTCACAGATAGTCCGCAAGTCGGTTTCTACGACCCCTATGGGATGAGATAAGGTGGTGACATATTGTATTCTTACTCATGCTATATAATCAGACGAAATAAAACTAACCCTTCACCCGTCTTTGGAACTCACTAATGTTACTTGACCAGCTCTATCTCAACTTTTCTTTTAAGTATCTTTTAAGATACTCATAGGTTGAGTATAGTAAAAGCCGCATAGTGGCTCTTCCTCTGAATTAAAGGTTAATTTTAATTAACCAGCAGAACATTTTTATGTACGTTATCCACAAATTCAGTCTCTACTGTCTATTTAAACAGACTTGCTCTAAATGGTAAACATATATGGCGTCGTGTCAACCGCAGACTAAAGAGTACTGATAGCTAGAGATGTGTAACTGATGTGAATGAATGAAATCTTCACTTAAAGTTCTTTTAGTACTGAACGGTTTATGGCAATTTTTTTAGCTACATACATTATACAGTGTAGGTATATAATTACATAATATTCTAATTAAGCAATAGGAATGTGAAGTCGTAAATAATACTAAAAGTATTAAACAATTTTTTTATTTATTATTTTTACAAATTATTTTAGGTATAAGCAGCTGTAAAAGAGAAAGAAAAAGAAAGAAAGAAAATACATTTATTCTTGGTTTAAGGGTACAGACAATTACAAAAATAAAACAAAAATAAAGATTATAAACAAAAATCATGATAAAGCCACATCTGTGCAGGAATCGGAACATGTATTACAAAATTCTGGGTCGGTGCGTCTGAGACTGTATCTAATATGCCATCTAGTCTTAACATTTTATCTTCTTCTTTTATGACCATGTTCAATGAATTTTGACCAGCATGTCAATTCTCGTACCAAAATTCGGTTAAGTTAACTTTTATTTGTCAAATTGTCACATTCTAAATAAAACTTTAACACGACCGCAAAAGATTACAATTGCAGTAGCAAAAACAAGACAATTTGACAACCAAAAATTAACTTAACTGAATTTTTAACGATTATAAGGTACGAGAATTGACATGCTGGACACCGTACGGACAATTTTACTTAATCCTTCTATAAGTAATTCTTTTATTTCAGCCATTTTAAATGTTGGATTATTTTTTCCCACATGCGATTTTAATTGTCCCCATATTAGTTCAATGGGATTTAATTCGCAGTGGATAATTCATTCAGTAGTTTTTGCCTGAAAGAGTAACAACAAACAACAAGTAACAAAAATTTCGCATTTATAATATTAGTAGGATTTATTTAAACATCCTCCTTTTATTCGTATGCCAATCGTTCATTCACTTTTGTTACACATCCCTACGAATCTATGAAATTTCTAGAATCTACAAATGTCAAATAATGAAATTAATTTTTATCTGTGAAATTTGCCGTTGGAAAAAAATACATTTATTTAAAATATAAGAAAGATAGTGGTGAAATCAAAGTAATTTACGTGTTTTCTATTGCATAAACATATAATGCTACTTTCCAGAAATTTTCATCCATATCAAAGTGTGCAATTGATGTAAAAACTAGTGAATTTGCAATATGTGGTGTTTGTTTACTAAATAAATCAAGTAAGGATGAATACGGTATAGACAATTTTGTATCAATTTAAATAATATCCATAAATTAAAAAAAAACAATCGCAACCTAAGCAGATGTTGCAAAAAAATATGCTGTTTATGTATCTGTTGTTTTAAATTATGCTAAATTTATTTATTAACAAGCGACCCACCCCTGCTCCGAACCTATTACAGAATGTCCTTAAACAACGTTAAAGTACAGTTTCAACAGACAAATCCCTAAATTTATATAGGTTTCTCTACTATATTATGCATGTATCATACATATAAACCTTCCTCTTGAATCACTCTATCTATTAAAAAAACCAGCAACAAAATCCGTTGTGAAGTTTAAGGATTTAAGCATACAATAAATAAAAAATAAATAAAAATCATTTATTTGTCATAATAAACCTTAACTATACAATTTTGACATATTATTAAAAACAAATCAAGTATAATTTAATGCCTGAACTAGGTAATCCTGTGTTTCAGGCTAAGATGCCTAGCGATTATATTTTCTTTATTTAACAATTCAATTTTTGCTGATTTGATAAATTCAATTTTACTAAATACAAATTGTTATGTAATAGCTTATTTAAACTAATGGAATTAACCTAAAAACTTAAAACTATTTATTTAATTAATTAACAATTATACATAATGTCAAAGTTACTAATATATAGATCATTATTTACATAATTATTACTAACATATACACCCACTACATTCCATCTTATCATTAATATTATTTTGTTACAATGAGTAACTTTTCTGTATCCTCGTAACTCAGGTCTAGAAGGTAATTTTTAATAACATTTTTACAATTGTGGTAATTTAGTGAAAATATATTTTCTATTGCATTTATTCTATTGTATAACAGTGTGCCCAGAAAAATATAAAATTTGGTTGCGAAAGCATGTTTAGTTTGTATGTGAGCACACAATATCTTTGCGCCTTTTGTTAGTATTGTCAGTACAGTATGTTAACGCCTTGTGCCGTTTTAGTATAATACTCATAATAAATAGTTGTCGTACTGTTAATACTTTGCAAGAGCTATAAAGAAGGTTAGTGGGAAATAAGTATGGGCGAAAGGTAGATACTTTGAGTATCGCTCTTTGAGCTCTTTCCAGCGGTAGTAATATTGTTTTTCCCGCTCCACCCCAGGATGATATGCAATAGGTTATCACCGATTGACATAATGCAAAATAAACTTTTTTTACAACATTTATGTCTGCTATATATCGCAGTTTCTTAAATACAAAAATTAACTTACGTACTCTACCGGCTAAATTTTCTATGTGATATTTAAAAGATAATGTTTCATCTATGATTATTCCTAAATATTTAATTTTATTAACAGGTTTAATCTCAAGGCAGTCACATTGTAGGTTATTAAAAGGGACTTTGCAGTTATGGGACAATAATATTGGTGTAAATTGCTCCGTTAGTGATTTGCGCATGTTAAATTTAACATAGTTTGTTTTTGTCACATTAAGTGTTAGTAAATTTTGCTGTAGCCAGTTATTTACAATATTGAGTCCACATTGCGCGTGCTTGAAAACTTGTTGTTCTGAGTCAGCAGAAAAAAGGAGGGCAGTGTCATCAGCATATGATATTATTAAACCCTGATCTAATTGTAACTTGCAAAGATCATTTACGTATATGATGAAAAGGGTACTTCCTAATACGCTGCCTTGAGGTATACCAAAATTTGTGTTTTGTTGTTCTTTACTAATAAAACTGCCAATCCTTACGCATTGCGTGCGGTCTTCGAGGTAACTTTTAAATAAATTTAGTTGCGTTCCTCTTATACCTATGTCTTCAAGCTTGCGCAACAGGATAGAAATAGACACCGAGTCATATGCTTTGGCAAGGTCTAGGAAGACTCCTAATGTGTACTTACCTTTGTCGAGTTCTTGTACAACGTAGTTTGTTAGATTTTGCACGGCATCGTCTGTAGATAATTTTGGGCGAAAACCATACTGGGTTCTGGATAAAATATGTTTATTCTCTAAATACCTCATTAAACTGGAGTTAATAATTTTTTCTAGTACTTTTGCCATAGCTGGTAGTAAAGAGATAGGGCGATAGTTTGTTAACTGTTCTTTGCTACCAGATTTGTGAACTGGAATCACTATAGCCTTTTTTAAACACTTAGGGAATATCCCTTTATTTAAACAAATACGGAAAATGTAGGTCAAAGGCGGTACAAATATGTGTCTGAACTGTTTTATGATTTTATTTGGTATATTATCCCAACCGACGGCACAGTCATCTTTTAATGACATTATAATCCTATCCACATCTTTTTCATCGATGTCTAGTAATACAAAAGAAGATAAAGTGTGACTAGATCTAGACGACGTTTGTAATTGATTAAACTGCCGAGCCTGTAATTTTTCTGCTAGCTCCTTGCCAGCATTGACGAAAAAGTTATTTACTCTATTAACCGATTCCGTGTGTGAAGTGTGTGATTGCAATAAACTTAAGGAAGACTCAGCCTTTTTACAATTATAGGTCACTTTTTTTATATAATTCCATAGCTGTTTATTGTTAGATCCAGCTTTCTCCAGAGCAGTTTTATCGTAGTTAATTTTAACTTTTCTTAACAAATCATTACAAAAGTTACGATACCTCTTATATGTTAGCTGTATATAAAAAATTTGAGGATTGTTTTTGACTTTAATGTGTAATTTGTCTCTATGTCTCATGCAACGTATGAGACCCGGGGAATAGGATAAGGACAGAAAAAGCTATTTCATTTTATACTATGTATTTCATTTTTATTACTATTACGTATATTATTAGACTTACATGATAAATAATCTTCATTGTCAATTTCGTACCCATATATCATGAAAGTACATGTAGCGTTCTGCATACGGGAAGTGTTCTTAAGCTTCGTTACTCGCGGTTGCTACAACGACAAGGGTTTTTGTCTTATCAAAGAAAACGAGGAAATCTCTACTTTTATACACATTTTTTAGTTCATCCTTCTCTCGTGTTTAATTAGTCAGATGCATGGAAATGTTTTAAAAATTATATTTTGTTTTTCTTAAGTGAAATTTGTGAACTAAGTAGTTAAATAAACACCATTGTAATCGGAATAATAGTGAATGTTATGATGATTAACTATGACCATCGTATGTCATGCTACGGACCTAGTAAATTATAACTAAGAAGAACATTAAGCATAAATTTAAGTTAAAATATATTATCAGCTCGTATTTTACTTCGATTTTACTAAATTGTCTTACATTAAAAAAAGGGTCTTAAAGGTCTCTGGTTCGGACTGAATGCGGAAGGCGCAAGACCGAGTTCTGTGGCGCGTGTTGTGAGAGGCCTATGTCAAGCAGCGGACTGCAATAGGCTAGTTGATGATGATGGTGGCTTACTTTACTTTACCTTATTGGCTTACTTTGTGTTTTATCCATTATTTTTCTAACGATGGATAAAACACAATACATGCGTTTATTAGGCGTTACGGCGTGCCATTTGTAAAAGACTAACTTTTTAAACAATATTTATTACATTTCAATACTAACGAACAAAACTGTAAATCTAATAAGCATAACCTGTTTAAAACACTAACACACACATTCATCGTACACATAAAATAACAACAACCTGTAGATCAAAAAACAACGTTGCGGCAATTTGGTATTGTGTTCTAAAAAAAGTTTTTAATTGAAACAGCAAAAGTGTTAAAAAGCTACCCAACTAAAACGACAAACAATCTAAATTCAAATAAAACGAATACCAACCTAACCACTCCCGTGCGAGGCATTTTTTGTAAACAAAATCTGTATGAGAGAAATACATTAAAACAAAAAAGTACTAATACCAAAGTTCGTTAAATAGAGGTGGTTTTTGGAAGTAGAAGGCGGTAGGAATGGTTTGATGGGTCCCTGTACTAGCATTAAGGGCCCTAATGTCACTTTGGAGCGAAGAGCGCTGTTTCACGCGTTATCGCACGAGTTTCGTCAGCGAGTCTGTGATAGGCGAATTTGTCTCCGCGGACATTTTTACCATTTTACGCGTTTGTATAAAACAATGGTACTCAGTACAGGTAGGGTGACATTTTTTGTGACTAGCTCTGATTAATGTAATGTGATGATGTTTTTATTTATGTTGTATGAGTTTTGTGTAGGGTGCTTGTTTTTTGTGGTTAGCTACTTTTATTTTTAATTCACTTCATTTTTTGGTCGCATTTCCTGTTACATTTTCAATCAATTTAAGGATCAAAATAAACTGCATTAAGTTTTAAGGACGCGGCCTCCTTCAGCGTTGCAAGGAAACTAGGCCCTAATACTAATAAATCGTTCTTATAAGTCTTGAATAAAGCCATTTAAACTATTGCATATCTATATCTATATCTATACTATACTATTATATAAAGCTCAAGAGTTTGTTGTTTGTTTGAACGCGCTAATCTCAGGAACTACTTCTTCGAATTGAATTTAGTTTACAGTTTTGGATAAACCATTGATCGAGGAAGGCTATAGGCTATATAACATCAAGCTAGGACAAAAAAAAAATTCAAATTTAGGGGGCCTAAGGGCCTACTCAGAAAGCTCATGGCCACTCAGAGGGCAATGGTGAGACCTATGTTGTAGCCTGACCTATGGACCTACTCAGAAGGCTCATGGTGTCTCAGAGGGCAATGGAGAGAGCAATGTTGTAGCTTTACCTATGGGCCTACTCAGAAGGCTCATGGTCACTCAGAGGGCAATGGAGAGAGCTATGTTGTAGCCTGACCTATGGGCCTACTCAGAAGAATCATGATCACTCAGAGGGCATTGGAGAGAGCTGTGTTGTAGCCTGACCTATGGACCTACTCAGAAGGCTCATGGTCACTCAGAGGGCAATGGAGAGAGCTACGTTGTAGCCTGACCTATGGACCTACTCAGAAGGCTCATGGTCACTCAGAGGGCAATGGAGAGAGCTATGTTGTAGCCTGACCTATGGGCCTACTCAGAAGGCTCATGGTGTTTCAGGGAGAGAGCTATGTTGGGAGTTTCCCTGCGTGATTGAATCAAAAATGAGAAGATTCGCAAGAGAACCAAAGTAACCGACATAACCGGTTAAAGTAGCGACAAGCAGGGCACATAGCGCGGAGAACAGACAGTTTTTTTTTATTTCATTTCAAATTTAATCGCGGACAAAGTCGCGTTTTACAGCTAGTATCATACAGGGTGTTTGGTACATCGTTTGCCAAATTGAAGTAGCTGATAGAAGAGGTCATTACCCGTCTTTCCTCACTCCCCTAGCTGGTTTTAACCTCAACATATTTTAAATATCGATGTAAAGCTATTTTTAAAAGAAAAACCCAATATTTACCATGAACACTTAAATTTTAAAAAAAATTTCTTTCGTGAGTCCCAATAATTATGTTTTGTTGTAAAGTTTAATACTAGGAGCATCAAATAAATTTATAATAGCTCACCAAAAACCTCAACTTTTTGTTTATTGGATTATTGTAACTATAGAGACAGGTAAAATTTAAAGGTATGATCAACTTCACAGTACAATAAAAAAATAAATAACAGAGAGAAAGTTCTTCCATTTTCTGAATAAATGCCTTACTTTATCCTCTTTCCATTGGTATACAACATGTTATAAAACAGTAAATAGTTTTTATACAAAACATGAGATGTTTTGTATAAAAACTATTTACTATTTTGAAACGCACCGCACGCACCTTGAAAACAAAAGTGGCATTATGCCAAAAACATTGATTTTGAGATAAGGACACAATCTAGTTTATTTCAAAAAAGCGCTTCGAATGCAAAGACATACGTTCAAATAGTTTTGCCTAGTAAATAATCAAATTTAATCGCGGACAAAGTCGCGTTTTACAGCTAGTATTATACAGGGTGTTTGGTACATCGTTTGCCAAATTGAAGTAGCTGATAGAAGAGGTCATTAGCCGTCTTTCCTCACTCCCCTAGCTGGTTCTAACCTCAACATATTTTAGATATCGATGTAAAGCTATTTTTAAAAGAAAAACCCAATATTTACCATGAACACTTAAATTTAAAAAAAAATTTCTTCCGTGTGTCCCAATAATTACCCAAGTAACACAGAAAGCATTTTAACAAGCAACAAGTGAACTTATATAGAGCTTAAGACCCGTACAAACTCTTATATAAGTTCACCGAGCGTCTTGAAGCTGAACAATGGCATTTGAAAATCATTGTAATGCTTTACGCTGTATAACAGTTGGATAATGGCATATCAGAATGCTTTTGTAAAGCCTTTAGCTATTTTTAGTGCTTTTGGTTCTACAAAGACATTTTAAAGTAGTTAATAAGTGCTTGAAGCTGTTTTACAGCACAAACGTGAACCACTATAATGCCATGTAAATCCGATATCCAGCTCTAAGCTGTTTTTTGTGCCTTTTGCTGTGTAAAAGCACTTGTAAGGGGTAAGTAAAAGCTTAATGCTGCTGAACAGCATAAATGTGAATCAATATAATGCTTGCATTTTAAAGGAAGAACTGAGTGCTGTTGTGTAGCTAATAGCTCTTTAAACAATCACACGTGAGTAGTTGTAATGCTGGTGGCATTAATTGGGCTCACCGGGCTGCTTAAGGCTGACCACCATTTTGTAAATATTTTATAACCAAAAAATATTTTCTTTCGAACCTATTTATAAAAGGAATTGTCTTGAATTTGAATTTAAAATATTTATATAACTTAATTTAATACAGTACAAGCAAAACTATGATTGTATTTATTCAAAACTTATTCTGTACTAGAAATACACATTTGTTTTACACACACATCATTTTTATAAAACATTTTGTATGAAAATCACAAAATATCGAAGGCGCGTGAAAATTTTCAATGAAACTTATATAAACAAGTACAGTAAACTACGCTGCGCAGTAATATTTGAAGGCAAGAAATAACAAACGAGTCAAAAACTTATCCGATGAATTTGTTTTGATGCAAACAATAATATGGCGTCACTCACTGTTTTATTTTGACTGTCTTTACTTATCCTTTTTTTGATTGTAATAATTTGCAGTGTTTTTCACTTTAGTTCTAACTGTGAAACCTTAAAGTGCTCGAATAAATCTTTTAGAACATTTAAATGCTAGTTTAATGCTTTTGTAATGCCGTTGGCATCTTCACTATCAATAACATTGCTATTTTAATGCTTCTGTAATGCAATAGGCTATCTTATTGACCATTATAATTCTTTCTTAATGCGATTGGCAATATTATTGACCAAAATGATGTTTCTTTAATGCGATTGACATCTTTCTTGATCACAATAATGCTAATATAATGCGCCAGTATTGCTATTAACCAGCTACTGTAAACCCATATAGGGCCTAAAGCTGAATAATTTGTGCCCAAATAAGGATTACAGTAGCCATATAAACGTTTATAATGCTACTATAAAACTAACTCACAATGCTAAAAGGATACATGAATACTCTTATTCGGCCCTTATAATGCTTTGATGTGTTACTTGGGTATGTTTTGTTGTAAAGTTTAATACTAGGAGCATCAAATAAATTTATGATAGCTCACCAAAAACCTCAACTTTTTGTTTATTGGCTTATTGTAACTATAGAGACAGGTAAAATTTAAAGGTATGGTCAACTTCACAGTACAATAAAAAAATAAATAACAGAGAGAAAGTTCTTCCATTTTCTGAATAAATGCCTTACTTTATCCTCTTTCCATTGGTATACAACATGTTATAAAACAGTAAATAGTTTTTATACAAAACATGACATGTTTTGTATAAAAACTATTTACTATTTTGAAACGCACCGCACGCACCTTGAAAACAAAAGTGGCATTATGCCAAAAACATTGATTTTGAGATAAGGACACAATCTAGTTTATTTAAAAAAAGCGCTTCGAATGCAAAGACATACGTTCAAATAGTTTTGCCTAGATGTCGGTAGTGTCAGTTTTTACTTTTAGGTTAAGTGACGACGTGGTAATTGAAAAGGTGGCACTATATCAGTTAGAGCCAAGCATCCCAGTGGAAGCGAACGCTGCGGTGAGTAAAAAAGTGACATTTTCGGCCTTATTACAAAATACGGTCTAACTATAAACCACGATTTATTACGTCACAAAACCACTGTTTTTGAAATTTGTTGTTACAAAATCAGTCTTAACGCTAAAGTGTTAAAACTGATTTTGTATTAACAAATACAAAATCATAAATTTGTCATTACAAAATCAGTTTTAACACTTTAACGTTAAGACTGATTTTGTAACAACAAATTTCAAAAACAGTGGTTTTGTGACGTAATAAATCGTGGTTTATAGTTAGACCGTATTTTGTAATAAGGCCGTTTATGTTTAGTGACATTTTAAACCTAATTTACGTAAATAAATTCTCTACTCTACTCTTGTGGCTGCGATCGAACAAAATAGACGCACCAAAGTATTTGCGCGCCAGCTTGGTAGATCCCATCTAACGAAACTACACACTACGGACGGCAGAACCGTGACCTCCAAGTTCGAGATACTCGAGGAAATAGAGAGCTTCTACAAGGACCTGTACGCATCACGGATGACTAAACCCTTGGGACCTAGCGAGGATGACCACAGAGCCCCATTCACGCGCCATTATACGGAGGACATCCCCGATGTCAACCGGGGCGAGGTCAGAGCTGCTCTCGAGCAACTTAAGAACAATAAGTGTCCAGGTGATGACGGAATCACTACAGAACTACTAAAAGCTGGCGGAACACCTGTCCTTAAAGAGCTCACAACGCTTTTTAACTCCGTCATTCACCAGGGCCTAACACCTCAGGCGTGAAGCGGGAGTGCGGTGGTCCTGTTCTTCAAAAAAGGTGATAAATCCTTACTAAAGAACTATAGGCCCATATCACTCCTGAGCCACATCTACAAGTTGTTCTCGAGAGTACTCACAAACCGCCTCGCCAGAAGACTCGACGACTTCCAACCACCGGAACAAGCCGGGTTTCGAAAAGGCTACAGCACCGTGGACCACATCCATGTTGTTCGGCAAATTGTACAGAAGACTGAGGAGTACAATCAGCCGCTGTGCATGGCTTTCGTGGACTACGAAAAAGCCTTCGACTCAATCGAAACCTGGGCGGTTCTGGATGCTCTGCAGCGATGTCACATCGATTGGCGGTACATCGAGGTGTTGAGATCTCTATATGAAACTGCCACCATGACCGTCCAGCTCCAGGACAAAAAGACCCCACCTATTGAGTTGCGTAGAGGGGTGAGGCAAGGGGATGTTATTTCCCCTAAGCTCTTTACCAACGCACTCGAAGACGTCTTTAAGACGTTGGACTGGACTGGACGGGGCATCAACATCAACGGCGAGTATATCTCACACCTCCGGTTTGCTGACGACATCGTCATCGTGGCAGAGTCACTGGAACAGCTTGACGGGATGCTGCAGGGCCTAAATGGAGCCTCTCGACGGGTCGGACTCGGCATGAACCTAAACAAAACGAAGATCATGTTTAACAAACATGTAACGCCGAGGCCGATCTATGTCGACGGATTGATGCTCGAAGTTGTTCAAGAGTATGTTTACCTGGGACAGGTTGTCCAACTTGGTAGAAACAACTTCGAGAAAGAAATCGATCGCAGGATCCAGTTGGGTTGGGCAGCATTCAGCAAGTTACGTCGGGTCTTCTCTTCGCCTTTACCGCAATGCCTGAAGACCAAAGTCTTCAACCAATGCGTCCTACCAGTAATGACATACGGTGCCGAGACGTGGACACTCACAGTAGGGCTAGTCCACAAACTTAAAGTCGCGCAGCGAGCTATGGAACGGGCTATGCTCGTCGTCTCCTTGAAGGATAGAATCCGGAACGAGGTTATCCGACAAAGAACCAAAGTTACCGACATAGCTCGTAGTATTAGCAGGCTGAAGTGGCAATGGGCTGGTCATATCTGTCGAAGGACCGATGGCCGTTGGAGCAAACGTGTCCTAGAGTGGAGACCGCGACTCGGCAAACGTAGTGTAGGACGCCCCCCAGCTAGGTGGACCGACGACCTCATAAAGGTCTCTGGGTCGGACTGGATGCGGAAGGCGCAGGACCGAGTTCTGTGGCGTGTATTGGGAGAGGCCTATGTCCAGCAGTGGACTGCAATAGGCTAGTTGATTGATTGATTGAAATTCTCTACATGAAGCAATACATAATTGGCACTTTAAGTATAGTACCGTTTATGTAGTTTAAATTTTGCCGAAATAAGTAATTTGATTAATAAAAAAATGACATTATATGTTTAGTGCCTTTGTTAATGTTATAGTACTGTAATAATCTTTTAAACGTATAAATACATAAATGGCAAAATACAGTACTAATGATTTTTAAATAAAATAAATTTAAATAAAAACTTACAGAGCCTGATTTGACTAAACGATCAAATAGAAACTACAGAACTTCAGCCGCTTTATCTGAGCAAATTGGAAACCATGACCCTTGACCATAAATTTGTCGCAATACTTCGAGAGATCATCCACAATCGCCGCTCTCAGGTCCACCTTCTCTCAGACCAAAGTCGTCGGAGATCAGAGAAGAATGGTCTACCATAAGGTAGCGTTCTGGCTCCGCTTCTTTTTAACATTTAAACCAACGACCAACCGTCGTGTCCTAATACATCCCGCTTCTTATACGCTGACGATCTCGCGCTAACTTCCCAAGCAACAAACTTCTCAGCTGGCGCTTGCTTTCTTGGCTGGAAAATACGCGTGCGCAGTTTGAAACCGATCAGCTCATGCTAGAGTGGTGGATACAGCTTTGAACAAAACCTTCCGGATTATCACAGGTTGCCTCAAACCAACACCGGTCAGACTGCTGTATCATGGCTGGCATCGCACCCCCCCGATGTCCGCAGGGATGTGGCAGCCTCCCTTGAGAGGAGTAAAGTGGATAGCGACCCCCGGCACCCTATGCACGGCTATGATCCGGTGCAGCAAAAGCTGCATAGCCAAAAGAACTTTATAAAGTGCATCCACCCTTTACCCAGCAAATGCGAGGTGCAATCTTGGCGCGTAAGGGTGTCACTGCCGGAACTGTTTGTGCCACTCTCTGAGAGGCTTCCGCCCGGACATGAGTTACCATGGGCTACCTGGAAGTCCTTAAACAGATTGCGAACCCAGGTATGACGAAGCAAGGAGAACATGCTCCGGTGGGGCCTCACGAACAATCACGGACTGAGTTGCCTGTGCGACGCTCCCTAAACTATGACCCACCTTTGTCCTGGATGCCCTAACACCTGCACTCAGGAAGAGCTAATAAATGCCAGCCATAACGCAGTCAGTGTCGCAGAGTTTTGGGCTACATCAATTTGTTCCACACGTTTTGCCATCGATACGCTAAGGAGATCCTTAATGTTGATTATTTTTCAATTGTACTGATTGTAACTTACTTTACTTTTGCCAAATAAACATTTTACCTGAGTATTATCTCATAATTTTGTTTTATTTATGTAATTATTATCATAAGATAAGCTATAAATTGCGTTTTTATTCTAAAACAGTAACTAATAAAAAAACCAAAAGTGGCACTATACTGATATTTTTTTTAAAACAGTTTTTTCTAAATAAATAACTTAATTACTCGCATGTTTTCAATAATTATCTAAAAGCCAGATAGTCAAACTGTTATATGAAACTTATAACCGAGTTGTATTTCAGTTATTTGCATTAGATATTGGTCACGGTATTGGAGCAAAACTTTAAAATGGCCGTACTGAAAAACTACTGTTTTTGTATAACGCCACTTTTGTTTTCAAGGTGCGAATGTGTAATACATAATTCGAAGTAAAGAAAACACGTTTTATGAATAAGCACAGGTAAATTTACTAGCTATAATTGCTATAATTGATTCATTCTAGCGTACTTACCTAGTTACTTTAGCTTTTTTTGTCACTGCAGTGGGTCTATCTTATCACATTAGAGTTAATTTTAATATAATAAAAGAAAAAAAAATTTCATCATTTACTATAGCGTCAATAATTACGATAAGGGTCAATCTCCAAATCGGGCGTATTCGTGTGATCGCTCTGGTGCTTTTTAGATCTTGATATTTTTTGGTAATTATGTATCTCATTGAAAATAATGATATTAAAATACTACATTTTTACTATTGGCCTTCATTTTTAACAAACAGTTATGAAAATATTTAAGTTCAAACATTTTCGCGTCCAGAGCAATCATGATAGGCGCTAGAGCGATCATAAATGGTGAAACAAAAATAATAACATTGTTAATATATTATTTATTTAGTCACTTTTAGTCTTGCATGTTACAAGATTATACTTTTTTATGTTTAGGGGATATATCTAGAGCTTTTTGAGAGCTCATCAGTTGGAAACTTGTTCATTTTTAGGGCAGCGGCGTACCGATTTTGAAACAACGGAACCCGTATGGGATCACTTCGTTGTCCGTCTGTCTGTCTGTCTGTCTGTCAAGACCATTTATCTCAGGAACGCGTGGAGGTATCAATTTTCAACAAATATTATTAATGATGAGACGTGACGTCATAGAATTTTTGACAGATAAGTAAGTCGTTACGTCACATAATTTTGGCAGGAAAATTTTTTTTGAGAGCTGAGTCGTGACGTCATTGAATTTTTGACAGATGTGTCGTGACATTACAGAATCTTTGACAGATGAGTCGTGACGTCATTGAATTTTTGACAGAATCTGTCAAAAACTCTCACATTTACATCTGATGTGTCGTGAAATCACAGAATTTTTGACAGATGAGTCGTGACGTCATAGAATTTTGGCAGGAAAAATAATATTTAGACAGCTGAGTCCTGACGTCATCACAATTTGGCGAGAAAGTAAATAGGTTTGTACGGAACCCTCGGTGCGCGAGTGAGACTCGCACTTGACCGGTTTTATAAGGGTTCCGTACCGATTTTGGAAAAACGGAACCCTTTGTTGGCCGTTTCTCTATCAAGACTATTTATCTCAGGAACGCGTAGAGGTATCAAGCTGAAATTTTTACCAAATACTAAGGTCTGTTGCCTTTTAGTGCTGTAAAAAAAACAAACTTCTAATCTAACGAAATCAAGACATATAGCCGTTTATGTCGCAAATTTTCGATGAGCAAAGGGCAAAAAGCTACAGGGTACTTCCAGTCTACATACAAACTTGAAATTTGGCATAAAGCAAGGTCTTATAGTGCATGTAAAAGGAAAACTTCCGAAAACTTGAAATTTTGGCTTCCATCATATTAGGTATATTTTGATAATTTCGTTATAGTCATAATAATTTTGACAGCTGAGTCACGTGACTAGTGAAACCATAGAATTTTGGTTACGTGACACGTGACGTCATAGAATTTTGACAGATGAGTCGTGACGTCATAGAATATTGGCGGGAAAATATTTTGCAGGGGAGTCGTGACGTTATAGAATTTTTGACAGATGAGTCGTGACGTCACAGAATTTTGACAGCTGAGTCGTGACATTTGTCGTTGTAACAATCTGGTATTATTACTTAAAGTAGTTTTATAACGTACAATTATTGCAAAATATCATCGCTCTGGTCTTTTGGACAGAGCAATCATAGCCATAGCGATCAAAAAAAGTCATAAAAGCATTAATATAGCCCAAAATAAAAACAGTAGAAAGTTGTGTTTACGCCTCATAAAGAACATCATTACTATCACTTAATTAACTTAATAAGCACATTTACAACCTTAATATTTAATTTATAAAACATGCCATATCAATCATCAAATTCGAGAACCAAACCCAGATAAATCATAAACTTACCCTCATAATGTTGTAGTGGGGGACCGTGGCACAAATTTATCTTCCTCGGCGGTTAGACCACTACAGCCACTACCCCGGGGGAGGGGAATAGAGTTTCTATTTCGTAAAACGAGGGATGAGCGCGATGTTTTACTCCAGCGCAGAGCGATGAGATAAAATGCCAGGTCATGACGATAAATTTAAATTGTGCCAAAAATATTGTTATTATAATTTTTTTAAAAATATTACAATGTAGATTAACTATTTGTTATGTAATATAAAATAACATCGGACATATGAAGCTTCTCAATAAAAAGTTACACAATGTTTTCTCATTCAATCGGGAGTTAGGTCAACCCAGAGCAATCAGGATCTTAGGGTTTATGATTTTTTTTTAAATATTTCTAATAAACTAATTCATAATTTCAGCCCTGCACCACATAGATTAGATACCAAAGTATACATAAAAAAATGTAAGCTTTTTCAATAGTATTTTTTACGTTAGTCCTTTACTCTTTAAAATTAGAAATGTATAGGCGAGCAAAAAATACAGCTTTTCAATGCACATAAAACCAAAGTAACATGAATCTAAGGAAAAACCTTGTAATTTATGTTAACAACGCCCTCGAGTGTGGGGACATATACGTAATACCTTCCCTCGAGTATTTTATCATAGATTCTTTAAGGAAAATAATGTAAAGTCATAAAGTAATAATATTATGTATTGCGCTTTTTTCTATAAAAGATAATTCCCTCACAAGGAATCGAACCTTGTATCGCGGGGACTTTTAAGGACCTAAAAATAACGAACACAAAAAAACAACGAAACTCAGGACAGTAATTTGTGGTCCACACAAATAATTAACCGGCGTAGGTTTCGAACCTGAAACCTCGTATACAGCAGCGGCGTACAGGACCGTTTTACCACTGACGCAGTTGGTATATAATTGATAGCAGGAAACTACAAGTCGTTTCAGATGGAGTGAATCAAAGAATAAGGCCATAGACGAAAGGGAAGCTTTCCTTATGAGCTCCATATTTCCATCCATATTTTACTAATAATAGTTGTTTTGTACTTATTAGTCATGACGAATTAAATATGTTTAATACCAGTAGGAAAACATATAAGTATACTCATTTATCATTGTCATATAAGTATACTACTCCGTGTGGTAACAGAGTAAGAATACAATATGTCACCACCCCATCTCATCCAATGGGTGTCGTAGAAACCGACTAAGGGACTACACGTGAATATTATCTTTACGAAATAAAAAGAAGGAAAACTTGAAATTAAACCCTATACAAATCCGTCTGGCCAGTGTGGTATTAGTAGGCCAAGGATCCCTCCGTTATGGGAGGAGGCCCGTCTCTCCAGTGGGACATTAATGGGCTGTTATGATAAGTATACTATATTAATTATAATAAGCTTAGCAATCAAGAGAAAGATAATTTTAAAACAAATCAGACGCTACTTCGCTAAATCTTGTAACTTGTTCCACAAAAAAGTAACATTGATGGCGGACATTTTTAGTTGATTTTTATTGAAGCAAGAATCGAGAGTGTTACTTCGTTGCCTTTGTTTTTGAATTGAAACAATTGGTTACATAGTTTATATTGATTGCTTTCTTCGTCTTCTAGTTTTATTACGAGACTAAGTGGAATTACGTAGTGTCTTTTAATTCAATTTTGTCTTGTTCTTTATACACTCTAGTGAATATGAGTTGGTTAAGTTGTTAATCTTAAGGTGACGGAGTAAGAATATAATTGGTCACCACCCTATCTCATCCCACGGGTGTCGTAGAAACCGACTAAGGGACTATCCGTGAATAGTATCTTTACGAAATAAAAAAAAGGAATACTTGAAATTAAACCCTATACCAATCTGGCCAGCGTGATATTAGTAGGCCAAGTATCCCTCCGTTATGGGAGGAGGCCCTTCCCTGCAGTATGACATTAATAGAATGTTATGAAGTTGTTTATACCTATGGATCTGTTTCATGTCCTTTGTTGAATAACCTCTATATTATTGCAACATGGATACCGAATAACTTATTTCAACTGATTTTGTATCAACAATTTTGACGTACAAATAAAGCCACTTTTGTCGTTGTTGATATGAATGAACCTTTTAATCATATCCCGTATTTACATTTACATTAATTGTACTGTAAATAAATATCTACATGTGGCGTCAAAGTATGAATCCATAGTGTAAATCATTACAGCATTTCGTCTCACGTCTCGCAAATATCATCTCAATGAAAATAAAATACGGAAAAATGTACATAAAACCTTGTGTCTACCCGGCAAGCCATAGATGAAAGTAAACCAAGTTCATCATAACAGCTCATTTATGTTTCACTGCAAGGACGAGCTTCCTCCCGTGACGGAGGGATACTTGGCCTACTAATACCAAGCTGACCAGACGGATTGGTGTAGGGTTTAATTTCGAGTTTTCCTTATTTATTATTTCGTAAAGATAATATTCACGGATAGTCCCTTAGTCGGTTTTTACAACACCCATGGGATGAGATGGGGAGGTGACATATTGTATTCTTACTCCATCACCACCCGGAGTTAGCCTCGTTAGTAGTACGTAGTTGGTTTTTTGTACTCGTAGACCAAGCTATCCTCGATCAAACAAAAAAGGCCCGTCATTGCATTGGGACGTAATACTCTGAATTGGAAAAGTCCTATGAAAAGTTTAGTGCATCAAACGGCGTTATTGTTTTGTTTGCAATTATTGCGTACGAGAAAAAGGCAAATCTCACACAAAGCGTACTATCCTTCTTCTGGACCTCCTTTGTGTATATTGTGTCGAGGTATATCTTGTCCCAAAGCGATTTCTGTCCATTTCCAGTGCTAAAGCTTTCTTAATTCTGTTTAAGAAAACCCTTTATTGAACGTTGCACATATTCTTAAGACTATTTATATTTCATTTATGCGTATACAAAAAAAATAACCCCGATGCTTAATAAACACGAACTTTATTTTAACCAAAAGACGTCTACTACGTTTCCGAAGTTCCCAATCCTGAACCAGCATTGTCCGACGGCATTCCACGACGGCATTTTGTGCACCATTTTTAAGAAGTCGTCGTGATAATTATACGATCTGGTCATTGACACTACAAACGGACCATCACATTATGTATTAGGTTCAAAACGTCTTCATTTCTGTTGATCAAGTAGAGAAGCAAGAATTGTAGCCCTTTTCAATGCTATTTCTATTGTAATATATAAAATACTATTATTTTCTAGCATTCTACTTATATAATACTATTATTTTCTAGCATTCTACTTATAATACTATTATTTTCTAGCATTCTACTTATAAAATACTATTATTTTCCACTGTCAACTTATGACCAAAAACTCGTTAATGGATCAAAACTATTTTGTGAACTACAATAAATACATTTAATGTTTGTACGGAAATAATTTGAAGACTAAAATAATGTAGAATTTAATAATGATTACAATTGTAAACTATTTAAATTAAAATCCTCAAGCAAATTTATATTAAGCCAAGAAATTGTTCTGAAACTTACAAAAGTTGTGGGAATTTGCCCTTAACGATGAATAAAGTTGAGAATTTCGATTATTTCAACAATCTCGTTGGTTTTTTGTACGCTTTGTGTAATTAAAATTTTGTTAAGTGTGAAGGTTCTGAAATTTTATAGCTGTTTTGTTTTTATTTTTATTTTTTAACTGTTTTACTCCTAAAAAAGGTTTACATTTATTCTTTTGTAATTATTTATTTAGACGTATTTAGAGAGCTCTACGTTTAATCAGGGGTAAGGGGTATCTCTTTTGATTTTATCTAAACTGCCAAAGAAATTACTGTAAAATGGACATGCGGAAAATGAAGAAATGCGAATAGATGTGTCTAACAAAGACTATATCTGAGGTCATTAGCATCTTGTTAAAATCTAACACTAACACTTAATTTGAGGCATTCGACGAAAATACATATAAGTATCATATTTATCCTATGCGGTCAATAAAATTGCAGCAATGTTTTCTGAAGTTTTTTTTAAATCTTTATTTAGGGGACTCGGTCAACAATGACGATGTCGCCCTCTTCTGAAGTTAACTGATAGTCTTTATTTTAATAACAACACCTTTATTTTCTCTCACAAACTAATATAAATTACTTACAATAACCTAAACGAACAAAGTAATGTTAACTTATATGAACATAAATAAAAGGGAGTACGGATTTAATGAAAAAATAAAACCGACCGATATTAATAACGAAAGATATGGTTTCCATCGAGAAGTGAACGTGCTGTGAATAGGAATTGTTATATCTTGTGCGTGCCTATTACGAGAAAAATCGATAATCAATGTCGACACAAACGTATACGTTGAAATTTACTGTTGCTATTATTTTTGTTATATGCCAGGAGTTATGTTAAAACAGTGTTTGAAGCCTGATCTTCAGGTATAAATTTTGTGTTAAAATAGCAAATAAATAAACTAACTAGGAAATATATTGAGGGTGGTACTGAATAGCAGCACAGTGGTAATGTCTTTGAGGACATGTACCTAATAAAACTTCAAGAGAAGCCAGTCTGTATTAAGTATGAACAACCCTGTCGGTGTCTCTTATCCGTGTGGTGACGGAGTAAGAACACAATATCACTGTGGAGGTCGCGGTGACGTAACAGCACCACGCCTCCAACGAAAAGGGAGGATCCTCCAACCAGGCGAAGGTGATCGCGCCTGGCGGGCCAACTGCCCAACAGTTGTTCGTTGGACGTTGTATATATGCGGAATCGCTGTGCGAATGTTGATATCGCGATTCAGGACGTAGTGTAAGTGTTCGCTTGAGTTAGTCGGTAGATGACGCTACACCACTCCCCCCGGAAGACCGGAGGTCGAACTTGCTGATGTGACTTCTTGTGGAGCTGATGCCAGAGTCCCAGTGAGTCGGAACTGAAATGCCGGTCCAGTGAGTCGGACTGCGGTGTCCACCTTCCCCATTTTCCCCAGTGAGTCGGGGTGTGTCCAGTGAGTCGGATGATGGGTGATGAGGTCGCAGGCTTCCCCAGGCTTGTCATGACGGCGAGCATATGGAGTAGTCCTGTTCAGACCGAAGGTGCTGGTGCGCTCCGAGAAGGTTGGTTTCATCACGTCGGGGTCACCAATGTGGAGGTCGCGGTGATGTAACAGCACCACGCCTCCAACGAAAAGGGAGGATCCTCCGACCAGGCGAGGGTGATCGTGCCTGGCGGGCCAACTACCCTACAGTTGTTCGTTGGACGTTGTATATATGCGGAATCGCTGTGCGAATGTTGATATCGCGATTCAGGACGTAGTGTAGGTGTTCGCTTGAGTTAGTCGGTAGATGACGCTACATCACCACCCCATCTCATCCCATGGGTGTCGTAAAAACCGACTAAGGGACTATCCGTGAATGTTATCTGTACAAAATAAAAAGCAGGAAAACTTGAAATTTAACCCTATACCAATCCGTCTGGCCAGCGTGGTATTAGTAGGCCAAGTATCCCTCCTTCACGGGAGGAGGCCCGTCCCTGGGCTCACATGGGCTGTTATGATAAACAATGTCGGTCACGGCAATAATTCAGTAGTAAATGGGTCACATGAAGTGGTTTCACCGTGAAAAACGCAAACCGCACGCGTTTTTCACGGTGAAACCACTGCTATAAAAACATTTTACAAAGACTGGCAATGTTGTTGAGTGACGTGGTCGCTTTGAACAGACGAAAAGAATTAAAAAAAAACTCATTTTTTTGCTTGTTTTCTTTATTGTGGTAGGCTTTGAATAATTATGGTTAGTAGTAAACCTCAATGTTGTCCGCGTACCCGTTTTATAAAGAGGTAAAGTTTGTTTGTTTGTGTGTTTGTGACGTTGTAGGGGGTAATCTCTGGATCTACTGAACCGATTTTAGTACTTCTTTCTGTCTTGAACAATCCATTTATCGGGAAGTGTTATAGGCTATATAGTATCATGCTATGGATAATAGGAGCGGAGCAGTATTGAAATATGTTTCAAAAAGTGATACGTTTTTTTCGCGGCCTAACGAAGTGAGCATGGGTCAGCTTCTTCTTCTTCTTTCGAGTCGTAAAGGCACACAATGCAGTACCATCGGTGGTCAAATGCAATCAGCCCAGAACTTGGCCACGTTGATTGCATTGTCAGTGGCGTCTATGAGGTCTTTTTCTGTGCAGCTATCTGGGCACCTTGGACAGTTCAGTAGGTGTGCCATTGTTTGCTGTTCTTCCCCGCATTCACAGCAGATATTTGATGATGGGTCAGCTAGGATTATATAAAAATGAATTTTGTCCTATCTTAAATATCATTTTCAGGTATTTTCAGGAAGATTTTAACTACTGTATTTTAGCAAATTATAAGTGAACGTTGTAACTACACAATATTTCGTCTAACGCTCTCGCAATCGTGTATAGTTATCCGTAATACAGCCATATCGTATTATTGGATAAGTTGGTTTTACGCGTGATTGGTGCAGAGCGGTCACAATATATTGCTATTGTCGTATCGAATACTAACAAGAAACGATTAAACATAACGAGAAAAATCTTTCCAAGTTTTGTGCCAAACGTATATCGTTTAATTACTAAACTGATGTCAGTATTACGTAGACCTGTTTCTTTAATATCCTAGGTACCTGTCTTAATTGTAGCTTTAATAATTATGCAATGGTTTGTTCATTATCTGGATGTAACAGAGCCTAAATAAGTACACTACATGTTATAATATTGTTGTATACCCTGCCTTTTGTGTGTCACCACCCCATCTCATCTCATGGGTGTCGTAAAAACCAACTAAGTAAATATTATCTTTACGTAATAAAAAGAAGGAAAACTTGAAATTAAACCCTATACCAATCCGTTTGACTAGCGTGGTATTAGTAGGCTAAGTATCCCTCCGTCACGGGAGGAGGCCCGTCCCTGCAATGGGACATTACTGGGCTATTAGGATGATAGCCTGCCTTTTCCGTTTGTCACAGAAAATATTATTATCAACTGTTTTTCCCTGTAGTTTATCTTTCTACTACTATGAATATTATAATAATATTTGAATTAAGAAGACATACCCCAATTAGTATTATCATCATATCTGCTAATCGACGTCCACTGCTGGACAAGGGCCTCCTCCAATTAGTCTGTTTATCATTAAATTAATTTTATCGGTATAACAATAAATAAAAAAAAATCTTATTAATTGAGAAAATTTATTACGTTTCTGTAATTTTTTAAAGACAATTATATACAGAATCTTCGCATTTATGAAGTCATTAAAATGATTCAAAATAAGAGTGTCCTTTTAGTAAAAATATGAGAGAAACGTGTAAGGAATTATTGCTTATATAAATTGTTTTGCGGATCCCCCTGTGACCTATTTTGGACCGAGGAAAAACGTTGGCAAGGTTAATTGACCTGTCAAATTTGTTGAAAGAGTACAGTAGGGTGTTATTAGTGTTAAATAAAATAGGTTAGGTCGGGTAAGCTTGGAGATGAATTGTGCTTATTGAGGTGAAATGTTTTTGGTTGATGTATGAAGGTAAAAGATTGGAATTTACAAAATGGTTTTTGATAGTTTTTGTTTATATAGAAAGGTAAAAGCATGGGAGAATTAAAGGTGCACTTACATTATAGCAGCGTTTATACATAAGTATAATTTCATTTTGAAAATAATTCTATCATACCAATCATCATTATTATCAACCACCAATAATAATTAACCATGCTGGTTAGTTATACATTTTATAATATTTTCCTAGCAACCAGACAAGTTACGTAGATAACATACTGTGGGTGTAGATTGCACTGCATACTTGTGTAAACATTTACGGCGCTTGTACACGGTAAGAAAAATCGCCGGGCCTACGCAAGATTTCGTGTCGTTTCTAAGCTCGACCTGTGTACACAGCGCCGGCGATGCATGAGAAAATTTTCTTGTCTGCGCAAGACAAGACACGGCGAACGTTGTTGCGGAGGGGCGGGGAGCGGTGTAGTAGGGTATCATACTTGTTTGCTTTCTAGTTAACACTTTTACTAAAGGAAACTCACACTGATTATCACACATGTTATTACTTGCGCGCCCTACGCCCGTCTGACGACTGTACGAAAAAAATCCTAGCGTGTACACGTTCCGAATTGTCTTGTCTGCGGAAGACAAGAAAAGTTTTCGTGTACGAAAAAGACAAAATTCTTGACGTCTACACGAAGATTTGTCTTGTCTGGCGTAGACACGGCAAATTTTCTTAGCGTGTACAAGCGCCCTTAAACATCCGTCCCTTAGAACCAGAATTGTAATATTTTGCATCATACCGGTGCAAAATAAAACTTGTCTCAAATCGCAGCCAGGTCGTTTGGTTGCCACTTTAAAGTCTATATGCCTTTAACAAGATTAACAGGAGTCATTTTTAAGTAACAGTTCCTCATCAGTCAATTAAGGGTTACGTTTAACTAATCTAAGTTAACAAAGCATTCTAATTAAAACTTTGGTTTTAGTCGAACAATCGACCGCCCGGGGCATTCGTTACCAGTAATTATTCTCTTGAAATGGTAATGAAGTAGGTACTTATGCCGTTTTGTACGACCATCAGATCGAAAATGAAGATTTTATTAGGAAATACTTATCTTATCGTCGACCTATTTCTCTCATTTATTAATGTTTTCTGTTGTTTTGCTTGTAGAAAATAATTAAATTATGTTGGTTTCTGGCCGATGGCACATAAATTAATGAAATATTTTAAGAGCAACTATGTAATGATTATTTGATGATATCCTCAGTGCTGCGCGCTTCAACACAGCGCTTATAAGAACAAATGCTACAACAAACCAATCTAGCAGACCACTGTTAATTCGTTTCCCACTGATGCGCAATGATTCTCCTTTAAAAATGTAGATAAAATTTTTTTTACAGGTGCAACGCTGGCCAGAAAAAGCGTTATAGAGTTTTTTGTTAAGTTTTTCTTCTTTTATAAAGTCTGTAAATTAAAAGTCCAATAAGCACCTTCTACGGGCATAAATACTATACTAAAGTTACTTTCTGAAATTTAGCCGAGGTCTCTCCCGTTGTCAGCTTTATGTTATAAGCTATTTAGTCATCCGTTCACCACCCCATCTCATCCCACAGGTATCGTAGAGTTTGATAAAGAGTTTTCTAATAAGCTAATTAGACTTTATCACAAAAAGCAGCCAACAGTGGGACTTTAAAGTAGTATTAGTTAAGATAATTATAATAATAATCAAATGAAAACACAAAGTTTTGTGACCTCCACAAAACCCAGGAGGCATAACATTACCCTCGTCATGAAACTTTTAATTGAAAATGACGGTGAACAATTCTCTTAACAAAACACCAATATATATCTTTTGATTACCAAATAATAACACCTGATACACATAAGCTTTCATTGCTTTTATGTTAATTGTAATATATTTTAGTCAAGTAATAGTTATATTCATTGTTGTTGCCGTGGCAGTTAGTTATAGATGTTTTTTACCATTTTACACGGACTGTAGTGGACTGAACTACTACTAAACATTTAAGTCCTATGGGGACAAACCTCGCCCTGGACCGCCTCTTTCCGTAAACGAAAGAAAGAGTTAAAAGCATGCTCACTAAGATGAGTATACGTGACGAAGAGGATCTAACCTTGGTACGGCAGGAAACAAAACAGACAATCTGATGAAATTTCGTGAGCCTCCGTTTTTATAGATACTATAACTTCCTTAAAGACGAATGATGGTTATTTTATCACAGCCAGAATAAAAAAAGCACAAAGATGTAACTTAGAACGATGTAGTACCACTCAAAACTTGTACGGACATTTGCGTCAGAAAAAAACCACCAAAAAGTTACAATTTAACAATATTGAACTTCCTCATTCTTGAATAAACATTAAACTTATTAGTTTTGTAAACAATACTTCAGAAGATTTCAAATCTTTTTCCCATAAGAAAGAGAAAATAGATAATGTTATTTAAAAAGAAAAGAGACAAATAGATAAGGTTGTGGATGTAGACAGGGGTGTCGCTACTATTATTGTACCGCACCCTGATCTGGGCAGACTTGACGCACCATTAATTGTCTCACGTTGTTTGTACAAAGATTTCCGCGAACTGCAATCTTTTCTGTTTTTTTTCGACTTGTATCTCCGCTGTGATAAATTGCGAGTTTCCGTGG
Source organism: Schrankia costaestrigalis (assembly GCA_905475405.1). Classification (NCBI taxonomy): domain Eukaryota; kingdom Metazoa; phylum Arthropoda; class Insecta; order Lepidoptera; family Erebidae; genus Schrankia; species Schrankia costaestrigalis. The sequence goes on along the minus strand of FR997831.1, from coordinate 2,453,801 downwards.
TTTGGGAAAACAATACAATAGAATGGGAATGAGTTAAAACATTTGTGATTTATTTGCGCGACTGCATTTAGAAGGAGGTTTACGGATTTCAAAGTAAATAGAATATTTGGGAACTACGGTTTTAGAATTAAGGGCACGTTCTCGTTTTGTAGAAAGTTTGCCAAAACATTGAGCTTGCTAGATGCAGCATTTCGGATCTAACATACGAGTAGCTACATTTTTAACTTCGTTTGATAACCTTAGTAGAATATTATATAAACGGGATATTAACGCGCATTTAATTTACTTTTATTTTACTTGACGTTTCGGCACAGGTTGCACTGGCCGTGGTCGCAAGCTGACTGGTGATGCGACGTCACAGCTTCGTCTTCGTGATAGATAATATATTATTATCATCTACCCTCGCATCTTGAGATGTTAATATAAAGTCCCCCTACACACAACACTGACCGTATCGCTGTTCTGTACGTTAACCGACCGTTCAAAAAAGGGAGGTATTGTTTTTGATATCACTGGATTCCACGTTGCTGACAACTTGAAACCGTCATCCCGGTTAAAGTTGTTAGGGAACTTTTTGATTTCAATGGCCTCGCGCACAAGTCTTGAGTAATGGTGGCGATCGGTTGAGATTACCCGTGGCTTATGAAACTCGATCCAGTGATTAGCGCCAGCGTTCACCAAGTGTTCGGCGATGGCTGACTTGTTGGTCTGTCGGTTCTTCACAGCAGCTATGTGCTCTTTGAGCCTTTCAGCAATGGTCCGCTTTGTTTGCCCAATATAAGAACTGCCACAGCTACAGTCAATCTTGTACACGCCAGGACATTGCAGAGGTAGGACATCCTTTGGTGAGCGTACTATACTATTAACCTTGGCCTCCGGGGTGAAAATGGTGTGTATTGAGTAGTTTCTCAACACCGAGCCAATCTTATCTGTCACGCCTTTCAGATAAGGTAGGTACGCAGGTTGCCTGTTCACTCCAGGATGTCTCTCTCTTTTTATTGGTCTCTCTCGCGTATTAACCTTAAATCCATTGTTCGTAAGTACCTCCTGAACATGGTCTAGCTCTCGGCCCAGGTGCTCAGGGTCACAGAGATCATATGCTCTGTTCTTTAATGATGTTATCACAGATTGAAGGTGTCGCGGGTGGTGATGAGACGTTGCGTGTAAATACCTGTCCGTGTGGGTAGGTTTACGGTAAACACTATGTGATATGGACCCATCTGGTCTTACGGCTAGCTTGACATCCAAGAAAGACAATGACCTGTCCGCCTCCATTTCATACGTGAAACGCATCTTTGGATGGAGAGCATTAAGATGTGCAATATATTGATCTACCTCTTGCTTGCTTCCTTTGACTATACTGAAGATGTCATCAACATAACGTTTCCAAAGTCTGATAGTTTTAGGGCCAAGGCTCAGGGCCTTCTCTTCGAAATGTTCCATCCAGAGATTAGCCAGTACCGGGGCTACTGGACTCCCCATTGCGACGCCATCAATCTGGAGGTAGTATTGACCTTGGAAAAGGAAGTAGTTGCCATCCAAGCAGTGTTTTAAAAGATCAACATAGTTGTGGGGCATATCATTGTCACTCAATTTGTCTCTAACGACCTCAACGCATTCTTTGATTGGTATATTAGTGAACAGAGATTAGATGGTAGATGATAATAATATATTATCTATCACGAAGACGAAGCTGTGACGTCGCATCACCAGTCAGCTTGCGACCACGGCCAGTGCAACCTGTGCCGAAACGTCAAGTAAAATAAAGGTAAATTAAATGCGCGTTAATATCCCGTTTATATAATATTTATAATAATGAAACGCGATAGTTTAAAAGTTACAACCTTAGTAGAAGTTTGTTTTAATAAATATTTTTATAATTATTTAAGTACTCATTTGAAGAACAATCTGAATAGACAATTGGTACCGTAAAATACTTCAGTTTGCGCTCGTAATTGACAGATAGAAGCACAGTGCAAGAGTTTTCATTTGTAAAAATGAAGTACAGTACCTTTTCGACATATAATATACTTGAACCGGCCAACCTAGCTGAATTACTGTAGCCTTGTAAATTCAAATGACCAATGCTGAGCTTAATGATGACGATTCACTCCGGACATTTTAGGAAGATTATTTAAATAAAGCTCAAGAGAAAAATACAGCTATAATCATTAGAGAGGTAGGTCATTATATTCGGCGAGATAAATAGTCTGGTGTACCTAAAGACCCTTTTTTGTTCCTAAATAAAAATGTAAATGGCAAAGCTCAAATTAAAACAGAGTGTCTTCATTTTTCATTTACATTTTTGCGTATTTCTTATCCGTATTTATGTTTTGTATACCGAGTACATTTGACGCATGATTGATCATATTTCTTTATTATTAGATTGTTTGAATTTTCTGAATGAACGATTGCGATTTTGGTAAAATTAAGCTGAATCATTTGAATGTAAAGCATGACGTCATCAGAAAATTGTAGGTATAGGTATGTTTATGACAAAATGCATCGAAATTTGATGCAAAAACTATTTTCTTTTACGAAATTTTTTATATTTAAAAATTATATTCACTCCTTTTTGAAAGTGTTAAAATTATAAGCAGTGACTAATCAAACCCAACATTACTTCTTTTACAATGTAGATTACAGTCCATGAAAGTTACACTTAAATTATTATTTCACAATCCTTGTTAACAATTAGGCCGAAATCCTAGCCACATTATCACATCTGACAAGTCTAAACTCTCAAATGCCGGCGGAAAAGTGACCACTGTTCCAAAATCCAAAATTATCCGACATTAAACTTGCAAAATAGCTGTATACCGCAAATTTAATGACTGCAGGGAATATTCGGAAGCCATTTTGAATTGCATTTAAGGTTAGGACGCGTAAGAGGCTTATGTTTTTGTTGTGTGTTTTGTCACTAGCCGGACTACGTTGTCAACAGATGTTTCAACGTTTATTTTGAAACAAAATTGCTACGCTTAATCCCTTAGAGGGGCCTTGATGAGTGAGCGTGTATTTGAAATGATATATTTAAATCTGATGCGTAATGGGACATCATTTTACTAAGTAATAAATACTAGGAATAAAGGATAAAGCATGACATTATGTTAACGGCAGCTAATGATACTAAAAATAATAAGCAAAATTTAATTAGTTTATTAAATCCATCAAGAAAGTATTTCTTTCCCTTCAGATGCTGTGTTTCCTTATACTATACGGTTAAATATCCAAAATAAATTGGTAATAAATACTAATTATAATAAAAATATTAACGTCAACTAAAATAATCGTTTCATACTGGCATGCGAGTATGATAAATCATAGTATACACACATGCAATCAAAACAAAGTGTTACCTTTCAAACAATACAAAATGTAAAATAAATGTAAGCTTCAAAATGAAAACAGAAGTTACTGATTCCAGTAACACAACACAGGTAAGTATATTCATATTTCCTTAAAAAATAGACTTTAATAGTACAGAAATAATTGTCCAATTTGAAACACTGTTACCTAAGATTACTTCTTGTTCTTGGAAACTTAAAAATATTTTTATTTGTTTAATAATATTGTGTTAGTGAAAAAGTATTATGTTTCTTAGTAACAGCTTACTCTCGAAGTTTGTTTATTCGATAAAATATTCAAGAGACAGAATTTTACGTAAGTATTTGCTTCAGAATAATAATTAATTAACCACAACGTATTTGGCGATGTATTGTTCAAACATTGGATAAAAGAAGCGAAAACGAGAAGAAACCTCCAAAATAGGTAACGTCAGATGGTGACTAACCTGGTTGATGGGTTAAGTGCTTACAAGATACGCCGGGGTAAATAATTTGCACGCGAAAATGTGGTCCACAGAAAGCAAGTAAAAATAACGTGCAGAATTCGTGTGAGTTCTTGTGCCTTTCTCATCTATCAACTTCCCGACACCTTTACTATGCCAGTTTTTTATATACCAGTATGGCCAGCAAAATAGTGTGATGAGATTTTTTCTGCGTTAAACAGACAGACCGTCTCTGTCTGTTTAACGCAGAAAAAATCACCCTTAGTGATATTCATCCACTCAACGACCTCGGTGGTGCGCCGGTAGAGCCAGCGGCTGCCGCGCATGAGGTGGTGGGTTCGATCCCCACGCAGGACAATAATTTGTGAGATCCACAAATTATTGTCCTGAGTCTGAGTGTTCTTTGTGTCCGTTAATTGATGTTTGTAAAAAGTCCCCGCGACACAGGGCATGATCCTTAGTGCGGGAGTTGTCTTTTTAATTAAATAAAAATAAACTCACATGTGATGCTATACATAATGGTATAGATGTATACCTTCACAACTAGTACAAAGACCTATGAATATCTTCCCCAGTGTCTAATATTGGGTTCTTCATCAACTCGACACGAGAGACTGATCACACGTGTGTCCAGTTGGTGAAACTTTAAATTAATACTAATTATTTTTTCGTCATTTCGACATGCCAAAGTTTCTATGTATGTCCAAATAGTGAAAAAAATAAATAGTGAAATCTATACTATAATAAAACTGTAGAGGTTGAAATGTCTGTTCTTTTCGAAAATTCAGATAAAAATTATCTATAAAATCTAGAAAAATGTCAAAAAGCACGAAACCGCAATTTTTAGAATTAATGTCTGTCTGTCTGTCTGTTTGTTACCGCAAATCTTTAAAACGAATTAATATAATCTAACGACCAATACATTGTATTGTAGCCTTTTTTATTGGGCTTAAACTGAGGTATGTTTCATCAAAATCGGATAAGTATTACTCGAGATATCGCTTGATCTCTTTATTAGAACAGTCCAATACAAATCAAGGGTAATGAAAAATGGTTTTAGTTCGATGTTGAATGAATTTAAATTTTGTTTCTTTTGTTCACGAGATGGGGTTACCAGTAGTAATCATACTCAATTGAGTTTGTAAATAATCTAATTACGTGCTATTAATTATAAGTTATTCATTTTAGATTTCAAAAAAAAAAAACCATGAATCGTATGTGTTATATCTATCTATCTATACTATAATAAAACTGTAGAGGTCGAAATGTCTGTTCTTTTCGAAAATTCAAATAAAAATTATCTATAAAATCTAGAAAAATGTCAAAAAGCACGAAACCACAATTTTTAGAATTAATGTCTGTCTGTCTGTCTGTTTGTTACCGCACATCTTTAAAACGAATTAATATAATCTAAAGACCAATACATTGTATTGTAGCCTTTTTTATTGGGCTTAAACTGAGGTATGTTTCATCAATATCGGTGTATTACTCGAGATATCGCTTGATCTCTTTATTAGAACAGTCCAATACAAATCAAGGGTCATGAAAAATGGGTTTAGTTCGATGTTGAATGAATTTAAATTTTGTTTCTTTTGTTCACGAGATGGGGTTACCAGTAGTAATCATACTCAATTGAGTTTGTAAATAATCTAATTACGTGCTATTAATTATAAGTTATTCATTTTAAATTTAAAAAAAAATTAACCATGAATCGTATGTGTTATATCTATCTATCTATCTATCTATACTATAATAAAACTGTAGAGGTCGAAATGTCTGTTCTTTTCGAAAATTCAGATAAAAATTATCTATAAAATCTAGAAAAATGTCAAAAAGCACGAAACCACAATTTTTAGAATTAATGTCTGTCTGTCTGTCTGTTTGTTACCGCACATCTTTAAAACGTATTAATATAATCTAAAGACCAATACATTGTATTGTAGCCTTTTTTATTGGGCTTAAACTGAGGTATGTTTCATCAAAATCGGATAAGTGTTAGTCGAGATAACGCTTGATCTCTTTATTAGAACAGTCCAATACAAATCAGGGGTCATGAAAAATGGTTTTAGTTCGATGTTGAATGAATTTAAATTTCGTTCCCCTATTTGAAAGTCGTACATAGACAAACGGTTACAGTAGGAGCTGGGTAATGAGGTTCGAATCCCATGCCGACGAATCTTTTTGTATGTATGAGATCTTTTCAAGAAGTTGTTAGCACAGAAGGTGGTAACAATATGGATTACATGAGCCAGTGTAGTTGTGTCATTCCAATCCAGCCTAGACTCAACCAGGAATATATTGAAGAAACAGGATATAGTGCAGCTGAACTATCCTCAAACCTTAATAATAATATTTCTAGGCTAACTACCGAACAGAAATGTGTTTATGATACCGTAACAAGAGCAGTAATAAACGAAGAGGGCATAGTATATTTTCTCGATGCTCCTGGTGGAACAGGGAAAACAAATCTTGCCCAAAGGGATTCTAGCGGAAATTAGAAGAATGGGAAAAAATTCCTTAGCGGTGCCATCTTCAGGTATTGTAGCAACATTACTTCCTGGTGGCAAAACAGCGCACACTGCATTTAAAATTTCTTTGGATTTAAATTGCATTGAAACTCCCGTGTGTGGTGTGTCACCCAATAGCGACAAAGCTAAAGTGCTGCAAGATACCTGTTTAATTGTATGGGATGAGTGCACTATGGCTCATAAGAAAGCTATAGAGGCAGTTGATAGGATACTAAGAAATTTGCGCAGAAGTAAACGAGTTATGGGTGGGGTAACTGTTGTGTTTTGTGGAGAGTTTCGCCAGTCTTGCCAGTTGTTAGTAGGGGCATAAGAGCTGACGAAGTGAACGCTTCTTTGAAGAGGTCTTTTGTTTTTGGCGACATATCGTTAGGTTAGAATTAACTTTAAATATGAGGGCGCATATGAGTGATAATCTTCAAGCTCAACAATTTTCTACTATCTTACTTGATATAGGAAACGGAAAAGTTCCCGAAAATCAGACTAAAATTATTTTGCCACCCAGCCTTTGCTCTCTGGTCACCAGTGAGGAAGACTTAATACAGTGTTTATGGAAAAACGTCCCATATAACACAAAAAGAAAATTCCTGGTTATGTGAGCGGGCAATTTTAACACCTAGGAATGATCACGCCAATATTATTAATGCAAAAATTATTTCTGAAATTGTTGGTAATGTCGTCACTTATTTAGCAATCGACTCAATGGTTGATCAGGACGAAAGCCACTAATTTTCCAGTGGAATTTTTAAATGCGTTGAGTGCTTCTGGTTTTCCAGAATACAGCATTTCGCTAAAGGTTGGTGTACCAAGCATTCTCTTGCGTAATTTAAGTCCTCCAAAATTATACAATGGTGCACGTGTTAAGATCGTTAACCTTCAGCAAAATGTCATTGAGGCTGAAATATTATCTGAGTGTGGAAGAAGTGAAAGAGTTTTTATTCCACGCATTCCCTTATTACCCAATAGTTTCCCCTTCCAATTTAAAAGAACTCAATTTCCCGTAAGCCTTTGCATTGCAATGACCATCAATAAAACTAAACATACTAATATGTATTTAAAATTACTGCGTAAAGTCACTTTTCCACGCGGACGAAGTCGCGGGCACAGCTAGTTTAAAATAAATTACTTTTATGTTTTCGTCAACTGGACACACGTTCACATTTTACCCGAATTCATAACAAAGTACAGTCACGCAGATAATTTTTTTGAATCAGAATTATCATTGTCCTCTAAATGTCCTACTGCTAGGCACAGGTAATTTTGTAATTATTCACCATTTATGAATTTATAAAGCTTGTATTTTTAAAACCGATAGTGTTCGAAAGTCACTATTACCATGTTACCTACTATGCTTGTCTATAATCTTCAACATGGAACCAGTTTTATTACACTGCAAACTGCAACTAGTAGGTACATTTAAGTTTGTATAGGAGTGAAGCGTATCGTTCAATATTAAAAAAGTCATTGAGTTCAAGCTTTAAAAAGAAAAAAATATATTTTTCTAAGTTAAGTTATTTGATATTCCTGTGATGATTTTAAATTATTAGGTATATTTAGAATGTTTAGATCTAGCTAAGTATGCTTGCCTTTATATTTATTAACAAATCCTCTAATAAAAATTTGATTGTTACACATTTCTTTTATTTCAATTTTTACCCTGACTGTACCTTTTTTTGGAAAAAACCTAGGTGTGTCCAGTTGACGAAAACATAAAAGTAATTTATTTTAACTCTAGATTCATAACCATATCTAAGACGAACATTATTCATAAGCATTCGTCTCTCAGACGACTATATTTAAATGTGAGGTTTATCAGTATTTTTAAATAAAACGAAAGAAATTAATCATGGCACTGTTAGACATGTTTTTTAAGGTTATAAAAAAAGTAATGAATTAATAATAATTAAGGTTCATCACCACATTTCACACATACGAGGCCGCAATGGTCCCAGCACATAAACTTTTTACATGACTACTATTGGAAACTTGTCATACGACATTGCTTATATTCACAATGACCACAAATAGTTTTTTAGGTACTACTTGAACCAGGTGTAGCAATGGTAGGCGTTTTATCTAAAACTTCATCGATTTTCCTTTTTAGGCATCTTTTCAAAGTTGGCATTTTACGCCTTTTACGTAACCACGGTTCAGTCAACTTTTGTTGTCGGGACAGTCTCCTGTTATACATCACTCAAGTCAACGTTTCTTTGCTTACTGGTAAAACCATCATCATAAGAACCAGATCAACAATTCAGATAGTCAATCCTTCATCTATCTATACTATAATAAAACTGTAGAGGTCGAAATGTCTGTTCTTTTCGAAAATTCATATAAAAATTATTAGATTTCTATAAAATCTAGAAAAATGTCAAAAAGCACGAAACCACAATTTTTAGAATTAATGTCTGTCTGTCTGTCTGTTTGTTACCGCACATCTTTAAAACGTATTAATATAATCTAAAGACCAATACATTGTATTGTAGCCTTTTTTATTGGGCTTAAACTGAGGTATGTTTCATCAAAATCGGATAAGTGTTAGTCGAGATATCGCTTGATCTCTTTATTAGAACAGTCCAATACAAATCAGGGGTCATGAAAAATGGTTTTAGTTCGATGTTGAATGAATTTAAATTTCGTTCCCCAATTTGAAAGTCGTACATAGACAAACGGTTACAGTAGGAGCTGGGTAATGAGGTTCGAATCCCATGTCGACGAATCTTTTTGTATGTATGAGATCTTTTCAAGAAGTTGTTAGCACAGAAGGTGGTAACAATATGGATTACATGAGCCAGTGTAGTTGTGTCATTCCAATCCAGCCTAGACTCAACCGGTAATATATTGAAGAAACAGGATATAGTGCAGCTGAACTATCTTCAATCCTTAATAATAATATTCCTAGGCTAACTACAGAACAGAAATGTGTTTATGATACCGTAACAAGAGCAGTAATAAACGAAGAGGGCATAGTATATTTTCTCGATGCTCCTGGTGGAACAGGGAAAACAAATCTTACCCAAAGGGATTCTAGCGGAAATTAGAAGAATGGGAAAAAATTCCTTAGCGGTGCCATCTTCAGGTATTGTAGCAACATTACTTCCTGGTGGCAAAACAGCGCACACTGCATTTAAAATTTCTTTGGATTTAAATTGCATTGAAACTCCCGTGTGTGGTGTGTCACCCAATAGCGACAAAGCTAAAGTGCTGCAAGATACCTGTTTAATTGTATGGGATGAGTGCACTATGGCTCATAAGAAAACTATAGAGCCAGTTGATAGGACACTAACAAATTTGCGCAGAAGTAAACGAGTTATGGGTGGGGTAACTGTTGTGTTTTGTGGAGAGTTTCGCCAGTCTTGCCAGTTGTTAGTAGGGGCATAAGAGCTGACGAAGTGAACGCTTCTTTGAAGAGGTCTTTTGTTTTTGGCGACATATCGTTAGGTTAGAATTAACTTTAAATATGAGGGCGCATATGAGTGATAATCTTCAAGCGCAACAATTTTCTACTATCTTACTTGATATAGGAAACGGAAAAGTTCCCGAAAATCAGACTAAAATTATTTTGCCACCCAGCCTTTGCTCTCTGGTCACCAGTGAAGAAGACTTAATACAGTGTTTATGGAAAAACGCCCATATAACACAAAAAGAAAATTCCTGGTTATGTGAGCGGGCAATTTTAACACCTAGGAATGATCACGCCAATATTATTAATGCAAAAATTATTTCTGAAATTGTTGGTAATGTCGTCACTTATTTAGCAATCGACTCAATGGTTGATCAGGACGAAAGCCACTAATTTTCCAGTGGAATTTTTAAATTCGTTGAGTGCTTCTGGTTTTCCAGAATACAGCATTTCGCTAAAGGTTGGTGTACCAAGCATTCTCTTGCGTAATTTAAGTCCTCCAAAATTATACAATGGTGCACGTGTTAAGATCGTTAACCTTCAGCAAAATGTCATTGAGGCTGAAATATTATCTGAGTGTGGAAGAAGTGAAAGAGTTTTTATTCCACGCATTCCCGTATTACCCAATAGTTTTCCCTTCCAATTTAAAAGAACTCAATTTCCCGTAAGCCTTTGCATTGCAATGACCATCAATAAAACTAAACATACTAATATGTATTTAAAATTACTGCGTAAAGTCACTTTTCCACGCGGACGAAGTCGCGGGCACAGCTAGTTCTAAAATAAAATTAGACGAAATGAATAACTATTCACGTAATTATACACTTTGAAACATTATATAATACGTAATAACTAGTGTATTATAATATCACACACTTTTAATTTATAAAACCAGAACTCGTCAAAAAATGTTTTTCATAAATAACAATCAATATAGTCAATAGTTACACTATTCATAAATATTCGTCTCTCAGACGACCAAAGGTCAATGACACGCTAATTGGACGTAACTACGAGGCAAACGCACTCCCGACACTAGCGGTCCAACGTTTCAGAAAGGTACTTAGGACCACAGCTTTCTATCTCTTTTACTGGAAACAGTAGAAACAAATTGGTGTTTTGCGCGTTCCGTGAGACGAATGGTTATGAATCTAGGGTTAAATTTCACTATGTGGACATACATAGAAACCTTGGCATGTCGAAATGACCAAAAAATAATTAGTACTAATTTAAAGTTTCACCAACCGGGCACACGTGTGATCAGTCTCTCGTGTCGAGTTGACGAAGAACCCCTAATATTAGCCTTCTAACAAAGAGCTATCTATAGAAAAAGGTCATTATAGTAAAGCTTTCGATTACATTATGAGGATTAAGTAATTTACTTAATGTTACAAAGTTCGCAAATTGAGCACGTACTAGGCACAGACAATTTTATAGACAGACCTTTTTGCTACCAAGGGATGTTAAACTTGCGTACAAGTTACCTAACGTTAAGTGAAACATCTTCAAGATAGACACAGGCAACTTATGAGGCACGTACAAGTATTTCTATAGATTGTCAGCTAAAACCCCATCTCATCCCATGGGTGTCGTAGGAACCGACTAAGGGACTATCCGAAATTATCTTTACGAAATGAAAAGAAGGAAAACTTGAAATTTAACCCTATACGAATCCGTCTGTCCAGCGTGGTATTAGTAGGCCAAGTATCTCTCCGTCACGTGAGGAGGCCCGTCCCTGCAGTGGGACATTAATGGGCTGTCATGATGAAACATACTTATATGTATACCTCTTTAGGATTACATTCATATTATACATGGTGTCTAACAAACAATAAGGGTTTATAACACCAGATTAACCAGTTCAGTGAATGGAGTAAAAAACTGTATCTATATGATTCCAGTGAATACGAATTCAACTGAGCGTCAATCTGCTTCAATGCAATGAATGAAGAGCGCGGATCGATGCGAAACCCTTTCGTCTATTATACTCCAGCGAATTCAAATATTTTATAAAGAGGATTTGTGCTGATATATCTGAAAAAAAAAGTGTTGCAAATTGGCAGAATTTGTAAGGCCTTTATTTGGTTTAGTATGTCATTCATCATTAGTTATAGAGATAAATAATATCTGCTGCCTTTCCGTAAAGGCATGAAACCATTTTTAATCTACCTCTTCCACTCCCGCGCAAGTAGAAAAAGCTGTATCAAGGAACACGACGACCTCGGTGGCGCGCCGGTAGAGCCAGCGGCTGCCGTGCATGAGGTTGTGGGTTCGATCCCCACGCAGGACAATAATTTGTGAGATCCACAAATTATTGTCCTGAGTCTGGGTGTTCTATGTGTCCGTTAATTGATGTTTGTAAAAGTCCCCGCGACACAGGGCATGATCCCTAGTGCGGGAGTTGTCTTTTTTTTAAGAAAAAAAAAAAAAAAAAAAAAAAAAAAAAAAATTTGGAAAGATGTTTATAATTTTTGACTTGAAGTGGCAATCGAACACCCCTTATTGTAAGTGATACCGTTCCTTTATAAACGTCAGTAAAGCTAGCAACCAACCAACCCAGGAAATAATGCTTTCTTCAAACCTCAATTTGAATATACGTATATGCAAACAAATTAATATAACCTTTGACTGTACCACTGCAGGAACGGACCTCTTGTATGCATTGGCCTAAAGGGATGGTAATTTTTTTGAGTTTTTTGAGAAGTTTTTCTTCTTTCCTAGAGCTGTTAGCTGTCTTAACAGCTTTTGTCTCTTTCCGTATTTTTATAATCTATACTAATATAATTATTAAGCTGAAGAGTTTGTTTGTTTGTTTGAACGCGCTAATCTCAGAAACTACTTCTTCGATTTGAATTTTCTTTTTATTGTTAGATAGACCATTCGTCGAGGAAGGCTTTAGGCTATATAACATCACGCTAGGACCAAAAACATTTTTTTTCCAATTTTCATTTGTAGCCTATGCTGCCGTCAATAGCATAGTCTTTTGTATAAAATGAGATGCTGCTTCTGCTCTAAAATCGATGATTTAGTTTTCTCTCAAATTCATGTTTTTGTTAAAACAAGTAGGTATTATCTAAAATTCGTAATTTCCATCGCACAACGTATAAACTGCAAATTACCTGTGTTTCTAACCACGTTCATGTATGAATTTTGAAGCGATGTATTTTGTGTAAAATACGAAAGAGTAAACTCATTAGAAGCGTAAACATATGCATAGAATATCGTTTCTTGCAAGCTTGATGAAGTGGCTGTTATACAAATTGCATACGAGAAACACCTCTGATAGGTAATATGTTGATATTTTAATTGCATATTTTTAAAATAACTTATTATAATAAAACTTAGTTACTGTACTTTACTTCTTAGTCCGTGTGGTGACGGAATAAGAATTCAATATGTCACCACCACTTTTCATCGTTAACTATACGAAATAAAATGAAGGAAAACTTGAAATTAAATCCTATACCAATCCGCCTGGCCAGCATGGTATTAGTAGGCTAAGTATCCCTCCGTTACGAAAGGTGGCCCGTCCCTGGAGTGGGACATGAATGGGCTGTTGTAATTGTACTTTTACTATCGCGTTATATTGTTATAAATATGAAATTAATGTAAACTGTGAATTAACGCGGCAGGCTAATAGGTACCTAAATAGCAGTCAGTTTGCTTGGCGTTTTAGTCCCGTGACTAAGTCAGCTTGGGACCATGGGCACTATAACTTATGGCTAACGTGAAATTATCGATATATTTCAAAATGTGATATTAGATTAAGAATACGAGGTTTAACAAGCTTATCTCATTCCATAGGCACCGCGACAGCTGACTTAGCGAAAAACTACTTTTGAAATAAATAACAATAGACAAACAACTCTCCGTGTGGTGACGGAGTAAGAATACAATATGTCACCACCCCATCTCGTTCCACGGGTGTCGTAAAACTGACTTAGGGACTATCCGTGAATATTATCTTTACGAAATAAAAAGAAGGAAAACTCGAAATTAAACCCTATACCAACCAGTCTGGCTAGTGTGGTATTAGTAGGCCAAGTATCTCTTCGTCACGGGAGGAGGCCCGTCCGTGCAGTGGGACGTTAAAGGGCTGTTATAATAAAAAGAGGAGAAACTGGAAAACAAATCCTATACAGTATTAGTACAGTAGTGGACCGTAGATAAGGTAGAATAAACTATTACTAGATACAGGTTATAGGAACACGATATTTTCGTTGCAGAATATTAAGTAACTAGTGAACTCAATATAACCTTTAACAAAGATAAACATGACCGGCTCATTGTTTTAACTAAAAGTTGGAGACTATTTAAAATAATATTGCCCCAGTCCTTACAGGTTAGTAGGTCATCATCATAACAGCCCATTAATGTCCCACTGCAGGCCCCCTCCCGTGACGGAGGGATATTTAGCCTATTAATACCACGCTGGCCAGACGGATTGGGTTTAATTTGAAGTTTTCCTTCTTTTTATTTCGTAAAGATATTATTCACGGATAGTCCTTTAGTAGGTTTTTACAACACCCATGAGATGAAAAGGGGTGTAGGCATATTGTATTCTTATTCCGTCGTAGTGACGGACTTACAGGGAAATATGAAAAAAAAAACCAAATCCTTACTAAGCTAAATACATTTGTTTTGTTTGTCAAAGTAGTTTACTTTGCAAAGGAATGAATATAATTTGTCTTTGTTTTAGTTTGTTTTTTTCCAAAACAACGTTTCTGAAGACTTTTCACAGCATATTTTTCTCGTTCTTGTTTTTACCATAGACAATTTTGAAAAAAGAATTCCGCAACAAAGTTTTCCAAAATACATTTAATAACATTTTTATCCCTAATCCTTTCACTAAAAACATCAAGAACTTTTCATTTTAAAGTTAAAAGCCTCGCAAAAGTTAAACCGTTGCCTAAGATCATTAAAAGATAATCAAAACCAAAAGAATAATAAATGTTTATTGCGTCCATTTTTCCTTTGGCCATTATTTATGTCATTATCATAAATAAAGACCGTTTTAATTATGCCTCGTATTGTTGCTAAGGATTACTGGGCGGGTACGATGCCACTACCATTGTAAACTGTTCATTTTATTCCTTTATCATATTCTTAGTATTACATTTAAATATTTTAGACTAAGTTTGTTTTTATATTCGTCTACGTCATTTAATGCATTTTTAAAAACACATACAGCAAACAACAATACAATGGACAAAGCCTTATACTTAACATTAGTTTCATGTTTCTCCATTATACTGCATGATTTGCGAATGCCTGTTAATAGCTGTTTAGATATTTAATTTAGTTATTATTGTATGTTAATATTTAAGCTGTTGGCATTTCGAAAACAATAAAATAAAATAAAATAATATCTCTACCAGTGATAAAGAAAACCATGGCTACTAGACGGTTATAGGTTTTATTTTAAGTTCTTCTTCATTTTCCTCGATATTTTGAATGAAAGAAACAAATAAATTTTACCTTGTATTCGAATTAGAGAATTTCTCTTTGTAAAAAAAAATACTTTCTCATAAAACAATGGAGGTAAGCAAATTATTGCCTATATAGAAAAATGTGGTCCATCGAAAAATCACGTCTGTTGGCATTAGGTAACGTATCTCCCTTATCAGGAAATGAGCTTCGTCACCTAATACGCTAAGGGGAGGATTAATTCAAACACATTCCTAAATGTTTTCTTATTTTTTTACAAAAAAGTATAGACAGAGAATATTAAACCTAAAGGTTATGCACTATTCTAATTTTGTATTAGATGGAATAGAGTATGCTAGTAATCTAGATCTAATTATTGATTAAAATTAATGTTTTTATTGTCATTTTACATCTGCACTTTAATTTTATTTTAACTGTTATGCCCGATTTACACATCTACAAGTACTGTAGCGAGTTAAGTAGTAGATTGTTGATTAAGTTGATTTAAACAGATCTCCATCCTATTTTTTGGCGAATTAAGTACAAAGTAGCCCCCTCTCTTGCGTCTCGCCAACTTAACTCGCCAAAAAATAGGATGGAGATCTATTTAAATCAACAACTTACTACTTAACCTGCTACTGTACTTGTCGATGTGTAAATCGGGCGTTAGTGATTATTGCTGAGGCTTGCTCAATGGCTGGGTTGGGAAGGGAAATTTATATACGTCCATGTAGGAATGGATTAGAATAGAATACAATATTATGTCCTGCCTACCTCATTCCGGGGTCCTCAGTCCTAAAACTCTACTAAGGGAAAGTTATATTAGCATAACAAATCTGCCTAGACTGGTATTGGTATCAGTAGGCCAAAATTCTTGTCCTCTGCTAAAATCAGCATGTCCGTCTTAACTTAACCGAATTTTTAACGATTTTAAGGTACGAAAATTTTATAATAATTTTATCTAAGCACTACTTTTCTTGAATAAGTTATAATAAAATTAAGTTTTATCCTTAGTACTGAACCAGATCATTATCTACAGAAACTAATGAGGTAATAAGTTGAATAGGATTACTTTTTAATAAGCATACTGTGTTTTATTTACTTCTTTGCCTCTCATAAGCTCCTGGTACAAATTATTAAAATTTTGCTGTAATTACGTATGTAAATTTTGATGATATTAATATCGTATTTGTTGTAAGGAAGTAGCTGCTTTCAAACATAGTCAGAGTCTGTTGTGAATGTAAGTCACAGAGCAGTGAGTTTTGGTAATATTGCAGATGGTACTGAAGCGCTTAATGTAGGTATATAGAAGAAGCCTACGATTCATAGCATAATGTGCAGGCTACTTAAAACGTTCAGGTCGCAAAATGTGCAAATCTCAAAACGTGCAGATCTCAAAATGTGCTGGTCCCAAAATGCTTATTTATTAACACTTGAATTTGATTTTTAATGATAACGGACTATGAAGGACTTATTGAAAGGTTTTGTCGCAGCTTCATTTGCAGAAAACCTGATACGGCGCAAGCCCTCAGGAGCAGTTCACCAGATTCTCAATTTACCACATTCGCAATTCACCAGATTCTCAACTTACCTATAGTAATTTAGCGGAAAATTATTTGTTTGAGCATTTGAGGTTGAGACTTTAGGTCCAAGTGGTCGTCTTGACTTCAAAGACCTTGTAAAACATCTAAATGCTGGTCTTTATTTTATTTGGAACAAAGTCTGTTTTAGGTTCGTAAGGTCTCACTTGAAAAAGTAAAATGTGACTTCGTTCACGAAAAAATAATTAGGTCTAGGCATTTTTTTTTCTGTGGAACCCTATAAAAAAATTAAAACTGGGACCGGAGCCTTTATGTGCCCTTCGAGCCACGGTCAGATGAAATACCACTGAGTGGTCACCCATCTATGACATTACGTCGCCATCTGCACTTTTTGCGATGTGCACATTTTGCTACCTGTACGTATTACGATTAGCACATTTTACTATCTGCACATTTTGCGACTTGCACTAGTGCACATTTTGCTACTTGCACATAATGCTATGAGCCTGCAAGCTGCGACTGTTGCCAAAAGTTTACCTACTTGCATCACTACTCAAGAATAAATAAATTGTCAGAGATGATCTGTCAGCTTATTCTTAATTTTACAATAATAGACAAACATCTAAGATCAGTACATTTAGTTTTGGATCGTAAAAGAAACAATTACATACACACACAATAATTAGAAACAATTGGTCACTAGTTAGTTTGTTTACTTTGTGGAAACACCCCGTACTTTTTATCCGTCACTACACGGACTATCACCAATCGATTAAGTACTCCGTTATAAACAGAATAAAACACTACTTCGCTCAATCCAGTTTATCTTTTAAGAGCAACGGTAATAGTTGGTGACGTCGACAAATGGCCAATTGAACCATATCTCGGATTCCATTCGGACCCGCAGAACCCTAATAAAACATCATAGGTAACGGGCTTTATAAGACGCTACATTTTATATGCTGCCTTACGTACTACGAAACTGATAAGGGAATAGCCGATACAAGAACTGCAACACAGTACAAGCAGTAGTCTATCTCAGCCGAATATTTTTTATAAATGCCTACGGCTGCGCGGTACGTAAACATGCATTAGGGCTGCCCACCTCCAGCTTTTTAATTACATTTTTCTACTTTCCCGCTCGTTACTGCCGGCACAGTCGCTACTGTTTACTGCGCAAAGCCACCTCTATCGTAAGCGAGTAAGTATAACTCACGTTTCGTCCATTTCTATGAAGTCGAAATACTGTATATATTTGTACTATGACTGCGAGGAGCAACTATTTACTAAAAACAAGTGGTTGCTATCAGAGAAGTAGATCGGACTATTCTTGAATAAGGTTTATGTTCCGAAGCGGTATCTGGGCAGTAATGATGTTAGAACTGTTGCTTGTCTTCGTTAGTAAATTGCTTATAAGTAAGTAATTTTTGACTGAATTAGTGTTTAATATACCAAATGAAACATACATTTTACAGTTCAACAAATCTAATAGGTACGGTATGACAGTTTTGACAAATTGAATAATAAGGTTGGGATAAAAAAATCGGTTACTATAATATCCGAAATTTAAGAGATCGATTATTATAATATCCGATTTTTAAGACACTTTAATAATTAATCTCATTATTAGTAAAGGGTATTGATCCTTACTTGATTAACTTTGTAAAAAACACCACATATTGCAAATTATATAGTTTTTACATCAATTTGATATGGATGAAAATTTCTGGAAAATTAGTTGTTTACCTTTATATTTAGGTCGTAATAAATAAACAGTAGTAGGTATTAGATCTAGTACTTTTAGAGAATAAAAAAAAAATTCTAAACATTACTTTTATTTTAATTATAATTAATTAAATAAAAGTAATGTTTAGGATTTTTTTTATTCACTACTAAGACCTTAATAAGTTCCTCCCGTTACCTTTGACCACGTCGAGTAATAGTTAGTTACGTGTCGAACGATAATAACGATTTTTCGTATATATAAACGATTTTTTTGCATACAAGTGTATCCGAAGACTCGCAACACTACGAGCAGTGACCTAACTACGTGACTTTGCAATGAGGTCAAGAATAGAACTATTAGATATTATTTACTATGTAAATATATGTTATTTTGCTTTGTTTGAAAGTTTTCAATTAAATTTATATATTAAGAATTGTAAATTTTTAGATACAATAATAAAATCTTACTAAATTCATGGTTTTACGAAAAAGGTTTTCGAAACTGAATAATGTACGCATGAACAAAGTTGTTTCAGTTTGAAAAATATGAAACATCATACTGTATCTTTTAGATTTGTTGAACTTTAGTTTAGATATAAATGGACAGGGTATTGTAAAAAATTAACTATGATATATTAAATACACGCATAATTATAATAAATGCGTAGCGAAGTAAAAAGTAAACACTCTTTTTTATTCCTATTTAGAAAAAATTGAATTAGTTGATTCACAAATCATATTGAAAATGAGTTTATTGAGTAAGAAGCATCAGGCAAACGGACGGTGAAACTAAAAGCTTTTTCATGTTTGTTTTGTAACAAATTTAAGAGTTCTTCAATAATTGATTATGTTCTTAGAATAAGGTTCTCTGACTTTTCACTTATACTGACGAAATTTAGACTCCGTAAATACATTTACAGGTCAAAGTTTGTTCTCAATGCGAATATTTGAGATAAGATAAGGTCGGCTTCTTCCTTTTGTTAGTAAATTGCGGTATTTTGCATTTTTTATTTGAAATCTTAAGGTTTTTTGTATTTTTACCAAAAAGAAAGTATCATAATCGGATTATTTCGTTGTCTATAATATTATGTTTGTGCTACTATTTGTATGCGATTTCAAGATGTTTGTTGTTCGTTTCTTTTGTTATCTGTTTTATATTCTATTTATGGATATGAGCCTTGATTTAACCGACTCAATAAAGAGGATAAGGTTCAATAGAAGTTTAGTTAGTATAGTAGTACATAATAAGGTCCGGCGTAAAAACGAACCTTCTTCAGAGACGGAGGGAAATTTGTCATAATAAGCTGACATGAAAAGAACGGCAACGGGAAGTCGATGAATGAGGGAGGCACAAGACCGCGCAGGGTGGTGGTAGCGTTTGGAGGAGGCCTATGTCCAAAAGTGGACGTCTATAGGCTGATATGGCATTTATGTAAGTTGGTCAAATTTATGTGACGTAAAGGTTTTTCTATGTATTTTTCATTGAGAATATCACCAGGTTTTTCCGTAGTCAACATTACGTCATCTATATGATAAGGTGGGAAGGTAATGTAATCTATGTGAGCAAAAAGAATTTACCTCATCATCATCATCATAACAGCCCATTCATGTCCCACTCCAGGGACGGGCCTCCTCCCGGGACGTAGGGATACTTGGCCTACTAAACCACGCTGGCCAGATGGATTGGTATAGGGTTTAATTTCAAGTTTTCCTTCTTTTTATTTCGTAAAGATAATATTCACGGATAGTTCCTTAGTCGGTTTTTACGACACCCATGGGATGAAATGGGGTGGTGAGATATTGTATTCTTACTCCGTCACCACACGGAAAATAATAATGTATACCCGAAAACGAATTGGCTTTATCAGTTTTGACAAAAAATTCTATCATAAGTCAAATTCATTAAGATCGTTATTTAATGTTTATGCGTGAGCTTGACGTCATTGGTTGACCGTAATCAAAACTATGCTTAGATTAAAGGTGCAATCTATTTTAAACTTTCACTTCAACGCAATAAATAATAATATCTACTAACACAATACAAATGTCACTATATTAAACTGTAGAGTTTGTATGTGAAAAACCATTAAATGATTTAAAACTAAAGTCAACTTGTTACTTGTGACATTACAAGCTTGTCATTTCAGAAGAACTGAAAATGTAGAATTTAAATATTGGCTGGTAAGCCACCCAATTGTTGGCACCTTAAGAGTGGACTTCGTGTCAGACTAAAATATAAAATATCATAAAATGATAGAATACTTTAATCTTTGCTTTTACGTAATCATTATTAAGTGATTGAATAGTATTAAATAAATATTATTGGCACTAATGCCAATAAAAGGATTCTGATAAATTTATTGTTGCTATGTTGACACATGAAATAAATATAATATGATAAAAATATTAAATAAATAATATTTGAACTTGAATAATCATATTGAACTTAAATAATCTATAGTGTTTTATCTCTTTTTACTCACGTTTAACTCTTAAGTGCCAATAATTGTTGGACTTCTAACGATGAGGTGGTTTACCATAATTTGTTTTATATTATAAAATTACGAAAACTTTAAATTTGAAATATGCGCCAATGACGTCATGCAAGAAATGATAGGGATGGACATAGAAGGAAAAAAGAGAGAAATTCATTAGAATAAAACGTTTTACCGAAAATATGCTTTAGTAACAGTCAATAACGTTGACTTTACTATTTGTTTTTATAAATATCTAACGACTATTTGCTAATACAAGAGAACTGATATGTCAAAGTAGCGTCATGATTTAGATGATGTTTTGTTGTGCGATATTGAACCCAATAGTTTTATGACATGCAACTAACATTAACTCTAGAGGTGATAAGGCCATTTAGTTTTTGACTATACCTATTTGATAGTTTCACATTTGAGCTTACACCTCCGGTTTATACAACAAGTTTACGTTTTAACACTAAGCTAAGACGCTACAAAGCAAGCGTTATCTTAGGCAGAAGCCAGGTCGATGTTGCGGCAATCCTAATTGTTATAAATGGCGCTTAAAGTAGAAACTCTACTACAAAATACAGGCGATTTATCACATGGTGTGATTAAATGTTTTAGGCGTTCTAATGGTTTACTTTTTAGCGGAACCCAATACGGGAAGGAACCGGTTTTGATATTTTGTTATCGCAGAACTCGGTTATTTCTTAACCATGGTAAAAAAAAACTTTGTTTAAAAAGAATATATTCAAATTAATATTATCTTTTGGTAACTATATAAATCCGTGTGGTGACGGAGTAAGAATAAATACAATATGTCACCACCCCATCTCATCCCATGGGTGTCGTAAAAACCTACTAAGGGACTATCCGTCAATATTATCTTAATATAAAAAGAAGGAAGACTTGAAATTAAACCCTATACCAATCCGTCTGGCCAGCGTGGTATTAGTAGGCCAAGTATCCCTTCGTGACGGGAGGAGGCCCGTCCCTGCAGTGGGGCATTAATGGGCTGTTATGATGATGATTATGATGAACTAATTAGTACCAAAAGTTGACTCAAAGAGTGTCAATAAAACTTAGATCTCCTAGCGTGGTAGAGATAATGCATAACTTAATAATTTATAAGTCTGGACTAACTAAAAATAGCACCAGCCAAAATTTAATTACGATATGACTTATTTCATTTCAACTTTTGTTTGATATGGTCTCATTATAACTTTTCTATATTAACCTCATTAGATAGTCAATGTATATTTCTAAAATTAGGTATGTAATTAACTCTTTAATATTTTAGTTTGATATAAAATTTTAATATGGGATTACAAGAGAAATACGGGTGATTTTTTTTTTATAAAATTACGTTATCTTGACAGTTAATAGTAGTCTACTACTTATAAATAGAATATGTTAGTGTATAGTAGCGTACCTATGTTTTTTTACATCCATTGCGCGTTTCGGAATTGTTCGACTGTTTCGTATCGAAATAAAATTTAACCATAGGATTATACACCAGTACATTTAAAATATTGTTTTTTAATATTAAACAACAATAAATCATCGGTAATTACGTCTGTCAATTAGTGAGTAAATACGTTTTAAGCTATGACCCTGTCATCGTTCGTAATAAACGTGTACTATTATCATATCGTTCGATATTATTTCTACAAAAAGATACAATATTATTGTACTACTTTGAATAAATAAATGAATACTGAATACAGGTTTTTGTAGACTAGGTAATCTAGATTATCATTATTTAATTAGGTTGGTACCGTGTGGTTCCCAGTTTTAATAGAACTGCTCAATACCCTTCCGTGGGTGTAATAAGAGGCGACTAAGGGATACCACGACCTGGTGCATACTGCCTTGCACCTCGGCTCAACCTTCTGCTGGGGAGTAATCCACCAACAACAGCATTCCCAAGGAGGGTTGGGGTCAGACAGGCGGCCTGGCGTAAAATATAGCCAAATCTTTTAGCAGCATGTGGAAGACTAAGACATGGTGCGCCGATCACAAACAAAAAAAAACTAAATGTGTGTACCTAATCACTGTAAAAGACCTATGACGGTGGGACTTTTGCAGTCACAGTATATTTTAAATAGGGGACAATTTGCCCGAAAAATATCACTGGTACATCATTTAAATAATATTGCTTGGCATTTGAACCTCGAGCACGGCAACCGTAAACTGACAGTTAGAATACATTCATTTTTCTATGTACAGTTAAATATTTAATAACGATGTATACGTATTATCAGTATAATAGTAGCTGTAGTTTAAAAAGAGCTTAGTTTGGGATTAGATGACGCTGTGTGAGAATATATTATACATTACATTATAGTTTTCTTTGATCTCCATGTATAAGGACTTCAAAGCGTAAGAAGAATAATATACAACGACGTTTATCCTTGATACTTTATATAAAACATTTATCGAAAAAGGATATTTTTATCGCTTAATCCGAAAACCCAAAATGATAATAGACGGGTTATCTTTACGATCGTAAGTACTTATTAAGGCTATTATAACGTTGAAAAGTGCTATAGGCTTAAAAGTAAACTGTCCGCCATGAGATTACGCGTTCGATTATACATTTTGAAGACCTTTCATTTAGTAAATGCTCCACAATTTTAAAATACGTTCACGATAGAAGTTAAAGTTTTGAGAGAAAGAAATTATTTTTATACGAAAGTTGGGATGTTAAAGTTAATAGAACTTTAGCAACTTGAGTCAAGATTTCGATGTTCCTAACTTACGTAAATCACGGTAAACTGTATCCGCTTAAAAGGCATCTGATATTAGATAAGATTATAATTACACAAACTGTTCTCTTACTAAGTTATTCAAGTTTACTTCATGTGGTGACGTCATAGGCTCTTCTTACCTCTGGGTATTAAATTCAGGACTACTTCTAAGAATACGCCTACGTAAGACAAATCTTGACAAATGTCAAACGAACACGTCTAAACTTCTGAACGTTGTCTGTTGTATAAATAGAGTAATTATTGTAGATTTATTTTGCAAAGATATAATACAGTTTGTTGGTTGGTTATTTCTTTAAGCTGGTACTACGGCTATGCCTGCTACTCTCCAAGCAGTAGTTTAAAAAAATCAAAAACAAAAATTTCTTTGTTCATTTAAGATACAATTAGAATAGAATAGAATAGAATAGAATAGAATATTTATTGATCATAAGTTTACAAGTGCTTCTTACATTATAAAATTACATTAAAGGGCTTACTTCTAATTATTTTAATCTAAAATATTTAGTTTCGCATTCGCATACCTGAACTAGGTTAAACCTGTGCGTCAGGTCATTGCCTTTCTGCGCTGCTAGGTATGTTTATAAAAATGATGAATCAGGAGAAATATAAAGTATAAACAAATGTGACTGATTTTAAGAACTAAGTATCTATGTAATTATTAATACAATATTAAAAGTCTAAATATGTAATTCAAAATAATTATAATACTGGCGTCAACTTTCTACATGCAAAAGGTGTTCAGTTTCTAAATAATTAAGTGATTCTAAAAACTTAGTTGTTAGTAAACTACATTTTTTATAATTATCGAAATAGATATCTATTATTTTATTTATTTTATTATATAAATAGGGGCCCAAAAATAAAAAAAATCTTTTTGCGTAGGCATGATTTGTTCTAGATGTGGTACAAATAATGTCCTTCCTTCGTTTTTCGAGTGGACTTTGAGAAAATTTGATCTGAGTATGTTGCTTTTGGATTATGTGTAAAATAAATAGCTGGCGAACTGTTAGTACCTTACAGGCCTTATATAACTCGTAAGTAGGAAACAGGAAAGGCCGAAATGTAGCAACCTTCAGAATGGCTCTTTGAGCACGTTCTAAGGGTATCAGGATTGATTTAGGGGCACCACCCCAGGAAGCAATGCAATAGCTAATAATGGACTGGCACAAAGTTAGATAAACTTGTTTTATTAAGTTAAAATCTGCGATGTTACGTAAATATTTAAAAATATATATTAGTTTCCGCACCCTTGTACAGAGTAGTTCTATGTGTTTAGAAAAATTTAAGTTAGTATCAAGCGTAATACCTAAATATTTAATATGATCGGTTTTTACTAAAGGTCGGCATGTGCATGATGAGTCAGCGGGGGTAATACAATTATGAGCATAGATGTTTAAATCTGTGTTTGCGGTGTTAGTATTTTTCATTGTAAATATCATATACTTTGTTTTGTCCTCGTTTAATGTGAGTGAGTTATGATATAGCCATTTTGAAACCACATTGAAGCCATTTTCAGCGTATTGAAAAACCTCCTCTCGCGTTTCACCAAAAAACAAAAGGGCTGTATCGTCCGCATAGGATATTACGAGCCCGTTTCTTAGCGCGATATCGCACAGGTCGTTAATGTAAATTAAAAAGAGGGTTGGTGCTAAAATACTCCCCTGCGGAACGGAATAGGAACTGCATTTTACTTCAGAACTTACATACTGACCAATTTTTACTGATTGATATCGGTCAGTAAGATAATCGGCGAACAGGTTAAGCTGCGTACCCCTAATCCCGATCTTTTCGAGTTTCATTAAAAGCAGAGAGCATGAAACAGTATCAAAAGCCTTGGCTAGGTCTAGGAAGATACCCAAAGTGTGTTTACCCTTATCCAGGTGTTTTGTTATGTAATCAGTTACATGATGGACCGCTTGACTGGTTGACCTACCGGGCCTGAAGCCGTATTGATTGTTAGATAATAGATCATTCTGTTCGAGATACTTAATTAATCTATTGTTTATGATCTTCTCAAGTAGTTTAGATAAACCTGATAAAACTGAAATCGGTCTGTAGTTGTTTACACAAGTTTTATCGCCTGATTTAAAAATAGGGGTTATGACTGACTTTTTAAGTATATCAGGAAAAACTCCTTGTGATAATCATAGTTTAAAAATATGTGTTAACGGAGGGGCGATCTTAAACTTGTGTTTTTTAAGTACTGAGTTGGGTATGTTATCCCATCCCGTTGCACAGCTATCCTTCAAACCAGTTATTAACGTCAACACCTCCTGAACGTCTGTATCCAACATTACAAAGGAGTTCAACCTGGCAGGTAAACCAGCCACAACTGTCTCAAAGGATGGGGGATTGTTTAGGTTTATTGTCTTTTCAGCTAAGTTTTTACCTACATTTGCAAAAAATAAATTAACTTTTTGTAAGGCTAATTGGGGACTCGTTTCTGACAACAATAATTCTACAGAAGGGTCCTTTGCTTTAGTCTTATACGTGTTGGAATTTATAAATTTCCAAACTAGCTTACTGTTTTTACCTGCTCTTTGAAGTTCGTTTTTGTCATGTTGTATTTTTATTTTTCTGAGTAGATTATTACAAAAGTTCCTGTACCTTTTGTACGTCACAGCAAGTATCTCATTGTCAGGGGTCTTTTTTAGATTTTGATGAAGCTTGTCTCTGTGTCTTATGCAGCGAACAAGACCTGGTGTAATCCATGGCTTGAGTGATTTATACTTACGTGGCGTATTTCTAGTACGAGTGTTTTGCAATACTGCGGTTTTTATTGCGTTAACAAAATAATTCAATGAAATATTTACATCGTTCGATTTATAAATAGGGTCAAAGTTTATTTTAGAAATGTCGTGGTCAAGGGACACCCAATCGATTTTACTTGAATTATTTCCGAGGTTACTCCTGGATAAGGATAACTGTAGTGTTAGCAGAATAGCTTGGTGATCGGTGAGTGATGAGTTAGTTATTAAAGTTAACGATGGTTTATTAGATTTTATAATAAAATGATCGAGACATGAACCACTTTGATGAGTTGAGTAATGATGTGCTGGAAGCAACCCATGAAATGCACAAATGTTTAGATACTTATGAGTATGCACGTCGGTCTTTCCCGGAGTAATGTTAATGTTAATGTCACCTGTTAATATTATTGTTTTGTATGATGAAAGCTTTGTTAGTTGATTATAATGTGATTCTAAGAAACTGTCTAAATTTAGAGACGGTGGCCTATATATAGCTATCACAGCTGTATCTGTATTTATTTTAACAATTAGGCAGTTACAGTCTTGAAGAACTGGTTCTTCGACTGCGACTTTAAGATTTTTTCTAATGTAAATGACTAAACCAGCATTTTGATTTATGTACTGTTCCGTTTTATATAGATTATAGCTATCAATTAAAGGAAGGTCAGTAGTCTGTTTAGGAAGCCAACACTCTGTTAAGACTATCATGTCACATAAAATTTCTAGTCTTTTTAACAATAGTTCTAAGCCATTAAAGTTGCGGTTTATACTGCGGATATTTTGTGTAAGTATAGTTAAGGTTTTTTTGTTCTTAGGTATGAGAATTTTACACTCTTCGACATCACAGGTCTTGGCATCCGAAACAGAGAAATTATCTAATTCGTCAATGAGCTCCGAAGTCATTACAAACAACAGAAAATAAAGCAGTGAAAAAAATAATTAACTAATTTAAAACTAAAATAGATTAATTAAACTTAACTAGTGTGCTTACTCAGTAAATTAGTATGTAGCGCTCTCAGGCGCCCTCATAGTCTATTGAGTTTATATAATTGTCCTCTGCGAATTTCCGTGCTGGGCAGGTAGCATCACCAGTTTGGTGGTCACTTTTCCTTTTAAAACGCTTGCAGGTCGCGCAGTTTGAGGAAAGGTCTTTATTCTTGCAGTCGTTAAAGTGATGACCGGTTTCTCCGCAATGATTGCATGTAGGGCTAGGTTCGCGGCAAAACTTTGCAGTGTGACCGTATTGGTGGCAATTAAAACACCTTGTAACGATGGTGAAGTCCCTGACAGGGCACGAAGTCCAATTTATATAAATACGCCCTTGGTTTATTAAAGTTTTTCTGACATTTGCGGGCACTTCTAGAATATAGTTACAAGTCGGTAAGTCTTTCTTGCCTGATTTGTGGCTCAGCTTAGTTGTCTTTGTAAAGTCTTCAAAAGTATAGTTAGGGAACTTATCTGCTAAGTTTTGTTTAAATATGCACTCAAAAACTTTGCTTTCTTTAAGGGCAATAGGAACACCAATAACGGCAATTTTTGGACGGCGTTTGGCAAATTCTTCAATTTTAAGGCCAGAAGATTTTAAATTTTTGTCATTTCTGAGCTTTTCAATATCTCCCCTACTTTCAGTTCTAATGATAACACCACCGTTACTTACTTTTTTCACCCCTCTGACGTGGAGCTTAAGCTGCTCAGGAGAAATAATTTTTTGAACAAGGGACTTCGTATCGTCACTGGTCTTTGACTTGTCATTGGGATAGATGGCAACGGTACTTAATTTGGCTGGTCTGACGAAATTTCCGGCACCTTTTTTTACCATATCAGCGAAGGACGCATTTTCAGCAGGTCCCGCGTTATTTTTCAGGGCTTCTTTGACTTGTTCAAGAGAGTTTTCCACGTTTTGTTGGGATTTTAAGTGCTGAACGGTTACATATGCTACTTTGGTCTTCTCTTTCATCGAAGCAAAAAGGATGGCCATTTGAGTTGTGTTATGAGAGATTTTCCTGCATAAATTAGTAAACCGGAGTTTTTGTTCAGTATTCATCTTTCCGTCTTGAGTAATTTGACAGACCTCATTTAGCAGAGTATCTGTGTAGGACGCCCATTTCTGGATCTCAGATGTCAGTATAGCCTCTGTTGGTACCTCAAGCTCCATAGGCACTGGTTGTTTTTCAGGTCTCTGGGGTAGTTGTTCAGTTGGTCTTGGTGAAGCTATAGGAATCGGTGCTGGAATGGGCGGAGGACTTCGACGCAATAGCTGGCTACGCCCAAAAGGGCTGAAGCCATCAGGATCAGACATTTTATAAAACTTTACTTATAGTTTATTAGTTCTTGTTTTGATATCAATTCACTCGTGACACACTTTCAATTAAACATAAGTAGGTGCACAACATGCTTCGTAGACGTTTTATTAATATTATTCATAAATAATATTCATTTTGTGACACAAAAAACACGTTAGCAAAGAAAGACAATACGAATGCGAATTGTATCACTTATGAAAGTCGTTTAATAGTGATCACATAAATATGCACGTCTAACTTAACGGCTAAATTTACTGAGGGTTCGGAACACGCCCATGCCAGAGAAGTCACCCACAAGAAACTCTGCTGGGTTCCTATCGCTCTTTTGGTGATCACTTCACAAATATTATTTTATTTAATAAATATTTTGCAAATGTTACTGTGTTTCAATGGAATGGTGCAGGAGTTAGTAAAATTATAGGAAAATGAGACTGAACAGTTTGTACCCCATGGTGACAAACACAAGTAAATAGCTTAGTTTACCGCACTCTGTTTATATACAAACAGTAAACTAGCTAACCATCAGCCGAGCAACTTCTTGGTTTATAGTCAACCAGTTTGTAAAAGAAAAATGTTGATCGAAACAATACTTTAAACTATTTATCGTTATTTTAAATCAAATGTCAAGAAATAACCAGTAATTATAATGTTGTAATAGGGTTATTAATTAACCTACGAGCACTAAGCTAAACTCCCGATTGAAGAAATTGCCTTGCTAAAGTAAAACGAAGAGAAACAGCCTGCCATGATAAAGAGGGATAACGCTTTGTTTCGAATGGTCGTTCTCTTGAAACAAAATTATGCTAATTGAATCTTCCTTATTGTCCTGATTTTGTTACGGTCAGCCCTTGCCGATATTTTCTAAAGTAAATATTTCTTCTTCAAAATCAAAATAATATATTATTCTAAAATATATAATACTAGCTGACCCGTGCCCACTTCGTTAGTGTGCCCAGTTTCATTACTGCTCTACTCTTATAAGTAATAGCGTAATACTATGTAGCCACTCCTCGATAAATAGACTATTCAAAGCAGAAAGAATTTTTAAAATCGGTTCATTAGATCCAGAGATTACCCCCTACAACGTCACAAACACACAAACTTTACCTCTTTATAATATTAGTATAGAATTAGTGCACTAACATTCAACGTTCATTTAAAACTGTCAAGTCGTTTCATCCGACTAAAAACTTTTGTAAGGCGTAAATAGGTTTTTTTGTTATTTTTACTATTCATGACTTTTTTACTGAGATATAGAAAAGTTTCAAGTAGTGAAACAACTTTTAAACTCTCTTTAGTAGTCCTTAAGGTCCTTTGCAAACAAAAAACAACTATTTAATTTCTTCTTAAAGTTAGTTTTCGTGAAAAGAAAATGAATTATTGAATAACTATTGACATTGTTTGGGTGGCAACACAATAAGCATATACAATGTTATATCGTCTGATTGAGATGATGTTTTAAAGGCTTAGTATATACTAATTAGCCTAGATACTAGTAAGATAAATACCTAGGTTTTTCTCCGACGTTTCGGCCGACTTGCAAGGGCCGTGATCGCGGAGGGGCTGTTTTGAAGGCTGACAAAAGCGGCTATTCCACATAGCCCTACCGTCATATGCGTACTGGCAGGAAAAGTAGTAGTAAGCCTTAGCATTATAATGATTAGATATCTAAGATAGAAGTAATTTCATCTATTTTAACCTATTCCATAAAGAAAACTTACGTCCTTCTTGATTTTCGCCGAGGTCTTGGTAAAATAATGGGTGCGCCAAAGTTCACCTAAAATTTCAACTCCTATAATTGGAAGTCCGAAAATGTTCTTCCTAACATTTTTTATCCTAACAATCGCAATTCTTAATTTTTTTGTCCCTAATGTTAATAATCCGAAGCATTCATCTTCATAATTTCAGTAGCAATAAACATCTATTATACTATTATTTGTTTTCCTATATTTTCTCAACATAACCATCTTTTATACTATAATTTAAAGTCATGTAGTGACGTTATATACCGTTAAAATAATTATATTAATATTATTTACAGCTTTAAAGTCAAAATTTTTATTATATAAAATCAATTTAAATATTCAAAAAGACAAACAGATTTTTATTGTATATAGTTAAAAACTCAACCGCTTTAGAACGAAAACCGAACGTCGCTTTGGTATGTTACCATAGCGACCGCAATAATAAAATATGAAAAATTTAGATTATATATTATTAGGACTGGTGTTTCTTCTATCTTGTAAACTGTTATACTTTCTTTCTGTCTGTTACTCCTTCTATTACTTCGTGTGTGTGGTGTACATAATAAACTTTATTCTACTGTGAACTTTAAACTGTTTCTTTTCTATTTCCTACTACACGCACCTACATTGGTGACCCCGACGTCACAAGCCCCTCACGTTTGCTTTCCACTCTCATAAACAAAATGCTTCCCCAAAACAGTTCCGCCACCTGAACCTGATTGCCCAGTTCACAACGGACATCAGGCACATCTCAGGCAAAAACAATGTCGTGGCAGACACTCTATCTCGTATAGAAGAGATAGCTGCGCCGGTGGACCACGATACCATTGCTGCTGCTCAGCGCGTAGACGCTCAACTTAAAGATCTGTTAGCAGGCGAAACCTCGTTGCGTCTTCAGCAGGTAAATATCCCAGGTTCACAAACTAAGCTGTACTGTGATATCAGTTATCACAAGTCAAGACCTTACGTTCCACAGGAGTTACGCGAACCCATATTCACGAGTTTACATTCCTTGAGCCATCCAGGTGCTAAAGCCACCACTAAACTGGTGGCTGAGCGGTATGTTTGGCCCGGGATGAAGAAAGACTGTCGTGAATGGGTACGAGCTTGTTTAAATTGTCAACGCTGTAAGATAACGCGCCATGTCTTTGCGCCAGTAGGCACTTTTAAGTTACCCCAGTCAAGGTTTGCTTTTATTCATATTGACCTGATAGGACCGTTACCACTGTGTCAAGGTTTCCGATATTGCCTCACCGCCGTCGATCGTTTCACACGATGGCCTGAGGCAATACCGCTAGCGGATATTACCGCTGAGACAGTGGCTAACGCCTTGTTAAGCGGCTGGATTTCCCGCTGCGGCTGTCCTACCGACATAGTCACGGATAGAGGAAGGCAGTTTGAGTCTTCACTATTTAAAAAACTATCCGAAACTGCTGGTTTCAACCATCGTAGAACCACAGCCTACCATCCTGCATGCAATGGCCTAGTGGAGAGATTCCACCGCCAGCTGAAGGCTGCTATCACTTGCCATGCAAAGGACAACTGGGTGGAATCTCTTCCACTAGTACTCCTGGGCATACGCAGCGCTTTTAAGGAAGATGTTCAGTCTTCCGCCGCTGAATTAGTGTACGGTCAGTCTCTCCGACTACCAGGAGAATTTTTTGACCCTGAAGTTGATGACACCGTAGATATGACCGAGTATCTGTCCAGAC
Source organism: Schrankia costaestrigalis (assembly GCA_905475405.1). Lineage (NCBI taxonomy): Eukaryota > Metazoa > Arthropoda > Insecta > Lepidoptera > Erebidae > Schrankia > Schrankia costaestrigalis. The sequence goes on along the minus strand of FR997831.1, from coordinate 2,421,635 downwards.
TTCGTAGTTTTGTCCGTAGTCTACAACCATCACCAGCGGCAAGGCACAATAGTAAATTTAAAACATTTATTTACAAAGATTTGAAAACCACGTCTCACGTTTTTCTTAGGGACTGCACCACTACTTCTGGTTTAAAACCTGCCTACTCTGGCCCCCACAAAGTCCTTCAAAGAAGAGACAAGTATTTTAAATTGCTTGTGAATGGGAAACAAGTTTCCGTATCCATAGACCGTATTAAACCGGCCTACATATTGAGAAACACTGACACAACTCATTTACAAACACCACACAACACTTTCAATAACACACAATCATCATCTAACACTTACAGTAACACTCATCACCACATTCCTCAGGCGGATAACCAAGTCTTACCTCTTCCGAATGATGACGTCATAAAAAAGACGCGATACGGACGTCGTGTAAGGTTTCCCGACTATTATCGCCCTTGACGGTCTCTGGAGGGGGGTGATGTAGTGACGTTATATACCGTTAAAATAATTATATTAATATTATTTACAGCTTTAAAGTCAAAATTTTTATTATATAAAATCAATTTAAATATTCAAAAAGACAAACAGATTTTTATTGTATATAGTTAAAAACTCAACCGCTTTAGAACGAAAACCGAACGTCGCTTTGGTATGTTACCATAGCGACCGCAATAATAAAATATGAAAAATTTAGATTATAATTATATTATTAGGACTGGTGTTTCTTCTATCTTGTAAACTGTTATACTTTCTTTCTGTCTGTTACTCCTTCTATTACTTCGTGTGTGTGGTGTACATAATAAACTTTATTCTACTGTGAACTTTAAACTGTTTCTTTTCTATTTCCTACTACACGCACCTACAGTCATATCTTTTTCGTTTAGATTTCTTTTAATTCATAATAATTAATATTATTATACATTAATTTTGCGTAACTTTGTTGACAACATGTAGGTATAACTTAATATACCAAAGACCAGAGCAAAGCCAGATTCCCGCTCCAATCATTCAGTCAAGATCCAGAAACGAAATGGGTCCTATTCATAATTATTGGTTTAGGTTATGGTAGAACTGTGACCCCAACGCACGAGCCGAGCGAGCGCAGCGAGCGTGCCGCGGCAGTGGCCGGCGAAGTGCCAGAACCGAATTGGTCCTTTACTTATTGGTTTAGTTACGGTTATGGTAAACTCTCAGGCCATAAGCATAACCGTGAACGAGTCATGTTTTATGGATTTCATTCATTTAAGACAAAAAAATTCTAATAATTTTAATAAACAATAATTTAAAAAAAATGGTTTAATGTAAAAATGTAAAAAATTGTTAAGTAAAATCACAAGAAATAGTATAAAAACAAATCTTTTTATTACTTTCACTTGGTAAATATTTCTTTCTGAGTATGAGAGAAAATATATATTTTAATGTTTAGGGATAAAAGCGTTATGATAAAAAACATTAGGAGTTAAAATATATTTACATAACGATATTATTAATAACGATTTTCGGAAACATGAGTGTTATGAACATCGCCGGTAGCAATACAAATAGTATGAATGAAAACTTTAGGATTTAAAATTTTAGGAAGAGTGATCATTCGGATTACAAATCGTTAGGAAGAACATTTTCGGAAGAAGAACTTTAGGTGAGCCAATATGGACCCTAAAATAATTTATAGGCGATCTAGTCATGAATTATTTTAATCACTAAACATAAATACTTGTACAAACCCCTGTTTTGAAAGAGACACAGGCAGCAGACAAGCACGACAAAAACCATAAAGACTTTTTTATTGAAGCTCTATAACTCAGGCCATTTCGAATTATAAGTATCGCTCATATCGTTCGATATCATAATAAGCCCCTATTTGTACTTAAATGAAAAATGATATTCGTGCAACTGGCGGAGTTATCGCTTAATTTTAATACTTTTGATGCAATATACGATATAATACGAGAGGCAATATTTTCGTGTCATGCGGCGAAAGGATCAGGTTGTCATTGCCGTTTTAATATAATAATTTGTTTGCTGATAAATGGACGCATGATTTTTATTATATCTATATCAGATATGATGATATTATTAAGTATGTAAAAGGCTTAACTTTTTTTGTCCAACTATAACACGATGTAAAGGTAAAAGTTATAATCTAGTTATCCTTTCTTTGCAATCATGTCGTAGTTTCTTTTTAAGTCACCCTTTATGACACTTCACAGGCTGTGTTCTTGTCGCACTTTTACTCCCTTTCAGATACACCTAAGTAACTAAGTTTTCTTTATTGCCAAAGGATTAAAATCTATAATTTAAAAGTTTCGACCTTGTCTTTCCTTTTAGCCTAAAAAGCCATATCGCACAAGTAAACCAAAGAATGGCTATTCATAATTTAGGCTTTTAATCTTTATTTTCAATTTTTGGAAACCTTTTATAGGTTAAGCCTTGTTTTCTATGGATGGTGGGAAGATAAATACGTCAGAGTAATAAAAAGGATTAAAAATACCACAAAAAAACCACGATGCTCCTTTTTCACACACAGAGCCAAATCAAAGCTGTGACATTCCCATTTTAAACCATACACATCATCATAACAGCCCATTAATGTTCCACAGCAGGGTCGGGCCTCCTCCGATGACGGAGGGATACTTGGCCTACTAATACCACGCTGGCCAAACGGATTGGTATAGGGTTTAATTTCAGGTTTACCTTCTTTTTATTACGTAAAGATAATATTTACGGATAGTCCACTAGTCGGTTTTTACGACACCCATGGGATGAGATGGAGTGTTGACACACTGTGTTCTTACTCCGTCACCACACCCCATACACATAATTTAATATAACCCTCACAAATACTGCCATCCATTTATACCCCATACTACCACTGGTAAAGTTTCCGCGATAATCTCATGAATTTTTAACACACAATATCAAATATGTAACAGGCACGACTCGTTCTTTACATTACCAAAGTTATTCCTTGAACTAGCCCAGAGGGTGTTTAATAATGAAAATTTAATAAATGGCATTATTACCCTGAGAAACGAGGGATGGCGGGGGGTAGAGACGCGCGGGGTGTCGACCCTCTACTAATTAAAACACTCGAGATACGTTTTCGTGGAATCTATTTAAACAATATTTAGGTAATTCTTGAATTGTCGAGACGGGTAATATTTTTCTCATGTTATACGATGCGGCGGGAAACAAGGGGGGGTATTGCTAAACAGGCTTACTGAGTTACTACTAAGATATAAATTAAATGTCTGTAATATTGATCTTCGTGTGGTGACGGAGTAAAAATACTGTGTGTCACCACGCCATCCCATCCCATGGGTGTCGTAAAAACCGACTAAGGGACTATCCTTGAATATTATCTTTACATAATAAAAAAAAGGGAAACTTGAAATTAAACCCTATACCAATCCGTCTGGCCAGCGTGGCATTAGTAGGCCAAGTATCCCTCCGTCATGGGAGGAGGTTTGTCCCTGCAGTGGGACATTAATGGGCTGTTATGATGAATTTTGATAAAATATATTTCTTATCAGTTTTCGAATTGTCTCTCTGTATGAACAAGCTTTATTTGCTGATGGAGGGATATTTGCGCTATTACTCTTACGTAAAGGCATTTTTCCTTCTGTACAGTACTATAAGGGTTACGGTCGATAGGATGAACCCGTAACTTGTCATTATACATTTTACAATAATCACTTGTTCTGAACCACTAACAGCACCTAGAGTTTACTATCACAATGACGTACGTATAGTAATGAGCGGCGGTATGCCTGGTGCGTTTTTAAGACCTGAAACCAATAAAAATATAACACTCAATATAACCTTATACATTCACTAAACGCAATTTAGTCCCAAAGTATACAAAGATTTTGACTATAACTACTAGACAGACAGCTTATAAACTTACGTATACATACTATTATAGTATGTATAAGTAGTCTGCTGTCGTAATAGGTACCAAGTAATACAAACATTATCGTTCATACACACAAAGATTTGCATTAAACTGGAATCTGAACCTCAACACTGATGACTATGCGCTATGATCCGACTTAACTCAACAGACTAGCGCGTTCATTACGTAGACGTTTGACTAAGCAAATTATAATCGTCATGCGTAGTCCTTGCATTAATTATAACTATTATTAAGATAATTACTCACTTAATACTGTTTAGATACATTAAAGATATTTGTATTACAATGTTATGCGTTTTTAGGTAAGGAGGTAGGTAGAAGTGTTTGTAATTGCAGTTTTATATTTCTATTTTTTAAACAATTAATTTGTATTTATTAATTTATATAAAAACATACTGTTGAAATTAAAATAAAATGCTAAAAATAGATTCAATTTAGAAATAAATAAAAAATTCAGATAAATTATTATTTGGAATTTATTCTGTCACCGCCGCATAACATCCCTTGGGAGTAGAAAAAAAGCGACTGAGAGAAAGAAAAATTAAATATTTTACAATGAATGAAGACATAAAATTAAACTTAATATAAGGGGCATAAAACGTATTCCTACAGTCAGACGTAAGTCAACCTTGGACTAAAAACGTTAATAGCCCAAGTTTTCCCTCCATTAATGTATTCGAAAACAATTATTAGTATTAATATACTCGAACTTAAGATACCTCATAACGGCCTATTAATGTCCCACGGCAGGGGCGGGCCTCCTTCCGGGACGGAGAGATACTTGGCCTACTAATACCACGCTGGCCAGGCGGATTGGTACAGGGTTGAATTTCAAGTTTTCCTTCTTTTTATTTCGTTAAGATAGTATTCACGGATAGTCCCTTAGTCGGTTTTTACGACACCCATGAGATGAGATGGGGTGGTGACATATTATATTCTTACTCCGTCACCACACGGAGACTTAAGATACCTAAGTTTCAAGTAAAATTACCTTGCAACTTGTACTATTTCTCATGGAAGTCTGTATCAAGATAATGGCGGTACAAACCGGATTAAATCAGCCGTAACCGTAATGGCATCACATTAATGAATTAACCGACTTATTTCATTTCACATGTGCAATGAGATTATAACAATTTTGCCTTTCGACGCTTATTGGTATAAAGTGTAATGGAAACTGCACACAGCGGTCGTTTTGTCCGGTAATTATGCCGGCGCTTTTAGGTACCTACCAAGACACCGCAATACGTGGATTTATAGTTTTCCGGGAAATTAATCATGTTGTGTATGTAATTATGAAGCTACATTTCTGTTCATTTATGAAGTGGCTTTGTAAACAGGGCATTAATAGTAGGTATACCTATGAGATAATAATATGATATTCTGATACGAGATATATAAATTTGATGTAGACAAGGTGAAATGTCCATCTGACGTTGCTGCGATAAACGGATAATATAATTATGTTATCGCAGCAGGGTATTGACTTATTCCACTCTGACCACTTTTTATTATTTTGTAATAATTCATACATATGGTATTAGTAGGCCAAGTATCCCTCCGTCAGGGGAAGAGGCCCGTCCTTGCAGTGGGACATTAATGGCCTGTTATGATGATGGTGTTTTACGTTTCTACAACAAATGACTCTCTTAATGTGTCTCAAAGTATCGCGTCTGATTTGCTTATTAGTGAGTTAAGACAGTTGACTTGATTTTGATTTTAGATACTTTTGAAATATGTATACTATAGAATCAAGTAAATAACATTAGTATAAGAATCATAATATTTATATACTTTGTACAGTCTGCCCCAAAAGTCGCTGAACACATTTGAGTCAAATATCTTTGATGTTTAATTAAATAATTGTTTATTCCTTTACATACATTTAAAATAATATTATGTATATTTATTCAACTTTATTCTTTTATTGATTAATCAAACTATTTGAATCTTACTTTATTTATCAGTATTATTTATTTGTAGCTTGTTTAACAATGGAATTCGGAAAATGAAATGAAAAAGGGTTTATTCACATTAGTAATCGGTACATAATATAATGTTCTGTTACTACTGCCAAACTGCACAGCAGTTTGTTGGCAGATGTAGCTCCCAGAGTGTCACATTTCTGTTCTATTATTTTACATAATTGTCACTTTCTCATTAAAAGAAATGTAATGCTTAGTTTGGGTCTAGATGGCGATGTGTGAAAGTGTGAGGAATATTTACATTTACATTCATTTACATTCTTTTTTGAAAATATTAATGAAAAAAAAAAGCACACGACTTAAGCATACTCTTTAAAATTCGCAGATGTGTTGCAAATTTTAACAGCTGAGGCAAAAGCTTTTGATTTATTTAATTTAGTTTTTATTAAATTATTTTTCGACGCAAAAAAGTTTAAGAAGGAAAAAATTGAGTTATTCTGGTAGGCTAATTAAAAAAAAAACTAAGGTTTTCTTTTAGACTACCAATAAAATTATACTCATTTTCTTTTTTTTTTCTGTGTCCATATTCCATTAAATCTTTATATAGAACTTTAACATGCCCTGGCATACAAGTGAACTTATTGTTATTATACAAGTTCCCGACATCAAATGTTGGACCTTTGCCCTAAAGCAATATCAAGCGTCTTGTTATATTTAGGGTTGCTAAAACTTAGTTTTTAAAATTGATAATGATATTATTTTTAGTTTATTTTGGGTTTTGAAAAGTTTCCCCCGTGTAACTCATAGTAACGTTCTGGTTTAATAACACTGTCTATTAAACCAGAACGTTGACGCAACTTAATTAAAATGCTTTCTATTTCTATCCTTCCTACAATATGTCTCCACCACATCTCATTCCATGAGTGTCGTAACAACCAACTAAGGGTGAACAACTATCCGTGAATATAATCTTTACGAAATAAAAAGATGGAAAACTTTAAATTAAACCCTATACCAATCCGTCTGGCAAGCGTGGTATTAGTAGGCCAAGAAGCCCTCCGTCATGGGAGGAGGCCCGTCCCTACAGTGGGACATTAATGGGCTGTTATGATTTCTTTCCTTAAGCGACACAGTATTCAGTATTGTTTATGAAGCCAAATTACTTAACTAATCTAAATAAAATGTAAGTATATCGAATCATAAAAACAAAAAACACTACCAAATTAAGAACCTCCTCCTCTTTTTCGAGTATGTTGAAAAGACGTACATACGGTATAATTCATGGTTCTCTATTTTATCTCATAATTTTTTTATCCATAATCTAAGGTGTCATAATATTTTGTATCCGAATCATCCTGTGTCCGAATGGTAACTAGCCCTAAACTCATGTCTCATAATATCACTTGTCCGAATCCCTAAACATAACATGACCTATTTTTTTTCGATATTCGGAGAAGAAAGGGACTACTACAATTAATTCCTCAGACATTCAAACAATGCCATCTAGTCCCAAATCATTTTCAAGCACAGGAAGATATTATACACAGAGTAGAAAATGAACCCAAGACCTTTTCGTAGCAGCCAAAGACAAACGAAAGGATAACCTCTACGCATCAGATTTTGTCAACTAATCTTTAGCATAACTTAAACAAAAATGTTCTATATCATTTACGTGACAACCCTAAGCCATTCCCTTTTGTTTAAAGAACACCTTTCTCCTCCTCACATCCATTAAGCACGATTAAAACGTTTTTGTTGTCAGGCCCCATATACTTTCAAGAACATCCCACATATACGGTTTCTGAGATTAAAACGTTGAGATATAACCACGTAGGCCTTAAGCCCAATAAGCATGTACAACTTCTACTAAAATAACTTTGAAAATTATGACATAAATGTATGAAAATAAAGTTGATATTTGAATAATAGTATGGGTCGTCGTAGACCCTACCTAACTTTTTACTTAAGCAAACAGATTGTCAAAGGGGATGCTAATTACAACTTAACAAGATGCTGTCCGTCCACTGATTACAGCTGACGGTTGAAATTAACTAACGTTTTCTCTAAAACAATTTGCTTTCAACTCTGAACTTGGTACGGAAGGAAAAAAACTCGAATTGTTTCCTTACAAATGTTTTAGTAGCGAGATTTGTTTTAAACGACTTCAAAGAATTTTAACATTTACTTTTAGGTAATTTTTTTTTGGTTTGGTGATGAACTAATTTTATAACTACTAATGTTTTTATGATTCGAAAGACTTGGGTGCGGGTCCTGGATTACGTCTGTAATGCACGAGGTCCAAGGTTTATACCCCGACGTTATATAGCAATTTTTAGTCATATCCTAAAGTTTTTTGCACACATAAGTACACACGAATAAAATATAACTGTGTTTGTACATCAAAACCTTAGTTTTTTTACTGACATTTCATTATTGTATAGTCATGACGGTAATGCCGAAAATAACATTTAGAAAATTTTGTCTGTCTGTTTTATTTGTTCCAGATAATCACCCCGCAATGTGTGAATAGAAATGGAATACTTTTCCATTAATGTGCATCGAGATAGGAAATATTCGATTATGCGTTACGTCACGTGGCGCACTTTCCTATTCGCATGCTTCGCGTTTCTGTATCGTTAGGAGAGTTAGGATAGCGTTTAGGATAGCGATGAACGGCATTCCAAATGCCGTTCATCGCTATCCTAAACTCTAAAATTCAGTGCTACTGTGGGAATTAGGGCTACTATTCTACAAATTATAGAATTAAGGATCATTATAACAGCCCATTAATGTCCCACTGCAGGGTCGGGCCTCCTCCTGTGACGGAGGGATACATTGGCCTACTAATACCACGCTGGCCAAACGGATTGGTATAGGGTTTTATTTCAAGTTTTCCTTCTTTTTATTTCGTTTAGATAATATTCACGGAGAGTCCCTTAGTCGGTTTTTACGACACCCATGAGATGAGATGGGGTGGTGACATATTGTATTCTTACTCCGCCACCACACGGAGAGAAGTGTTGTTGTTAAGTTATAGAATTAAGGATACTTCAGAAAAATCATAAAAATCATTACCCAGTTGAATTAACTTTTCGTGTCAAAGCCTGAAACATATCCATAGGTGGTAACGTTATGATAATTCATTAGTATTATTGTTTGAGTATTATAATAGGATCCTACCGTTAAAAGCTGAGAGCTACCACTAATCCAATTATCCTAATTATCGTAGGTACTTAAATTTCATTATATTATTATTATAAATGAAACAGTGTCGCTTTATTGCCAAGATTATAGTTAAAACCACAATAAACATGATTTATTATATTGACGACCTCTGTGGCATAGTGGTTATATATGTATAACATGACTGCTACGCAGAGGTCTCGGGTTCGATTCCTGCTCCATGCAAATCTTTGTGTGCATGAACATGATTGTTGGCATTGGTCTGGGTGTTTTCTATGTATAATATGCATGTATTTACAAAAATAAAAGTATTTTAGTATGTTTATCCGTGGTCTAGTACAAGCTTTGCTTAGTTTGGGACTAAATGGCGATGTGTGAATGTGTTAGGATTATTATTTTTTTATTTGTTACTCTAGTTCTCCTTCGTCTGATCAGTGACATATTCTCGATTGTTTATGACAGTACTTTGTTACATGCTCTTAAGGTACCTTTATTTTAAAAAGTATAGCTCAGAAATCTCCAAAGTTTAGTCAAGATATCCCCGTTCATACCTGCGATAGGAACCTCAATACCGAAGAGAATACCAGTTGCAAATGTAATTTGATGCAAAGAGCTAAGTCTGTAAAGTATTTAGGCATAACGATTGATGAGAAGCTCACCTTTAAAGATCACGTTACTGCATTATCAGCAAGGGTTAGGAAACTCATCTACGTCTTTAGGGAGCTAAGAGAAGTCGCTGACTTCAATCTTTTAAAGAGCGTATATTTAGCTCTTTGCCAATCTGTGCTCACGTATTGCATAGGCGTGTGTGTGGGGTGGTGCTTCAACCACAAATTTAATTGTTTTAGAGAGAGCTCAAAGAGCAGTACTAAAAGTTATGCTAAAAAAGCCGATTATGTATCCAACTACAAATCTTTATCAAGACGCCGGTATACTAAGCGTTCGGAAATTGTATATTATGAAAGCGGCAAGTCACACTCACAAACTTGTTTTAAATTCCCCTGACTACACAGACATGTTGAGTTTAAGAGCTTTCAGATTACCTACCCCTTCCGTAAATACTTCATTTGCACACAGGTTCCCAATACACATGTTCCCCTACTTATATAATCAAATAGTAAAAAAATTTAATGTAAGACATGATACAATGCGAGAGGCTCTACCCAAATTTTATAACTTTTTGCTTACTTTAGATTACAATGCGACTGAAAGACTGCTAAGAATTATTTCGTAATATACCTATACACTTACACACAAACACATACACGCATATACACAAACACATACACACACACATACAACACTTTTGATTCACATTTATTTAGTTATTTGTTTTAATTATTTTTGTTTTTTAGTTGTTTTTGTATAATCTAAGTTCATTGTGTACCTGTGTCCTTTAATTCGTAAGTTTGAAAGCCACGGAACAGGCTGCGCCTAGTGTGGCTCTCACTGCAATATGTAACTAGATTTAAGTGGACCTTTAAATAAATTTTATCTTATCTTTATCTTATATTTCTTGAATAGCAGTAACATATCAACCCAACGAGTTTTTAGAACATACTTAAATAATAAAAATGATTCATACTCTAAGAAAGTAGAAACTAGAATATAACGTGAATAGCAAAAGTTACCCTTGGCTCAAGTGCTACATGAGCATGAGAGTTTGAAGGGGTTATTGAAAAATCTCTAGACTGAAACACACTTGTTGAATCCTTCTAGATAGAGTAAAATATGTAAATAATATAAGTAAACCAATATTATGGTAATAATCATCAGAACAGCCAATGGGCTGTTACAAATAGGAGGCCCGTCCCTGCAGTGGGGCATTCATTAAGGGGCATTAATGAATGCCCCACTGCAGGGACGGGCCTCCTCCCGTGACGAAGGGATACTTGGCCTACTAATACCACGCTGGCCAGACGGATTGCTGGGTTTAATTTCAAGTTTTCCTTCTTTTTATTACGTAAAGATAATATTCGCGGATAGTCCCTTAGTCGGTTTTTACGACACCCGTGGGATGCATTGGGGTGGTGACATATTGTATTCTTACTCCGTCACCACACGGTCTTTTTTTGAATTCATCAATATTTTTGTTAAATATTGATAAAATCAAAATATATTTATAGGTTTTGTTTTTAATTTTGAGTTTAATTTTTATTTCTATTTTAACTTTAGGTATTTTATTATTTAATTCATTTTAATATTATTTTTATGCAGACAATTCTGGTTATTGTATGATATTATATTTACGTGTTCTTAAATTTTGTGTTAACTTAACTTTTAACATAATTGCATGCTGTGGCAGCCTATAAGTAAGGCAGCACTATAATAATTTATTAATTTACATGTTTATTAATCGCAATGTGTTAGCGTATGCTTTGTTGGTTGTCGTTAATAATAAATAATTAAAATTCTTTTAACATGATATTTATTAGCATGTTGAAATAATCTTTGAATAAAAAATAGTTATTAATTCTAAAAGTACGACGATGGAGACCGTACGTGAAATGGCAAGTAAATATACAAAAAATATTTAATTTAGGAACAAGAACATTGTGAAAAAATGCCCCAGGTTTTTTTAGTAAAGGGAGCTATTTCTGCCCACGGTAAAGTGAAAAGTCTAATGGGGAAAGTCCCATCTAAATCGGTCCAATCGTTACGGAGAATACCCTATACAAAGAAAGAGACGAACAGACAATTATCATTTGAGAAGTGTATGGCTACACTATGCTACAATCTTTAATGTCATTTCTCTTTAACCTCCAGAGGCCCAGTTTTTTTTTTAAATATTTTTTTTTTTTATAAAAGTTAATATTTAATAAATAAAAATATAAAAATTATTATTATTTAAATTATTAAAAGTTATTATTTAATTATTAAAAGTTTGCACATTCAGAAACAATAATGGTGGTTATAAGCAATGTCGGCGAGGTCATTCTATATATGGGTGACCACTCAGTGTATTTCATCTAAGCATCTCCGTGCTTTGGATGCGTCGATCCCGGCTATCGTTGTTGCGACAAAGTAGTTAAGCTACGTCATAGGCTTTTATAGGGTTCTGCAAAAAAAAATCGTTTGTAATACAATTTTTTTTTTTGCGTGAACGAAGTCGCGGGCTACAGCTAGTTTAATAAATAAAAATATAAAAATTATTATTATTTAAATTATTAAAAGTTATTATTTAATAATTAAAAGTTTGCACTTATTTCATTAGATGGCACTGTAATTTATTTTTATTTTCTGGGATCATTTTATTCATATTTTCTCATATATTCACTAGACTTCAAAATAAACAGTTACCAAACACACCACAGGAAGAGTATATTGTAGTTTCTTCTTCCTTCCTACCTTAAAACATACCTTTAATGAATTTACTCCAACAATATTATGTAAATAAGTTAAGTACAAGACAAGATTACACAGAACTTGGCACGGGTTCTATCTTACACCTATGAGTCTTGGCACCGCCTTATCTCGAGATTAAAAATATGTACTCCAATGTAATGTACGTTCACTGTTTTGGTAATTACTGGGTTTAATTTGTACAAGTTTATGATGTCTGTTTGTTATACTGCTTTTTTAGTCTATACTAATATTATAAAGAGGCACAGTTTGTGTCTATGGATCTAATGGACCGATTTTAAAAATTATTAGCAAAGATTCATCATAAATCATAACAGCCCTTTAATGTCCTACTGCAGCGACGGGCCTCCCCCTTGTGACGCAGAGATACTTGGCCTACTAATACCACGCTGGCTCGAAGGATTGGTATAGAGTTTAATTTTAACTTTTCCTTGTTTTTATTTATGTTTTTATTATAGGATGAGATGGGGTGGTGACACATTGTATTCTTACTCCATCACCACACAGAAAGCATTAGCTTGAATAAAATGTATTAATTCATAATAATTATGGTTATTTTATTACATAAACTATTTTATTGACCACATTGTAGTCACATCCCTTTGTTGCAGTCCTTGTTTACGTAACTACAGAACTTGTCAAACTACAGAAATTATTAAGCAGTACAATTTGGGCATTTCTTTAAATTTCATGGCTGTTAATTCTTCACCTTTATTTATCCATTTTATTATCACCTATATACCTAGTCTAGCCATAAATATTGTTACGAAGAAAAAACATTTTTTTTTATTGCAAATAATATTTATTACTTTTACAGTGTGTTAGTTTAATACATAAATATAAAACAATTCAAAATATAAAAAGCTTATTCGAAGTGGTCTCCATTGGCTGCAACACAGTCCTTTAAACGTTGAGGCCAGTTATCAATAGAAGCACGCACTCTTTCCATGGGAAAATTCTTCACTGCCAATCGTATGGATTGTTTTAGGGACTCCAAATTATCATGGCGTTTAGAGCAAGCCATACTCTCTAAAACTGACCATAAATCATAATCCAGCGGATTAAGATCGGGACTAGACGACGGCCAGTCTTCAGCTCTGATGAAGTCCGAAACGTTCATTTCCAACCAAGACTGCGTGGACCGAGCTTTATGACCCGGCGCTGAGTCTTGTTGGAAGGACCATACTTGGTTATTGAACATGGTGTTGTTAAGGGGTTTAACTACCTTCTCAAGAATGGTATCTTGATACACTTGTGCCGATGTTTTGATACCTTTTTCACAAAAATATGGCTCAGTCACTCCTTCATAGCTAACACCCCACCAAACCATCACTGAAGTCGGATAATGCCCACGTTGCACTCTGTCGACTAATTGGGAAGCTTCCTTAGAGCTTTGAGCATAAATACGGTCATTTTGTTTGTTAAAATGTTGCTCAACTGTAAAGATTTTCTCATCCGTAAACAAAATTTTTCTGTGACCTCCCTTTGCGTACCGCTTCAGTAGTTGCTTCGATTTTACCACCCTATTCTTTTTTAAATTATCAGTTAAAAAATGACCAGTGCGTCTCTTATAGGCTGCAAGTCCTAAGTCATCTTTTAAAATGCGTGACATGGTTCTGGGTGCTATCTTCATCTCCCGAGATAAAATCTTTTGCTTTCGGACAGGATTTCTTCGAATTCTTTCCCTTACTGCTTTGACCACCATTTTCGTACGAACACTACGTGGACGGCCAGATCTTTTTCTGTCACAAACAGAGAAGGTCTCATTGTACCTATTAATAGCCCGGTACACAAACATTTGACTAATACCAAGCGTATGGAGAGTTTTAAAAATAACATTCGGCTCCATACCAACTTTGTGTAATGCAATCACAGCGATTCGGTTTTCTTTATCACCCCACTCCATTTTAATATAGCAAAATATTGTACAATGTATTGGCGCCAAAATTAGAAAATACAATGAACAATCGTATAAAAATGACAGATTCCAAATTCAAATGTAATATCTTTCTTATTTTTAATTGTAACAGTATTTATGGCCAGACTATGTATATCACCTTTAGTTAATAATTTAATAAGTCAAATACTTTATTTTACCAATTTTTCTATTAAAAATATTATTTAAAAAATTATAATGATTTCAATATTGTAGTACCTAACTAATATTCATCTGTTTATAAGCTAATACTGCCTCCTTAGTAAAGGTCGTTATGCCAAAATTGGTTCGTTAGTTGTCACCTTGACAGTCCTAAAAGGTGTTAAGCAACAACCACGCACACAACATCATGGGCCGTAAGTCGTAAATAATATGTTACATCAATAGCCAATTTTATTTTTATCCGTAAATGTAGGTGTCATGACTTCAATGGTGTTAAAATTACTAATTGTGCTGACTGTGAAATAGCTATTTGTAGGTCTAATAATACCGACATAATACAGCAGCTTAAATATAATGATCGCTTAAATGACTATTAAATTATTATGTATTAAATAAAGTGACAAAATCAAAATTAAATATCCACAACAAGAACAAGAACAAGAAACCTTTTAGAGGCCGTCCACCCGCCTTTGGCCCAGGCGGGCAGGTGTGTCGGAGTCCCGAAAGATGGAAGTTCGGTTTACCGACTAAAACCCACGGTGTTCCTCTATCACCCAAAAAGCCGAGACGGCGAGAAGACTGGCATTGCTCGAAACCCTGTAAGATGGATAGGGCTGGACCTTCCCCTTCCTCTATAGAGGTGGGGAGAGCCCTGACAAGGTGAACCGACGACCTGGTTAAGACAGCGCGACACCGATGGCTGCGGAAGGTACAGGACCACGCAAGGTAGCAATATTTAGAGGAGGTTTATGTCCAGCAGTGTATGTCCATTGGCTGATTTGGTGAAGTTAATGAAACACTGTGACTATTTTAACCACGTCTTACAAATGTCATTTAAACTTCTGTTAATTTCCTGTAATGTGTTTAAATAATACTGCTGCACAGTTAACCACATACACAACTATTGTATATATAAATCTTAGGACTGATAGGATTTTAGAGCTTAGTCTAAAGACATAAGATCCAAGATGGCTTGAGTGGTTTTGTTTATTAATGCTTGTGATTCGCTGTGTGATTGTGAATTTGTATTTTGTATAACTATGAATAGTTTGTAGATGAGATAGTTTTTAGAGAAACAGTAGATTATGTAAACATGGGAGTGAACTTGACCTTATCTTTGACGTGTCTAAATTAATCATTGACCTAACCAAATTAGGAAAAGTCAATAATATGATAATAAGACCTATGTTTAGCCGCCGCAGCGGTGGACGTCAATTGAATATGGAATATAGTAATGTGGGCTTAAATATAATTTGGTACGAATTTAGAAACAACATTTTAAATTGAATACATTTTTAGTCTAGCAATGTAACACGAAACCACATTCTAATAATTATTTAATTTTACACATCACCCACAGATGGCACCACCAATTAAACATTCCACACAATATTTCATCCACCCTTCCATAAATATTTAAGTAGAAGAGGGAAGGCACATTAATTGCAAAACTAATAATATGAATATTAATATTAGGTAACGTATATTGCCCACCATTGGTCATTAGCCCTGTAATAGCATTTACGAGGTAAATAAATGGATATTTGATAACTAACTAAGTAGCCATTCATTGCCTGCCATCCAATTACATTAATTAACGGGCAGTACGCTGCTCCCTAAGGGCAGACTAATATGATCAATATAAGGACGACAGATAAGGGTCACGTTATAAGCGACTGATTTCCTTCAAGATTGCTTTGATGACACCTTGTTCCTTACTATTTAGGCAGGTATAACAGTGTGATATTTTGATACAATATTGACTGCAAGGAATATGTGTTACGTAGGTAGTACTTGTACCTTAATTTGGGTCCGAATCGCATGTAACACAGTTATATTAGTGGACAATTACCTCGATACATGCTTGGATATTCATCATTGCCCGTGTGGTGATGGAGTAAGAAAACAATATGTCACCACCCCATCTTATCCCATGGGTGTCGTAAAAACCAACTAAGGGTCTATCTTTGAATACTACCTTTACGAAGTAAAAAGAAGAAATGTTTGAAATTAAACCTTATACCAATCCGTCTGGCCAGCGTAGTATTAGTAGGCCAAGTATCCCTCCGTCACGGGAGGAGGCCCGTCCCTGCACTGGGACATTAATGGGCTGTTATGATGATGCATGTATATTTTTTCTGAACGTATCTACGTTCTAAATTTAGTTGATATCTTATATATTAGCAATTCTTAATACTTATTTCAGGAACATCATCATCAAATTAGTCAAAATTATTGATTTACTTTTTCTTAATGTATCCACTCCTAAACATAGTCTTCCTCCTTTCCAGAATCTGTTTCATTTCTGTATGCAATGTGCCCTGCCTGTCGCCGCCTATTTTACACAATCGTCAAGGTAAATATAATAATTAGGAGTATGTTTTCCATTTTGACATCTATTTTATTGACGACCTCTGTGGCGTAGTGGTTATAATCATGACTGCCACGCAGAGGTCTCGGGTTTGATTCCCGCTCAATGCAAATATTTGTGTGCATGAACATGATTATTTGCATTGGTCTGAGTTTTTCTATGTAAAATACGTATATATTTACAAAAAAAAAGAATATAAGTACTAATTATCCGTTGCTCTATTACCCATAACACAAGCAGGTTAATTCTTGCTTACTTCAAGAACAGATGGCGCTGTGTATAAGATGTCCGTGAATATTTATTTATTTTATTTTAAAATGAGTGTAACCGCCATACTCTTATGACATGTAACGTATCAAAAGTGTCACTCACGTGTCCAACACATCAACACTGATTGAGTCCGAGGGTTAAGTGTGCTCGTCTTGGGAGACATCACAAAGTCACATCATTGCTTACTAGAACAAAAACAAAACAATATCAACTTGAACATTGTGTCGAGATAATGAGATACATTATTGATATTGTATTGTTTTGTGGCAATACTTTGTTTTATTTTCCCATTTATTTTTATCAGAATCTTGTATTACACATCGTTTGAACTTGATTGGTTAACTCAATGATTAATGATAAAACAATCAAATAATTGGGTTGATGTTAAATTATTTTTTTTATAAGAATAGCTAAAACTTGTTTTTTTTTTTAAATAGGTAAAAATAAATTTGATTGATCGTATTTACAGCATTTTCTTGGTTTTATTTTATTTTGTTTAGTCAGAAATACTATTTTTGATCCTTTAGATGGAAATAAAGGTATTCGCGTTCGAAACTCTATTATAGTAGGCAACCTTGCTATCAATTTGTTAAAGTGATTTCTTAGGAGACCACTTATATTCTTTATATCAAAGTTGCATGTAATGCGTTGCCGTTGTAAGCTTGTTAAACTTGGATAAATGCTTGAAGTACACTACTAATCATAACAGCCAATTAATGTCCTACTGCAGGGACGGGCCTCCTCCCATGACGGAGGGATACTTGGCCTACTAATACTACGCTGGCCAGACGGATTGGTAAAGGGTTTAATTTCAAGTTTTCCTTCTTTTTATTTCGTAAAGATAATAATCACGGATAGTCTCTTAGTCGTTATAACTTTTAAACTATCGCGTTTCATTATTATACGGGATATTAACGCGCATTTTATTTACCTTTATTCCAGTGCAAACGTGCCGAAACGTCAAGTAAAATAAAGGTAAAGAAAATGCGCGTTAATATCCTGTTTATATAATATTTATAGTCTCTTAGTCGGTTTTTTACGACACCCATTGGATGAGATGGCGTGGTGACATATTGTATTCTTACTCCGTCACCACACGGAGAAGTACACTACTAAGCTTCCTATTCTACTACTTTTTTACATTTTAATACAACTTGTTTATTAAACTATTTGTGCATTGTTTGTAAAAACATTAGTACTGACTCCAGCTCAGTGCAGTAACTGGGTCTCGCGTCCCTGAGGACACAAGTACGAAGCTTAGAGAAACTTTCATATCTGTAAAGAACCTGAATACAGGAAAGTTTTTATTATTAGGTTACTTGTATTTTACACAACTGTAGATTTAAAATACCTAGTAAGCTTAGAAGAGTACTTCAAACTTTTTCTAGAGTTCATGTAACACGAAAAATCACATAAATAAGAAACAAAAAGTCATTTCTAGGTAATGAAAATTGGAATCAAACTTGAAACCAACTATTAGAGAACTAAATATATGCCAGAAAAAAAAAACACTGCACGAGCATTATTATCTCTATGGAACTAGCCCTTTAAAGTCCCATTATGGAGACAAGACTGCTCCAGAGATAGCTAACAAGAGTAACTTTAACTACTGGTAAGCCCAGGTAAGCTGGTTTTTAATTTGGCTTATATTTTCCGTCTTTTAGAATTACATATTTTTCTTATTTATGTGATTTTTTGTGTTACACGAACTCTAGGAAAAGTTTGAAATACACCTAAGCTTACTATTTTACATTTTAATACAACTTGCTTATTACACTATTTGTGCATTGTTTGTAAAAACATTAGTACTGACTCCAGCTCAGTGCTGTAACTAGGTCTCACGTCCCCGAGGACACTAGTACGAAGCTTAGAGAAACTTTCATATCTGTAAAGTACCTGAATACAGGAAAGTTTTTATTATTAGCTTACTTAGGTATTATTATTTATTATTCTATACAACTGTAGTATAAGAGAAGTAAATATTTACAAAAAAGAAAATCTTTTTTTGTAGTGCAACAACATATACGAGTAACACCCCTTTACAGGGATAAGACTCTTCTAGTGATAGCTTAAAATAGTAACTTGACGTTTGATTTTAATTTTCTTTCCCTAAAAATGTCTTTTAGTTTCTTATTTATGTGTGATTTTTTGTGTTACACGAACTCTAGGAAAAGTTTGAAATACAAAGCTTACCTACTATTTTACATTTTAATACGACTTGTATACTACTATTTGTGCATTGTTTGTAAAAACAATAGTACTGACTCTAGCTCAGTGCAGTAACTAGGTCTCACGTCCCCGAGGACACTAGTACGAAGCTTAGAGAAACTTTCATATCTGTAAAGTACCTGAATACAGGAAAGTTTTTATTATTAGCTTACTTAGGTATTATTATTTATTATTCTATACAACTGTAGTATAAGAGAAGTAAATATTTACAAAAAAGAAAATCTTTTTTTGTAGTGCAACAACATATACGAGTAACACCCCTTTACAGGGATAAGACTCTTCTAGTGATAGCTTAAAATAGTAACTTGACGTTTGATTTTAATTTTCTTTCCCTAAAAATGTTCGCCGTGTAGCGACGGCTGGAGAATACAATGTGTCGCTACCCCCTACCTCCTATGGGTGTCGTAAAAGTCGACAAATGGTGAAATAACAAATTAGCAGACAACACCACTGCCAGAGAAGGAAAACTCGAAAGCAAACCCTGTACCAACCCGTCTTGCCAGCGTGGTCCAGTAAGGCAAACCCCCTCCTAAATGTTAGCACGCCCAAATAAACGGCCCCCAGTTCCCGGCAGTCCTGCTGCCCGTTGCTACGGTAGCGGTCGCGGTAACAGTGGGACGGGGGGTGCGAAGAATCTCCGGGCTACGGCAAACGGCTACCATACCAAAATGACCCTGGCAACCTATAACGGACGCTCTCTACGGCTGGACCAACATCTCACCGAACTCGAGGTAGAACTAGGACGTATAAACTGGCACATTTTGGGGTTATCTGAAGTCCGAAGAGAGGGGGAGGACACGATAACCCTCGAGTCAGGTCACCTGTTCTACTTTCGGGAAGGTGATCGGCCCTCTCAAGGCGGTGTTGGTTTCCTGGTCAACAAAGTCCTGACCGACAACGTTGTGGAAGTCAGCAGTGTGTCGACACGGGTAGCGTACCTCATAATCAAAATCACCGACAGGTATTCCCTGAAGGTGGTACAAGTGTACGCACCAACCTCGACATACAGCGATGACATAGCCGAAGCCATGTACGAAGACATTGCTAAGGCACTACATAATACCACCAAGGCTCACTACAATGTTGTTATGGGGGACTTCAATGCCAAAGTGGGAGTACAAAGATACGGCGAAACGAAAATCGGATCCTACGGTGTGGGGCGCCGAAACCACAGAGGGCAGATGCTAGTCAACTTCCTGGAGTCGCAGGGGCTCTTCTTGATGAACTCCTTCTTTAAGAAAAAGCCACATAGGAAGTGGACATGGCAAAGCCCCGATACTGTGACGAAGAATGAGATAGACTTCATCATGACCGACAGGAAATACATATTTAGAGATGTCTCTGTGATTAACAGGTTTAATACTGGGAGTGATCACCGACTTGTTCGAGGCACTCTAAATATGAATTTCAGAGCCGAGAGGCGTCGCATGGTGAAGTCTACTCTCAGACCCACCGCGCCCCAAATAGCTCTGGGATTCGACAAGTTCCAACTAGAGCTTCAAAATCGTTTCGACCTGTTAGAAACCGATGGCAACGTTGACCAGAAAACCGACGCAGTGGTCAAAACGCTACAGGATGTGTTTCGAAGGGTTTTCCCCGGAAAAAGCAAAGTCAGGCAGCCTAAGCTCTCCCCCGAGACTCTCGAACTTATGAGGCAAAGACGCGAGATGTCACCCGCGCGGTCCTCTTCGTCGGATGGGAGAAACCTCAACCGGAAGATCCGGAAGCTGGTGCAACGTGACCTCCGATGTTCCAACGACCGCGCCGTTGTGGCTGCGATCGAACAGAATAGAGGCACCAAAGTATTTGCGCGCCAGCTTGGTAGATCCCATCTAACGAAACTACACACTGCGGACGGCAGAACCGTGACCTCCAAGTTCGAGATACTCGAGGAAATAGAGAGCTTCTACAAGGACCTGTACGCATCACGGATGACTAAACCCTTGGGACCTAGCGAGGATGACCACAGAGCCCCAGTCACGCGCCATTATACGGAGGACATCCCCGATGTCAACCGGGGCGAGGTCAGAGCTGCTCTCGAGCAACTTAAGAACAATAAGTGTCCAGGTGATGACGGAATCACTACAGAACTACTAAAAGCTGGCGGAACACCTGTCCTTAAAGAGCTCACAACGCTTTTTAACTCCGTCATTCACCAGGGCCTAACACCTCAGGCGTGGAGCGGGAGTGCGGTGGTCCTGTTCTTCAAAAAAGGTGATAAATCCTTACTAAAGAACTATAGGCCCATATCACTCCTGAGCCACATCTACAAGTTGTTCTCGAGAGTACTCACAAACCGCCTCGCCAGAAGACTCGACGACTTCCAACCACCGGAACAAGCCGGGTTTCGAAAAGGCTACAGCACCGTGGACCACATCCATGTTGTTCGGCAAATTGTACAGAAGACTGAGGAGTACAATCAGCCGCTGTGCATGGCTTTCGTGGACTACGAAAAAGCCTTCGACTCAATCGAAACCTGGGCGGTTCTGGATGCTCTGCAGCGATGTCACATCGATTGGCGGTACATCGAGGTGTTGAGATCTCTATATGAAACTGCCACCATGACCGTCCAGCTCCAGGACAAAAAGACCCCACCTATTGAGTTGCGTAGAGGGGTGAGGCAAGGGGATGTTATTTCCCCTAAGCTCTTTACCAACGCACTCGAAGACGTCTTTAAGACGTTGGACTGGACTGGACGGGGCATCAACATCAACGGCGAGTATATCTCACACCTCCGGTTTGCTGACGACATCGTCATCGTGGCAGAGTCACTGGAACAGCTTGACGGGATGCTGCAGGGCCTAAATGGAGCCTCTCGACGGGTCGGACTCGGCATGAACCTAAACAAAACGAAGATCATGTTTAACAAACATGTAACGCCGAGGCCGATCTATGTCGACGGATTGATGCTCGAAGTTGTTCAAGAGTATGTTTACCTGGGACAGGTTGTCCAACTTGGTAGAAACAACTTCGAGAAAGAAATCGATCGCAGGATCCAGTTGGGTTGGGCAGCATTCAGCAAGTTACGTCGGGTCTTCTCTTCGCCTTTACCGCAATGCCTGAAGACCAAAGTCTTCAACCAATGCGTCCTACCAGTAATGACATACGGTGCCGAGACGTGGACACTCACAGTAGGGCTAGTCCACAAACTTAAAGTCGCGCAGCGAGCTATGGAACGGGCTATGCTCGGCGTCTCCTTGAAGGATAGAATCCGGAACGAGGTTATCCGACAAAGAACCAAAGTTACCGACATATTTTTTTGGTGTGGCAACACTACGGCTAACATCTGATTGCATTTCGTCCCGTGTTTATTTTATTTTATTATTAATTATATTGATATTTATGGCTAAAACTTATCATAAAATTCAATTTTATAAATAATAGTGTATATAGAATAAAACTTGTAAGTTAAAGTGCATAAAATCAGTGAAAATTGCGATCGGCTAATTTTGCTTACCGGCTCAATGACACCGCATATTTAAAAAATAATTTGTTTAGTTGGTGAACTTTGTCATATTTCTATTTCATAATAGTTTTCATTTTCAGTGATTTTACTCAGGTAATCGTGCCAATAAGTACTAATTTTCATATTATTTTAGATATATAGCATTAATCTATTTCATTTTGAGGTTACTTATTTTATTTGTGTGGGTACGAATTGATCAAACTGCCTTTTGGTATTTATTTAGCTTATCATTTATAAAATCAAAATGCCAATCACACGTAGCATGTCTTCTGCACGCCGTGATGAAGTTAAGGTAGATAATATCATTAGAAAACTTGATTTGACGTTAAAGGAATTAGACATATCCAAAGGGCTGGTTGAGCAATTGCACAAAGAAAGAGATGAAAATGAGAGGGAGCTACTGGATATTTTGAAGAAATATGATTTGATAAAAAAGCAGTTGGCTGAGCTGCACACAGAGCATGAGTTAGTGTTAGGTGAGCGGGACAGATTGCACAACATTGTGTCTGGGTTTAGGGAGTGCAGCGAAGAGTACGAACAGGGCCTCAAGCGGATGTCAGTCTTAGAGCAGGAATTGCAAGAAGCCCACCACCACATTACCCACCTTGAGGCGGAGAAACAGGAAAAAGATGTATCCCATACCCACAGCTTGTTTGAAGAGTTAGTCGGTAGTGTGCCCAGCCTTGTTTCTACTGAACTTAACTTAGATCCCACATTTACTATTGACTTAACAAAGGATAACACCTTAATAGATCATACTTTCAACTCCAAGACATAGTTGAGTGCAGTAGGAACAAATTCAAGAAATATGTAAAAATTAATAAATATATAAGAAAAACACAGAAACTTATCAAAAGAGAAAAAAGTTTATACAAGAAAGTCAAATATATTAAAGAGAGAAGGCAACTAGGTGATGAACTTGATATGTACTCTATATTAATAGAAAAAAACTTTTTAGAATATAATAGTAACATTTTAAAGTTAGAGACAGAAATTAGTACTTTAAAAAAATCATTAGACTCAATGACAGACAAATATAGTAATGTTAAAAGTGAGTATCAGGAATACATTCTGGCTATGAAGGATTTGATGTGTTCAAGTTCCTCAGTAACATCTAAAGATAATTTACTCAGTCCTCAGTCAGTCTGTAAGTCCTTACTGACTTCACACAAAAGCCCTTCACTTGAGTTAAATGAAAAAGCCAGTAGCTCCTACCCTCAACAACAACAACAAAATAATGCACAATCTGATATATTTATGTTTTGTGATGAATTAGGAAAATCAATGGGACAGTCACTAAGATCATACTTAGAACAAAATGTAATTAATTATTGTATGCCAGGGTTAACATATAGTTCCATTATAGAAAAAGTTAAGGATCACAATTTAAACAGTAACAGTACTCTTATAATTTTAGAAGGAGACAGAGGAAATGCAAACAGAAATATACTTATAAATTGTTTTGAATCATTGAGTTTATTAAATGTTAAAAATATAATATTATTCACACTTCCTTATAGCCGTAGTTTGTCACAGGCAGAAAACAATATAAAATATATGCTCAATCAAACATTACATACATTAACATTTAATAATTCAAACAAGTTCCATTTGATTGACATAAACTTTTACTTAGAAAGTAAATTATTATTGATGAAAGATAAATTCTATTTAAATAGATTTTTTAAGAGACAGATAGCATCTTCGCTATCATATTGTATTAGACAGTCAGCCAAGAACTTGGCTAACCAACCTGCTTTTATTGAGCAAAATCTTAGTTTAGCGACTTTGGAATCTGTTCCAAATCATCATTTAAATTTAAGTGTAGGACAATAGGGGAAAACTCTAGCGACTTAGTTTTAAGGACACAGAAGAACTCTTTGTTCTTGAATAATATACAACAAAATATTGTAGGATCTTTTGGCAAAGAATTAGATTTATCTTTAAATGAGATGCATATTCATAGAGATATTAAGAAGGTAGAGTTTCACTCTAGTTTAGAAAAAACGCATACTTTTCATAACTGTAAGAAAAATGCCAATTATATCAACTTGGTGCACCAGAATATTCAGTGTTTAAGAAATAAAGAGCTAGACATAGAACTTTTTTTGAATAGTTGTAATATTAGTATTTTATGTTTAACTGAACATTGGTTAAAAAGTTTTGAATTCATGTTTAATTTCAGTGGCCACCAGGTTGGTAGTTCATTCACCAGGTTAAATTCAATACATGGAGGTTCATTAATAATAATTAATAAACAATTTAAATTTAAGGAGCGCAAGGACATAGTAAATCTATCTGTTGTACTTGGAATATAATAAATGAGGAAACAGGTCGGAAAAATCAACAACACAAAGACCTAAAATTAAAAATTGAAGATAAAATTATTGATTCTAATTTAGATATAGCGAATACATTTGAAAGATATTTTACAAATATTTCTATAGATATTACTAAATCTTTGAACTCCTCATCCAATGCAGCTATCACTCTCTTAGCAGAAAATGTACCAGAATGTAACAAAACTCTTAAATTTAGCCATGTTAGTCCACTTGAGATTATTAAAATCTTTAATTCAATAAGTGTTAAGAAAACAGCTGATCTATGGGGAATCTCTGTTAGCATTTTAAAAACAGTGATAGATGTTATTGCACCAGAGTTAGCTGTCATCTTTAATAATAGTGTAGACTTAGGTATATTCCCTGATCTTATGAAACCTAGTAAAATAACACCTCTGTTCAAATCAGGTAGTACTCTAGATCCTACAAACTTTAGACCAATATCTGTGTTGCCTACGTTTAGTAAGATATTTGAAAAACTAATTCTTAATCAATTAATTAGTCATTTTAATGAGAATAAATTACTTCACGATAAGCAATTCGGATTTACACGTGGTCGTTCAACTACCGATGCCGGAGCTAATTTAGTAGAACATATATTTGAGGCCTGGGAAGAATCACAAGATGCTTTTGGCGTTTTTTGCGATTTATCTAGGGCATTTGACTGTGTCGAACACGAGACATTACTGGGAAAACTAGGTCACTATGGTGTTAGGGATTATGCTTTAGGTATTATTAGATCATATTTAAGCGATAGAGTACAAAAAGTAGATGTAAATGGTAAGCGTTCGCCTGGATCGGTTGTTAAAATGGGGGTACCCCAAGGCTCAGTACTAGGACCATTTCTATTTCTCATATATATAAACGATTTGCCATATTTAGTTAAAAAGAACCCCGAGATAATTTTGTTTGCCGATGATACATCCTTTATTTTTAAGATTAATAGACGACAACCTGCGGTAGACTACATAAATAATTCTCTTTTGGAAATAGTGTATTGGTTCAATTCAAATAATTTGTTATTAAATAAAACCAAGACAAAATGCGTAAAATTTACCTTGCCAAACGTACTTAATATAAATCCAATTGTTAAGATTAGTGATGAGGAATTAGAAATCGTTAACACTACAGTATTCCTAGGTATTACTTTAGATAGTAAATTACAATGGGGCCCCCATATTGAAAACTTGTCAGGTAGGCTTTCTTCAGCAGCATACGCAGTGAAAAAAATACGTCAGTTAACAGACATAGAAACAGCTAGGCTAGTTTATTTTAGCTACTTTCATAGTGTTATGTCGTATGGTATTCTGTTGTGGGGTAGTGCGGCTGATATCAACACAATATTTGTATTGCAAAAAAGAGCGGTACGTTGTATATATAATATGGGCCCAAGAGAGTCTCTTAGAGACAAATTTAAAGTGATTAAGATTATGACTGTGCATTGCCAGTATATATTCGAAAATCTAATGTATGTACACAAAAATATAAACAAATATAAAAAAATGAGTGATATACACAATGTTAATACAAGAAATAAAAATAAACTTGCTGTTCTCCACACTAGGCTTCATAAAATAAGTAATTCTTTCGCTGGTAATGGTATTCGTTTTTATAATAAGCTCCCTATGGAAGTTAAAGAATTGTCAATTAATAAATTTAAATCTTTTATTAAACATAAGTTAATATTGAAATCATATTACAGTGTAAAGGATTACTTAAACGATAAAAATGCCTGGATCTGAATTGTCCTGTTTTCTTAATAAAATATTTGTGAAGTGATCACCTAAAAGAGCGATAGGAACCCAGCAGAGTTTCTTGTGGGTGTCTTCTCTGTCATGGTAGTGTTCCGAACCCTCAGTAAACTTAGTCATTAAGTTAGACGTGCTGTGATCACTATAAAAACTCCGACGTTCATAAGTGTCATTGATTTGACTTATATGAAATAAAATATTTTTTCATTTTCATTTTCATAGCTCGTAGTATTAGCAGGCTGAAGTGGCAATGGGCTGGTCATATCTGTCGAAGGACCGATGGCCGTTGGAGCAAAACGTGTCCTAGAGTGGAGACCGCGACTCGGCAAACGTAGTGTAGCCCCCCAGCTAGGTGGACCGACGACCTCATAAAGGTCTCTGGGTCGGACTGGATGCGGAAGGCGCAGGACCGAGTTCTGTGGCGTGTATTGGGAGAGGCCTATGTCCAGCAGTGGACTGCAATAGGCTAGTTGATTGATTGATTGAAAAATGTCTTTTAGTTTCTTATTTATGTGTGATTTTTTGTGTTACACGAACTCTAGGAAAAGTTTGAAATACAAAGCT
Source organism: Schrankia costaestrigalis (assembly GCA_905475405.1). NCBI lineage: Eukaryota > Metazoa > Arthropoda > Insecta > Lepidoptera > Erebidae > Schrankia > Schrankia costaestrigalis. Next base: position 2,394,167 of record FR997831.1, on the reverse strand, counting down.
TACCTACTATTTTACATTTTAATACGACTTGTATACTACTATTTGTGCATTGTTTGTAAAAACATTAGTACTGACTCTAGCTCAGTGCAGTAACTAGGTCTCACGTCCCCGAGGACACTAGTACGAAGCTTAGAGAAACTTTCATATCTGTAAAGTACCTGAATACAGGAAAGTTTTTATTATTAGCTTACTTGTATTCTATAGTAGATATTGTGTAAGTTACACTAGAGAATTATAAATATATATTATATTTATTAAAAAGAAAAAGCTTTTTTATAATTATGATAATAGCACCCGTCCTCTTTGCAGGGACGAGACTCCTCGAATAATAGCTAACAATAGTAACCTGACCTACTGCTAACTTTAGGTTTTAATATGCATGTCAATTCTCGTACCTTAAAATCGTTAAGAATTCGGTTAAGTTAACTTTTAGTTGTCAAATTGTCACACAATAGCCCCCGGTTTCTCAATGACTGATCAAGTCAAAATTAACTAATCAAGTGTCAAAACTATCATTTTCAGGAACTAAAATGACAGTTTTGACACTTGATTAGTTGATTTTGACTTGATCAGTCATTCAGCAACCGGGGGTAGGTAAGACATTTTGACAACTAAAAGTTAACTTAACCGAATTTTTAACGATATTAAGGTACAGTATGAGGACATTGATAATATGATTGGTTTTTAAAGAAAGACAGACAACAATGAGGAAGCGAGAAAGTGAGATTATAATTTATTGATGATTTTGAAATTGTTTATTATGACGTTAACAATAAGTGCTATATTTATTTTGTTGCACTGCAATGACTTTTTATCGAAGTGCAATGTTTCCGTCATCAGTGTCACATTGTAAGACATGATGAAACATACAATGTCAAATAGAAGTAAGTAAGGATTCAATCTTTTATAATTTCAACCTTATATCGAACGCCTTAAGATACATTTTAAAGTGATAATTTTCAAAACTTATGCTAAAATTATTCAGCTATTTTCGGTAATCGGATGTACTTTTCTTACTCATTGATTTGCTGTCTTTCTTTAAAAGCCAATCACATTATCAATGTCCCCATACTGTACGAGAATTGACATGCAGGTTAAAAATTTTCACGTTTATGAATGACATTTTCTTAGTATTTATGTGAATTTTTTTATTATTAACCTGACATCTTACGGAATTAATCCTACTCCTACTAATATTATAAATGCGAAAGTTAGTGAGGATGGATGGATGAATGGATGGATGTTTGTTACCCTTTCACGCAAAAACTACTAAATGGATTTTGATGAAAATTGGAATTTAGGTAGTTTAGGGTGTAGAATAACATTTACGCTACCTATACAACGCGGTTGGAGCCGCGGGCATGAGCTAGTAATACATAATGGTATATAAGACATATTGATCATGTCAAATAAGACTGCAACTTATGATTATAAATTAATCTATTATTATCTTCAGTTTTAAGTAATTTATGTTTGTATTCATAACACCGAATGCTCAAATGTTAAAATTACAAATATTTTCCAGCAAACAGTGAGTGTTGTCCGTGTAGTGAAGTAGAACTTACGTAGTGTCAACGCCCTGTCTCATCCCACGGGTATCGTATAACCTGTCTCAGGGAATGCTTGCAAATTAAATCTTTATGAAAATAATAGAAGGAAACTCCCTCCGTCTTTGGAGGAAATACGTTACTGCATTAAAAGTTGAATGAGCTGTTATGAAGTTTGTTATTTATTTAGTCACAATAAGTTAGACCAAATTACCTTCCTAGACATAAATAATCCTCACACATTTACTTGTACACTTGTACTATGGGTACTAGACAACGGATAAACATACTCCAATATTTTTTTTTTTGTAAATACCTACATATTCTACATAGAAAACACTCAGACCAATGCAAACAATCATGTTCATGCACACAAAGATTTGCATTAAGCGGGAATCGAACCCGAGACCTCTGCGTAACAGCCATGTAATATACCGACTGCGCCACTAAGGTCGTTAAAAAGGTATCTGGGTCGGACTAGAGGGGAAGGCAAAGAACCGCCTTCTGTGGTGCGTGTTGGGAATGCCTATATCCAACAGTGGACTGCAATAGGCTAATTGATAATGATGAAGTCTAAAAAAGAACATTTTTGGCTTACTACTTTTTTTTTACTAAGACCAGCAGTGGCCGTCATTTGGCTGATACGATGATGATGAAGGATAAATAGTGTCTTATGTAAAGGACATGTAATCATCCCATTAATGTCCCACTGCAGGGACGGGCCTCCTCCCATGACGGAGGGATACTTGGCCTACTAATACCACGCGGGCCAGATGGATTGGTATAGGGTTTAATTTCAAGTTTTCCTTCTTTTTATTACGTACAAATAATATTCACGGATAATCCCTTAGTCGGTTTTTACGACACCCATGGGATGAGACGGGGTGGTGACATATTTTATTCTTACTCCGACACCACACGGAGGAAGGACATGTAAAGAAACATAGAAATATAAAGAGACTATAATTTCCAGCCAACTCAATTCACTATTGTTGAACTTTGACTTCTATGAATATTTCTAAAGAATAAAGAATTTCTTTTTATTGAAAAAAAAGGGACTAATGTGAATAATATCTGGTTAAAAGCGCTCTGTAGATAATAAGGGACAGTTCGTGCCTGTTGTTATGTAAATCTGACGATCACAGTCCGCCCCTGATACTTCAGGCCAACGATTAGATCGTACAATTTTGATCCATTTATCTCTGTTATACTATCTATATTGCTATTTTAGAACTGATGTGAATTGTGTGAGTTGTTAGTAGTTAGTTATTTATTGATTTTTAAACTACTATTTTATTTTATTATTGACCTCTGTGGCGCAGTCGGTATATAAATGACTGCTACACAGAGGTCTCGGGTTCGATTCCCGCCTAATGCAAATCTTTGTGTGCATGAACATGATTGTTTGCATTGGTCTGAGTGTTTCCTATATATAATATTTATGTATTTACAAAAAAAAAGTATTTAAGTATGTTTATCCGTTGTCAAGTACCCATAGTACAAGCTTTGCTTAGTTTGGGACTAGATGGCGATGTGTGAAATAGTGAGTATTATTATTTATTTATTTAAAAAAGTATCAATGTAGAGTATGCAAAGCAGGTTTAGACAGTAGACGCAGTAGGCTTGGTATCTTTATGCGATTTTATTGATGTATTTTTTTTTAAATTGTAAAAAAATTGGATTAAATTTTAAGCTTTAGGAACTTTAACCAATGATATTACTTTGGTTGAGGACCACCCGCCCCACCACAGCCCGCGTAAAGTAGTGACTGTCCCAGGAGACAAACTCATCCTCAACAAAAAAAAATACTTTTACCAACCCTCCTCGCTGCTTAAATTTTTCCATTAATTTGCAGTGCAATACCAGCAGCTTTCCCATCTTAGATTACTGCACTAGTCTTAAGAACTTCGATGTTACAATTAAACTGATCTTACTATCACTACGCAGTAGTTAACAAACACAAGTTAGTACATAATATTCGTGTCCCTGTCATCACAGAATAATAATACAGAATGTCACCGGGACGTTTCGTTCTGTGAAACATACAACAAGCATGAAACATGAAACGAGCCCTGTAATTACGCACCTGGTCCTCTACGTTTCGTTGACCAAAAGTGATTTTGCTGTTAGATAAAAAGTATGATATTCCTGTAGCTAGGGTTTTTTGTGTGTGTTTCTTTAGGCCTGTTATATAAGGTCACAGTTTAGTTCTTGTTTTGATGGACTATAACTAATAAAAATATCACAATTTCGTTCAGAGTAAAGGACGTTCAGGCCTAGGAAAATCATTTGTGGATTGCATATAAAACTTTGTGGATTGCAATCGACATTGCATATAGCATAAAATAATAAAAGGCATGAGATTCGAAGCTGTAGTGGAACCAACTACACTTACCACCTTTTATGGAAACAACTACCTTAGCGGTATTGCGGTAGTGGCTGGCATGCACTAGGTCACGGCTTCGACTCCCACGCAGAACAATTCTTTGTGTCAACCACTATATTTTTGTGTCAGTTCAATTGATAAAATAAATGCAATGGGCCAAATAAAGAGCACTCGTAACCGACACGCGCATGTATGACTTGCTTAATGAATGTGGGCGAGGCCCAATCTGTTTGCCAGGATCGTGACAAGTGGCGTTCTGTCGTCTCTGCCTACTCCGGACGTTATAACGCGTGACTTTATGTATGTATGTATGTATTCAATTGATGTGTAGCTAAAGCCTCTGTAACACAGTGAGGGAGTTTGACACAACACTTGAAAAAAATACGTTAAGTTCATACGTTAACTGATTCTTTCCATATACACTCGTATATATTTAAAATCTGACAATCCGTGCTCATTCGTCACGTTTCCAGATGGCAGCAGGCGTCGAGTCGTTGTTATGTAAATGTAACTGTTCCCGGAGGCCGGTTGTCGATAATGATCGACAATCCTCTTTCCTTCGTGTTCGTAGTAACAACTCAGAATTATATTTTCCCAAGAACATAGAACGGAAAGTGAATTATAAAATTGTTAGAAAATGCTGAACACTTTTTTGTCTTACGGTTTTAATCCGAAAAGAAGAAAGACAATGGAAAAAATTGATACTCGAGGCGGGACTCGAACCCGCGTCTCTGGAATATAGGCGTCCATTATAATTTATAATATGTAATTTATGGTTTTAATTTTGGTAATCTTAAGTTTTTTTCTGATGCTAGCAAATAGTTTATAATATATTGGACATACTTATACAGTCATAAAATATTTTCAGAAGTAAGAACATAGAAGAAATTATACCTAATTTGAAAATACTATTAAAGTTTCTGATCAAAATTTTGCTGGATTCGTCCTATAGTTCATAGTGTTTTTCTTAAGTTTAGAAAGGAAAACTTAATTTATTATATTTTCCGACCAAATAGGTAAGAAGCCCAACGAGAAAGTGTATCGAAATGCCGGACCTTTAATAAGTTGTTTTAACGGCTTAAACTCACGTGTGTTTTAGTCGGTAAACTGGTTAGTGGGTTTGTTTCTCCATCCGTATCCAATCTTAATTAATATACCTACCTGAAATACTTTCAAATATCATTGAACCTCGGAGCTATTTTATTCTAACTTGTATCTTTAAACAAAACAAGATTTATAAATTGATACTCAAAGTACAAACATAAAATAAATAAATAATCCGTTAAATTACACGAATAATTAGATTGAAGCGGAATCAAAAGTTACATTTTCTACACACAACATCAAAAGACTTGGAAACGTTCTCGTTACGAAGATATTATTCATTAATAATCAAAGTTGATTCCAATTTTCTTGCTGTTTTAATTTACATAAATACGTTCTTATATTTTTGGTACTTGTTATTTCGAATGATCAATACTTCAATACTTAATCTATAATATAAAAATGAATCGCAAAATGTGTTGGTAAGCGCATAACTCAACAACGCCTGGACCAATTTGGCCAAATCTTTTTTTTAAATGTTCGTTGAAGTTCAAGGATGGTTTTTACGGCGAGAAAAATTAGAATTATTGCTGGAGAAACCCTAAAAATAGCCCTTTTCTTTTTCCCATACAAATGATTTCTAACTAAAACGTAGTCAATTTGAGCTTTATTGCTATGGTATAAAGTTCATATTAAATTACAAGCACTCACTGTTGTCTAAGCTATGTAGGTGTGTTCCTAACGTCAAAGATCATATCTATTAAAACAATCAGTCGTCATGATATTACAGCCAGAGACTTTAGACAAAAGTTGAAATCTTTAATGGATTTCATCGTAAAACATAATATGTTTGGTGAGACACGCTGCTGGATGTATTCTGTGGAGTGGCAGAAACGAGGATTGCCACATGCACACATTTTGATTTGGTTGGTTGAAAAAATAAGGCCAAATGAAGTTGATGCAGTGATATCAGCTGAAATCCCTAATGTACAAGTAGATCCTGGATTGCATGAGGTAGTTATCAAAAACATGATACATGGTCCCTGTGGAACTCTTAATCAAAATTCACCGTGTATGATGGATGGTAAATGTTCAAAACGATATCCACGGACATTAATATCGGAAACAATTACTGGTAATGACGGTTATCCATTGTATCGTCGCAGATCGACAGCAGACAATGGAAAATCAACAATAATAATTGTCAAATTAAATCAACAAGATATTGAAATAGATAATCGTTGGATTGTTATATATTCACCCATTTTATCAAAGACATTCAAAGCACACATCAACGTTGAATCTTGCCATTCAGTGAAATCTATAAAATACATTTGCAAATATGTAACCAAAGGGAGTGATATGGCTGTGATTGGAATTGGTGCAGAGAATTCCAATGATGAAGTTACCCAATACCAAATGGGCCGCTATGTCAGTAGTAATGAAGCAGTTTGGTGAATATTTTCTTTTCCTATTCATGAGAGACACCCTTCTGTTGTTCACTTAGCTGTGCATTTAGAAAATGGACAAAGAGTGTATTTTACAGCACAGAACGCAGTACAAAGAGCTGCTCAGCCACCATATACTACATTAACCAGTTTTTTTGAGACATGCCAAAACGATGATTTCGCACAAACATTGCTATATTCTGAAATGCCAAAATATTATACCTGGAATCAATCCTCAAGGAGATTTATACGACGGAAACAAGGAAAACCAGTTCCAGGATATACAGATGTATATTTCACCGATGCGATTGGCCGGATTTATTCAGTACATCCAAGCAATGATGAATGTTTTTATTTACGACTGCTATTAGTCAATGTACGTGGCCCAACATCATTCCAACAGTTACGAACTGTTGATGGTGAATTGTGTGGATCCTACAGAGAAGCCTGTCAACGTTTGCAATTGCTTGAAAATGACGCTCATTGGGATCAAACTCTCAATGATGCTGTAATATCATCACACGCTCATCAAATACGAACATTGTTTTCTATAATCATATCTACATGCTTCCCATCAAACCCAATTGATTTGTTGATCAAGTACAAAGATTATATGTGTGATGATATTTTGTATCAAATACGGAATAGAATGGGAAATCCAAATATACAAATCAGTGAAGAAATTTACAATGATGCATTGATTTCAATTGAGGACATGTGCTTGATAATGTCAAACAAACTATTAATTCAATTAGGCCTGACCGCGCCCAATCGTCCAATGCATGACGCTTTTAACCAAGAGTTGTATCGAGAAAAACTGTATGATCTCAACGCTTTGAAAGAATTAATTCAAACAAATCTTCCACTGTTAAATGAACAACAGAAGTATGTATTTGAAACTCTTATGAAAGTAACAAATGATGATATGCAAAGCAATGAAACTCCAACCTGCAACGTTCCGAAGAACTCTGCAATGGCAAAGGTTTTGCAGCAATGTAAATTGATTGTTTGGGATGAATGCACGATGGCACATAAAAAATCTTTGGAGGCTTTAGACAGAACCTTAAAAGATCTACGGAGCAATAATAATGATTTTATTAGCAGGAGATTTTCGTCAAACATTGCCAGTGATTCCACGATCAACGCCAGCTGATGAACTCAATGCATGTCTAAAGTCCTCCAATTTGTGGAAACATGTCAAAGTACTTCATTTAAGCAAGAATATGCGTGTCGAGTTGCAAAATGACCAATCTGGAAACATATTCTCTAAACAACTCATTGACATTGGTAATGGCAAATTTCCTATAGACATGTTGACTGTGCATTAACTTTCCTCAAAGTTTTTGTCAGTTAACTCGATCAAAAGATGAACTTATTCAGAAGGTGTTTCCAGATGTTTCTCAAAATTACAGGAACCATGATTGGTTGAGCGAACGAGCTATACTGGCTGCAAAAAACATAGATGTAAATGAATTAAATTTCAAAATTACAGGCGAATTGAGGATATATAAATCAGTTGATTCGGCTACTAATCAAGATGATGTAGTCAACTATCCACCGGAATTTTTAAACTCGCTGGATTTGCCAGGATTGCCACCTCACAATCTTCAATTAAAGGTTGAATCGGTGGTTATAGTGTTGCGAAATATCAACCAACCGCGTCTTTGCAACGGTACACGGTTAGCGATAAAAAAATTACTAAACAATGTGATAGAAGCAACTATACTCAAAGGAAAGTATAAAGGAGAAGATGTTCTCATACCGCGCATCCCGATAATTCCGACTGATGTGCCATTTGAGTTTAAACGACTACAGTTTCCAGTGCGGCTTGCTTTTGCTATGTCTATAAACAAGTCCCAGGGGCAATCATTAAGTGTTTGTGGTATTAATCCAGAAAACCCATGTTTCTCACATGGTCAATTGTATGTTGCCTGTTCCCGTGTTGGAAAACCATCAGATTTGTTTATCTATGCGCCAGGTAATCAAACAAAAAACGTCGTATACCACAAAGCACTACAATGAAAATAATAATAATTATGATTCACATGATTAACAATGAAGCGATTACTTACTTTTAAATCCTTATATGTTTTATTTAATTATTTTTTATTCACAACGCCCTATTACCAGGGTGACGGTTCTGTTCAGGAGAATTTTTTAAAATACGTAGGCACAAAAACTGCCACATTACAAATCTTTTTGACAGGACGAAGTCTGTCGGGTCAGCTAGTAATATTATAAAGAGGTAAAGTTTGTGTGTATGTGACGTTGTAGGGGGTATCCCTGGACCGATTTTAAAAATTATTTCTGTGTTGAATAGTCCATTTGTCAGGGAGTGTCATAGGATATATAGTATCACGCTATGACCAATAAGAGTGGAGTAGTAATGAAATATTAAAAAAAGGGACGCGTTTTTTTTGCCCCCCAAAGAAGTGGGCACGGGTCAGGTAGTTTTATTATAAAAACTTTGTTCTCAAAACATCATCATATTATCAGTCAATCGACGTCCACTGCTGGACATAAAATACATAATTTAATATTATACTAATTCAAAAATAATGAACACCTAAAATACAATCTTCGTCAAAATTATAATAAACAAACAATAAAGCGAGTTATTCCTTCAAAATAATTGCCCTATTTCTTGATAACTCAAGGCAACCCCTTACAAAACCCAGTGTCAGATTTAATTATTCAAAAATAATTTCACCGAAATGATTGGCTAATGATGTACCCTTTTATTAAATGTAATGAGAGAATTAACTGAAACGGTGGTTTTCAATTCACGAACGTCTCGTTCCCAAGAATAAATATCAACCAATTATCCAGAATATAAATGATCTTTATTATTTATCTGAACCACAAGGAACAATGGTTTTATTATTAAAGTAAAATGTGTTTCGGATTGCTTTGCTGTGGGATTATTGAGTTTATGTTTGGATTTAATATTATTACCCTCGCTACTATGACTAATTCTGATTGTTAATCCAAGCCAAGTATCCCTCCGTCCCAGGAGGAGGCCCGTCCCTGCAGTGGGACATTAATGGGCTGTTATGATGATGATAATAAAAAATTACGAGTATGTTTTCCATTTTGACATCTATTTTAAAATCAGTGTAACCGCCATACTCTTATGACATGTGACATATCAAAAGTGTCACTCACGTGTCCAACACATCAACACTGATTGAGTCCGAGGGTTAAGTGTGCTCGTCTTGGGAGACATCACAAAGTCACATCATTGCCTACTAGAACAAAAACAAAACAATATCAACTTGAACATTGTGTCGAGATAGTGAGATACATTCATCATAACAGCCCATTAATGTCCCACTGCAGGGACGTGCCTCCTCCAATGACGGAGGGATACTTGGCCTACTAATACCACGCTGGCCAGACGGATTGGTATAGGGTTTAATTTCAAGTTTTCCTTCTTTTTACTTCGTAAAGATAATATTTACGGTTAGTTCCTTAGTCGGTTTTTACGACACCCATGGGATGAGATGGGGTGGTGACATATTGTATTCTTACTCCGTCACCACACGGACATACATTATTGTATTGTTATTGTATTGTTCTGTGGTAATACTTTGTTTTATTTTCCCATTTATTTTCATCAGAATCTTGTATTACACATCGTTCTAACTTGATTGGTTAATTCTATGATTAATGATAAAACAGTTAAATAATTGGGTTGACGCTAATTTAAATTTTTATAACAATAGCTAAAACGTTAATTTGATTGATCGTATTTACAGTATTTTCTTAGTTTTATTTTATTTTTGTTTTGTTGAAATACTTTTTTTGTTACTTTAGATGTACTGAAAGGTATCTGCGTATGAATTTCCATTAGAATAAGAAACCTCGCTGTTTATTTGTTTCAGAGATTTCTTTGGCTACCACTACTCTTCATAGCAAAGTTGCATGTAATCCGTTGCCGTTGTAAGTTGAACTCAGGTGAATGCTTGAAGTACACTACTCATTATAACAGGCCATTAATGTCGCACTGCAGGGACGGGCCTCCTCCCATGACGGAGGGATAGTTGGCCTACTAATACCACGCTGGCCAGACGGATTGCTATAGGATTTAATTTCAATTTTTCCTTTTTTTATTTCGTAAAAATAATATTTACGGATAGTCCCTTAGTCGGTTTTTACGACACCCAGGGGATGAGATGGGGTGGTGACATATTGTATTCTTACTCCGTCACCAAACAGAGAAGTACACTACTAAGCTTCCTATTCTACTACTTTTTTACATTTTAATACAACTTGTTTATTACACTATTTGTTCATTGTTTATAAAAACATTAGTACTAACTCTAGCTCAGTGCAGTAACTAGGTCTTGCGTCCCTGAGGACACAAGTACGAAGCTTAGAGAAACTTTCATATCTGTAAAGTACCTGAATACAGGAAAGTTTTTATTATTAGGTTACTTGTATTTTACACAACTGTAGATTTAAAATACCTAGTAAGCTTAGAAGTGTACTTCAAACTTTTTCTAGAGTTCATGTAACACGAAAAATCACATAAATAAGAAACAAAAAGTCATTTCTAGGTAATGAAAATTGGAATCAAACTTGAAACCAACTATTAGAGAACTAAATATATGCCAGAAAAAAAAAACACCGCACGAGCATTATTATCTCTATGGAACTAGCCCTTTAAAGTCCCATTATGGAGACAAGACTCCTCCAGAGATAGCTAACAAGAGTAACTTTAACTACTGGTAAGCCCAGGTAAGCTGGTTTTTAATTTGGCTTATATTTTCCGTCTTTTAGAATTACATATTTTTCTTATTTATGTGATTTTTTGTGTTACACGAACTCTAGGAAAAGTTTGAAATACACCTAAGCTTACTATTTTACATTTTAATACAACTTGCTTATTACACTATTTGTGCATTGTTTGTAAAAACATTAGTACTGACTCCAGCTCAGTGCTGTAACTAGGTCTCACGTCCCCGAGGACACTAATACGAAGCTTAGAGAAACTTTCATATCTGTAAAGTACCTGAATACAGGAAAGTTTTTATTATTAGCTTACTTATTATTATTTATTATTCTATACAACTGTAGTATAAGAGAAGTAAATATTTACAAAAAAGAAAATCTTTTTTTGTAGTGCAACAACATATACGAGTAACACCCCTTTACAGGGATAAAGACTCTTCTAGTGATAGCTTAAAATAGTAACTTGACGTTTGATTTTAATTTTCTTTCCCTAAAAATGTCTTTTAGTTTCTTATTTATGTGTGATTTTTTGTGTTACACGAACTCTAGGAAAAGTTTGAAATACAAAGCTTACCTGCTATTTTACATTTTAATACGACTTGTATACTACTATTTGTGCATTGTTTGTAAAAACATTAGTACCGCATACAGCTCAGTGCAGTAAGCAGGTCTCACGTCCCCGAGGACACTAGTGCGAAGCTTAGAGAAACTTTCATATCTGTAATGTACCTGAATACAGGAAAGTTTTTAATATTATGTTACTGGTATTCTATAGTAGATATTGTTTAAGTTACACTAGAGAATTATTAATCATCATAACAGCCCATTAATGTCCCACTGCAGGGACGGGCCTCCTCCCGTGACGAAGGTATACTTGGCCTACTAATACCACGCTGGCCAGGCGGATTGGTATAGAGCTTAATTTCAAGATTTCCTTCTTTTTACTAGAAACTTTTTATAGATATTTATTAAAAAGAAAAAGCTTTTTTTATAGTGCAATCAATATGATAATATACCACCCCTCCTCTTTGCAGGGATGAGACTCCTCTAATAATAGCTAACAATAGTAACCTGACCTACTGGGAAATCTAGGTTTCAATATGCATGTCAATTCTCGTACCTTAAAATCGTTAAGAATTCAGTTAAGTAAACTTTCATTTGTCAAATTGTCTTACCTATTGTGTGACAATTTGACAACTAAAAGTTAACTTAACCGATTTTTTACGAGAATTGACAAACAGCATGTCAATTCTCGTTCCTAAAATTCGGTTAAGTTAACTTTTAGTTGTCATGTTTTTGCTATTGCAATTGTAATCTTTTGTGGCCGTGTTAAAGTTTTATTTAGAGTGTGACAATTTGACTACTAAAAGTTAACTTAACCGAATTTTAGGTACGAGAATTGACATGCAGGTTAAAATTTTCCACGTTTATGAATGACATTTTCTTAGTATTTATGTGATTTTTTGTATTATTAACCTGACATCTTACGGAATTAATCCTATTCCTACTTATATTATAAATGCGAAAGTTAGTGAGGATGGATGGATGAATGGATGGATGTTTGTTACCCTTTCACGCAAAAACTACTAAATGGATTTTGATGAAAATTGGAATATAGGTAGTTTAGGGTGTAGAATAACATTTACGCTACCTATACAACGCGGTTGGAGCCGCGGGCATGAGCTAGTAATACATAATGGTATATAAGACATATTGATCATGTCAAATAAGACTGCAACTTATGATTATAAATTAATCTATTATTATCTTCAGTTTTAAGTAATTTATGTTTGTATTCATAACATTGAATGCTCAAATGTTAAAATTACAAATATTTTCCAGCAAACAGTGAGTGTTGTCCGTGTAGTGAAGTAGAACTTACGTAGTGTCAACGCCCTGTCTCATCCCACGGGTATCGTATAACCTGTCTCAGGGAATGCTTGCAAATTTAATCTTTATGAAAATAACAGAAGGAAACACCCGTCTTTGGGGAAGATGCGTTACTGCATTAATACATAATAAGATGTTATGGTGATTGCTATTTTGCTACCATACGTTATACCAAATTACCTTCCTAGACATAAATAATCCTCACACATTCACACATCGCCACCTAGTCCCAAACTAAGCAAAGCTTGTACTATGGGTACTAGACAGACAACGGATAAACATACTTAAATACTTTTTTTTTGTAAATACATACATAATATTTATACATAGAAAACACTCAGACCAATGCAAACAATCATGTTCATGCACACAAAGATTTGCATTAAGCGGGAATCGAACCCGAGACCTCTGCGTAGCAGCCATGTAATATACCGACTGCGCCACTAAGTTCGTTAAAAAGGTATCTGGGTCGGACTAGAGGGGAAGGCAAAGAACCGCCTTCTGTGGTGCGTGTTGGGAATGCCTATATCCAACAGTGGACTGCAATAGGCTAATTGATAATGATGAAGTCTAAAAAAGAACATTTTTGGCTTACTACTTTTTTTTTACTAAGACCAGCAGTGGCCGTCATTTGGCTGATACGATGATGATGAAGGATAAATAGTGTCTTATGTAAAGGACATGTAATCATCCCATTAATGTCCCACTGCAGGGACGGGCCTCCTCCCATGACGGAGGGATACTTGGCCTACTAATACCACGCGGGCCAGATGGATTGGTATAGGGTTTAATTTCAAGTTTTCCTTCTTTTTATTACGTACAGATAATATTCACGGATAATCCCTTAGTCGGGTTTTTACGACACCCATGGGATGAGACGGGGTGGTGACATATTTTATTCTTACTCCGACACCACACGGAGGAAGGACATGTAAAGAAACATAGAAATATAAAGAGACTATAATTTCCAGCCAACTCAATTCACTATTGTTGAACCTTGACTTCTATGAATATTTCTAAAGAATAAAAGAGTTCTTTTTTATTGAAAAAAAGGGAGCAATGTGAATAATATCTGGTTAAAAGCGCTCTGTAGATAATAAGGGACAGTTCGTGCCTGTTGTTATGTAAATCTGACGATCACAGTCCGCCCCTGATACTTCAGGCCAACGATTAGATCGTACAATTTTGATCCATTTATCTCTGTTATACTATCTATATTGCTATTTTAGAACTGATGTGAATTGTGTGAGTTGTTAGTAGTTAGTTATTTATTGATTTTTAAACTACTATTTTATTTTATTATTGACCTCTGTGGCGCAGTCGGTATATAAATGACTGCTACACAGAGGTCTCGGGTTCGATTCCCGCCTAATGCAAATCTTTGTGTGCATGAACATGATTGTTTGCATTGGTCTGAGTGTTTCCTATATATAATATGTATGTATTTACAAAAAAAAACTATTTAAGTATGTTTATCCGTTGTCAAGTACCCATAGTACAAGCTTTGCTTAGTTTGGGACTAGATGGCGATGTGTGAAATAGTGAGTATTATTATTTATTTATTTAAAAAAGTATCAATGTAGAGTATGCAAAGCAGGTTTAGACAGTAGACGCAGTAGGCTTGGTATCTTTATGCGATTTTATTGATGTATTTTTTTTTAAATTGTAAAAAAATTGGATTAAATTTTAAGCTTTAGGAACTTTAACCAATGATATTACTTTGGTTGAGGGCCACCCGCCCCACCACAGCCCGCGTAAAGTAGTGACTGTCCCAGGAGACAAACTCATCCTCAACAAAAAAAAATACTTTTACCAACCAGGCCATCCGAGCACTTACCTCGCTGCTTAAATTTTTCCATTAATTTGCAGTGCAATACCAGCAGCTTTCCCATCTTAGATTACTGCACTAGTCTTAAGAACTTCGATGTTACAATTAAACTGATCTTACTATCACTACGCAGTAGTTAACAAACACAAGTTAGTACATAATATTCGTGTCCCTGTCATCACAGAATAATAATACAGAATGTCACCGGGACGTTTCGTTCTGTGAAACATACAACAAGCATGAAACATGAAACGAGCCCTGTAATTACGCACCTGGTCCTCTACGTTTCGTTGACCAAAAGTGATTTTGCTGTTAGATAAAAAGTATGATATTCCTGTAGCTAGGGTTTTTTGTGTGTGTTTCTTTAGGCCTGTTATATAAGGTCACAGTTTAGTTCTTGTTTTGATGGACTATAACTAATAAAAATATCACAATTTCGTTCAGAGTAAAGGACGTTCAGGCCTAGGAAAATCATTTGTGGATTGCATATAAAACTTTGTGGATTGCAATCGACATTGCATATAGCATAAAATAATAAACGGCATGAGATTCGAAGCTGTAGTGGAACCAACTACACTTACGACCTTTTATGGAAACAACTACCTTAGCGGTATTGCGGTAGTGGCTGGCATGCACTAGGTCACGGCTTCGACTCCCACGCAGAACAATTCTTTGTGTCAACCACTATATTTTTGTGTCAGTTCAATTGATAAAATAAATGCAATGGGCCAAATAAAGAGCACTCGTAACCGACACGCGCATGAATGACTTGCTTAATGAATGTGGGCGAGGCCCAATCTGTTTGCCAGGATCGTGACAAGTGGCGTTCTGTCGTCTCTGCCTACTCCGGACGTTATAACGCGTGAGTTTATGTATGTATGTATGTATTCAATTGATGTGTAGCTAAAGCCTCTGTAACACAGTGAGGGAGTTTGACACAACACTTGAAAAAAATACGTTAAGTTCATACGTTAACTGATTCTTTCCATATACACTCGTATATATTTAAAATCTGACAATCCGTGCTCATTCGTCACGTTTCCAGATGGCAGCAGGCGTCGAGTCGTTGTTATGTAAATGTAACTGTTCCCGGAGGCCGGTTGTCGATAATGATCGACAATCCTCTTTCCTTCGTGTTCGTAGTAACAACTCAGAATTATATTTTCACAAGAACATAGAACGGAAAGTGAATTATAAAATTGTTAGAAAATGCTGAACACTTTTTTGTCTTACGGTTTTAATCCGAAAAGAAGAAAGACAATGGAAAAAATTGATACTGAAATACTCGAGGCGGGACTCGAACCCGCGTCTTTGGACTATAGGCGTCCATTATAATATGTAATTTACGGTTTTAATTTTGGTAAACTTAATTTTTTTTCTGATGCTAGCAAATAGTTTATAATATATTGGACATATTATACAGTCATACAATATTTTCAGAAGTAAGAACATAGTAGAAATTATACCTAATTTAAAAATACTATTAAAAATTCTGATCAAAATTTTGCTGGATTCGTCCTATAGTTCATAGTGTTTTTCTTAAGTTTAGAAAGGAAAACTTAATTTATCATATTTTTCGACCAAATAGGTAAGAAGCCCAACGAGAAAGTGTATCGAAATGCCGGACCTTTAATAAGTTGTTTTAACGGCTTAAACTCACGTGTGTTTTAGTCGGTAAACTGGTTAGTGGGTTTGTTTCTCCATCCGTATCCAATCTTAATTAATATACCTACCTGAAATACTTTCAAATATCATTGAACCTCGGAGCTATTTTATTCTAACTTGTATCTTTAAACAAAACAAGATTTATAAATTAATACTCAAAGTACAAACATAAAATAAATAAATAATCCGTTAAATTACACGAATAATTAGATTCAAGAGGAATCAAAAGTTACATTTTCTACACACAACATCAAAAGACTTGGAAACGTTCTCGTTACGAAGATATTATTCATTAATAATCAAAGTTGATTCAAATTTTCTTGCTGTTTTAATTTACATAAATACGTACTTATATTTTTGGTACTCGTTATTTCTTATAGCTAAACATTTCATTTGTGTAATTAAGGGAGTCGTGGAGTTATTTTTTTTGAAGATTTTATTAAGTACTGTGAAAATAAACTTTTTCAATTTGGTTTTATAATGAAGTTAAAATTCTTTGAAATACTTATGATACTTTTGGAAACTAATGAAAGCGTCAACTTAAAGGTAAATTTGTAAAGGTTTTTGCCTGACGTGCAAAATTATATTATGTCGAAGTTTTAAGGATAGAATGACGTCTTACCTCCCAAAACTTACGGTGTTAATCTGCTTATGAATAGCCAGAAGACTGAGGATTCTGCGTTACTGTCATCATAACAGCCCATTAATATCCCACTTCAGGGACAGCCTTCCCCCGTGACGGAGGGATCCTTGGCCTACCAATACCACGCTGGCCAGACGGATTGGTATAGGGTTTAATTTCAAGTTTTCCTTCTTTTTACTTCGTATAGATTATATTTACGGTTAGTCCCTTAGTCGGTTTTTACTACACCCATGGGATGAGATGGGCTGGAGACATATTGTATTCTATCCGTCACCACACGGACACTGCGGTACTGTGACTGGAGCAAACTATGAACATAATTAAAGTCATTTCAAGGCGGTCGATGGTTATCTCGTGACACCCTTCATTCTCGCTATGATTTGTAGGTTGAAAAGGAAGGTCGTGTCTTCCTCCCTTTTCTTTCCGCAGCTTCCTAGAAGGACATAATTATATCAAAGGGTACTCTCGTCTCGGTCGTAATACCATCGATCGAAACGTCCAATTAATCAAAATAAATCATAAGATTATTTCAAAGATGTTTATTTAAGTTTGTTTTGCGAAGTTAATATCAGCTGTTAATTATGCACGGATAATCTATATCTATACTTCTATACATAATATTATAAAGAGGTAAAGTTTGTGAGTTTTTAATGTTCTAGATGGTAATCTCTGGATCAACTAAACCGATTTTAAAAATTCTTTCTGTGTTGAATAGTCCATTTATCGGGGAGTGTCATAAGATATATAGTATCACGCTATGACCAATAAGAGTGGAGCAGTAATAAAATATGTTTATAAAAGGGACGCATTTTTTTCGCCGCCCAACGAAGTGGGCACTGGTCAATTAGTAAAAAAACTTTTCAGTAGTAACAGTACAAGCTTTACTTAGTTTATAACTACATTTCCTTGTCTAAATATGGAAGAATAATATTTTATTATGGAAATATAGGTACATTTTTTTTTAATTCGACCGCATTTTGTGTTATCGTGTATACAAACTGCCTCGGTGATTTGTGTTATCTACAACACAAACAGCCCCGGTGATTTGTCAAACTGCGATGCGATCTTTTGCATGAATATACGCTGTCGTTTCGCAGATTTGAAAGATCAACTCAATAATTTACTTTTATTGTAAGTATGTAAAACAATAAGATTTTATATTGAAATGGCACACCAAACTCGACAAAGGATCCGCATCTTTTCGCACTTTTCAGTCCAGCATATTGTTTTGCATTTGTTGACACAAGTGTAATTTACATAGATTGTGCAGATTTATGTGCATCAATCGCAAGCGAATTTAACTTTTCTTTAACTGGCGTTTAGTTTCGTAGTTACACTTATTTTCCTATAAAAACATAGTTCTCAAAACACAATATAAACTAATTCAAAAATAAACAACACCATAACTTAAATACAATTTTCGTCAAAATTATGATAAACAAACACTAAAGCGAGATATTCCTTCAAAATAATTGCCCTATTTCTTGATAACTCAAGGCAGCCCCTTGCAAAACCCAGTGTCAGATTTAATTATTCAAAAATAATTTCACCGAAATGATTGGCTAATGATGTACCCTTTTATTAAATGTAATGAGAGAATTAACTGAAACGGTGGTTTTCAATTCACGAACGTCTCGTTCCCAAGAATAAATATCAACCAATTATCCTGAATATAAATGCTCTTTATTATTTATCTTAACCACAAGGAACAATGGTTTTATTATTAAAGTAAAATGTGTTTCGGATTGCTTTGCTGTGGGATTATTGAGTTTATGTTTTGATTTAATATTATTACCCTCGCTACTATGACTAATTCTGATTGTTAATCCAAGATAGCTATTATTTTGAGATTAGATTATCAGATCAGTGTCGTAAACGTAGACTTAATAAGTGTTTTTAATACAGGCTTGGTCACGACGGATGACAATTGGGGGTTTTTTGACCATTAAAGAAGCAGCGAAAAGAGAGGAGTCTGGCGTTGAATTCTGAGAGAAGTAAGTAATTTTACACGCACGAGGGTGACTCACCTTTTCCACAGAGGAACCAGAAAAAAGGCACTGTCCTGTCCTATTACTTTGAGGGCCTGCTGTTTCGTAAACATGTCAATATTTGATACTTACCCATATGGTCAGCTTATTATTAAAGAGGGAAAGTTTGCTTCCATACATGTGGAAAAGTATACCTAATATGTAGTTCTACAGCACTATTTACGTTAATGTGCTTTTATATGGGCCTCACTGAAAATCAGCGCTGCAAGCGACTGAGCATTACTGCTTGGTGTGCCGCAGCATTATGCTGAGTGGGGTCCGATTCCTGCACAGATGTGGCTTTCTCATAATTTTTGTTTTATATTTTTTTATTTTTGTTTTGTTTTTGTAATTGTCTGTATCATCATTGTATCCGTATAGAAGGAATAAATGTATTTTCTTTCTTTCCTTTCCTTCTTTATAAAATAATAAAACCACATTTATGCTATCGACGCTTTGACGTTGACAGAATGATCAGAGGCCCGATTACTTTTCAATGTATTTATGCTTGTTGGTAGTACCGAACATCACAAAGGCGAAATTTGCCATGCGAAACGTACATAACGTGCGGTTGAATCGATTACTAGGACAATTACTTTGCTCTGGCAAGTGATTAACTATTGCCCAAGTAACACATCAAAGCATTATAAGGGCCGAATAAGAGTATTCTTGTATCCTTTTAGCATTTTGAGTTAGTTTTATAGTCGCATTATAAACGTTTATATGGCTACTGTAATGCTTATTTGGGCACAAATTATACAGCTTTATGCCGTATATAGGTTCACAGTAGCTGGTTAATAGCATTACTGGCGCATTATATTAGCATTATTATGGTCAAGAAAGATGTCAATCGGATTAAAGAAGCATCATTTTGGTCAATAATATTGCCAATCGCATTAAGAAAGCATTAAAATGGTCAATGAGATAGCCTATTGCATTACAGAAGCATTATAATAGCAAAATTATTGATAGTGAAGATGCCAACGGCATTACAAAAGCATTAGACTAGCATTTAAATGTGCTAAAAGAATTATTGGAGCAATTTAAGTGTTCACACTTAGGAAACTTTATATTATTGCGTGTAAATTATTACAATCAAAAAAAGAATAAGTAAAGACGGTCAAAATAAAACAGTGAGTGACGCCATATTATAATTTGCATCAAAACAAATTCATCGGATAAGTTTTTGACTCGTTTGTTATTTCTTGCCTTCAAATATTACTGCGCAGTGTAGTTTACTGTACTTGTTTATATAAGTTTCATTGAAAATTTTCACGCGCCTTCGATATTTTGTGGTTTTCATACAAAATGTTTTATAAAAATGATGTGTGTAAAACCAAAACAAATGTGTATTCCTAGTACAGAATAAGTTTTGAATAAATACAATCATAGTTTTGCTTGTACTGTATTAAATTAAGTTATATAAATATTTTAAATGACAATTCCTTTTATAAATAGATCCGAAAGAAAATATTTTTTGGTTATAAAATATTTACAAAATGGTGGTCAGCCTTAAGCAGTCCGGTGAGCCCAATTAATGCCACCAGCATTACAACTACTCACGTGTGATTGTTTAAAGAGCTATTAGCTACACAACAGCACTCAGTTCTTCCTTTAAAATGCAAGCATTATATTGATTCACATTTATGCTGTTCAGCAGCATTAAGCTTTTACTTACCCCTTACAAGTGCTTTTACACAGCAAAAGGCACAAAAAACAGCTTAAAGCTGGATATCGGATTTACATGGCATTATAGTGGTTCACGTTTGTGCTGTAAAACAGCTTCAAGCACTTATTAACTACTTTAAAATGTCTTTGTAGAACCAAAAGCACTAAAAATAGCTAAAGGCTTTACAAAAGCATTCTGATATGCCATTATCCAACTGTTATACAGCGTAAAGCATTACAATGATTTTCAAATGCCATTGTTCAGCTTCAAGACGCTCGGTGAACTTATATAAGAGTTTGTACGGGTCTTAAGCTCTATATAAGTTCACTTGTTGCTTGTTAAAATGCTTTCTGTGTTACTTGGGTGGTAATGTAATATTGGTATAACGACCATGTATTTAGGTTGCCTTTGTGGTGGAAGACGGGTAGGACTAATGTTATCCTGAGGATGTTGTTAAAGGCATTTACAATTGATACCCAATATCAGCATAAAGTCTTATAAAGTCTGATTGTCTTATTTACTCTTCTGACCAGTGTAGTATTTGTAGAGTTTTCTTCCAAATCCCAGACAAGCAAGATTTTTATTTTATCATCATAACAGCCCATTAATGTCCC
This sequence comes from Schrankia costaestrigalis, assembly GCA_905475405.1. Classification (NCBI taxonomy): domain Eukaryota; kingdom Metazoa; phylum Arthropoda; class Insecta; order Lepidoptera; family Erebidae; genus Schrankia; species Schrankia costaestrigalis. Next base: position 2,372,672 of record FR997831.1, on the reverse strand, counting down.
ACTGCAGGGACGGGGCTCCTCCCGTGACGGAGGAATACTTGGCCTACCTAATACCACGCTGGCCAGACGGATTGGCATAGAGTTTAATTTCAAGTTTTCCTTCTTTTTACTGCGTAAAGATAATATTTACGGTTAGTCCCTTAGTCGGTTATTACGACACCCATGGGATGAGATGGGGTGGTGACATATTGTATTCTTACTCCGTCACCACACGGAGGATTTTGTTTTGTAACTTACTCATTTTTTTGTAAATTAGTTACCCTATAACATTTATTTAATTAAAACATAATTTCTGTTACATTAACTATCTCCTATACTTCAACGGTGACAGGCTATTAATATATTAAGCAACTTGCTACTCAATCATAAAAGTTGAATGACTTCAGAGCAAAGTTAAAATTTAGTGCTTCGTGCTTATGACATCCTAGTACTTTAGAGTGAGTGGCTGGAAAACTTTGAGCTAAACGTTGCACGTATAAAGGGGAAAAGATATCGTCAGTGTTTAAAGATATTTATTTATTTATTAAGATATAAAAATAATTGGTTTTTCAGGTGTTTACTGGTATTTTATAAGTTAAACTAAGTCTGTATCTCGGGGTTAAGGTGCTCTAATAATGATATAGAAAAATACAGCTATCAAAAAAGCCTGTTCAAAATTATTGTTGGGTTTATCTCAGTAACCACCAGCTCTAAGATGTTACATTGCGGGAACAGGCGCCCTACAATAACAAAAGAAATATGGCCTTTTTAAAGTATTTTAGTTTTCTTTTTTAGCAGAAACTTTTGTTACTAACTATTCAATCCCATAAAAATAAAATGTTTTTTTTTTTATATTAAATAACATTTCCATGAGGTTGTTAATGTGCATAGCAGTGCTATCAATATCAATGGTCTTTAGCTAAACAGAGCATTTCATATTGATACTATTACAAGCTGTCTCACTATAGTTATAAATGTAGTAAATTATACATACTTACATAAACTCACGCTTTATCCCGTCCGGGGTAAGCAGAGACGACAGAACGCCACTTGTCACGATCCTGGCAAACAGATTGGGCCTCGTCCACATTCATTAAGCGAGTCATACATGCGCGTCGGTTATGAGTGCTCTTTATTTGGCCCTTCTCCAATATGCGACCTTTCTGGTCAACATATGTTTTCCGGGGCCTACCCTCACCGACTAGCACACTAGCCTAAAATAAATAAATACCACGAAAACGGCTAGGTATCAGAATTTATACCTATCAAGATTTTCGTCTTTCGTTCGCACTTTACCTTTAAAAGAATCAGGTAATCCTTTTTCGTATTTCGCTAAATAAAAACAATTCGCTTTTGTTTTGTATTACGCAGTCAGAGATCAAAGAGCATTTGTTTATTGAACTTGATGTTCGAAGCGTAGGCTCTGATACAAAGCGTGATAGGCCTAACTCAACGCTGTCACTCATTGTAGGGCCTAAATCCAGGCCGTGTTTGGTTTGAATTTTATTTTATTAAGCTAGATTTAATCAATTTTGAATTTTCATGTAAACTAGTAAAAACGAGATATAAAATACATACAAACATAAGCTCACGCCTTATCCCGTCCGAGATAGGCAGAGACAATATACATAATATACATTTTGTTAGTTACCTATCAAAGAACAGATATCAACTTTGACGTTTTTCCGTCTAATGATAGCTTAAAAACGGTGGTGATTACTTACCATCAGGAGCCCCTTAAACAAAAAAACATGGTCTAACAGAAAAGTAATCGTAGATCTTTGCGTATAAATACAAGAACTTAAATTGAAATTAATTTTAATGCCATAAGATTTTCATGGTATAAATTATTTGAGTTATGATATACTTAAGTTGAGTTTCTATAATAACAAAATTCACTCAAAACACTATGCTTTCATAGTAACATATTTGCATAAGAAAATGCAAATGCTTAAGGAATAGGGAAGGAGCTGACGAGACGGTGTGCAGACGAATTATTCATTCTGAATACATTCTGTTTGCCAGGACGCGCTGATTAACCGTTACCTAATTGAGTAACGAACTCTCCTCGACTTGCTAAATAGTCGTCGGCGACTAGATGACTCGGTGTGGTGTAAATGATACGAGTAGCGGTTTTAATGTATCACTTTTTATAATGTTTGTTTACAAAACAAAAACAATTAGTGATAAATTTTATGAAATAAAGCAATTTAAAATTTGAAATTAAATTTGAGTACTTTACGTCTAAAAATAATTAATATTCGCAATAATTAAAATTGTCATAGTCTTTGCTGATTGTTTATTGTCGTTATTCCGAGAGATAATTTAAAAAAAACTGAATCCTCATCTGTAATATGATTATCAAACGCAAAATCACATATGTCACATGCATTGTAGCAAATTATTTTAAACTTACTAGTACCTAATTGAACTACAACATACAGAATCTTTCGCAAAACAATACATATTATTGTCAATGCCTTTTAACCATGGCATTAAAACAAACTTATGAGAATTACGAAGAATAATACAGACTACAGAGGTAGACAGAACGATAACACGGCAGCCCCATTTGTGTGGACCTGTTTTTTAACAAATCCTACTAATATCCTATTTCCTACTAATATTATAAATGCAAAAATTTGTGAGGATGTATAGATGGATGTTTGTTACTCTTTCACGCAAAAACTACTGAATTTTGATGAAATTTGAAATATAGGTAGTTTAGGGCGTAGAATAACGTTTAAGCTACTTATACAACGCGAATGAAGCCGCGGGAATCAGCTAGTAAGCTATAATTTTTAACTCGATATCAAAAAGCCAACTTAAAACCAAATAGACAGCCCTCTCTCCGTGTGGTGACGGAGTAAGAATACAATATGTCACCACCCCATCTCATCCCATGGGTGTCGTAAAAACCGACTAAGGGACTATCCGTTAATATTATCTTAACGAAATAAAAAGAAGGAAAACTTAAATTAAACCCTATACCAATCCGTCTGGCCAGCGTGGTATTAGTAGGCCAAGTATCCCTCCGTCACGGGAGGAGGCCCGTCCCTGCAGTGGGACATCAATGGGCTGTTATGATGAGACAGCCCTCTTATAAATTAGACCAACAGCGAGTCACTAGTCGCGACTGTGCAAATTCGTTACCACAGCTATTCTTGTTAACTATATTCAAACTCTAATTGTGATCATGTTTAACAAACTACCTTACTGCGTTTTGTTTTACATTATTATTCGAAATACCGATACTTCGGTGTGTGATGAATAGGTACTCAGAAAGCCAGACATTTTTTGGCTATTATTGAGTAAACTTTCTTTTTAATTTGCAATATTTATTCTTTTGTCACCAACATAGGAAAAGGACAACGTATATTATGATTAAAAGTATCTTAAAAGTATATAATACTATCAAAACTTAAAAAAAAAATTTAGTCGTAGCATTTGTAGTAAAAAGAAGCTTACAGTAGTATGAAATCCATCATCCGAAAAAGCCTATCCTGTATCTCTAAGCTGACCTTTATCATTTTCATTTGATAATAAAAGTTTTTAAATGAAAATGATAAAGGCCAACCTAGTCTGTTATAAGATGATATCAAAAATGTATTATTGAGTGGGATATTAATATGTAAGTAATTATGGTATGGTCCATACCTTACCAAAATCGTACAATGGTCCTTTTGTAATAAGGGGAAGAAAACCACCAGGAAACTCCAGAGTCTAGCTAAGATAGGCACAGGGAGTTTAGTTATGTATACCTTTTAACACAAAGACAATTTCTGCAAACTATGGTCTAGCCCTAAGCTAGCTTTTAAAACCCCTTAAGATGACTTGAATGAATTTTTATTATATTTATTTTATAAAAAGACAACTCCCGCACTAGGGATCATGCCCTGTGTCGCGGGGACCTTTTACAAACATCAATTAACGGACACAAAGAACACCCAGACCAGGACAATAATTTGTGGATCTCACAAATTATTTTCCTGCGTGGGGATCGAATCCACAACCTCTTGCACGGCAGCCGCTTGCGCTACCGTCGCGCCACCGAGGTCGTCAATGATCGTTTATTTGCTTGAAACATGGTAACATACAATATCTCACCACTCCATCTCATCCCATGGGTGTCGTAAAAGTTCGACTAAGGGACTATCCGTGAATATTACGTATCTTTACGAAATAAAAAGAAGGAAAACTTGAAGTTAAACCCTATACCAATCCGTCTGGCCAGCGTAGTACGAGTATTAGTAGGCTAAGTATCCCTCCGTCATGGGAGGAGGCCCGTCCCTGCTGTGGGACAATAATGGGCTGTTATGATGATGGTAACATAATTTGTTAAATTTACATTTCAGTACAGTACATATTTCACCAGCAAAAGCAGACATACAAGGGAAGGTAAAACTCTGTATTTTTATTCCACCCGGAATATTTCTAACCCAAAACATATCAAACTGTACATTTATTATTAAAAAAACTTAAAAATAAAACAAAAAGTTTGACTCGTGAAGGATTTGAACCTCCGCCCTCCGATGATCAAGCAATGTTTATATCGGCGCTCTAACCTACTGAGCTAACGAGTCTTATTGCGCAAATGGCAAAACATCGACTGTTTTCCTCAATGTGACGTCATCGCTTATGTGAATCATAGGTTTGCGACGTTCGTTGGCTAGTACTGCATTGAGTTGAAGGTCATTCCTTTTTGTAATACTGATATCATATACGTTTATGCAATATTTGTATCGTTCCCAAATATAAAACAACATCGCACTTTTTATTTGTACATTTTAGGGAGTCTGAAGAAGCAGAATATTGCATAGAGGAGAAAAACTCCAAAAAACTAAAGCTGACAAAGTGGTCCACAGTTATTGTAGGAGTGTCAACCCTTTACTTTGAGAAAATTATGAACGTTAATAATGATGTTAGTCGTAAGTTATTTGTCTTACTTAGTTTGGAAAGAACTAAGGAAACAGTGAGACCAAATCCAAACCAAAGCCAGTAAAAGTGACATACAAAACACTTTGTGACATACAAGAGTAGTAATAAAGTTAAACTATTTATTGGTAGCGACGAGGCAAAACGCTATGAATTACATTCATGCTCACCATAATGATAAACACTTTAAAGTTAAATTTTGTATCAAATAGTCTTCAATCAAGTAAATGCTAGGTTCATACAATAAATATAGTTTTGTAAAGTTTTTAGAACGTAAGCAATCGATCTGTACTTTGTAACTATTGAAATAAATAAATACTATTGGAACCAAATAATATTTTTCACGAAAAATTAAAAAAAGCTAAAAATAAAGAAAAAAAAAGTTGTCTCGTGAAGGATTTGAACCTCCGACCTCTGATGATCAGACCAAAGTAGTAAACAATGGCCAGCGCTCTAACCTACTGTTAGCCGAGTCTTTTGAAGTTAAAGCGAAAATGGCCATTGTATTACTCACTATGACGTCACTACTAGTACTGAATAATACATAATACCGGTTCTTCCTCGTGGTCAAACTATTTTGTCTAACTAGTTTGACCACGAGGAATTTTTTTGACAATTCTTCGTGGTCAAACTAGCATAACTTTTTTACAGAACATACTGTATTCTATGAAACCTAATAGTACAGGTAAAACTAAAATGACAATTGTATGTCCATGTCACTTGTATTATTTTCCCGTTTTTATTTGCCTTTGCTTTTCCTTGTTCGAATAATTAGAGAGCTACACTTAGTGCATTAAATAATCAGTTCAGCAATAGGATGGGCTGGTACTCATGAGAGTTCCCGACCTCCTCTCCTATTAAGAGTCCGAGAGGTTTGTTTGTGTTAATCATATAAACAAAAAAAACAAAGTACGCCTTGCACTGACACAACTTGCCAGACCAATTTTGTAAATAAAAATAGGTTAAGTTAGGACAAGAAATATTTTGGTTGAGGGCCATCCGCCCTACCACCTAACCCTATACCCTATACCAATCCGTCTGGCCAGCGTAGTACGAGTATGAGTAGGCTCAGTATCCCTCCGTCATGGGAGGAGGCCCGTCCCTGCTGTGGGACAATAATGGGCTGTTATGATGATGGTAACATAATTTGTTAAATTTACATTTCAGTACAGTACATATTTCACCAGCAAAAGCAGACATACAAGGGAAGGTAAAACTCTGTATTTTTATTCCACCCGGAATATTTCTAACCCAAAACATATCAAACTGTACATTTAATATTAAAAAACTTTAAAAATAACACAACAAGTTTGACTCGTGAAGGATTTGAACCCCCGCCCTCCGATGATCAAGCAATGTTTATATCGGCGCTCTTACCTACTGAGCTAACGAGTCTTATTCACAAAGCACTAAAATATCGACTGTTTTCCTCAATGTGACGTCATCGCTTATGTGAATCATAGGTTTGCGACGTTCGTTGGCTAGTACTGCATTGAGTTGAAGGTCATTCCTTTTTGTAATACTGATATCATATACGTTTATGCAACAGTTGTGTTGTCTCAAAATATAAAACAACATCGCACTTTTTATTTGTACATTTTGTAGAGTCTGAAGAAGCAGAATATTGCATAGGACAAAAACTCAAAAAAAAATCAAAGCTAACAAAGTGATCTACAATTGTAGGAGTCTTTACTTTGACATAATTATGAACGTTAATAATGATGTTAGTCGTAAGTTATTTATCTGAGTTTGGAAAGAACTGAGGAAACAATGAGACCAAATGCAGACCAAAGTCAGTAAAAATGACATAAAAACACTTTGTGACATACAAGAGTAGTAATAAAGTTAAGCTATTTATTGGTAGCGACGAGGCAAAATGCATCATAATGATAAGCACTTAAAGTTAAACTTTGTATCAAATAGTCTTCAATCAAGTAAATGCAAGGTTCATACAATAAATATAGTTTTGTAAAGTTTTTAGAACGTAAGACCTCGATCTGTACTCTGTAACTATTGAAATAAATAAATAAATACTATTGGCACTAAATAATATTTTTCACGAAAAATTAAAAAAAGCTAAAAAAACAAGAAAAAAAAAGTTGACTCGTGAAGGATTTGAACCTCCGACCTCTGATGATCAGACCAAAGTAGTAAACAATGGCCAGCGCTCTAACCTACTGAGCTAACGAGTCTTTTGAAGTTAAAGCGAAAATGGCCATTGTATTACTCACTATGACGTCACTACTAGTACTGAATAATACATAATACCGGTTCTTCCTCGTGGTCAAACTATTTTGTCTAACTAGTTTGACCACGAGGAATTTTGACAATTCTTCGTGGTCAAACTAGCATACCTTTTTTACAGAACATACTGTATTGTAAGAAACCTAATAGTACAGGTAAAACTAAAATGACAATTGTATGTCCATGTCACTTGTATTATTTTCCCGTTTTTATTTGCCTTTGCTTTTCCTTGTTCGAATAATTAGAGAGCTACACTTAGTGCATTCAATAATCAGTTCAGCAATAGGATGGGCTGGTACTCATGAGAGTTCCCGACCTCCTCTCCTATTAGAGTCCGAGAGGTTTGTTTGTGTTAAACATATAAACAAAAAAAAAAACAAAGAACGCTTAAGTACGCCTTGCACAAAACTTGCCAGACCAATTTTGTAAATAAAAATAGGTTAAGTTAAGACAAGAAATATTTTGGTTGAGGGCCATCCGCCCTACCACAGCCCTTGTAAAGTAGTAGCGGTCGTCAGTGACCAACTCTACTCGTCCTCAACAAAAAAGAAAGACAAGAAATACCACTTTTGAAGCTGTAATTTGAAAAATTTGAAAAGTATGCCATTAATAAAAATAGAACAATATAACCTAAGACGCTTCGTAAAATTAAAACATTTTTGGGTCATCGTGAAAGACTTTGCTTGACCGCAATACAGATTTGTTGATGAAAAAAATATTATTGGAAGACCTACTAATTTGACTTAAAACAAACTCAACTAGTTTGACTATGAGAAAGAAGGGAAAGCTTTTGAATATACCTGTACAATTTCATTTCAAAACTAGACACATGGTGTTCGTTTTAAATAGATAGGAAGTTTGACCAAGAGGAATTGTCAAAATTCCTCGTGGTCAAACTAGTTAGACAAAATGGTTCTTCCTACATCTACATTCTAGGGTTAAGAATTTTAATGGCGCATTGTATCTTTAGCTAAAATGTTTTACTAATTTGAATCACAAAATAAAAATCAATACGAATGAGTATCATAAACGTAAGAGTCAAGGAAAATAAAAATTGGTACCTTCTCAGAATGTAAAAAATTAAGTACCACACCTTTTCATTCAGTTCGTTAGAGTCGATTTATGAAATTGGAGGAGTAGAGTATCGTAAAAACGTGGTAAACTCCAAATATCCAAAGTGGACCTCAATCATTACAAAAAGTTCTGTAGTAAGTAAATGCTACATACTACTGGCACTGATAAATATCGGTCACATAGAAATCGATGCTATAAATGACGCATCGAATGTTAAAGACGGCCTAAAGTAGGTCCCAACTTGGTCAAAAAATAATAGCAGATAGATTAAATTAAAAAAAAAAAGAATTAGCAAGTTGACTCGTGAAGGATTTGAACCTCCGACCTCCGATGATCAGACCAAAGTTTATATCGGCGCTCTAACCTGCTGAGCTAACGAGTCTTGTGTAGCTGAATCTAAAATGTAGATTATATTGCACAATATGACGTCACTAATTAGTACTGAATCATAGATCTAATCGCAGCAATCATAATACATATTATACTTGTACTAGGGTTACATTAAAAGTAACATACAAAATGCCTTCTTTTTTTGGTTTCGCTGGGGTAAAATGCCTACGCATCCCCTTCCGTTGGGGGACGGGAGGGGTATGTGGGGCTCCCAGGGGTTAGGCAACCCGCCAGTGTACCCACTAAAAGTCCCCAGCGGCTCTCCTTTATCACCTACTTGGAGGGGGCCTGGGAAACCGGCAGTGGCTTTGCGTCCAGTCCATACAAAACGCCTTGTGCCGTTAAAGAACGATAAAATATTATTGGCAGCGACAAGGCAAAATGTTATAAAATTACATCAGAAAATAAACTTTATCTAAAACAGTGCTGAAGCAAGTAAATGCTAGTTTCATACTACCGGCACTGAATAAATATAATTTACAAAGAAATCGATGGTATAAATGATGCATCGAATGTTAAAAACAGCATAAATTATGACCCAACTTGTTGTTAAAATAATGGATGATGATTAAAAACAAAATAAAATGAAAACGAAAAATTTAACAAGATGACTCGTGAAGGATTTGAACCTCCGACCTCCGATGATCAGACCAAAGTTTATATCGGCGCTCTAACCTGCTGAGCTAACGAGTCTTGAGTAGCTAAAGTGAAAATATGCATTACATTGCACAATATGTCGTCACTATTAGAACTGAATCATAGATCTAATCGCAATCATACACTTGTTCTAGGGTTACAGCAAAAGTATCATACAAAACGCCTTGTGCAGTAAAAGAGAGATAAAATATTATTGGTAGCGACATGGCAAAATGTTATGTATTACATCAGAAAATAAACTTTATCTCAAAACAGTCCTGAAGCAAGTAAATGCTAGTTGACATAGTACTGGTAGTGAAGAATATCATTCACAGAGAATAAGAAAAAAATCATGATGTAAATGATGCATGGAATGTTAAAAACGGCATAATTGTTGTCTCAACTTGTTATAAAAATAATGGAAGATGGTAAAAACAAAAACAAAATAATTTACCGATCTAGTTGACTCGTGAAGGATTTGAACCTTCGACCTCCGATGATCAATTAGTATTTATATCGGCGCTCTAACCTGCTGAGCTAACGAGTCTTGTGTAGTTGAAGCTAAAATGTACATTATATTGCACAATTATGACGTCACTATTAGTACTGAATCATAGATATAATCGCAGCAATGATAGACTTGTTACAGGGTTAGCAATTTAAACGATGCTTGTTTTACATGGTTAAAATGTTTTCATAATACAAACAAAAATGAAGAATTGAGGCATAGTACACAATATCGTCGTAATCGTAAAGATATAGTCGAAATAGAAAATCTCAAGTCAATGGAAATGCCCAATAATAAAAAAATGAACAACAAACTCCAAGCACTGTGCTCTTTTCCCTACAACATTGGATCTTTTAATCGTAGAGACGAGGCAAACTCGACAGGGTGTCCAGAAGTAAGTAAAGCCTAGTTACATACTACTGGCACTGAAAAATATCATTCACAGAGAAATTAATGATATAAATGATGCATTGAGTGTTGGAATGGCTTAAATTATGTCCCAAATTCTTAACAAAATAATTTAGCAAGCTGACTCGTGAAGGATTTGAACCTCCGACCTCCGATGATCAATTAGTATTTATATCGGCGCTCTAACCTGCTGAGCTAACGAGTCTTGTGTAGTTGAAGCTAAAATGTGCATTATATTGCACAATGTGACGTCACTATTTGTACTGAATCATAGATCTAATCGCAGCAATCATATACTTATTCTAGGGTTAGAAATTTCAATGACAGTATTTTATCAATTTAAATAAAAAAAATGAACATCATAAACGTGCCTTCTTTCTACGTTGAACTAAAAAAAATGAAAATAACTAAGTACCTCTGTGTTTCCACCTTCGTATTATATTAACACGGACACATTCATGCCACCTACATGGTATATATTTAAATAAGTGATTAGGCTATGCCACATCTATACTAATATTATAAAGAGGTAAAGTTTGTGTGTTTATTTGTAAGTTTGTGACGTTGTAGGGGGTAATCTCTTTTTTTTTCTTTTTCTTTTTTCTTTAAAAAAAGACAACTCCCGCACTAGGGATCATGCCCTGTGTCGCGGGGACCTTTTACAAACATCAATTAAGGGACACAAAGAACACCCAGACCAGGACAATAATTTGTGGATCTCACAAATCATTGTCCTGCGTGGGGATCGAACCCACAACCTCTTGCACGGCAACCGCTTGCGCTACCGTCGCACCACCGAGGTCGTCGCTGGACTTACAGAACCGATTTTTAAAATTCTTTTTGTGTTAAATAGGCCATTTATCGGGGAGTGCCATAGACTATATTAGTATCACGCTAATAAGAGAGGAGCAGTAATGAAATATGTTTAAAAAAGGGAAGCGTTTTTTTCGCCGCCTAACGAAGTGGGCACGGGTCAGCTAGTATTTTTATATTTGCTTAAACTGAATAATAAAGTTTTCCTCAAACTACCATAAACCTATGTCAACAATCTCGCTAACACTCAAAGACCTACATTCACGCACAATTCACACACACAAATTCTCATGGTTATTTTTAAGGTTCTACCTAATTATTTAAATTTTAGACAAGTACTGCAAATTTTACCTAATTCTGCCTAGTAATAACACTATGGTAAAATTTATTGGTACAGGGTCTTTCAAGGTCAAAAAGTTTCTGTCAAGTTTTCCTCCTTTTTTAAGTTAACTTATTACTTTACTAAGTGTGCTAAATAAATGAAATAAAAAAAGGGAAATGTGGCTTCCCTGCACTTTTATAAATTTCTTATTCTTTTTGAATGGTCCGTCCATCATGCAATAGGTATCATTATCAGAGATTTATCAGCTACAATCACAAAGTGTGAGTTACATCAACACAAACAAATAATTTATTTATAGAATGTAGGTATATCACTGATTGTAATATCTACTTTCGTTATCAATTTCTATGAAATTGTATCAATGAGTTATTTGTTATTCAATCAGTATCGATTAAGTTAAAAAATAATAACATTATAAATACATAGACTGAATATGTACTAGCTGCATGCGTTCAGCAAAAAAGTATCGCGAACGCACGCTAAGTAGGTGTATACCGTATTCATCCTTACTTGATTTATTTAGTAAACAAACACCACATATTGCAAATTCACTAGTTTTTACATCAATCGCACACTCTGATATGGATGAAAATTCCTGGAAAGTAGCATTAAACGTTTATGTAATAGAAAACACGTAAATCACTTTGATTTATCCACTATCTTTCGTAAATTTTAAATAAATGTATTTTTTTCCAACATAAAATTTCACAGATAAAATTATTTTTACGATTTGACATTTGTAGATTATAGAATTTTGTCCTTGATTCCTATACATTTTTGAAAGATCAAAGACTAAAGTCTTTAGTCTGTGGTTGACACGACGCCATATATGTTTACGTTTTAGAGCAAGTCTGTTTAAATAGACAGTAGATATAAATATGCACAATAATTTTCTTTGTTGTAACTTTTTACGATGCTCATTTTTCAACTTTCTGGAAATTGAATTATTGTATTTGAACCTTTTAGTATGTTTGTATTATATTCACAAAATAACTTAGTTTAAAACTAAGATTTTTTGGGTGTTTTCCAACTCGACAGATTTTTATGTATTTATTCTCTGAAAATTATGTAAGACTAATTAAACTGCCTTTAATCGGCTTTTATAACATCCGTGGGTACAATGTTATGAACCAACAAAAAAATAATAATTATAATATCTTCATCACTTTATTAGGAAATGTAACATAAATACCTAAACTTCATTTATACATTTCATGAACAGCAAATACTTTCTCTCTATAATACTACACACAGCACTTTTACCTTCAACAAACTCTTCTAACCCAATACTAAAATATTATCTATACTAATATTATAAAGAGGTAAAGTTTGATGTTTGTGTGTTTATGAAGTTGTAGGGGGTAATCTCTGGATCTAATGAACCGATTTACAAATTATTTCTGTCTTGAATAGTCCATTTATCGGGAAGTGTCATAGGCTATATAGTATCACGCTACGACTAATAGGAGTGGAGCAGTAATGAAATATGTTTAAAAAAGTGACGCGACGCCTAACGAAGTGGGCACGGGTCGGCTAGTAAGTTATAATATAAATCAGATGCCAAAGTTATCATCATAGGCCTCGTAAATTTTTGGACAATAAATATGTGCGAGTTGAGCGTAAGGAGATTTTCTATTGACGGCGTAAGTACCGGTTATCTTGTTCCATACATGATGGATGTGTGGCTGGCCTACATACAAGTCACTGCCGAAGTACATCCTGGCTCTTCTCCAATGGACCGGGTAAAATAGCTCTGGACCATACACTTCGAATCCTGAAAAGTTAAATTCTACCATAAGCCATGATGACTTTTATTCGTGTGGTGACGGAGTAAGAATACTAATTATATCGTCCCTTGTGTACACATCACAATGTCACCAACCCATCTCATCTCGTGGGTGTCGTAAAAACCGACTAAGGCACTAACCGTAAATACTATCTTTACCAAATAAAAAGAAGGAAAACTTGAAATTAAACCCTATACCAATCCGTCTGGCCAGCGTGGTATTAGTAGGCCAAGTATCCCTCCGTCACGGGAGGTGGCCCGTCTCTGCAGTGGGACATAAGTGGGCTATTATGATGATAATAAGCCATGCTTCCATATGCCACTTGACTTCGTCTTGTCTCTTCACTGGACTCTTACACATCTTTCCACCTCGCGTAAAATCGGTTGGACGTCCTTTAAAAGGCTTCCAACAGTAAAAAAAGTACTCTTAAAATTTTTTATCAACAAAATTGTTAAACTTTCTCATTGGCTATTTACACTTGTAGAACAAAATTGTAATTTCGATACCTAAACGTTCATTAAAATAGCCAAAATATAAATAAGAACAAAATAAATACCATTGCATAAATTCGCCGACATTTCGGTGATGATTGAAGTGCTGCATATGCTTCGCAGCACCCTCGTAATTACTCCTGGACCATTTTGACCCCACATATCCCCTCTGTAGTTGTCTCTGAAGTTTCTAGAACACAAAAATCCAATTCTCTCGTTATTACAGACCTTACCATATTATTATACAAGATGCATTTATTATGTTTGCGCGTGTAAATCATTGATTGAGTAAAAGAAAGTTGTAAGTTTTTGTGCGTAAAATAACATATTTCTTAGAACTAGTAGAATAGACTTAGATGTTAAACCGCATCAGTTGCAAAGCTGCAAACCTCCAAGTAGCCACCACAATAGCAAATTAATAAACAATACATCAATTTACCTTATAGCCTTATACGCCATTTTTCTTCCTAATTTATCATTGGAGAAAGATATTGCTCCCGCAGAGATAGATCCCTTGCCTTCTCTAGAAGTCCAGTTCGGCACCAAATCCTCAAACGACCTCGCAACAATTACGTCTAAATCTAAATAAACTCCACCCCATTTGTACAATGTGAGATATCTCAAAGCGTCTGAAGTATGACATATGCGCCACCTCGTTCTATTCAAAGCTCCGCTATTCATAAAACTCTCTAGCGGAGTTCCTTCAGCATATTCATTCAAACGTAACCGTATTAACTTTACGTTGTCGTATTCCTTGAGAACTTTCAAACTACCTACATGAAGATTTTCTTTTGCAACAGGTCCGACAAAGAATACGTTGATTTGCCAGTTTGGGTGAGTTCGTGCAGCTGATTCTACGGCACAGGCTTGACGACTGTTTAGTTGTCCCTTACAAGATGTTTCGTGAAAGTGTATCATAGGTCTTCTAGGTACGGTAATACTTTCTTCAACAGACGACAACCCGTCTCCATGGATCTTCGTATAACAAGATGTATCGTCATATCTATTCAAAGTTAAGTAATACACATCCGGACACCATTTGCTATTATAAAATAAACATATAATAAAAACCACAGGCACTATTTTGTATCGTCTTCTTTTCACATAATGAATTAACGTTTTCAAAAGCATTTCTGATTGTATTTTATAACTGTTCTTGTTACTTTCACCGTGAAAGTCTTTAACAGAATAAATTAACGGCATTTACTTACGATGAAGTTATACTTAATTAATTCTGTAGCAAACTTTATTAAATGAAAGCAAAAACCTTAAAATTAAATAACAATTTACCTTCCGAGAAGTAAAATATATTGTGTCACTATTGACAACTGTTACATAAAGAGTTGCTATGTCAAATTTTGACTAAGGCATTCACTTTGTTTATTATCAACAATGCTATAGAGTTTGTAGTTTTAGATCCCTGATATATAAACTCTTTTGGATACTTTCAAGAAATCAAAATGGTGCTGGTTAAGAGTGAGAAATCACAGAGATTTCCTAAAGTTTAAACTCTCTTAAACAATTTTAAAGTTTGAGCTTCAATTAACAAATAATTTAACAAAATACACTATGTAATATCTATGTAAATAATGTAGCTACATAATCAAATTAACTATGTATTTCATTGTCAAAGATCTTAGAAGTAATTAACTAAAACAGACTATTGTGTTGAAATTTCTTGCTGATTCACAAGCACCACAGTTCAAATTATATCAGGAGAAACTAACCTTACTAATAGGGAACGATCGATAGCTAACGAACTGTGGCGACCATGACTTGTGGCCTTCATTAGCTTAATAAGTCAGTCAACCTTAGCTATATTGACATAGGGAGAGTAATATTAGGCAATTCAGAGGTTTGTCATCAGATTTTAACTTATTCTTGGCTATTCATATTCTGGCATAATATGATATCCTTATTGATTATGTCCAAAATTTGGCAAGGACACAGACTCGAATGAAGATAATTAATATATTTTTCGCACTGTTATTTGCATTAGATACAGATATCGCTTGAAAATGTTAAAGGAGGCGGATAGGAGGATAAGGGGAGATAGGAGGCTTCAAACTAAAGATTGGCGAAAAGTGACCAAAGATGGTAAATGACATTCTGTTGTATCGCAGGCCATTATACATTTTATGTCATTGAGCTATTGAAGGTTTCAGATTAGCGAGTGATTGTGAGCCACTGTGACGTAGGGGGGTGGTATAGGGAGATAAATGCAAAGATAACTCAAGTATAACAATTTAGCTATATTCTGTATAAAATGAATCTATTTAATAATACTAGTTTCTTAATTTAGAATCTATATGAATATGAATTAGGCAAGCCGGCTAATGGTAATCAGAAGGATTAGAGGTTAGAGGATTCGAGAGCACGAGGTTCGAAGGCTGCCCTTCAGAAAGGCAGACACTTATCTTCAACAAGCCGGGACCGGAACAAAAGGGAAGGGCATGAGTTTTAAACAAATTATTAGTACTTTTCTTAATAAACAAATCGTATGGTTTTATTAATATCTCATTTTTATCGTTATTTTGTCTTAAATGTATAACAGACCAGCAAATAGTCGTAGCGTTGTAGCCCGCATTAGTAACTCGAGTATTACAGTTGTCTAGGAACAATGGTGCGGATATTTTAAACATTCATCATTTTCTTAGATAAATAATAATCTTTAAAAGCAAACAGAAACTTTTTAGATATCACAAAGCGTAGTGTGTACCATCACATTATTGTTCGTAAAGAAATATTTACAGAATCAAAAAATAAAATATGATTCATACTCTCGTTATCATTTATTTCTTTATTGAAACGTATTAAAGTTCAATTTTGGCTGTCTCATTTTCGTGAACGGTAAGTAGAAATTGGTGGCTTCATACTTTCATTTTCTTCTAGTACGACCTAAAGCTTTTAGCGGCAAGATTGTTATGTTTTTATTAACGCTCTTATAGCGAGGACCAAAAATATCGTAGTGCGGGGATCAGATATTTCGGTTGGTTTGAACCCCGATATTGGACAGGGTTATTTTGTGAAATGATACATGTAGCGGGGGTTCAATTGACTGTATTTTGTTAGGTTGGACGTTTTTGTTTTGTTCACTGAAATGGAAATGTGACCTGAACCGGACAACCGGTGGAAATGTGTTACCTTTCATAATTTTTAGGAAAGGGTTTGTATTGAACAAAGCTTGGTTTTGTCGTCAGTTAAAATGGTCGGTTTAAAGGATTACGTTATAAATCATACAATTTCGTTTGCGGATTTCTGCAAATTTGTGGTTAATGTGCATTAGTTTATTGATGGGATATTTTTTATAATTATGATGCTACGATAACAACGTTTTAATATGACTTTTAGTCAGTAGTGCAGTTGGTATTAGTAATATGCATATTAATAAAAACAAATTGAAAGCTTTGTTGACAAACTAAGAATACAAAATGTCCCCACACTCTCTCAAAGTCCCAATGGATATGACATTAGTGTTATAATATTATTTAGTTGCAAGAAATAAAAACGTGGTCAGATATTTGTCTGAAAAACCCAGTCAACAAGTCACCAGTAGGAAAGGTCTACCATCATCATCATAACAGCCCATTAATGTCCTACTGAAGGGACGGGCCTCCTCCCGTGACGGAGAGATACTTGGCCTACTAATACCACGCTGGCTAGACGGATTGGTATTGAGTTTAATTTCAAGTTTTCCTTTTTTTTACTTCGTAAAGATAATATTTATGGTTAGTCCTTTAGTTGGTTTTTATGACACCCATGGGATGAGATGGGGTAATGAAATATTGTATTCTTACTTCGTCACCACACGAAACCACACGGATATTACATTAGTATTATTATATTATTGAGTTGCAAGAAATAAAAACGTGGTCGAATTTTTGTCTGAATAACGCAGTCAACAAGTCACCAGTAGGAAAGGTCTACCATCATCATCATAACAGCCCATTAATGTCCTACTGAAGGGACGGGCCTCCTCCCGTGACGGAGAGATACTTGGCCTACTAATACCACGCTAGCCAGACGGATTGGTATAGGGTTTAATTTCAAGTTTTCTTTCTTTTTACTTCGTAAAGATAATATTTATGGTTAGTCCTTTAGTTGGTTTTTATGACACCCATGGGATGAGATGGGGTAATGAAATATTGTATTCTTACTTCGTCACCACACGAAACCACACGGATATTACATTAGTATTATTATATTATTGAGTTGCAAGAAATAAAAACGTGGTCGAATTTTTGTCTGAATAACGCAGTCAACAAGTCACCAGTAGGAAAGGTCTACCATCATCATCATAACAGCCCATTAATGTCCTACTGAAGGGACGGGCCTCCTCCCGTGACGGAGAGATACTTGGCCTACTAATACCACGCTGGCTAGACGGATTGGTATTGAGTTTAATTTCAAGTTTTCCTTTTTTTTACTTTGTAAAGATAATATTTATGGTTAGTCCTTTAGTTGTTTTTTATGACACCCATGGGATGAGATGGGGTAATGAAATATTGTATTCTTACTTCGTCACCACACGAAACCACACGGATATTACATTAGTATTATTATATTATTGAGTTGCAAGAAATAAAAACGTGGTCGAATTTTTGTCTGAATAACGCAGTCAACAAGTCACCAGTAGGAAAGGTCTACCATCATCATCATAACAGCCCATTAATGTCCTACTGAAGGGACGGGCCTCCTCCCGTGACGGAGAGATACTTGGCCTACTAATACCACGCTAGCCAGACGGATTGGTATAGGGTTTAATTTCAAGTTTTCTTTCTTTTTACTTCGTAAAGATAATATTTATGGTTAGTCCTTTAGTTGGTTTTTATGACACCCATGGGATGAGATGGGGTAATGAAATATTGTATTCTTACTTCGTCACCACACGAAACCACACGGATATTACATTAGTATTATTATATTATTGAGTTGCAAGAAATAAAAACGTGGTCGAATTTTTGTCTGAATAACGCAGTCAACAAGTCACCAGTAGGAAAGGTCTACCATCATCATCATAACAGCCCATTAATGTCCTACTGAAGGGACGGGCCTCCTCCCGTGACGGAGAGATACTTGGCCTACTAATACCACGCTGGCTAGACGGATTGGTATTGAGTTTAATTTCAAGTTTTCCTTTTTTTTACTTTGTAAAGATAATATTTATGGTTAGTCCTTTAGTTGTTTTTTATGACACCCATGGGATGAGATGGGGTAATGAAATATTGTATTCTTACTTCGTCACCACACGAAACCACACGGATATTACATTAGTATTATTATATTATTGAGTTGCAAGAAATAAAAACGTGGTCGATTTTTTGTCTGAATAACGCAGTCAACAAGTCACCAGTAGGAAAGGTCTACCATCATCATCATAACAGCCCATTAATGTCCTACTGAAGGGACGGGCCTCCTCCCGTGACGGAGAGATACTTGGCCTACTAATACCACGCTGGCTAGACGGATTGGTATTGAGTTTAATTTCAAGTTTTCCTTTTTTTTACTTTGTAAAGATAATATTTATGGTTAGTCCTTTAGTTGTTTTTTATGACACCCATGGGATGAGATGGGGTAATGAAATATTGTATTCTTACTTCGTCACCACACGAAACCACACGGATATTACATTAGTATTATTATATTATTGAGTTGCAAGAAATAAAAACGTGGTCGATTTTTTGTCTGAATAACGCAGTCAACAAGTCACCAGTAGGAAAGGTCTACCAACATTGGTTAATACAAAATACAGTCTTCAATCAATCAACTAGCCTATTGCAGTCCACTGTTGGACATAGGCCTCTCCCAACATGCGCCACAGAACTCGGTCCTGCGCCTTCCGCATCCATTCCCACCCAGAGACCTTTTTGAGGTCGTCGTTCCACCTAACTGCAGGGCGTCCTACACTACGTTTACCGAAACGCGGTCTCCACTTTAGGACACGTTTGCTCCAACGGCCATTGGTCCTTTGAATAATATAGTCTTATGTCACCGCAATACCGCATTCACACTTTGAACGATTTAAATTAAATTATTATCCGTATTCCGTGAACTTACGTATCAAACAGAACTATTTTAATTTGAACGCTTCTGATCTTTGCGGTTTTGTAGGGATTTAACTTTAACGTATCACGTTCACACGTTCTCACTAGAGTTTTACAAGTAAAAAAATAGTTGTTTAAATATGATTTTGCCTGAATTTAGGCTTTACGTTAGTGTAATGTAATTTACATTTATTTGTAATTCACATTAATCCATTTATAAATGGGAAAGTGTGTCTGTCTGTTTGTTTTTCTAATACGGCAAAACGGAGAGATGAATTGACGTGATTTTTAAATGGAGATAGTTGAAGGGATGGAGGATAACATTTTTTTTTTATTCTGTGTCCAGAAAAGGGGAACACTATGCTACCCCTAATTTAACGCGGGCAAAGGCTAGTGTAAAATAAAACAAAATAGAAGTTATTTGGAGGAGGTTTAACTCCAGCAGTGGACATCGGTTAGCTGATGGATGGAATACAGAAAAAAGTACTTAAAAGTAAGGCAAGTTAATACAATAAGTACCATGTTAACTAGCAAGACTCCGTGTGGTGACGTAAATAACAGTGTGTCACTACCCCATCTCATCTAATGGGTGTCGTAAGAACCGACTAAGGGACTATCCGTGAATATTATCTTTACGTAATAAATAGAAGGAAAACTTCAAATTTAACCCTATATCAATCCGTTTGGCCAGAGTGGTATTAGTAGGCCAAGTATCCCTCGGTCACTGGAGGAGGCCTGTACCTGCAGTGGGACATTAATGGACTGTTATGATAACTAGCAAGTCCATTAAAAAAACTTATTAGCAAAATAGCACATTGAAGAACTGAAATTAAGAAATAAAGCATAAAAATTCACAAGCATTTTTAAAAGTAAACGCAACATTAAGCACGTCTTAAAAAACTTGAACGCGGCAAGCTATAAACGCAATGTTAAACATTATTTAAATCTACATACTACGGGAACTAAGTTCAAAAGTAACCTGAAAAGAAAGCAGCAATATAGTTTAAGTTTAAAATTGCCGGGAACTTAAGAAATACAAGTCTGTAGCACCTATTGTCTGTAGTGATGTCACCTGTGTACGGGATGCTATGGATGCTTTCAAGATTGTAAAGGCGTTAAGGTAGTTAATGGTGTTGTGAGAATGTGTGGGAAATATTATTTATTAACTTTTGATTTACATCTTTTTTTCATAAGTAAAATATAAATTAAACGTAACGGTTAAAATAATTGCTAAAATAGAAGAAATTGATTCAGAGAAAGAAAAAATTTAGAAATTACAATAAAATACTTTAAAGTTATAAGTAAGCTGGGTTATGTTATGGTTAAATTTGGTAGTCGTTTGTAATTCGAGTAGTCGAGAGAGGTACTCGGGTGGCCTAGTGGTCATGGGTCTGGACGCGTATAGTCCAGAGACGCGGGTTCGATTTCCGCCTCGAGTATCTTTTTTTTCCATCGGCTTTCTTCTTTTCAGATTTTTCTAGTTATACCTACCATTGAGGTAATATGTACTACGTAGTACATATTACCTCAATGAGTTATACCTAAGCTTTATAGGTAAAAAATTATATTTAATAAGTAAGCTTGTTTGTTAAGTCAGTTGTTATTATTTAGCTTTTTTTATAAAGACAACTCCCGCACTAGGGATCATGCCCTGTGTCGCGGGGACCTTTTACAAACATCAATTAACGGACACAAAGAACACCCAGACCAGGACAATAATTTGTGGTTCTCACAAATTCTTGTCCTACGTGGGGATCGAACCCACAACCTCTTGCACGGCAGCCGCTTGGGCTACCGTCGCGCCACCGAGGTCGTCGATATATTATAGTATAAGTACCTATTGTAAGTCGTGAATTAGTTACCACTTTATGTAGAAGTAATATAAAAACATATAAAAAAGAAACAACAGCAATATAACACATTTTTAATAGTAGATTGTTTCTTACAAATTAAATACAACCTACCTATAAACTCAAATACAATTTCCATATCAAACGCTCAGATGCAGTTTAAAACTAGACGAACATAATTCTCTTGAATTTAATATTCGATTCACATTTTGAACTAAAAAACAAATTAACAACTGCAGTAATTTATCACACTATGAACTAGTAAACATTGAAGTTCCGGAATTCTCACATGGATTTGCCCAACACTACGCCGTTTCCGCAGCAACTGGTATAACTTTGTCCTAACAAACAGACCGAGATATATAATTAAACTCCTTTGGGAATTTCTGTATTTGTCATATTTGCTGTTGTAAATAATTGATAATTCTTCCGTTTTTTGCCATTTGGTTACGGAACGCTAAAAACGGTCTCCCGCCACAATTTTTTGTAACAATTTAGTACCGTTTGGTTTTAAATTGACTTAATAATAATTAATTTAATAGCTTCATAAATAAAACTTCCCGTCTTGTTAAACGACTTAAAAAAAGTTTTTTTTTATTATTTAGAAACAATACTAGTACAAAGTACCTAATAGATTTTCTTATTATTTTTAAGTAATTTTCACTCCATTTAAGCAGTTAAAGTCCCGTTAGATAATGAACACTATTTCTAGACCCAAGTTATTGTAAGCATGTCCTTTTGTTATGATTACAAATAATAACTAATAATACTTATTTGTAATAATAACAAAAGGACATGCTGTTTTTTTAATAAAATTTGGGCACGGCACTAGGTCAATTTGAAACCTAAAGTCAATAGGTTTTTAATCTTTAAAAGTCAAACCAAACTAGTTTGTACAAACAAACAACTTCAAATTAGTTTGGTTGGTTTGATTTAAAAGTCAATACTTCATATATAATAAGTAACAACAAATAATATTACAATGAAACATTGCATCAAATATTAATTGATTTACTTTTCAAAATATTCTAAGGTAAATATTTTTCACACATTCACACAACTTTCATCGCACAAAACGAAGAAGCTGATATTATTTTTTACTCATTTGAATTATTTAAATATAGCCAAAATTACAAACAGTACGCCTACATTTGGTAAAATATTCTGTTGCTTACGTTCTTTCTTGCTTATGCTCACCGCTTGCTAGGATAATGCCGAAGCAGGTGCAGTAATTCTTATAAATCTATATAATCTAAGTTTATCATGTGTGATACATTCAAGCAGTGAAATGATAAATATTTTATAAAAATAAATGAAATGAATTTCTGTAAAGTAATCGGTATCTTTCTTTGAAAATTCGTGACCCGTCTGCAATGCGGAAAGTAGTATTTGGATTGGAACGTTTTTATTGAATTGCATTAGAGAAAATTGAAAATTTTTAATACATTTACTTTTACGCGAGTTTCATTACCTAAAATAAATGATAATGTTAAGCATCATCATTTTAGAATCCATAAAATACTGTGCTTACAGAATCTACTAAATCAAAAACCATGATCTAATAAGCATGTCAATTCTCGTACCTTAAAATTGTTAAAAATTCGGTTAAGTTAACTTTAGTTGTCAAATTGTCACACAATAGATAAGACAGACAACTAAAGTTAACTTAACCGAATTTTTAACAATTTTAAGGTACGAGAATTGACATGCAGTTTAAACATTATTTTATTTCATACACAGACGAATAATTTCAAACATTTTGATAAATCATAATACGTTTCTTATAAGCAATCAAGTCAGATTGAATTATTACATTAACAAAATGATTGACTAGTCATTTGTTGGGAAAATGCCAAACAAAATATCACAGCAATACTCTCTTATGTTTCAAACGTCAAGATACCGTTCACGCGGTGTTTAATGCTTCAATGGATACAGAACAATAATTATTGTTGGTAGAAAATTATATCTTATTGCCACTTAAATAAAGTGTAGATTAGAAATAAAAATTCAAAAAAGTCTTAGTTGGTTTTGTCAGTTTATCTTCTATTTAAAAGGATCAGGTCCCGATATGTTTTGATCTTTTGTTGTTGATACTGCAATTAATTTACTAAGCACTATTCCTTTCTGTATTCGTCAGAATCTTATTCACGTAAAATATTGCAAGACTTTGTTCACTTAATAAACGCAGTATGGAGGTGAGTTTTGATAAATCAAAAGTATTTATAAGGGCAAATACTGACATTATAAACATTACATAAATCATAAAAAATCTTTATTCATCTCCATAAACTACTTTAAGTACATTTTATATTATTATATTCTATTCACAAGAGCCGTTAGTATAATAATTTGTTATCTGTGGGAGAGTCTAAACTAAGCCTAGGCCTGTATCTTAGAACTCCAGGCCCCCCTTTCATCAACCAATTTATGTCATGGGCAAGTGTAGTTTACGTGGTTGACTATTTACTCACAAACAGTTGCTGAAATGAAAATATTGTTTCATACAATGTTCTTACTAATATTATGCAAGTCAAATAACTATAGTATATTATTAATATCTATAAACATTTTACGTAATGCGCAAGAAAATTCGCGCAAAGGCATTCCAGATACTTTATTCTTAAAGTAATGTAGCTTTTTATAGGATTTGGACTAGTTCCAATTCGGATCACGAAAGAGTTTTTTAAATATGTGCAATGTGTGAAAATTTCGATTTAGTATTATCGAACGATTTCCCACACATTTGATGGCATGCATAATAAATTTTCTGAATACAGTTAGAGCCCTGTTCATTGAAGATAAGCAGTTGCTTGAGTTGTTTTAATAGTTGGGTAAAATTCTATAGTTAGTTTCGCTTTTTGATAAGATATAGTATTGTCATTAAGAAAGTTTATACGGCTTCTCAAATTAATTGATTTATGTGATGTAAATTTAAGTTTAATGACGAGTATAACGCCTAGCTATGTCAGATCCAGACTTGTCTATCCATTCAAAAACTGCAAATCATGTGATGACTAAGTACAAATGAATAATGACTTTTATTATCCTAGAGGTAAACTGAAAGTCAAAGAAGGTCGAAGTCTAGGGAGAAGGCTACATAAACTATACTAGCTGGTGTCCGCGACTTTGTATGTGCAGGGTTACATAATCATGATAAGCAATACATTCGTTATAGGATTTTATTATTTACTTCTAGTAAACATTATCAACTTTAAAAAGATTCATATATGCAACAATTTTGTGTATATTTTTATTGCGTATTAAATAAATAATCCTCACACATTCACACAACGCCATCTAGTCTCAAACTAAGCAGAGCTTAAATACTTTTTTTTTGTAAATACATACATATTATACAAAGAAACACTCAGACGAGTGCAGCCATAACCACCTCGCCACAGATGCCGTCAAAATATCGTCGTTTAAATATCTTTATAAATTACAACATGTGTATTATTCTGGTGTTTAAGGTATATTACAGTAAATTTTACTTAATTCCATGTAATAGTTTTAACGTGGAAGAACCACAAAAATCTGTCCATACTTAGAAACTTTAGCAGTTATTATAATAATATTTATTTCTTAATAGGATTAAGCAAAGACCAACGTCGTATCAACCTTTACGGCGCTTGTACACGCTAAGAAAAATCGCCGGGCCTACGCAAGAATTCGTGTCGTTTCTAAGCACGACCTGTGTACACAGCGTCGGCGATGAATAAGAAAATATTCTTGTCTGCGCAAGACAAGACACGGCGAACGTTGTTGCGGAGGGTCGGGGAGCGGTGTAGTAGGGTATCATACTTTTTTGCTTTCTAGTTAACATTTTTACTAAAGGAAACTCACTCTGATTATCACACTTGTTATTACTTGAGCGCCCTACGGCCCGTCTGACGACTGCACGAAAAAAATCCTACCGTGTACACGTTTCGATTTGTCTTGTCTGCGGAAGACACGAAAAGTTTTCGTGTGCGAAAAAGACAAAATTCTTGACGTCTACACGAAGATTTGTCTTGTCTGGCGCAGACACGGCAAATTTTCTTAGCGTGTACAAGCGCCCTTAAGGAGGAGTGTACTAGCTATATCCCCAAACTTTAGCAACACTATTGCTATTCTATTAATGTCAGATAAGCGGATAGTCGGTGTTAAATCAAGGCCGCAATTATATAGGTCAATAAAATTTGAGTGCCAGTTAACGAAATTCTATATTAACAAGAAAATTGTGTTTCCCACAAATCTTTTCTTATCGGCCACTGACAGTCTGTTTATGTCACTGCATTTGGAGAGTCGCCAGTGTAATGTAACCTTAATGGATTAATGGAACGAAGACAGATGTGATCTCTTTTAATGGATGGATAAAATAAAAGAAAATTTACAAAGTCATAAGGATTAGGGATTGCTATTGTTCTCTTTTGCTCTCACACACATACGTCATACACACGCAAACCTACTATTAAAATTAAAACGTATTGATAATTAGTTCTTCATCATAACAGTCCATTAATGTCCCACTGCAGGGATGGGCCTCCTCCCATGACGGAGGGATAAGTAAGATAAGTAGTACCTACTAATACCACGCTGGCCAGACTTGATTGGTATAGGGTTTAATTTCAAGTTTTTCTTCTTCTTATTTTGTATAATAAGCACGGATAGTCCCTTAGTCGGGTTTTACGTCACCAATGGGATGAGATGGGGTGGTAACATATTGTATTCTTACTCCATCACCACACGACTACCAATAAAGTAAAATAAAACG
The DNA here is from genome assembly GCA_905475405.1 of Schrankia costaestrigalis. NCBI lineage: Eukaryota > Metazoa > Arthropoda > Insecta > Lepidoptera > Erebidae > Schrankia > Schrankia costaestrigalis. The sequence continues at coordinate 2,346,414 of FR997831.1, read as the reverse complement.
CGTAAAAATGTTTGTTTCCAGTAAAGGCTCTTAAATATCAAAGGTAACATTAATGAACTGCTAACAATTAGTCAGCAACAAAATTGACATGAAACCTTCATGATTTTCCAACGTTATATCACAGCCAAGCTACCACGACGCGACATAAAGTAACTAAGTAACGTCGTCCATTAATTTGGTTTTGACACATAATGACAGAAGGATGCGAGTGACGCTAGCTAACGACTTATTCAACATGGCTTCCATTTACAAAATTTGCTAATCTGTTCAGTATGTCTATTAAAATGTTGTACAATATCTAACACTGATGTTGTTGCGTTTGACGCTCCGATTGGGATTATAATTTCTAGCAATATGAGCGCCTAACGCGATGGAATGAATAATGTTATAAACAGGAAAATATGTTGGTGTTAAAATACGTTGTGGGCACTACATTCATAATGCTCTTTTTTAATTTATGTAGATAAACTAGCCCCTCTAACACCTCACTAGTCAAACCGATTAAACGCCAAAATAGCAGTCAAACCGCTGCTTACTCTGGAAGTAACAACGCCTTATTTTAACCTCGTTAGAAGATGGACATTTCACAGCATCGCCAATCTGTACATAACTTAGAAGATCTAAAACCAAAAAATTAACGATTAATACAGTTACAATTAGATTTAATTTATTTATATTTATATATTTGACTGAAGGCTTACGGTCTAATTATACTATGTACATAAATGAATAGGTCGTTGTCTAATTACAAGCTTCCACACATTAAAAAACAAATTAGCGTACAAGTTATAAGTTATGCAAACATTTGTGTAATATTAATTGTAACTATAATAATAAGATTTAAAAGAAAATTTTGCTCACATTTTTCTGTGAGATAGAATTGCGAAATAAAAAGAAAATGCATTCATAAGCTAGTCAACTTTTCTTAGAAAAAATAACAAACTTAATACAACTAAGGTCACACAAATCGAATTTGATTTGGAATTGAAGGTCCGTAACAATAGAACAGCCCCATTGTTATGTCATATGACCGGAGAAATTTCTCCCTAGCTAATAATCTATGTTGATTTTCGATATTAATATCAAGGGATATGATTTGTTATAGGTTAATCTCAACTATTTCCCTTGTTATGGTTGATATTATATTTGATAGGGTTTTTGGTAAAGTAATTTATTATGCCGATGACCTTTTTTGAATGTTTTGTTACGTACGGACGTAACATACTTTATTATATATGATGCGTTGTGTTATATGAAGTGTGTTATTTGACAGTGTCTACTCATATGGCATTGAACTTATTGTTTTGTAGTAGATAGTAATCACTCATACATTTTACATACATGTATCGGACAAATAAGTAGATTATAATTTTTTTATTCTATTACTTGCAACACGAAGGGTTGTAGGTATATTATGTTGCCATATCAAGGTTTTGTTTAAAATACAAATTTTAATTTGAATGAGCAAAATTTTTGGCCTATTTGTATTTAATATTGGACATCACTCCAATCTCTTCATGCTTTTCTAATATCTATAAATGGCTTAATACTCTTACGATTACCACAGTATAAAGTACGTAATTATGTAAATTCACAACAAACATTACGAACATTTTTCAATGATGAAAACTACTTTTAAAAATTTTGTCTTCTAAGCCCATACACTGTAGTATAACCCGCTAAAATATTAACAAAGCCTAAGTACAATCTAACTCTGCATTCATGTAAGGGTTGTTTCACACAATTTGATACATTATCAGCCCCTATACAGTTAGGGTCGTGTCCGCGTCACGGGTTCGCGGTCCGCCCGTAATTGTGGTTATGGGGGTTCAAATCCCGAATGAGGTTTTAATACGGCTCTGTAATGATTATGTTGATGGTGTAGGCTTGAGTAACGATTTTGATTACGTTGACGTGAAATGGATGAGTAATGAGTTCCTCGTTTATAGTTTGAGGTTTTGGTTGATTGTTTTATTTCTGTGATAGTAAAAAGACTACTGGAGACCTTTAAAATAAAGCTGGTTTCACGATGGCATTTAAATTCAGGATTTGAATATTTTGTTTCGTAATTTTAAGCAAAATTTATAACATAAATCAGAAATGGGGATCCGTCAGTGTCCAGTTATGTTTCCTTTTTTAAAACTGTAGGCAGTCGATAGGCAAGTTGTTCCTACCACTAGAAATAGGTCTATATATTTCTGAGCTTACAATACTATTAACAAACACTTATTTCACTACCTATTCCTATTGCAATAGCTATTCCACATTCCGTGATAGAATAATAAAATTCACCAGAAACTTCTATACAAACCTCTCTGACCAACAATATTACTAGCTCCAATTGACTCCCTCAATTCCAGGTAGTATAATAACCTTTAGTGGGACAGTATACTCCGAATTATTACAACCGTACAACACCGATATCACAGTAATGAAATGACAAATGAACTAAATAACGCAACGCAATCACCAAAAGCCATTCTCGTAGAATATCATAAGCCTCTAACCGTAGTTATATAGATACGAGAAATTATTCCAACAATTCATCTTCACACTTCACTGAACAGATACTTAAGCCAAATTATTGCCCTCCTTCAAATTAATACACGAACATGCTTGAGGATTAAGAGAGAAATATAGAACTATCTTTCTCTATCATCTATTCAATTAGTGACAGTATTCCATCTTAAGATTATCTGGATCATTTGTTCCCAAGATTAATATAGGTAGGTATAATCGGATTTGGAATAACCTGCTTTATGTTTACCTTCGATATGGATTCATATTGTTCTTGTGTAGGTGTATTATTTGTTTGTATTGGACTGCGTGTGTTGTTATTGACGCAGAACCTGTTCAGTGAATGACTCTACTGTTACAAAACAAATAGTTAAAGCACTTACCAGGAAAAACAAAATAAGACTTTTTTCTTTGTGTTTTATAAGGTGAAAAGAAGACCGCAGTTTGTGAAATATAGGCCTAACTGTGGCACAATTATTTGAGTTTAAAATGAAAATGTAAAATTTAAAAAAAAAAATTCTTATAAGTCACGTCAATAAAACTTATGAAATGTCGGCGTTTTTATAGTGATCACATATTATGCACGTCTAACTTAACGGCCAAGTTTACTGAGGGTTCGGAACACTACCATGTCAGAGAAGTCACCCACAAGAAACTCTGCTGGGTTCCTATCGCTCTTTTTGGTGATCACTTCACAAATATTATTTAATTAAGAAAACAGGATGGATTTATGCATAGTAGGTAATAGGAACAAGTCATAACTCCTATTTGAAAGAATATAAGCATAGGTTTACAAAATTAAATTAGGATGATATATGTATAATACCTTAGTTTTACCTCAGTGTATGTACATTTCTATGTACATTGTTTCTATGTACATTTCTCTCAATTTTCTTCAATCAGCCATTAGGTAAAGTTTTTTAGGCAGATTCATTTATTTTCAACTTTCTTCATTTTCTTTTTAAGTTACAGCTACATCATTTTTCAACTTTCATGAGTAATTCTAAGTTAATTTAAAAACACATTGAAGTCACACCTCAATATATTTTCTTATAAATTAGTTCACTAAAATTAATTTAATTTGCCTGAAGATAAGTAATCGTTAAAGTAATAAATTATGTTAGTTTCCACTATAAAATGACAGCCTTTACCTAAACAGCTAACACATGCAGAATGGAGGATCTCATGCATGCCACTGGGAATGCAATATGTGGCAAAATTTTGGGCTGACACAGTTTGATTGTCATCGACACGCAAAGAAGACGAAGACAGCCTTTAAATTTATTTTTTACTTCTCTCTACAATGAATCCAGAATCGTTAGAAGAAGGAAACTCGTACGCTGGTATGCCTTAGAAATGGTTGATAGGCTGTTGCCCTTATATGCCGCTGCGGATAGATCGTTAAATCATACTGCCGATCATTGATTAAGGATATTCTTCTGAGTACAACATCAATTAAGAATTGATTATTATCTCAATGCCTTAAAGTTAAAGGTTTATAGCTTTCAGAGTCCGATTCTCTTTGGACTCTGGTTCTTTTTGGGAATGGAATAAAATATATTAGCCTCTACCTACAAGCTGTTGTGCACATTATTCAACTTTAAAAAATAACACAATATTCGATATTTCCTCATAGAACTATCTCATGGGTTTTTTTAAAGCTATGTACCTAACGACAACCAATGGGACTACGGAAAACAACTAAACTAGCCGACATACCATAACTTTTTACTAGTGTTTAATCAAACAGTAGGTAAGTTTGAAATTCCAAAAGATTTATTTATTAAAAAAAATATTGCAACTGTTATTTTCAACTGCATTCCAAAAACATTGTTAAACCTTAGTTACTCGCATGAAGAAAATCCCTTAACTACTCGCATGGGGTCTCCACTGATCCCAACTTTCTGTAACAGTTTCTAATAAAATTATCATGGAATGAAATAAATAAACTGCATGTTATTAAAGTGCAATGTTTATTAAAAATATTACTCTTCTAATTGCCTTAAAAACTGAAAGAAAAGCTTCAAAAAACAAAAAATAAAATTCCTCTCATAAATTAAAAAAAATGGGCACTTTGAGATCAACAGTACTTTTATACTGTTTCTTACAGACAAATCAGAATAAATGTGATCAAAGCCTTGTCAGTATACCTTGAATTGGTTATTACATACGTTAATTAGTACATTTTCAAAAATAAATATCAAAAATGTATGAACTTACTACGAATAAAAAGAGTAACATAATTACTCGCACGGGGTCAGTCACTAAGACAGCAGTGACACGTGTTTACGCTCTATCGTCCCGTTTGACACTAAAATTACAACTTTGACAGAAATTAGGAAGCTACTGTTAGCGAGAACGCATTGCGGCCGACCGAAGCTATAAATTTTGGCGAGCAAAAGTACGTTGACCCCATGCGAGTAATTAAGGGTTAAGTAAATAAATGAAACTTTTTAGTTAAAATTAAAATTCCCAGTTGCTTTATGATTTATTTAACGATATTATTATATTGTCCTAGATAATACACACGATGTTTTTACAGACAAATATGTCCCTTGACGAAGATAAATATTAGAGAAGAGGTGTTTCTGTTTGGATATTCTGTTGATTTGGACCTCCCAGGAGCCTCCTTAACAGGTTAAACGAGATAATTATGTTTAAATTGATGCCTTTTAAGGTAAGTTTTAGAGCTAAACTAATTTTATTTTGAAAATAAGTTTGATCTTTTAAATAAGATTAGAGAATAAAGGTAACATTGGGCGAATTTGACCCACTTTGTTTTTTTTTCGCGTACATACACCAAACTAGGTTTAAATTGTAGACTTTAATACCGCTTTTCGAATTATCTAAAAAAAAATAATGTATCTACCGGGAGAAAAAAGTTATTTGGCTGTATGTGAGTAGGAAGAACCAAATACTGAATATTATTAAGTTTGTAGAAAAATGAAATTAACGCGACAGTTTTCAGTTAATCCTTTTTATCTGGTGGTCCCATACACCAGACAAAAAGGTAACCGGCTTGAAGTTGTTGCAAATCAGCTGCGCAGATATCATATTTGGAACTAAAAGACCGGGAACGTGGGGAGCGGGTGTTTTTATTTATTCCTGTACGTACGCAAACTTCTATGAAAGCTAACTTCAGCCCAGTCAAGTTAGGTAGCGTAAACTGTAGGTGTTCAGTAGAATAAAAAACATTTTTATAGATCGTGATTTTATTTCTTTGCTATTTGGTTACAAGCGTAATAATGTGAACAGTGTTGTGTTAAACAGACTACTGCTCCAAGTATTATTGAAATAAGCCCAATAGGTTCCTGAAATATTTTGAAAAATCCTTTATTTAATGCCTTAAAACAATAAACAAAATTTTTATTTTTCTTCTTTCTCTCATACCCCACAACAGTGGGACCTATACCAGTAAGTATTAGGTATATTTAACTACATATCCCGCCATATTTCGTCCGTGTACGCCGTGGGTCATATGTCCAAACAAAATGCCCGTTTACCTTTAAGACATGAAAAAGACCGTTGATCAATTTGTTTTGATTACTTTTATGTGCCTTGAAGTCTACTTTGCTTGCGGTGAGCAGGCTATCAAACGGGTAGATCTACGATTTAATAGTCTGCAATAGGTACATAAGTTGAAAAAAATAATAAGTTTAATATTAAATTTTATACATTGAATCACACACTTCACATCTTTTCGTGTGGTGACGAAGTAAGAATACAATATGTCACCACTACCATCCCATCTCATTCTATGGGTGTCGAAATCCGATAAAGGGACTATCCGTGAATATTATCTTTACGAAATAAAAAGAAGGAAAACTTGAAATTAAGCCCAATACCAATCCGTCTAACCAGCGTGGTATTAGTAGGCCAAGTATCCTTCCGTAACGGGAGGAGGCCCGTTCCTGCAGTGGGCCATTAATCGGCTGTAATGATGATGATGACATCACATCGTTTCATCCCACTGCTGGGGAAAGGCCTCTCCTCCTAGCTTCCATGGTTCCATAACTGAGCGGTTTGGTAAAATACTAGGAACACATAACACAAAGAAGATCAATTTTAAACACGAACAAACTATTAATCGCTTGTCGAACAAAGCTATTTGAAAATGATTATAATTTTTCAACTCGTTGCAACCGTTTGATCCTATTCATTGAACATTGTTTGAATATTGTCCGGCAATCACAATGTATAGCGATTTACAAACTTGTTTTGAAAGTACTTGTGAACCATGAAACAGCATCGGAATTTATAACATGTGAATAGTTAACATTTGTTATACTAAATTTTTTTAGGTTTGTAAAACACTTGAATTTTTTTCATTTACAATTTAAATTTTCAGGATTATAACAATGTTTGGTTAAAATAAAGACTCGTCAACAACATCTCGTACTTGATAACAATCATTTAGTCTCTGTTTTGAATTTAAAAACCTTTTGTAACATAATTTATGATCGATTCCACAGAAACACATCACACTATGACAATTAATAGCGGTGGAAAGAAAAACCACGCAAAGCCGAGTTAGATCACGAGTCTAATATAAATATTAAATCATAATACATTTATTTTTTGTTGTTAACTCTTAAATGTATATAGAATAATATCTTATCGAAAATGAATAGATTTTCAAAGTTATCATAAAAGATGTTTTAAGGATAATTGAAAGCAAATTAAGGTAAAGATCGTTCTACATATTTAATGGAATGTCTTACATCTTAACGCCTACACAAGTTTGTACCGTACACCTCGTACATTTTACAAAGGGTGCCAAAATTACTTAAGTCTACAAGATCTTGGCTTACAAAAGAGATTGGTTAACAAATCATGTAAGGAGCTATATAACATACTATCGATTAACTACAAAACGTTTAAATATTGTATCCCATAAGAGCCAAACAAGCGTATCGGCATTTTAAAAATAAATTTTTGTGTGTAAGAGCTTATGCTCTTACACACTCTTAGTAGGATAAAATTTGATGATTCTTTAAAAATGTTACACTCTTTCATAACCTACACTAACGCGCCTTACTTTAATTATTTACAAGCTTACCTTACTTTAAATAAAAACTTCTCCACACTAGGCCTCCTTTAAACACATTCACCTTACGCTTCACAATCGGGAAAGTTGGCAAATTGAAAATTTGGGTAATCGGAAAGTTGGAGAATCGGAAAGGTGGATAAATGAAAAAAAGAATGAAACGCTCTAGTTTAAAAAAAAATATTAATTGTAATTATAATTAATGAGGTAAATATCATATTATTATTACAAAGCTATGACATTTGAATACAAAGATTTGCATTGAGGGGGGAATCGAACCGTAGGCTTCTGCGTAGCAGCCATGTTATAACATATTTATACTCTTTTAAAAAATACAGTAATCAACATGAACCATTCCACTGGCCGATAGCCTGGGGCATTCATGAGGTCAGATAGATGACAGCTCACCTTTGATAAGGGTGTTCTATCTAAAGAACCGATCTTATGAAAATGAATTTATAATGTGCGACAACCATATCTTATTTCTGTACTTTATAAATAATATGTTGAATTAACAATGACTGTAAAATGTGTCTGTTATTCTTTGTCTGGTTTTGCCTTAATCCAAAGAGAGAAGAGAAGGTTCTCAATTTTTTTGTAATGTTCTTATTAAATAAAACGTCTTATTGATAAGTGCGTTTTAAAGTAGTAATATTTTTCGGTAAGATTTTTTTTTATTATCCCGTGGGCACCCCATAGAACTTTCCAAACTAAGAGAAAGTTCGCAAATCTATTATTGATTCCTACAATTACTTATTATTTTTTTCTTAATATCGACAAGAATAGGTGTATGTGTTTGTATGTAAATTCTTGGGGTCTACCAACGCATTTAATATCAGCCTCTCGTTCAATATCACGTCGGTATACACAAGTCACATCAAAGCCTAGCTGCGAAGCAATTAACAGAGTTAATGGAACTAGTTTCCATGACCGAAGTAGGGGGATGCGTTTTTCATGAGCTATTGCATCTTGGTAATTTTGATTAGCGTTTGAATAATAAGTAAATACTTTACGTGCTGATTTGTAAAAATATTATTAAGAATTAAAATATAAAGGTATCCATTAAAGTAAAGTAGCCAGTTGCAACTACTAATAAACTGGGAGATAAAATAACATCGTCGCATTGTTTCTATAAATGGGTGGTTTTATCTGAGCTTCTCTTGGCTTCGGAGGCTAAGGGTCGTAGTACATATAACGTAACGTTAACGGATCGGCACCGTATCAACTCGAGCCGTTCAGTATTATTTGTATGAAACTCCTTACTGCAACGCACACTAATCGGAATCGTAACGTAATCGCATTTTTGACGTTTGACACCGAGGAAAAAGGCGAGGCAGTGCCGATCCGTTTACGTTACGTTAGGGCCAGGCCACACGGCGCGGCACCGCACCGCACCGCATTACTCCGCACCGCACTACCGGCCACACGAGCAGTGCAGCGTCGCATTATTCTTACGTCGCCGCTGCGGCACCGCAACAGGCTTGGCTTGGCTTGCCCAGTTGACGACAGTCTACAATAAACACTCTTGCCTATGCCGTACAAACAACTGAGCGGCGCCGCTGCGGCACCACACTGCTTGCACCCCTCCCCGCCTCGTCTGCCTCGCGCCGTTGTCCGGTGCGCCTGCGGTATGGCGCCGGAGCGGTGCCGGACGTACCGTATGGGCCAGGCCACACGGTGCGGTGCGGCTCCGACGCGGCGCCTGAGCCGTGTCGCAACGGTTTCCTACATATAAAAATGTATGGTATGCCATACGGTACGTCCGGCACCGCTCCGGCGCCATACCGCAGGCGCACCGGACAACGGCGCGAGGCAGACGAGGCGGGGAGGGGTGCAAGCAGTGTGGTGCCGCAGCGGCGCCGCTCAGTTGTTTGTACGGCATAGGCAAGAGTGCACGCTCGTTGATGATAATTACGTGTATATCATAAAAAAAATGAGTACCGATGTGGAATCTATAGACGTGGACTACCTCATTTCGTTGATGGCGAAGTAATAATAGCAGCAACACACGTCTTTTTCGATCCATTGTTTATTGTAGACTGTCGTCAACTGGGCAAGCCAAGCCAAGCCTGTTGCGGTGCCGCAGCGGCGACGTAAGAATAATGCGACGCCGCACTGCTCGTGTGGCCGGTAGTGCGGTGCGGAGTAATGCGGTGCGGTGCGGTGCCGCGCCGTGTGGCCTGGCCCTATGGCATACCATACATTTTTATATGTAGGAAACCGTTGCGACACGGCTCAGGCGCCGCGTCGGAGCCGCACCGCACCGTGTGGCCTGGCCCTTATATGTGCTACGACCGTAAATCAGCCCTGGTTATAATCATAGCGAAAGCAGTTTATCAATACGCACCACAGCATCTGGGTCGTGTGGTTCGAACATCTCTCAACACGTAGGTCATTAAGCCTCAGCAATGATGATAATAATCAAGGAATATTACCAAGCCTGCAATTGGATTTATCAGCTTAGTTTCTAGACATTTCCTCTACACATATAATATAATGTGCCTTAATGCTGATACCACCCCCGATTATATTCAACTGCAATGATAGGATTTGCCCATATTACAGAGGAAAACTTGGTCAAATTCTAGCAACTGTATTTCGAACTATAAACTTACTTTACTTTTAAGAAGACACTATTCTATTCTCAATTACAGGCAGATTTGCAGTTATGCTTTTGGTTTCCACCGTTTACCATCAAGTAAGAAGCTAGCTAATCTATCCCCTATATTAATGTAAAAAAACTTCTCACAATAAAAAACACATTAGTAATAGTACCGCAATGCACGCGTCAACACGTTTGCTCGCATGAACGCTATTAGACACAATTCCGCACGAAAGCGTACTATGTTCCACCCTTATCCATGGGATTGATGGAAAACATTGGTGTACCTATTATATACAGCGTGGCGGCTACGTGGTGAGGGGTTTGAGGCGATTTAAAAAATTATGTGTTTGTAGTTTTTTAATAATTTGGATAATTTATATTAATTGCTAATAAAGGAACTAATATCTACTAGAATATAAGGATCTTATATACTGTAGAGAAAGACTATGCAACATCTTTGGGATGCGATATAATGTGGTCACACTAAATATTCTTATTTTGTCTCAACATGGAGAATGTTATTTTAATTACCAGTATTATACAGGGTGTTTGGTACATCGTTTGCCAAATTAAAATAGCTGATAGAAGAGGTCATTACCCATCTTTCCTCACTCACCTAGCCGGTTTTAACCTCAACATATTTTAGATATCGATGTAAAGCTATTTTTAAAAGAAAAACCCAATTTTTACCATGAACACTTAAATTTAAAAAAAAAATTCTTCCGTGAGTCCTCATAATTATGTTTTGTTTTAAAGTTTAATACTAGGAGCATCAAATTAATTCATAATAACTCACCAAAAACGTCAACTTTTTGTTTATTGACTTATTATAAATATAGAGACAGGTAAAATTTAAAGGTATGATCAACTTCACAGTACAATAAAAAAATAAATAAAAGAGAGAAAGTTCTTCCATTTTCTGAATAAATGCCTTACTTTATCCTCTTTCCATTGGTATACAACATGTTATAAAATAGTAAATAGTTTTTCTACAAAACATGTGTAATACATAATTCGAAGTAAAGAAAACACGTTCGATGCAGAACATTTATCGTAATTATTGACGCTATAGTAAATGATGAAATTTTTTTTTTCTTTTATTATATTAAAATTAACTCTAATGTGATAAGGTAGACCCACTGCAATGACAAAAAAAGCTAAAGTAACTAGGTAAGTACGCTAGAATGAATCAATTATAGCAATTATAGCTAGTAAATTTACCTTTGCTTATTCATCAAACGTATTTTCTTTACTTCGAATTATGTATTACACATGTTTTGTAGAAATACTATTTACTATTTTATAACATTTTGTATACCAATGGAAAGAGGATAAAGTAAGGCATTTATTCAGAAAATGGAAGAACTTTCTCTCTTTTATTTATTTTTTTATTGTACTGTGAAGTTGATCATACCTTTAAATTTTACCTGTCTCTATATTTATAATAAGTCAATAAACAAAAAGTTGACGTTTTTGGTGAGTTATTATGAATTAATTTGATGCTCCTAGTATTAAACTTTAAAACAAAACATAATTATGAGGACTCACGGAAGAATTTTTTTTTTAATTTAAGTGTTCATGGTAAAAATTGGGTTTTTCTTTTAAAAATAGCTTTACATCGATATCTAAAATATGTTGAGGTTAAAACCGGCTAGGTGAGTGAGGAAAGATGGGTAATGACCTCTTCTATCAGCTATTTCAATTTGGCAAACGATGTACCAAACACCCTGTATAAATAAAAAAGTTTCAATATTCCTGTACGAAATAAAAACAAAATATTATAACCCCTTAACCCGTGCCTTTGTAAGAGAGGAATACAGCAGCACAAGATCCATAATTATTGACGTTAGCTACTATTTTATGGCACTTCATTACTAGAACACAATTTCAGCATGTGCAAACAGTACTCTTAAAACAAAACTGCTTCGAAATCCAATTGTAACAGACAATAAACACAATAGTTAACCAACCAATACACAGTTTAAGTATAACAGGTTAATACATATTTTAATACAATCCGCGAAACAACGATAACATGAACTAAAGTAACGTTAGAGAAGACCATTTATTAACAATTCAAACGCTTTAAATAGAATCGAAAACGTGCCAAGTCGCTATATCCTAGCCATGTTAAGGCAGACGACTCGAGGTGTCATATTATATTAATGCCAAGATACGTATTCTGAATAGAAACGAAAATGCGAGATAGAAAATAAGATACTCAATTTGATATCTATTTTTTTTTAAAAGAACTTTTAAATTGAGGGCACTGTGTCGCGGGGACTTTTACAGACATAAAATAGGGCATAAAGTACACCCAGGCTTGCGAAAATAATTCCTAGTTCTCTACGACATCGTTGCACAAGTAAATCTAGCGTGCGAAGTTGCTGGATACCTAAGAAATCCTGTTCGCTTCTTGGATATTCAAGATTAAAAAATCTTCTTCTTGACTTTTGTTTTTAAACCTTATTATAAGCAAAGGACCGCGGCAGCACATTGCAGTCACAATTATTTAAAACACACGCTAAGTTTTTAAAGCACTGGTCACTATTTCCATTTACATTCTATTAGTCGTACACTGACTAATAGTCGCAAGCAATTTTGTTAATTTAATCCCTAAAACAGTTAAAATACTAAATAAGTTATTTCTAAGAGGGAAACAATGAGATGATTTTAATTTTAGATGTCTATCTGGTCGTATTTGAACTAGAAGTACAAAATTAAACAATTACATTACTTAAATTATTTCTTGAAAGCTTTGTATTCCTAGAAGTCCTGTTATTTGTTTTGTTCAAGGTTAACTTATTAACTAAATACCTTTAATGTTTTGGGAACTGAGAAGGAAATGGAAAGCATACTTTGGCTGATTTTAATAATGAGTTGAAATGAAATTATTAGCAGTAATCTGTCAATTAGCGTTCAAAGATTAGGTAATAATTTTTGTAAGAGTATTCACTTTACTGTTAGACATCTATTATTTTAATTATACTTACTTATAAAAAGTACATTACAATTTTACCTCGATATTATAGAATTGATATCGAAACAGGTTCACCTAAGATATCCAGAATAGGTGAATGCATGTTACATTATGAAGGTAGTGAGGTTGGTTAGCAATAAATTTAAAAATGTATGCCGGGCCGTCGTACAAGACGGTATTTTATTACGTAGAACCCAATTCAACAGATATATGGATAAGATTTTCATTTTAACAACTTTTCGTGTTTAAAGTTTAGCTGAAGAAGCGATTTGGAACTAAATTGGTTTGGACGTGGCGAAAGCTGGCAAGACTTTTTAGACGGAGCTAAGAGTATTAGTTTCTGGTAAAGAAACGCTTGACCATACATCAAACAAGTCGTCAGAGTGTACTGAACCAAGTAAGTCAATAAATATAAAACTTGCTTTGCTTCGTCACCTTGCCTTTCTGATGGATGTCACCGTTAAGACCCATACGCCTGTAATTTCACTAGCTACTGTACCCTTTCAGGAAAACACATTGAAAATTGGTGGTGGGCTATGTAGGTGAAGCAGTGGGATCAGCTTAGGTAGCATCTTGCACTGGAAGTAAATATGATGTCGAGGACTTACCTGGAGACACCTACTTGGACTGGGCAACTGAGGAGAAGACAATGTGATCCCCGAAAGCCCTCTGCGTCAATACGTTTAGGATTTCTACACGTTTTAAAAAATACATCCATTGCTATAGAGGCATACTACTATTAATATTATCCGTGGAGTAAGAATACAATTCTCACCATCCCATCTCATCCCATGGGTGTCGTAAAAACCGACTAAGGGACTATTCGTAAATATTATCGTTACGAAACAAAAAGAAGGAAAACTTGAAATTAAACCCTGTACCAATGCATCTGGCCAGCGTGGTATTAGTAGGCCAAGTATCTCTCCGTCACGGGAGGAGGCCCGTCCCTGCAGTTGGACAATAATGGGCTATTATGATGATAATTCATATAATTCATATAAGGGCTGAAATTGTAACTAGCAATTTGGCTAATTGGTAACAAAACACGATAACGGCTTATTGTTTAGGATGTAATGACATTCATTATAGATACAACAGCAGCTAGCAAAATTATACGAATAGTTAGTATTGTTTTACTAATAATTAGTTGGGAATAGATCGCAATATGTGTTTATGACAAATATTGTATTATTTCTATTGATTATAAATTATAATTAAAACACTAATACAATATAATCACGCCATCTAGTCCCTAACTAAGCAGAGCTTGTACTCTGTTTCCTCTCTTTCTTACCATCATCCATCAGTCGTCGTCTAAAACCCGGTATATTGTAAAATACTGACAAACTAAGTAAGTGCTACGAGAACTACGAGTCAATTGCAAAGATTGACTCTTCACTACGGAAAGACATTTGTCTTGAGGCTATTTAATTAAATTTGCCTTAGTGGTAGAATAAGAATTCAACATTTCACAATCAACCAGCTACCTCGGTCGGTGGCGCGACGGTCGTGGAATCGACTGCTATGCACAAGTTCGTCGCCTGGAATCCAAAGCAAGATAATTGTTATGTTATCAGCAAATTATTATCGTGAGCCTGAATGTTATTGTGTCTTTTATTTTTTTTTTTTTGTTGAGGAGTAGTTTATCTCCTGGGACAGTTCCTACTTTACGCGGGCTATGGTGGGGCGGTTGGCCCTTAACCTAAGACACCCAGACAACTCGTTTCTAGCAACCGAGTCATAGAGGCCACTATAGTGGCCTGGACGTACAACCGGAAAATTTTTGAAGCCACTATAGTGGCTTGGACGTTTGAGTGGCTAGGAGCGAACGCGGCGCGTATTCCGGCCTCGACGGCGAGTACGGTCTTTTAATTTCATCTACACAGGGTTTCATTATAGTGCGGGAGTAATCTTTTATAAGAAAAGGAAGAAAAGTAATTTCAGATTCATTAATCTGAAATTGGACCTAATTCATCTGGCATCACACGGTATATCAACTTGCCACCAAAAAGCGGTACAACTAAAATAATACAACATTATCAAGTAACCCATAATACAATCTGTTGAACCTTTCCGCCAAAGTTGCCGACATCAACAAAAGGTCCGATACATCACTGACACAGAAACCCGCGTGTCTATCTACAAAATATAACATAGCTATACTTCCGCAACCGTAGCAACATGAAATCAAATTACAACCTGTGAAAAGGGTAAGAATATCTTTTGATCTTTCGTTTTGAGGTAGAACACAGAATTTATTATATGAGATATAATACACAGCACCATCTAGTAGATCCAAAGCAATCAGTGGATGAATGGGTTGAATAGAAACATCCGGGGTGAATGAAAGCAGAAGTTGGAGAGTATTTTAAAGATTGGCGACGTGTTAGCAAAACCAATGCGCAGCTAGACAAGCAGACTACTCAAGATAGAAGTTGAAAAATATTTTAGGCCTTTAATTTCATTAGTTCAATTCACAAACTACTGCGTGGAGGCATTAAGTGCGCAATGCAGTGATAAAAGATATTGACCTAAGTAAGCTCTAGCTGAAAGGACCTGGTAAAACAGCGCTCGAAGGGATCTAATCTCAAAGGAAGGATGGTATCTTTAACAATACATTCATTTTATTTTCTACAAAGCTAATTTTTTTTTCAGACATACATGTTACAGGAAACATAACGATGAATGACCTAATAATATAGGTATGATGCAAAGCATTTATGCTGCTCTCTCATTTCTTTCCTCTTCAGACTCATTCCATCAACGGATATGCTACTAGGAGCCCATAAAATGAGAAGCGTTAGAGCGTAATAGTGGGTTGGTTGAACATAAATTAATTAACATTGCAGCGTGATGTACAACTGAGCGACACATAGTTCAATATTTGCACTACAACCGCAAAGTAAATGTCACACGGTGTTGTGAGCTCAGTATGACAATACTGCGTTATTTCGAAAAGGGTATTTGTTATTTCGTTTAGGTATAATTGTTAACATGATTTGGGCTTCTGTAAATTTAACCTACTAATAGAGTTGATATAGATTTATATTATCCTTTACATTACATTTGTAGAGGGGACAGTATATTTGACGACCTCTGTGGCGCAGTCGGTATATTACACGGCTGCTACGCAGAGGTCTCGGGTTCGATTCCCGCTCAATGCAAATCTTTGTGTGCATGAACATGATTGTTTGCATTGGTCTGAGTGTAGTATGTATGTATTTACATAAAAAAGGATTTAAGTTACTTATCCGTTGCCTAGTACCCATAGTACAAGCTTTGCTTAGTTTGAGACTAGGTGGCGATGTGTGAGGATTATTTATTTATTTATTTAAATCCAAAATTTTGTCGATATGTGTTATTATAAAGATGGGTATTTTCTTGAAGCTGGTCAGATGGGCTGGCAAAGGTTCTGTTTGAGTTTTAATACTGTAGCTATTAAAATTGCAGGGCTCTGTAACTTAACAGAGTGATAAGCAAAGTGCAGAGGTACATGCCCTTCTGAATCTGGTTTTAACTAGGGTGAACCATTAGACAGTGATTCTTCGTCTCGTTATCATGTCGTATAAAAAAATACAAGTATCCTTTTAGATACTTGAATATTATCTTTACGAAATAAAGAAGGAAAACTTGAAATTAAGCCTTATACCAATCCGTCTGGCCAGCGTGGTATTAGTAGGCCAAGTATCCCTCCGTCCCAGAAGAAGGCCCATCCCTGCAGTGGGACATTAATGGGCTGTTATGATGATCCTTTTAGATACATCTATCTATACTATAATAAAACTGTAAAGGTTGAAATGTCTGTTCTTTTCGAAAATTCAGATAAAAATTATCTATAAAATCTAGAAAAATGTCAAAAAGCACGAAACCGCAATTTTTAGAATTAATGTCTGTCTGTCTGTCTGTTTGTTACCGCACATCTTTAAAACGAATTAATATAATCTAACGACCAATACATTGTATTGTAGCCTTTTTTATTGGGCTTAAACTGAGGTATGTTTCATCAAAATCGGATAAGTATTACTCGAGATATCGCTTGATCTCTTTATTAGAACAGTCCAATACAAATCAAGGGTCATGAAAAATGGTTTTAGTTCGATGTTGAATGAATTTAAATTTTGTTTCTTTTGTTCACGAGATGGGGTTACCAGTAGTAATCATACTCAATTGAGTTTGTAAATAATCTAATTACGTGCTATTAATTATAAGTTATTCATTTTAAATTTAAAAAAAAATTAACCATGAATCGTATGTGTTATATCTATCTATCTATCTATACTATAATAAAACTGTAGAGGTCGAAATGTCTGTTCTTTTCGAAAATTCAGATAAAAATTATCTATAAAATCTAGAAAAATGTCAAAAAGCACGAAACCACAATTTTTAGAATTAATGTCTGTCTGTCTGTCTGTTTGTTACCGCACATCTTTAAAACGTATTAATATAATCTAAAGACCAATACATTGTATTGTAGCCTTTTTTATTGGGCTTAAACTGAGGTATGTTTCATCAAAATCGGATAAGTGTTAGTCGAGATATCGCTTGATCTCTTTATTAGAACAGTCCAATACAAATCAGGGGTCATGAAAAATGGTTTTAGTTCGATGTTGAATGAATTTAAATTTCGTTCCCCTATTTGAAAGTCGTACATAGACAAACGGTTACAGTAGGAGCTGGGTAATGAGGTTCGAATCCCATGCCGACGAATCTTTTTGTATGTATGAGATCTTTTCAAGAAGTTGTTAGCACAGAAGGTGGTAACAATATGGATTACATGAGCCAGTGTAGTTGTGTCATTCCAATCCAGCCTAGACTCAACCGGTAATATATTGAAGAAACAGGATATAGTGCAGCTGAACTATCTTCAATCCTTAATAATAATATTCCTAGGCTAACTACAGAACAGAAATGTGTTTATGATACCGTAACAAGAGCAGTAATAAACGAAGAGGGCATAGTATATTTTCTCGATGCTCCTGGTGGAACAGGGAAAACAAATCTTACCCAAAGGGATTCTAGCGGAAATTAGAAGAATGGGAAAAAAATTCTTATCGGTGCCATCTTCAGGTATTGTAGCAACATTACTTCCTGGTGGCAAAACAGCGCACACTGCATTTAAAATTTCTTTGGATTTAAATTGCATTGAAACTCCCGTGTGTGGTGTGTCACCCAATAGCAACAAAGCTAAAGTGCTGCAAGATACCTGTTTAATTGTATGGGATGAGTGCACTATGGCTCATAAGAAAACTATAGAGCCAGTTGATAGGACACTAACAAATTTGCGCAGAAGTAAACGAGTTATGGGTGGGGTAACTGTTGTGTTTTGTGGAGAGTTTCGCCAGTCTTGCCAGTTGTTAGTAGGGGCATAAGAGCTGACGAAGTGAACGCTTCTTTGAAGAGGTCTTTTGTTTTTGGCGACATATCGTTAGGTTAGAATTAACTTTAAATATGAGGGCGCATATGAGTGATAATCTTCAAGCGCAACAATTTTCTACTATCTTACTTGATATAGGAAACGGAAAAGTTCCCGAAAATCAGACTAAAATTATTTTGCCACCCAGCCTTTGCTCTCTGGTCACCAGTGAAGAAGACTTAATACAGTGTTTATGGAAAAACGCCCATATACCTAACACAAAAAGAAAATTCCTGGTTATCTGAGCGGGCAATTTTAACACCTAGGAATGATCACGCCAATATTATTAATGCAAAAATTATTTCTGAAATTGTTGGTAATGTCGTCACTTATTTAGCAATCGACTCAATGGTTGATCAGGACGAAAGCCACTAATTTTCCAGTGGAATTTTTAAATTCGTTGAGTGCTTCTGGTTTTCCAGCATACAGCATTTCGCTAAAGGTTGGTGTACCAATCATTCTCTTGCGTAATTTAAGTCCTCCAAAATTATACAATGGTGCACGTGTTAAGGTCATTAACCTTCAGCAAAATGTCATTGAGGCTGAAATATTATCGGAGTGTGGAAGAAGTGAAAGAGTTTTTATTCCACGCATTCCCTTATTACCCAATAGTTTCCCCTTCCAATTTAAAAGAACTCAATTTCCCGTAAGCCTTTGCTTCGCAATGACCATCAATAAAACTAAACATACTAATATGTATTTAAAATTACTGCGTAAAGTCACTTTTCCACGCGGACGAAGTCGCGGGCACAGCTAGTTTTTAAATAAATATGTAGTTTTTATTATTGTTATGTTCAGGAAACTTTTCGAGCTCATTTCAATGTTTAAACATGACGTTTTATTGCAGATACGTACACAGAAACACAGAAATTGTACGAAAAGGAAGCAAGCATTATAAATTGCTTCTGCTTCAAGTACTTTTATCATAGCCCGTGTAGTTTTATACTTAGCAGAAAGTTTTTTTGCATTTTGATAATCACATATTTAAATAAACGAAAATGATTTCCTAAATATTTACTTACAAATTAATGATAAACTTTAAAACCAGCTTACCTTACCTGCCTCAGCAAATCTGTCGTTTATGCGAATCCCACACAAAATAATATGTCATAATTATTTATTAATAATTGTTTACAGATAGGTACACAGCATATTTTTTATGAGCCATGGTTTAAGTCGTAATTATTGTTATCGCAGAGGTACGTAAATACAATGTTTTTGCCAAATTTTGAGCTTCCAAACAAGATGTTAACTTGAAATATGCAGTTGCAAAAAACAAAATCCAACCACAAAGTGTTTCGTATTCCAATACTAAAAACCAGTAAACACGCCTCCTATTTAAAATACTACTTTAACATTGAAACTAAGAGACAACGAACGAGCCCCACTCGTTAAAGTTCTTTGCGCAACCTAAATTCCATTCAGTATGTGTGTGCGATAAAAAAATACCAGGGGAACATGACTCGACAGAGTACAGCGATAAAAAACCGCTCTATTCGGATTCCCCGACCCGTAAATCGTTGCTTACGTCCCCTTTTCTTCTAATATGCGGTTGGTTTGCGATTTTGTGTTATTGTGACGGCATAGAATGTTTGCTGGCATTGGATAAAAATTGCACAATGCTGTATTTGTAAAAAAACTATTTATTTTAATACTTATGAAATTATATGAAAAACTGTTAACAATATGCATTGTTTCTTTTTGTAATCCTTTGGTTATGGAGCTTAACAATGCCCAATGGAATATAAATTACCCTTTTAATTCTATATATTTTTTCTTCTTCCTCTTGCTCATTATAATGTGAGTACCAGGATAACAGAACTGTTAGAGGAAAATACTTTAATAAAGTTTGTGCTTCTACACTTTCATGAATATTAAGCGCGCTATGCATACTTTATAATATTGTATTGTATTATTGTATTCGTAACATAAAGCACTTAATGTAAGGATTTTTTTTATGTTTTCTTTTTACATGACGGGCATAAAACCTTGCTTCCTTGTTCCCTCTCCTAGACGTTGACGTAGTTGCTCATTGACCACGGATGCTTTGGCAAACTTCTGTCCAGGTTTTGAGAAATTCACTGTCTTCGCGGGGTTTCATTCAACACACCTGTTTGCATGGCTCAAAGAGGTAGGATCATTTAATTTCATGCGTTAAAAAATGGTGTTTTATACTTTGACTTTACTGACTTACATATCTTTATTTTTTTGATTATAGGTTCATTTAGCAACCCATTTTTATTTGAAGCCTCGGCTTTCAAGGGTTTAAGGTATAACTGTTTTAGCATGTATTGCTGTGTGATCAGTAATAAAAATGCTCAAAATTCATTAAATACATTTATTTATCGCCATTAAGAACGTGACACCCAATGACAATTTTATATGTTACATAATATATTTATATAATGCCATATTAAACTAACAAACACATGTATCACAGAACATTTTGATAGTGCAAAATTGACCAATATTTTTACAATGTGGACGATCACTAAAAATGAAAATTACAATTTTTTTATTAAGGTCACGTAAAAATTAAAGATACATTTATTTAAAATACTTTGGGAGATGTCAAACTTTATGAGATATAAATCTTTGTTTATATTACCGCGGTAAAGCTTCTGCAACGCACCTGATTTTTGACCCTTTCTCTGTCCCGTTTATCGAAATGATAGTATGACATTGGCTTGGCGCGGGCTCACCGCGGTTCACGAAGGGGCTACGCACGTGTATTAAGCGTGTATTCGCTTTGGAAGAAAATGTATGTGGTTGTGTGTGTCCACTGCAACCCACGGAGAGGCTACGCATGAATTGACGTCATTGATACATGCGTGGCTTGCTCGAATACGCGGTTACATAGCTCAACGCTATCAACGTGGATCTGTGTTTCCACTGGAGTACACGAATATGACCGTCGACTATGTACAGCTCCCTTATCGCAGCGAAGCCCGTGTCCGTGGATTGTAGTGGCACGTGGGTAGCCTCTTCGTGCGCCTTGCCACGCTTTACATAGTCGTGGGTCATATTCGTGTTCTTTAGTGGAAAGGTAGACCCATGTTTTCAAACAAATTAATACACGCAGCTACAATGCGGTGGGCACGCGCCTTTATTGTATCTATTGGCAGGGGAGACGACCTGTCTAGATGCGTTGTAGACATTTTGTCGGAGGACAAAAAGAGGTTCTCTCGTCTTTCTTAATGCGTCTGCGTTGTCTTGACATAATATATTATGCTTTTTCACACTTCAAAAAGCTTAGAATTAATCTTCTTGAATTATGTTTTAAATTAATAATAACAATTAATTGAACTCATAAATGATACTTAGTTCGTTAAACAGTAACAAAGTAAATGTTTACTTGTCAAGTTTTAACTAATTCATGAGTTAAATCGAAATTATATTTTCGGCCTAACACAAATAAAAACAATAATTTAAGTTTGAAAATAATATTAATATCTTGTCTACCTATAACACCTGTAAATTTTCGTAATGTCAGACTAAAGCCCGATTCACACATCGACAAGTACAGTAGCGAGTTAACTTGCCAAAAAACAGGATCGAGATCTGTTCAAATCAACTTAATTAACAACTTACTACTTACTCGCTACTGTACTTGTCGATGTGTAAATCGGGCTTTAAACACAAAATAATTAAAAATTATCGTTACAAATAAAACAACTGAAGTTAAGTTTGTTTTTAAAAGTAGATTTATGATCAAACATCTCCCAACTACTTAAAACAAAATTTTCAAAAGAAGTTTCGATAGATTTTCATAGATTTATTAAATTTAGACATTTTAATAACTACCTAGCAGTACTTAGTATTTTATATACAATTTTATACAATAATATTAATATTATATTTATAATTTGGCACATTTCGTGTCAAACTTCTTTGGTGACATGTTTTGAATCAGCTGAATGATTTGAAAACTTTGAAAAGAACACTTAGCTACTAATTAACCCAATCGCTGAGAATTCATTAATCCGAACACTATACCTCTATTGCAACTACCTAATTAGGCGTGGCCTCTGAAAGCTAAGTTACCAGTTTTAAGTAGAGAAGAGGCATGATCCTTTACTGAAGTGCTTTCAAGCTGCTATAATAAATGCAATAAAAGTATTATTTTTCATAGGGGTAATCATATAAATTACTGTATAACTGTCACTCTTGAAAGCCAATATTATTATTCATTTTTTTTCAACAACGAGACTACTCGACGAGTAGGTACCGGGAAAATTAAATCAAAAGATAAATAAACACAGTGTTAAATTTTCCATGAATCAACATTTAAATCAACGTAATAGCAAATAATGTATGTAAAAAATAAAGTAAAAATCAGTTCATCAGATAGGAAGAACTCATTTTTTCTCCTTTATATAACATGCGAGTCTACATATTCAGTCATTTAAGCCTATTGTACTTACGTCACTGCCTCAGACCTTGTTACCGTGAACGAACGATAGAAATTTAATTTACCTCGACATCACAAGGTACTTACGTAAGGTATGTTCAAATAAATTTTATATATCCAATAATCAAACCCGAGACCTCTGCGTAGCAGTCATATTATATAACCACTACGCAACAGAGATCGTCGATAATTTTGATATTATTATTACATGCATGAAAACGATTAATCTGACTGATTTTTAACATCATGTCAGTTGATTCAATAGCTGTGACTAACAGCATACATTACTTGATTTATATTTAACCGCTTTTATTATATTTCATTTTGATAGGCAATTTTTATGACTACTAAATAATACTACCAGTTTTATTTTGTTAAATACCCATTTTGAAAATTGAGTGCAATGGATTTTAGTAGAATAACGCGGTTATAAATTTTTTTTCGCATTCCAATTCATTCAGCTGCGTAAAACATGAAACACCAAAAACATTTTTGATGTATTTTGTTATCAAAATATCTAGAATTTTGGCACCAAATTAATTTAATATTATATACATTAGCAACGACGTCATCACGATCAAAGGTTGTACAAATTAACATACATTTAAATTATCAATTATAAAAAAATTGCTTTACAAAATATTGTCAGGCTATAACTAGAATAAACAGTAAAATACCAGGCTAGTAATGGTTTTGACTTAACTAAGAAATTCTTGGGTAAAAAGTACTATTTGTGCGCATAAAGAATGGTATTAGAAAAGGCGATGCAGCTACTCTCTTCGCGCTTATACCGCGCTTTTTCCATCAATACTATTATCATCATATAAGATGGTCACTACTGCACATAGGTCCATTCCAATATTTCTGCCAATTGCGATTATTTTCCTTCCCCATCATTAATGTGGTTATTGACCCAACTGATTTCTAATCTCATTTTTATCCGCACAAGTAGTAAGATGGCACGCAAAGTAACAAATTCGTTGCATAAAACTAAACAACGTACAAATTATTATTGTTTTAACATGATTCTAACATGATAGTGTTATGTTGACAGTTTGTACTTTCTCAAATAAATATTTCCTAGCGCTGTATAGTTTTGAGTTACAAACATAATTCGACAAGACTCAATTTTTATTTTGCCAATAGGAGAAAAAGTTAAATAAATAAATATAGCTATAATTTAACTCGACACAGAATTCTGCTCCATGTAAAAGCTTAGAAATAAATGTCTATACATAACTTATGGACAATGGCAATGGAAAATGTGCAAATGCACCATCTGCACCCAAAACTATACAATGTTTTAATTGAATAAAAACTTTTGGCAAAATCTAAATCGTAAATGTTAATAAAATCTTCTTTTCATTGAAGGAATGGTGAGATAATCTTACTCTGTCACTGTTTCTTCAATGAAAACTAATTTACAAAAAGAGTTATAACAATCATCTGACAAAATTAATAAGAAATAATTTCAGTTCGGATATAGTATAATCTTTATAGCGTCAAACTGGCAACATGACACATTCCATACCTTAATCTGTATAATTAATATTTATAACTTTATCATCTTATCAGCCCTCCCAACATATGTAAATATTACAAATTTTTATTTTCAGTGACATAAAACATCGAAATTCAGTGCTTGCTATTTATAGAATAATTGATTTAATAATAATACTTTTATTTATTTACGACATTTTTTCTTTATTCATTGTATCACTAGCTACGTATCTATCCTGTCGTTTAAATATTCATTAAAAATATTGTTGGCGTTTTCGAACTCAAACTTAAATGCCGCTGATTTTGTAAATTACCATTTTTCCCGTATCAAAAGTCCCTCAACATTTAATATAAATGTGATAACAGAAAACATCGCGTTATTGCGAGATAACAGTATACGGTCAGAGTGCTCTAAAAGCTTATTGGGCCTGACAAAGGATTTGAGACTCAAATTCCCAGCACTGCAAAGGGCTGTAACAAACAGGCCGTTACGTTGTGAAACTCAAATATTAACATATAGAAATGTTTTACATCCCTTTTGTATTGTTGCCGTGGAAGCACTTTCGTGATTGCATCGTTGTATTGTTACTTTTTAATAAAAAATAACTTTAAAAGAATATACTTAGTTAAAAGTAATTAATTATTACTTGATGCACGAGTTATTTTCCTTTTTGTTATTATAATTTTATGTAAAATTAGAAATAAGGTAGTAACAATACACGCTTTCTAATAAAAGGAGTATTTGCTTGTTTAATGCTAGGGTATTCTTCTGAAATTAAATTTCCTTTATTTGATAATATTTCAATAAAGGAAATAATTATGTTTTCTTAAAGAGAGCCAATTTCTATTTAGTATTTATTAGTCGTTCGTTTTCATCTGATCACCATCGTAATAAAAAGTAAGATAAAATTTATTTTTGAAAATCACGGCACCAACTTCCCAGAGTTAATTATTATATAACTAATTCATAAGCTTGCTCAGTCTCTTTTTTTCTCGCTCTTATATCTGAGTCGAAACTAGACCTACAACAATAAAATATGGCTACAATAAAACAATCAACTTCCTTTTAAGATCGTTTAAAGGGCTCACTAGCGCTGCCAATTGATAAAAAATCATAATTCGCAAATAGAATAAATAATGTAAAATGTTGATAACAAAGCCTTGAGAAAAGGCAATAAAGCAATTGTAAAACACACTCTCAACACTTGTAATGTTTTTCAATTAAATAAGTATTGCATTATAAACAAAATGCGAAATTAAACTAATTGAAAAACATATAGAGAGTTTGTTATAAAAATACTTTTTTGCCTATTCTCAAGACTTTGTTATCAACATTTTACATTATTCATCCTATTTGCGAATTATGATTTTTTTTAAGGGCGGCGCTAGTGAGCCAGGCTTCTTAAATAAATAAAAATATCAATAAATGGCAAGTATATTTCATAATAGTGAAACAATAATTCAGTCAATAATTTACTTTACGACAGAATACATGCGCAAAAACAATGTTTACACGCCAAAAGAGTTTACCATTGATACTAGGATAACATAAACATTGAGTAGTTAATAAAAGTAAGTCAAGATCATAAAAATAATCTTACAGTATTGGATTTATTAGCAATACAAGAATGACAAGAACACTTAATTTCCATTGTATGTAAGATTATTGATTTACTTATAATTTCAGATTGTTATGATTCAGTTTTATAGAACATAAATCATACATCAAATCATAAGCGTTTGGTTTGATGTCACATTTTAACTACTTATCATTGATTCACAATTGCATCGTAAAGAAGACTCTGTTTTCATCTTATTGCAATTTGTTTATTTTTTACTCTAAACATCATCATTTACATTTTTAAATAGGTAATTATTTTAGCATTTAATTTAAAATATTTTTATCACAGTTTAAAGCGTTTAATTGAGAAACATACTGTTTCGATTACACCACACCAATTATTGAAAAAAAAATCATTTTTGAACATTTTGTTTCGATAAAATATAATCAAAGTAACAAACACCGAACAAATGAATATTTTGTTTTTATACAACGGCTGATCTTTTGGAATAATTAATCTACAGCAGATTATACAAAAAATTCAAAACGAGAATCATTTTTTTATCTTTCATGTTAATTATGCACGGAAAAGCAATTTCAAGCATGGATGATGAATTATGGTTTAATGAAATCCATACTTGACGTTGTAAATATTTGAAACACTGTTTTTTGCGTTTATTACCTTAATAAAAGTATTTACAGTTGCTCATTTAAGCAAAACTGTTTTATTCAAAGTTTCATGTTTTATTTGTTACGAGTAATATAACTAATCAGGATGTAAGCAAAAGGTGACCCAAATTTTGCCAGAACTAGGGTCTTTTCGCTATCATTTACTTTTTACTGAAGTTTCAGAATTTGTTGAAAAAGTGGTATAAAATGAATGTAAAATTCTGTAAATTTTCAAATAGTTGCACTAACTCCAGTGAGTTCATTGTGAACAGTAGATTAACGCTGCTCTGAAAAGTATCGAGCAAGTTGTACTTTGATGTTGGCATCACTTCACCGACGCCATAACTTTGCTATGTCGATATTTACTTTATTATATTCCGGTTGCGTAAACTTTGTTATTTCAAAGTTAGTATTTTTAAAGTATAATTTTTGTTTATTACGTTTTGGAAAAAACAACTTATAAATTTCAAAATTATTAGCATTTTTAAAGTTACTTTTACAGTTTATTTTGTTTGTTTCTTTTTTTAAACCAACTCATATTGGAAAATGATAACAATCAGATTAAAAAATATTATAGATACCTTGTCATCACCATACTTACAATTGGCGTGTAAACATTGAGTGATACGTTTGTTATCTAACTATTCTAGATAATCGATACGATATCGAGTAAAGTATCGATTAGACTTCTCCCAAGGCACTGTATTTAGAAAAAATATGTACTGAAATACACAATGTTAACATCAGCATTGTTGATTCCAATTTTCTTGAGCTTGAACCTGTGAACAACGAATACTATTAGAAAATCCATAGAACTTATTGACTTAAGAAGCCTATCTTCCCAGGGATGCGGTTAAAACAGTATAAGATAAAATTAAAGATCAATTTTATTATTATATCAGCCAAAGTACGACAACTGGAGACTATGTTAGGAGTATATTTGAAGGAAACCTACTCACAAACATACTCCTCATATGGTGAAACCTTGGAATAAGAGAAGCACAGTACAGGAACACATAACGTCGCACGAATGCTTAAGTGTCCAAGCTCCATTTGCAACATTTTACAGCAGAGACGTTTAATTGATATTAGATTAAGCAATTAATATGATTTTATAAAAGTATTATATTAAAAAAATAGTTACTTAATGTGTTGTCATTAACTATTTTTTTAAGCATTCGTGCGACGTAAGAATGAGATAAATATTTACAGCGAGGTTTAATCATTTTATCGTAAAAACGTCAAATAGTTCACAAGAGCCAAACGTTTAACTTAATTCAGTTTCATTCACAAGACAATTCCAATCAATAGCAAGATCAGACACCATCTGTAGATAGTCAATAAACAGATAAACTCAAGGCACCAAGTGTATCGTGAACTCTCAAATAGTTCCGAATCCACTTAAAGTTGAGTAGAACCTGAATTTATCGGCATCCGGAACCCTTTAGTAAATTAGATGAATAGTTCTTCGGTGAATATTAGGGATAGGCGTTTTATCTTGTGCACTTTAAGTTAACCTTTTTGTGGTTTGGCAGGTTATATAAGATAGATAATATCTTAGTCTTAATTATTAGCATGCCATAGATATTTTAGCAAGAAAAGTTGGTACAGTGACTATTTGAATTCCAAAAGCAAAACCGATTTATAACGTCTATATCTGTCCAATTGGCACATACAAGCCAGTTGAAACATCTAGAAACTCTAGGCTGTCCTAGTACTTTTAATAGTAGTTTATATACAGAAATGAAGCTAGAGTTCACCTAACAACTAGAAACAACTATGTAACATAGCATATTCAGGAACAAGAAATTTGAAAAGCAACATTACTGATCTCCAATCAGCTGCATTACAACTGTCCACAACTTACGTTCAACAGTCTTATACTAACAGATTATTTGTTTGCTTGTCCATTTTGTAATTTAATAAGCTGGTTGCAATAACGTGAACGTTTTCTATACTATCCAATAAAGTTCTTCAATAATTTTCGTCCGTGCTTCATATGAGAAATGTACTATAGCTCTACCGAGTTAAATGTACTGAAAAATTGCGACAACTTACTTTGAGATCGTGTTGGAAATAGATGTTCTATGCAATTAAACACGTATTTTGCTTATTTGTTAAGTAAATGATTCTAAATAAAAATATTTTTGCGCTTCCTGAATTCCAACAAACAATTTACACAACAATTTAAAACATTTGACCAAACCTGCGAAGTGAAGTAGTAAATTTCATTTCTACTGTTCAAGTTATCATCATTATTACAGCCTATCAATATCCCGAACGGGCCTTTCCAAATGACGTAAAAGTCTAGTTTACAAATACTACAATATGCTTTATAATAATTTTCCTTCTTTCGTTTTATAATGAGAATATCCGTTACATTCTTTAAGTCGGATCAGAAAAAAAGGGAAATCTTTACTGTATCACAACACTAAGACAATGATGAAACTATTACACGGTCACATTATCTTGAGACCATGCTGGAATGCGAATTTCCCGCCCCCGTTGTATTCACCTCCCCGCGCTCGCCACAGCGCTCCAGTACGGTACAGCCGACTCGACGTTATGCCCGATTTACACATCGACAAGTACAGTAGTGGGTTAAGTAGTAAGTTGTTGATTAAGATGATTTAAATAGATCTCCATCCTATTTTTTAGCGAGTTAAGTTGGCGAGACGCGAAAGAGTGGGCTACTTCGTACTCGCTACTGCTTGTCGATGTGTAAATCGGGCTTTACGTCAGCGACGATCGGGCTTTAGGTCTCGAGATAATGTGACCGGATAGTAAATATAATATTTGAAACATACCTGCTGCTGTAAACATAGATAAATGCGGTGTTCTTGCAATTTCTATAGTCCTGTTAGTAGTTCTTGTATAAGGAGGAAACGTAGGCTGCGTCGCCTCACATCTTATGGCCATGTAGCCTTTTGTGGTCGCCACTCGCAGTCGTAAGGACCGCCAACTTGACCTTAGGCCAAAGTCGTTGGCTAATGATGTTTGTGTGTTATTTGCCATCCAAGGGTCGGCCTGTTGAGAAAAGTATAACTAAGTTTTCATTGAAATTTGAATACAAAACTTTAAAAAACCATTTTTAGTACGGTCAGCTGCAAACCCCCTTTAAGAATATAACAGTGCGCTAAAGGGGTTAGATTTATTTGCAGCTGACTGTACTAGAGTTGCTTAATAACGTTCTTCGGGATGGTTACTAACATCGAGGCAAGTATCGTTATTACATATATATCTATTTAGCGTGGCCGTGATAATAAAGAATGGCATGAACACATAGGGAAGTTACAGTATCAAAAAATACAACAAGAATATATATAACACTAGGTGACCCGTGCCCACTTCGTTGGGCGGCAAAAAAAACGCATCCGTTTTTTAACATATTTCATTACCGCTCCACTCCTATTAGTCATAGCGTGATACTTTATAGCCTATGACACTCCCCGATAAATGGACTATTCAACACAGAAAGAATTTTTAAAATTGGTTCAGTAGATCCAGAGCTTATCCCCTACAACGTCACAAGCACACAAACACACAAACTTTACCTCTTTATAATATAAGAATAGATAACTCTACTCTGAAGTATCTTAATTAAGTCTGAAAGGAGTTTACTTTTTCACGTTTTTGCTTTTTAAATTGTTAGTTTTACTATTATCCTTTTATCCTTTAAAGCCGTAGAGTTATAGCATTAATAAGTTCAATGTATAAACTTACATTACTAATAATCTCAGGTCTCTCGTCTATAAACCAGGCGATGTTGGCCGGCGGCATGGCTGCCTGGGCTGTACAATTGAGCAATAAATCCTCTCCGAGCTGCACTGTGCCCGGTATACCAGTGATTACGGGATCTTCTTTCAGTGTCACTGTAGACAAAACATATTTTTTAGTATTTTAATAACATGGAGTTTTAATATTTCATTCCATAATAATTTTATTAGGAACTGTTATAGAAAGTTGGGCTCAGAGGGGACCACGCGAGTAGTTGACGGAATTTCTTCATACGAGTAACTAAGGGTTAATAAACCGTGTATCAAAGTGAAAACCTGTGTGGCACAGTCGTCTATCACACGGCTGCTTCACAGAGGTCTCGGTTACGATTCCTGCTCAATGCAAATCTTTGTGTGCATGAACATGATCATTTATTTTCTTATGTTCTGGGTGTTTTTATGTAGGTATTTACAAAAAGGATTTAAGTATTTTTACCCATAGTACAAACTTACTTTGGGACCAGATGGCACTGTGTGATAAAACAATAAAAGATAATACGTAATGTAATTGGCAAAAAGACTTTTAATAGCAATGACATCTTATTTTATACTAATCTTAGATTTACAACATAAAATAAAAGAATTACATCCAAACTTATCGAGTTATAGACTTTTCATGTAAATTTCAAATACACAGCGTAAAGTTAGCCAAACTTTGAGAGCAAGAAAAGTTAGAGACCGTTAGAAAAGTGCGAGATTTAAATGTAATATCATCACCATAACATCCCAATAATATCCCACCGTAGGGACGGGACCCGTGACGAAGGGAAATATGGCATACTAACATCACGCTGGCCAGACGGATTGGTATAGGGTTTTATTTAAGTTTTCCTTCTTTTTATTTTTTAAAGATAAAATTCACGCATAGTCCCTTAGTCGCTTTTTACGACACCTGTGGAATGACATGGGGTGGTGACACATTGTTAATCCGTCACCACACGGAGAATATAATATTAAAATCAAATATTACCAGCTACAGTTAAATTCTTAGTTTCTTTGACTACAGCGAATCTTGGGCCTTCGGTTGAGACCTCGCATGTGAAGGAAATCTTGACGTTGTATGACCTGGGCAGGGTCACGCTGATAGCACAGGTTTTTAGATCACATGTGCCTTTTGTGATGGCACCTGATGATGAGTTGAAACTTCTTGTCATTGGCTGCAAGAGAAAATATAGTTAAAAGAATGTAATTGATTAGATTATACAATAAATAAAAAATAAAATATACCTTTGTGGCGTAACCTTTTCAGAAAATCACTTAAATCTTAAAGGTATTTTTGTGATGGCTTTTAAATGCCAGACAAGAAAGGAAGTCGGCTTTTATCAAATTGCTGCCTGTCCTAGGCAGAAGTTATTAAGTCTGATATATTGTAGCTTTTATTACTAAGAACTGATTGGTGCTTTATTAAACGGGCACACCGAGTACACACTTTACTAGTTAATGTCACGATAGGGTTACTTAATATCGATATTGGTTTCGTTGTGGAAAACAAATTTTATAATAAATTATCTGTGATTAGGAGTGAGGCTTGCTTTCCAATATTCCATTCTATACAGGAAATGGTTGACAATTATCTAGTGGTAAGTATCGGTCAATAAGTCAATACCTATGTCCCAGCGACTGATATGGCTATGAAACAAAATGTTATCAAAATAAAAAGGAAAAACATGCAATTTGATATTTTAGTAATATAGCAACGTATAATGTCTACCATTGCAGAAGTGTAAGTAAGTTTACATTTATTATTGAACGATCAATCAAACCCTGAACCTGTTCACATCAGGACGACAGGAAATCGATCGATTGTGGGCGTGTTTGTGGTAAACCATACTGAGTACAACTTTGTTAACATTTTACAAAAACGTAACGGTATTTTTTTTCATGTTGGCTAAAGGCAATGACATTATTCCTAAAAAGCAAAATATTTCCTGGGTTTATTACGGACAGAAGAAAGGTCCTTATCCGACGTGAGGTGCTCATATATATTGAGAAAAAATCAACGTAGCGCTAAATAAAACTAAATAATTTGATATAGTTTTTGTTTAAGTCATGTCAAACTACTATGTCAGTGGCCTTTCTTTGCACTTAAATGTATTAAGAACAATATTTCTTTGTTTTACCAAACCATGACTTACCCCCGGTTTCTGAATGACTGATCAAGTTAAAATCAACTAATCAAGTGTCGTAACTATCATTTACAGGAACTAAAATGACAGTTTGGACACTTGATTAGTTGATTTTGACTTGATCAGTCATTCAGAAACCGGGGGTTTATCTCTAAAACACAAAATCTCTCAAGGTCACGGATAGCTCTAAGAGTTGGCGTGAGTCTTTAAAACTACCAAAGATTTGCCAATATTAGTTAATATTACACTCGGCATCAATAACTAACTAACATAATATGAACACAACATTTGGCTGTCTTTGAGCAAATAAAACAGGTACATAATATTTACCTTTGAACAAAAAGTACTTACATCGCGTGTATGCACAGATTCGCAAATACAATTTCAGAACATTTTCTTCCCTGCTCAGCGCCTCGGGGCTTTTCATTAGTAGCCCGCATTCCTTACATTACGATTACGTTCGAAATGTCATGACATATAAGTAAAATGCTGTAATTTCCCACTTCTCGCGTAATTTGAGAGGAAAGAATATTTTTTGAGAGTAATTTTGTATCAGTTACGTGTATTGTTCTCAAAGTTTTCTGAAGTAGAAAGTACTGTTTGAGAAAAAGCAAGAGTTTCTACTTTAAATAACATGATTATTGAAGACATTCATGTGTCTAAAATGTTTTCGTTTAACTTAGATTATAATGTTTTTTAACACAAATTAAGAACAAGTAACATAAGGTTTCGCGACCTGTTCATTCAATTTTATTCGGAGATATCTACGTGAATAAAATTAATAAAATTGGGGTTGTATTCTTTTGGCTTGAGCGATATGTTTTAATATATATGAAATAAGTATTTTGTTATATTGTAAATAATATTGGCCTATTTACTATTTTTATTTACGAAGAATGAAGTAATAATAAACATTTGCAAAGTAAAAAAAGTTTTATTTTTCTATTATCAACTAGCCTATTGCAGTCCCTTGCTGGACATTGGCCTCTCCCAATATACGCCACAGAACTCGGTCCTGCGCCTTCCGCATCCAGTCCGACCCAGAGACCTTTATGATGTCGTTTTTTTTTTCTATTAATGTTTTGTGTAAAATGTTCTCAGATGTTTTCTGTTATTTTAAATTAATTGCCTAATATAATTCATCCCTGAAATGGGACCAAAAGTAAAGTGGGACTAAAAGAATTCTTAATAAATAGCTTAATTCAGAAAAATAAATATTACAATCTTACGACTGAAACATAAAGTTCGTCTGTACGTACTTGCTGTCCTGGTGTGAATCTAAATATCTCGTCGGTGCCCCTGTACCACTTAACTGAATGCAGCAACGGGTCGTCCTGCTCGCTGACGTAATGGCAAGCTAAGTCAACTTCGTGGTGAGGGTCACCATACGCCGGGACCTCTAGAAACGTGATCTTGTGCGCCGTTGCTAACACTGTTGAAGAAAAACATTAGAGTTAATAACTAAACTACTTGAACAATTAAAAAAGATTACTCCCGCTGCGGTGACGTAGTAAGAATACAATATATCACCACCCCATCTCATCCCATGGGTTTCGTAAAAACCGACTAAGGGAATAACCGTAACTACTATCTTTACGAAATAAAAAGAAGGAAAACTTGATATTAAATCCTATACCAATCCGTCTGGCCAGCGTGGTATTGGTACGCCAAGTATCCCTCCGTCACGGGAGGAGGCCTGTCCCTGCAGTGGGACATTAATGGGCTGTTATGATGACTCCCGCTGTAGGGTTCATGCCCTATATCGCGAGGACTTTACAAACATCAATTTAACGTACACAAAGAACATCTAGACTCAGGACAATAATTTGTGGATCACACAAAGTACTGTCCTGCGTGGAATTCGAACCAGCGACCCTTTGCACGGGAGTCGCATACACAACCGCTGAACCACCAAGGCAGTAAACTAAGAATGGAATATAATTACAGAGAAATTTGTATTTATATCCTCTCTTGTCAATTAATAGTTCTCGACTAGGGCATGTAATATCGGAAGATTTTCAATTCCGATACTGATTTCCGATATTAGATCTCAATATAGGAATTCCGATATTATTATCGGAATTAGGTTATTTTGTAGAAATTGCATTTTTTATTCATAAATTGCACAAATTCGGTGTGAGGTTGGATTGAATGCAATAAAAAATATATACAAATCATATTCTTTAATTTGGATTGGTTGTTTTATATTTAAGTATAGGTACCCACAGTATTTACTAAATCAGATATTTCTCATTATTTTTCTGTACTGATTACTAATTAAACCATCTGACTTAGAGACTCAGACCTGAAATTAAATTATGCAAGCAAAATCAACAATTAGGAACGAAAAGTAATTTATAATATTATCCTATTCTTATTATTTATTAAACTTATCAACAAAGCTTAAAAGTTGAATCGACAAACTTCTTAGAATTTAAAATATGCCAGCAAAATCAACAATCAACAACAAAAATTATTGGAAATATTTCGTCCCATTAGTAGAATATTGTTGTATCATCACAAGTAACAAAAATGATTTTATTGTAAATTCGTTATCATAATGACGTAAGCTATCTAATGATATATTTTTTTTATAACTTTTGTTCTATATTTTAAAAGTTATGAAGTTCGAATAAAGTTTTTGCCGCGCGGCATACGTAGAATAACGTCTCACGACCACTTAACGCGCGCTCCCGGCTCCGTGCGTCGCGTTTCTTCATTACAACGCACATTGTTCGACGGAGTCGGCAAGAGTGAGGTGTTGTAACAATGGAAACCGACAGTGGCGATCAAAATGGTCAGAAATCAATTAAATTATTGTTATTTTGTTTACATACACAACGTTGTTCATTACTATTGAGAATTAAACGTTTAAATTAGTAATAAGAAAATTATTTACAAAATAGAATATACGTAAAATACATATTTCATGGATTTTTATAAAATTTATACAACATCCATAAATTTAAATTATATTTAATGGAAAATAAACAATTTTAGTATGTTAATTACATTGTTTTAGGTGTATTACACAAAATTATTGACATTACCACAAAGACAGTATTTAAAATCACATAAAACATTTTTCTACCAAGTTGCCGCATCTTTTTAAAATTAAGTGTAATCCACTAAAATACTTTACTGATAAGTTTCTTAACATGTTAATATACAATGAAGCTTGTCTTATTTGTTTTTCTAATTTTGTAGTTACTTATGCACATATTATATTTTACTACGCATTATTGTATCTTCTTTTCGTCGGTACGTAAACATGAAACATTATTCGACCAAATTATATTTTAAAGTGTGCGTTGTAAGCACTTATGCTACTTTTTTCTGTTAATTAGTTTCTTGTAAAACATTATTCGAAATCTAAAAGTGTTATAAAATTATTAAATACAGTATTAATTGTACACAGCTATTCTTAATATCTAATTTTCGGCTAACTCTACATAAAAACCAACAAATTTTACAATTATATTGGTGTTTCAAAAAAAAATCTAGGTCTAACTTCATAGTACACACATCCGTGTGTACTACATATAAACAGTCTAAGCTGGCCGAGCGATGGTTTCATAATATGTACAACCAAATGCGAGATCAGCTTACACTGATTCTGTATAGGTTGAACGGTAGCAGTGTGTACAATTGTAAACGTCGTTCTACTTGTCGTGATGGACCAGCGGATCCATCGACTCTTACTGAACTGCGTCCTGTAACTCCGTTCCAAATTCAATCTGCATCCAGTTATGAAGCATCATTGTTATCAGTATAGCAGCGATTTTAAGTATAGTATCGAAGATTTGTATACCTACGCCTATGCTATCACCACCTCCGTATCAGACAAAGTGTTATAGTGATTTTTGTCTGATATATTCAGATCAGTCAATTGAATCTGACTTGAGTTATGATAAAATTACATTTCCCAGCAGTCGACTAAAAAAGCGCCACTTGCCAGTCAAACATTCAAGACAAAAAACGTATTTAAATAGTATTCGTAAAAAGTACTGTATAAAAGTGCAAGGTATTGAAGAATATTTTTCAGAAGAACATCATGATCCATTCAATTCAGTGAAGCAACCGAATGCATCCATAGCTAAATCTTACTCAAGTCAGTTCAACACTGAGAGTAACGTGATGGCATTACGTGCACTTACTGATCAAAGTCAATCGCTTTATGGATCGCTCTGTTTCTAATACTGTCATATCACTTTAATCACAAGTGCAAGCTATCGAAGAACGTTCTTCAGAAGGTCCTAATTAGTCTAATTCTATGAAGTAACACTAGCTCCCAAATTGCTCAATCTTGCCCAACTCGGTCAAACACTGAAAGTACTGTGATGGCATCTCCCGCTCCCTCAGCTCAAAGTCAATCATTTTATGGTACAAATAGCTCTGTTTCTGAACTTGCGATACCACGCCAATATGTCGCGATAATTGGACTGATCTAGGAAGGAAACGACAACCTTGGACAGGAGCATTCTACTAAAGCTGGGAACGTATTTAATACAAAACAAATCTATCAAGTGCTTTGATATTAGTTACGTACAAAGCTTAGATATATTTAAATAGTTTTAGGAGTTTTGTGACTGAAAAAAGCAATGAGAGTATGTGTTAAAGTACACAACTAAGTTGTGTGTACGTGACGTGTTTGGCCAGTTCCTAGATGTGATAGCTGTCTACAATATCCTCAGGAAATCTATTCATACGACGATGGAAAAATTATGGTTTGGACGGGAATTCGTGTGGGTCTTAAAACAGACTTAAGTACGTTTTGATCAGAAGCACCATGACGGCTGAAAAATAGCTTAACGAGGTTGTTTGAGCTTCTAGTTCCAATAATCTACCCCCGTATACTACATTTTGACCAAATGTTTAAGCTCATGGACGATAACACCCATCCGTTTAAAATGAAAGTGTTATCCAGATAGTTGCAGGAGCACGACATATCGGTCTTATCCTGAATCACTCAATCACCTGGACTAAAAACCATAAAACACACGTAGGAAATGTTCCAAAGAAGTGCTTTGATGAATTTTCCTGCAAAAATTGCGATTGAAGAGCAACTTTTTTGCATCCTAGTCGGACATGGAACAATATACCGCACCAAGACCTGGATAACTTAATCCAAGCATGAAAAACCGTTATTTACGTTTTTTGGATGTACTGACTAGTACTAAGTTAAAAACAGATTAATAATCGCTTTTTGTTCAGTTAAGTTTTTAATTTATTTGAATAAAACATTATTTACCCTAAAATAATATCTAGATTGTAGCTGTATGCCATTTATATGGCTACAATCTAGAGTTAAATAAAATTTTAGTGTATAAAAATATTAACGTATTGAATGTTATCTTCAATAATTTTTGAGTTAATTGAGTAAATACCAAATATCCCTAGACAAAGTTGATGTGTGTATTTAGTCTATAAAAGCCGGATCTCAAATTTAACCAGCACATATTCATGTGATCAATAATTATTATAATTACGTGTACCTTCTTTATAGTCGTAATCATAAAAATTCGGCTTAGTTAACTTTTAGTTATCTGTGTGGTAAAAATCGAAGGGACTATCCGTGAATATTATATTTACGAAATAAAAGAAGGAAAACTTGAAATTAAACCCTATAGCAATCCGTCTGGTCAGCGTGGTATTAGTAGGCCAAGTAACCCTCCGTCACGGGAGGAGGCCCGTCCCTGCAGTGTGTGTGCAAGTGCATTCAATACTTGGAAATTCACATCATTACTTACGTTAATTCTTAAGACGGGCGGAGCCGGCCGACAAACTAGTATTATATAAAACATCTTCTCGAAAAACATTGAGATAATTTTAGGATTTCGTAAAATATTGTTTCACATGCACATACAACGTGATTAATTTGGTCAAATAACGTTGCATGTGTTCAAGAGACAGCTCCTGAACTGTTTTCGTTGGCAGTACAATGTTATGTATGCACATGCGACACACTATCTACGCACAGGAATAGTTTTTAGACTAAATAATTATATCATTAATAGCTGTATTTATATCTATGTACACTGTAAAAATATTACATGGCTAAAGTCTTCCGTAAAAAAGTTATAAGCAAAAAATGCTAGCGCAAAACTTCAAATCGCTCTACTGAAAAGTAGACATTTTGTAGATACAACATTGTTCTACTAATGGGACGATTTGTTTAATTTTTTTTATTATCTACACTTACTCATTACTAATATATTAGTTTAAAACTAACGAACTCGGAATCAACAAAACTTTAAGAAGTTTTGTCAATTCTAAGTTTGGGTAGTTTAAATTACACTCAACTGAAATAAAGGTTCGCTGTATTTTGCTTTATTCATAGGTTTATATTTATTTTAAAATCTCGTTTTTCTTGGTAATATAATCTCAAAAACAACAAAGCGTCAAAGATATTGTCGGATAGTAAGCTTCGTATTTAATTTCAAAAATAACCGCCCGACAAAAAAACAAGCTCACTTTCAACATTGGTGGCGGTAAAATTTATGTGAGATAAGTGTATGCCTGTGACAAATAAACTCATCTTTCACCTCTTTTATCGTATGTTGGCTTTTCAGTAATTACAAATCCCAATAGATCAAATTCCAGCCCACACGTGTACAGTGCCTTCGACAAAAGGTACTTTCTCTTCAATGTAAGCTTGGTTATAGAGGTTTCCTGTACTTTTCCAGACTCTTAGCCTTCCATCGTGCTTGTATAACTTAAAGCTCGACTCATCGGAAACATTTTCCTTAACTAATCAGCCATGAGTGCTATTCACAAGTTTTTTATCATCACTCTATCTTGAATTTTGATGTTGTCTTTCAAGTTTACGAATATTTGCAGGTCTAGGACTGTAATTTTGGTTCATCTAGACACTGCCTCACTAATACAAGGGCTTGGATTGCTTTCTCGAGCACGTAGCAAGTGATTTTTGACTACAACAGCCTTTTAAAATCGATTTCTCAACGTTCTCGACACCATGTAACGATCCTCTTGTGTTTTTGTGCACGCTGTTAGTTCTGATCTTGGTCTCCGCGCATTGGATACAGTGTCTTTTAATGGCTGGAGTACTTTTCAAATGATTGAGAGCTATAAACTAACAGTTCTCGCTGTATAACGATGACTACGTCATTTTTCTAGCATTTCTGGAATCCTTGTAGACTCTTCAGGGGTTAGAGGCATGTTTTTATGCTAATTTGATCAGAATATCAAATTTCTGTATATAAAATGCGTCTTTTTCATGATATAACAGAAAAAAGAGTAAAAAAAAGGTTTCGAAACTGTTGTTAAAATTTAAAAATTTTGTCTTTATTTTTAATTTATGGATTTAATACAATAATCTAAAATGACTTGAAAGATTTTACTTGCGGCATTATTTGTGATTAAATTATCTATCATTTAGTCTTTATTTCATAAAGCTAGCTCCAATATTTTGGAAGTTATTAAGGTTTTTGTAAGCGACCCGTTTTCATTGCCGCCCAGTGTATATTACCTTTTTATTATTTCTAAAATTCACTTTACTTATAGAAATTTACAAAAACTATACTTCCGTACGCCAGACTTGATCTTGGGTCCCACGCATGACCTTCACTTTCAAAGCCTGGTTGCAAACCAATCAGCCAACCATGCACTTACGTCATTCGCTAAAATTATAGATAACTTTACTAATTATCCATCATATTATTATTACCAACTAACTGAGTGGTTATTATAATAAAGACTGATTATGAAAATTGAGGGTAAGTTTAACATAGGGAATTAGGAGGGTAACATAACATAACATAGTTATCCGTCTCTTAATATTATTTACTCGTCTGCTTACGTGCTGCAAGTAACTACTTTTATATTTAAATCATGCCTCGATTAACTGAATTTTTAAAAGTGAAATTTATTGTTCTTTGGGAACAAAACCAAAGTTTAAAAAGCATTGCTCGACAATTAAATGTCGAAGTAAGTGTAATCTAAAATAAAATACGTTTACATTATTTTTCCTTTAGAACAGTAACTTAAAAACATATTTCCTTACAGAGAAACACCGTTCGTTTGTGGGTTCGACGTTATCAAGAGACTGGTGAAGTAAAGCGTAAGCGCTCAGGGCCACGCCCGGTTGCCTATACAAACGAATCCGACCGTCATCGTGACATTGTTGATCGTCATACCGTGGATTCTTTCACGACCACCAGATCAAGCGCTATAAGACATGGTATTTCACTTATCACTGTCCGAAGACATTTACATGCAGCTGGGATACATAATTATAAACCAGCTAAAAAAATAGAACTTACAGAAGTTCATCGTCAAGCTAGGATAAGATTTGCCAGGCAATATATGAACTTTGACTGGGAAAATAAAATAGTGATTTTTACCGGCGAAAAAACATTTAAGTCCGATAAAGATGGGCGTAAAATACTGTGGAGAAGACCAGGCGAACGCTACAGCTCTCAAAATGTTTTACCTTTGAGGACTAGCGGCAGGCTAACGCTGGGTAAGTTAACCTACTTTAAAAATTATATCTTTATATATATAAATTGATATTATATTAATATTATTATTGATTAATATATAAATTACACATTAATTATATACATTTATATTAATTATATAGGTGTAGGTTAATTATATATTATATATAAAGATATATAATTATGTATATTATATACCTACATCTATATAATTATAATAACAAAGTCTTCAGCTTTATATAATAGTATAGATATTTTGTTAAGTCTAAAATTATATTATATTTATACAGTCTTGATTATGAAATAATTTCGATTAATTAAGTAAAATATGATATAACAACAAACTTTTGTTTTCTAGGATATTGGGGATGGATGTCTTCAGCAGGCCCTGGAAAGCTTGTTGAAGTCGGCGCTCGAATGAATGGTGAACGTTACTTGGAAATCTTAAGAGATGTGATGATTCCAACAGTGCGCAATGTTTATCCAGAAGGACAAATTTATTTTATTCAAGATAACAGTTCAGTGCACCGGTCGAGACAAGTCATGGAGTGGTTATCTAGGCAAAATGATATAACCTTAATTTAATGGCCATCGAAAAGTCCTGACTTAAACTTAATAGAAAATTTGTGGGGTCAAATGGTTCTAAATTGGGACTCAAGTGAAGTTAGGAGTAAAAAACATTTAGATGAAGAGGTTACGAGAACTTGGGAATTAATGCGATTAAGTGACATTTGTTCTAATATGGTAAATGGAATGAGATCGAGATTAGAAGAAGTAATAGAAAGTGAAGGTTATCCTCTTCGTTATTAGTTAGTTAAACCCTTAAACCTAAGTTTGACCCCACAAATATAATTGTTTATTTAATAGTAAATAGTTTTGATATATCTCGCGAGATGTAAATTGTTGTTCTGTTTGTTTCAAACGTGAGTAACATGTTGGTTCTCGTGAGTAATCATCAAAACGAAACTACAGTCATCTTGGGTAACTTTGAATGAAACATCACGTTAAAGACGTGATGAATTATTATTTTTGCAAATTTTGAAGAAAGGTATATCTTTTTATAGCATATTAGGTCCAAGATTATATTTGATGTCAGGTTTAATTTTATAACCTATAATTGTTTGTCAAAGTTACCCAAAAATTGTTAATACATTTTTTTTTATCAATCGCCAAAAAGTTACGCACTTATGGTGCAGTTATATCTACTGATATAAATGCACCATAAGTGCGTAACTTTAAAAAGAAAAGGTAATATAAAAGGTAAATAAATATTTGTTTATCTAAGTTTGGCTAATGGGTTAAGTAATTAGCTATTGTAGTAACGAATTTCATATGAATAATAAATACATAAAAAATAACTTAATCTTCTTATTTCAAAAGACTGCCTTCCAAGTATCTTCCTCAATGCTGTGTGCGTGCGCTAGTAATTAAACAAGCTGTGTATGGCTGTGTTGCGGCAAGCCAAGTGCCAGCAGTATCAGTCTATATATGGATGTAGCGTAATAACTAACATCGCATTATTTTTGTTGTTGTTCGATAGATGGCACACACTGAACCTCATTTAAACGTAGTAATTTATTAATTTGTGAGTTAGACAAAGAATGCGTATTAATGAGGATATAGTTAAATCGCATTTTTACGATTATGATGATGTTTGTAATTGTTTTCTTAATAAACAGTTCTTTTCGTTTATATATTAGATTGGTGATGTTTGATGAATTAATAGATCTTACCTTGTTCTCAGCTAGTTCCAAATATTTTACAGAGATGGCAGTACTAGGGGGGGTTATATGTCTCTGATCGGGCATGTACTCTTCGTAAATTATTGTTTTTGCCAATGATGACGTTGTGTTGATCGAAGCAACAGGAAGTAAACAATAAAGAAAGTTATTGATAGTTAATGTATTTATTCAAGTAGTAAACTGTTATTATAAATAGTACTTTGTTACAAATGTAATAGATGAATATAATAAATGTATTTTAGAATTCATTTAAATAGATAAATCATGATGTTAAGAATTTAGATGTAAAATTGGTTAGTGTATTGTCAAGGCCGCGTCACTGCGTCGGCGGCGGCCATGAGACCCGAATATGAGCGGGAAAGACAGACAGTTGTATTTTTGCAATAATTATGGAAAAGTGATATTAAACAATGTTAAAGTAAACCGGATTTTATTCCCACACCCCGCATAACTAAAGTAGACCATAATAGCGAGCTGGCAACAGGTATACGGTACCTACTGTCTCGCTCGGCGATACACAAGGATCGATAACTCATAACTCATAACTCATTTATTTATTCATTGAATTTTGGGTATTACATGATCACATTTTATAATTTACAGTTTCACCAAAAATCTGCCCTATGAGGCGTATGAATACAATAATAGTTTAAAAATTAACATTATTCAAGATTAGATATTATATAAATTTAAAAAGA
The DNA here is from genome assembly GCA_905475405.1 of Schrankia costaestrigalis. Taxonomy (NCBI): domain Eukaryota; kingdom Metazoa; phylum Arthropoda; class Insecta; order Lepidoptera; family Erebidae; genus Schrankia; species Schrankia costaestrigalis. The sequence goes on along the minus strand of FR997831.1, from coordinate 2,302,910 downwards.
ATGTCAAAAGTAAAATAAAATCCACCAATGTCAATCAATTAAAAACAATTTTCTATACATATAATTATTAAAGGCTTTTATCATTTAAAAAATCATTGATATCATAATAACATTTGTCGATCAAAAATGCTTTCAGTTTACCTTTAAACAATTCAAGGTTATTTACTTTTATGTTAGATGGTACTTTATTATAAACTTTTGGTGCCATACATATTAGGCTTTTGCCCACCAGAGTAGTTTTTGCTGTATATAAACATAATCTATTATTATTATCATTGCGCCTGTTCCGCTTGACCACATCAGACATGCGCAAGAAAAGTTGGGGATTCTTATGTACAAAAATTGACATCTCAAATATGTAAAGCGACGGAAGCGTCAGGATGTTATATCTGGTAAAATACGGCTTACAACTGTAGACTGCAGGCCAAACATGGCTCTTAAGCAGCGCTTTTGGGCTTTGAAAACCATTGTACTATTTGTTGAGTTGCCCCAAAAGATGACTCCATATCGTAATACTGAAGCAGCTAAACTATGATAAGCAGTTAGGACTGCATCGATGTCGACAATAGCAGATAATTTATAAAGAGCGTAGGCGGTCCTACCTAACTTTTTACAAAGTGATTCTACATGATCCTTCCATTTTAATTGTTTATCGACTATTAAACCTAAAAATTTAGTAGAGTTTATCTCACATATATTTTGATTAATATAGTTAACAGTGATTGGATCATGAATAGGACGCTGGCTGAAATGCATTACATGAGTTTTTGTTAGATTTATTTTCAGGTTGTTATTGTCTAACCAGTGAATAATTGATGACAGACATTCATTTACATCATCCTCGTATCGTTCCATTGATTTACACTCGATGGATACCGTACTGTCATCTGCAAATAGGGACATTGGATGGTTGGTACATTTAGGCAAGTCGTTAATATAAACAATAAATAAAAGTGGGCCTAATACACTGCCCTGCGGCACTCCACAAGCAACTGAACGCATTTCAGATCGATATATTTCTTCATATTTAGTACGCTTATTTATCCTAGAAATACTGGTTATCTGAAATCTACCCGTAAGATACGATTTTATAAGATTCAAAATATTGCCTCGCACTCCATAAGACTCAAGTTTACTAGTTAAAATTAAGTGATCAACATAATCAAACGCCTGGGTCATATCACAGTAAATAGCGCAGATCGGAGATCTTTTATCAACACCCTTAATAACCTTTTCATAAAAATCATAGATAGCCAAATTAATGTCCTTGTCTCGTCTAAAACCTTTTTGTTCTGGGCACAGTAATTTATTATTTTCTAGATAATTATAAAGTTTTATATGAATGTATTTTTCAAATATTTTCGAGATAATAGGAACCAAAGCAATTGGTCTATAGAATTCCATTGACTCCCTATCTTCTTTTTTAAACAAGGGTTTTATAATTGTCGTTTTTAAGTTGTCAGGAAATACACCATTATTAATACATAAATTCAAAATATAACTTAAATGTTTACTAATAAATATATTAACTTTTTTAATTACATTAGTCGATATATCGTCAAAACCCAAACTACTTGTATTTTTTAGTCCATATATAATTTTTTCGATATCATTTGGTATACTAGCTGTCATAAACATAGACTGACATGTACTACTAATGTTTGATGTAACGTTTTTGCCACAGTCCGGTATGGATTTAATTTTGTCAACAAAATAGTTATTGAAAGCACTGGCAATTTGCCTTGGATCACTAATCACATCATCATTTACTTTGATTCTACTGATTCTATCACGAGGGATGTTCGGCATGGTGCTGTTTATGATGTCCCAGGTAGTTTTGGGTTTATTTATCGCGTTTTTAATTTTAAAATTATTCTGTGCACGCTGTGTTTGATTTATTATTTTCTTAAATGTTTTTGTGTAAGTTCGATATTTCTTTTTATTTTCAGTCGAAGGGTTTAATCTAAAATTCCAAAGTAGCTGTTTCTTTTTTGCACTACATTTCTTTAGCCCACAGGATATCCATTTTGGTTTCCTATGAACGCGTATATTACTGACTTTAAAGGGAAAGCAAAGATCGTAAAAAAGCCCAAAGGTTTCCATAAAACAGTTGTAAGCCCCATTAGGGTCCAGTTCCTTATACATTTCAGAGAAAGACAGCTGACTAAGGCAATACCTAAATTTATCAACATTTTCAGGACAAAGATCACGGTTGCGCTTTCGCCATACTTTTATACAGGGTTTTTTAATGCAAAACTGCATTAGCTGCGCAGTGTGGTCCGATAGGGCCAACTCCAATACATCCGTTTTACATGGTTTAGGAAAGTTGTGAGCAAAATTGTCAATACACGAGTTACTTACTAATCTAGTCGGTTTTTTTAAAGCTAAAGTCATATTGTAAGACAGCAATAAACTTTCAAAATCTAATGTCACACTATTTTATTTTAGTAAATCAATGTTGAAGTCCCCTGCAATTATGACATGCTTATAAGATTTCTTATTTAATAGTTGTAACATGGCTTCAATCTTACCGAAAAAAATATTTAAATTCTCTGGTTTAGGCACCCTGTAAATACATACAATTACTACATTATAACTACAAAGTTCTATTGCACAACATTCACATAATCCTGAGATCGAAAATTTTTTTATGTCTGGCAACTCGTTCCACTGGTTACCATTTCTTCCAAGAATACAGGCACCGCCTCGCTTACTGTGACTCCTGCTATAACACGCCGCCAATGTATAGTTTGGTATTACTAAACAAGATTCATACCCAGCCATGATGAAGTGCTCCGTGATACATAAAATTTCCACTTGTATGTTTTTATCTAAAAGTTCTTCTAAACATATAGTCATCACATCGGATTTATTTATTAGACCAGCAATGTTTTGATGCAAGATATAAATACTATGAGTGACGAAAAAACGAAGACGACTCCTCATATTTCTCTGTTTGTTTATAGGAAGTAGAAATGCTGTTCTGTATATTATTATTAACCAATTTTTTATCGTAATTTTCAAATAATTGTAAGTCAAATAGTATGTTATCAAGAATTCGTGTATATATATTTCGATAATTATGTATACTTAATTTAAAACTCAAAATATAGAAAAATGTTCGATTCCGATATTCGATCACCCAGTATCGGAATTGTAATATCGAACTTTTCGTTCCGAGATTCCGATATTGTGATATTCCGAGATTCCGAGATTCATGCCCTATTCTCGACCTTAAATTCTGTTTTGGAAGACACAGAGTATATCAACACCTTGAGCGTGATGTTGATACATCATAAAGGCACAGGATAGTTATCTTTTGTAAAGTTTCAATAATGGGAGAAAGAAAACTTAACCTAAAACAAAACAAACAGCAACACGTTGTTCATCATAGTAAAGTTTCCGATTAAAAATCTTATTATGATAACAATCATCATAACAGCCCATTAATGTCCCACTGCAGGGACGGGCCTCCTCCCGTGACGGAGGGATACTTGGCGTACCAATACCACGCTGGCCAGACGGATTGGTATAGGTTTTAATTTCAAGTTTTCCTTCTTTTTATTACGTAAAGATAATATTCACGGATAGTCCCTAAGTCGGTTTTTACGACACCTATGGGATGAGATGGGGTGGTGACACATTGTATTCTTACTCCGTCACCTCACGGAGAACGATACCAATAGCGAGTAAATAAATTTTAATAAACTATCAATTATTTGCACTATAACTACAATTTATTTACAAATTTTATATGTACAAAAAAATATACCTACTAAGTAATCGATATGATATTGATAAAGCTTTACTCAAAATAAGTTTTCAATATTATTTAACAAACAGAATATGCAATTCGTGGAAGACTTAGTAAATAATATCATCATAACCGTAACTATCCGTGTGGTGACGGAGTAAGAATACAATATGTCACTACCCCATCTCATCCCATGGGTGTCGTAAAAACCGACTAAGGGAATAACCGTAACTACTAGCTGGGGTCTGTCATACAGTTTATACTAGTTCAGACTTCATCGTACACTCTATCTATAAATTGTAAATAAAATGTGCCTCTCATATTATGTTTAAGATAGAATAACTGTAATTATGTTTTTTGTGCAAATAAAGTTTTTATTATTTTTTATTATTATTATATCTTTACGAAATAAAAAGAAGGAAAACTTGAAATTAAACCCTATACCAATCCGTCTGGCCAGCGTGGTATTAGTAGGCCAAGTAACCTTCCGTCACGGGAGGAGGCCCGTCCCTGCAGTGGGACATTAATGGGCTGTTATGATGTAAATAATATAATACAATGTAAACAGTTTTGCACAAATGCTGTATCAGTTGAATGCTTCTGCTTTCATATAATAACAAGAGTAATTTTCTTTGTCGTTTAGAATTGCTCGTAAAAATATACGAGTTTTGTGTAAGAGTTTGCGCTCACTGTAATAGGAAATGATAGGTAATGCAGTGAGCTGTCTTTATTAAAACTGAAGTGATTCCGTATTGAATCGATGTTCCCTTAAGAAATAAGTACGTTTTTATTTTTATAAAAGATAAGTGCTTTTAAAAAATAGCTCATTATTTTATTGTCGATATCTGGAATGTCTTTGTACGCCTTTAACGTTTATTTCATTTTCTTATTTCGAGTACATGACATACTCGTATATAGCGTTTTACATATTATGTACCTTTAGTGTATATTATAATATGCTAACGACCAGCCCCGACTCCGCAATGGCACCTACTACAGAATGTCCTTAAACAACGTTTAAGTTTAACTTCATTAGACGATTACATTAGAAATCTCTAAATGTATATGGGTTTCTCTACTATATTATGAATGTATTATACCATATAAACCTTCCTCTTGAATCAATTCAATCAAATTACATATAATATTATATTTAATCTATCTATTAAAAAAACCGTATCAAAATCCGTTGCGTAGTTTTAAATATTTAAGCATACAAAGCGACATAGGGACAGAAAAACCGACTTTATTTTATACTGCAAGTATGTCATCATCATTCCCCTGCCCTTATCCTAATTTTTGTTTTTTTTTATTTGGGGTCGGCGCAGCATGTCTTCTTCTTCCATTCTTTCCTATCAGACGTCATATCACAAATCACACTCTTCGCAGCCATATCGTCTTTCACACAATCCATCCATCGTTTCTTTGGTCGTCCTCTTCCCCTATATCCATCCACATACATGTTCAACACCTTTCTTACCACATGATTCTCATTCCGCCACATAACATGAAATTTAATTTAAATAAATAAATAAATAATAACATGCCCATACCATGACAGCCGGTTGCCATGTAGTTTTTCTGCTACAGGTGCCACTTTCAAACTTCCTCTTACATACTCATTTCTTACTCTATCCGCTCTATACTGCAAGTATGTATAGATTATTTATTTAAAAAGTATTTAAGTATGTTTATCCGTTGTCTAGTACCCATAGTACAAGCTCTGCTTAGTTTGGGACTAGATGACGTTGTGTGAGGATTATTTATTTATTTATTATCATCTATCTTCTTTTTTGAAGTCGGTTAAATAATAGGCCGCTACAAGTCACTACCGTATATAAAGCCTTATAATCAATAAACCTCCGTCCCCTGTTTACCTCATTAGTCTCATTATACGACTGACTTGACTTAATTTGTATAATAATGATAATAACTTTAAGTCTTGTTCGTCTTCTCTGCCCCTCATTATTTCCAATTTAATTAAAGGACAGGTAGGTATTTCATTTCACTTTAAATTAATAAGTTTTGCTAATAAGTGCTTTCATAATTTACTAATTTTTTGTTTCTTTTCTGTTTGTGTGTGTGCTAGCTAATAAAAATACCAATTTAAACATTAATTATTAAGAACAGAAGCAATGGTAACGGCAATTGATTTTAAAAACAGCATTTTGGTTCGTCGTAACAGCCCATTAATGTCCCACTGCAGGGACGGGCCTCCTCCCATCACAGAAGGATACTTGGCCTATTAGTACCACGCTGGGCAGACGGATTGGTATAGGGTTTAATTTCAAGTTTTCGTTAAATTAATTTGTAAAAATAATATTTACGGATAGTCTCTTAGTCCAAATTCATACTTTATTGCAATAATCTCAATTATAATGACATCTGAAGTTTTATGAAGAAACAACAAAGTCTCAATATCGATAATAAAATGACCTCAATATAACAAAACACCAAGAAATAGAATAATTAATTATTTAGATCTAACAATGCGTAGCTTAGAAAGTTTGAAGCGGAACCGTTCTCTAAACTTTCAGCTCATTTTCGTCATTAAAAAAATAATTAATTACGAGCAAAGATTAATAATACTACTTGACCTATAAAAAGGACTTTAATAAATTCCTAACAAGCAAAAAATATTATATGAAAAAAGTTCTGTTGGTTTTTATAGTAAATTGAATAAAAATATAAGAATGGTACTGTTTTATCTTGGTCTAGTGATTGAGTAAGAAATGTAATAGTAGTGTCATTCCATAGTTGGTAAAGAAAATGTTTGCCTAAATTTAAGTCAACATAAAACATTATTATAATTATTAAAATAGAAATATAATTATTATATTTCTCAATTAAAATAAATAAAATAAATATTCATGGACATCTCTACACAGCGCCATCTGTTCCCAATGTAAGCTAGGCTTAACCTGCTTGTGTAATGGGTAACAGAACAACAGTCGTCCCATTAGTAGAATATTGTTGTATCATCACAAGTAACAAAAATGATTTTATTGTAAATTCGTTATCATAATGACGTAAGCTATCTAATGATATATTTTTTTTATAACTTTTGTTCTATATTTTAAAAGTTATGAAGTTCGAATAAAGTTTTTGCCGCGCGGCATACGTAGAATAACGTCTCACGACCACTTAACGCGCGCTCCCGGCTCCGTGCGTCGCGTTTCTTCATTACAGTGCACATTGTTCGACGGAGTCGGCAAGAGTGAGGTGTTGTAACAATGGAAACCGACAGTGGCGATCAAAATGGTCAGAAATCGGTCAGAAATCAATTAAATTATTGTTATTTTGTTTACATACACAACGTTGTTCATTACTATTGAGAATTAAACGTTTAAATTAGTAATAAGAAAATTATTTACAAAATAGAATATACGTAAAATACATATTTCATGGATTTTTATAAAATTTATACAACATCCATATATTTAAATTATATTTAATGGAAAATAAACAATTTTAGTATGTTAATTACATTGTTTTAGGTGTATTACACAAAATTATTGACATTACCACAAAGACAGTATTTAAAATCACATAAAACATTTTTCTACCAAGTTGCCGCATCTTTTTAAAATTAAGTGTAATCCACTAAAATACTTTACTGATAAGTTTCTTAACATGTTAATATACAATGAAGCTTGTCTTATTTGTTTTTCTAATTTTGTAGTTACTTATGCACATATTATATTTTACTACGCATAATTGTATTTTCTTTTTGTCGGTACGTAAACATGAAACATTATTCGACCAAATTATATTTTAAAGTGTGCGTCGTAAGCACCTAAGCTACTTTTTTCTGTTAATTAGTTTCTTGTAAAACATTATTCGAAATCTAAAAGTGTTATAAAATTATTAAATACAGTATTAATTGTACACAGCTATTCTTAATATCTAATTTTCGGCTAACTCTACATAAAACCAACAAATTTTACAATTATATTGGTGTTTCAAAAAAAATCTAGGTCTAACTTCATAGTACACACATCCGTGTGTACTACATATAAACAGTCTAAGCTGGCCGAGCGATGGTTTCATAATATGTACAACCAAATGCGAGATCAGCTTACACTGATTCTGTATAGGTTGAACGGTAGCAGTGTGTACAATTGTAAACGTCGTTCTACTTGTCGTGATGGACCAGCGGATCCATCGACTCTTACTGAACTGCGTCCTGTAACCCCGTTCCAAATTCAATCTGCATCCAGTTATGAAGCATCATTGTTATCAGTATAGCAGCGATTTTAAGTATAGTATCGAAGATTTGTATACCTACGCCTATGCTATCACCACCTCCGTATCAGACAAAGTGTTATAGTGATTTTTGTCTGATATATTCAGATCAGTCAATTGAATCTGACTTGAGTTATGATAAAATTACATTTCCCAGCAGTCGACTAAAAAAGCGCCACTTGCCAGTCAAACATTCAAGACAAAAAACGTATTTAAATAGTATTCGTAAAAAGTACTGTATAAAACTGCAAGGTATTGAAGAATATTTTTCAGAAGAACATCATGATCCATTCAATTCAGTGAAGCAACCGAATGCACCCATAGCTAAATCTTACTCAAGTCAGTTCAACACTGAGAGTAACGTGATGGCATTACGTGCACTTTCTGATCAAAGTCAATCGCTTTATGGATCGCTCTGTTTCTAATACTGTCATATCACTTTAATCACAAGTGCAAGCTATCGAAGAACGTTCTTCAGAAGGTCCTAATTAGTCTAATTCTATGAATCAACACTAGCTCCCAAATTGCTCAATCTTGCCCAACTCGGTCAAACACTGAAAGTACTGTGATGGCATCTCCCGCTCCCTCAGCTCAAAGTCAATCATTTTATGGTACAAATAGCTCTGTTTCTGAACTTGCGATACCACGCCAATATGTCGCGATAATTGGACTGATCTAGGAAGGAAACGACAACCTTGGACAGGAGCATTCTACTAAAGCTGGGAACGTATTTAATACAAAACAAATCTATCAAGTGCTTTGATATTAGTTACGTACAAAGCTTAGATATATTTAAATAGTTTTAGGAGTTTTGTGACTGAAAAAAGCAATGAGAGTATGTGTTAAAGTACACAACTAAGAGGTCATGTTGTGCGTACGTGACGTGTTTGGCCAGTTCCTAGATGTGATAGCTGTCTACAATATCCTCAGGAAATCTATTCATACGACGATGGAAAAATTATGGTTTGGACGGGAATTCGTGTGGATCTTAAAACAGACTTAAGTACGTTTTGATCAGAAGCACCATGACGGCTGAAAAATAGCTTAACGAGGTTGTTTGAGCTTCTAGTTCCAATAATCTACCCCCGTATACTACATTTTGACCAAATGTTTAAGCTCATGGACGATAACACCCATCCGTTTAAAATGAAAGTGTTATCCAGATAGTTGCAGGAGCACGACATATCGGTCTTATCCTGAATCACTCAATCACCTGGACTAAAAACCATAAAACACACGTAGGAAATGTTCCAAAGAAGTGCTTTGATGAATTTTCCTGCAAAAATTGCGCACCACCCTTAGGCGAGAATCGCTTGGCACGCGGCGCATGCGATACGTGGCACGCCCACGTATCGCATGCGCCGCGTGCCAAGCGATTCTCGCCTAAGGGTGGTCGAGCGGCAAATACCCCGACTGTACCTACACACCTCAACAAAGTCTAGGGATATTTGGTATTTACTCAATTAACTTCAAAATTATTGAAGATAGCATACAACATGTTTATATTTTTATAAAGACAATTTATCAGGCTACAATCAAGTATTAAATAAAATAATTATTTTTGCATAAATAAATTTTTATTTAAATAAATAAAAAACTTGGAAAATTTGTAAAACTAACAATGAATGTGTTTCTTAAGCAAAAGTGAAAATAAGCTAAACTTAATCTGTTTTTAACTGTTATGTGATTAATCAGTAGTCAGCACATTAAAAAAACCGTAAATAACGGTCATCAAAACGCGCTCTGTTCTTCGACCGATACAAATTCCCGTCCAAACCATAATTTGTTCCATCGTGGTATGAATAGATTTCCTGAGGATGTTGTAGACGGCTATCACAGCCAGGAACTCGCCAAACACGTTTTCTACGTGAATCCGAGTGGAAACCGAACCGGGACTCATGTGTAAACACTACTACAGATCACAGGTTATCTTTGCAGAGCAAATGTTCACGAGCCCAGTCTAGTCGTCGAGCGCGATTCGCTCGGCGTAGTGCTGGAGTATAAAGCGGTATGCGAGCATAAAGGTGGACTTTGTGCCGACTTCTTCTGATAGTTTGGTCACCTACATCCAGCTGCATGGTAGTAACATTTGGCTGTCTTGTCGCGGGAACTTGCAAAAATCGATCATGTTGTTAAGTGGTGATAGACTTTTTGCTGCGGTATCTTTCAGCCACTTCACCAGTAGCACGATAACGTGACCATAACCCTGATTTCATATTTTGTATTGTTCTAATCTCTTCAGCAATACTCCGCTTAGTACCCGCCGCTGGGAGCATGCCTACTGCCCATTACATTTTCTCCCTGATGAAATGGCGCCGCTGCTTGATGCACACAATATCATTCATTCGAAATAAACGTTTAAATTGTTATAAAACTTAAATTTTACACAAAAAAGCAGTCAAAACTTACTATTGGTAAATGAAATTTTCGAACTTGACTACGTTTAATCCGCGTAAATCTTTTATTTTTAATTTTATTTTTCAAATTCAAATTTAGAATGGTTGAAAAAGGTTAACAAAGTAAGTTTTCATCAAAAGAATTAAAAAAAAACAAAATTTCAAATCAAATTTTTTGAGCTTTACAACTTTATACAAAACTAGCAAACCCGGCGAACTCCGTTTCGCCATCAGATGGTTTCGTTTTAAGTAACATTTCGTTTGGTCATTAAAAGATGAAGAAATTTTTTTTTTTTTATATTTGAAAAGGTAAAATTTTATTTCATTTCACAACAGTCATTCGTGGTAGAAATCCTGCTAATTCTAGAGAGTTCAAAAACTCCGTTGGATAATTTACTACATCATCGAGATTTGTTATGGAATCAAAGAACTTGTATGTCACCAAATCGCCGCGTGCGTGTACATTTTTATTATATGCGGCAAGAATTGCTTGTTGACTTAACCAAGCATAATTATTATTCTGAAAATTCTTACTAAAGTTTGGCAAAAGATTTTCAATAAGAGCTAATTGAGAGCCTACAAATCGGCAAAAGTCGTTGGTAAGAGTAATTAATCCAGATGTCGCATCATCATTATCATCTTATCAGCCAATCGACGTCCACTGCTGGACATAGGCCTCCTCCAAGTATTGCGGTCATCTTGTGCGGTACTGTGCCTGCCTCATCCATCGGCTTCCCACCATGTCGCATCAACTGGGACTTTTCCATTTCCAACAGTTAACTATTGTTTGGAAAATTGTGCACCACTTTGATCATTTTGAAGTTGAACTCTCATATAAGTGGTCAGCGATAATGTTTTTACGTTATTTCATAAAGTTGATGCCTTCAGGCAAGTATTCGGCAACGTCTGACTGAAATCGTCTGCTAACAATATCATCAAGCCTTCTAACCTTTAGCGTGAAGTTAAGTACTTCAAGTGATTTCTCATGTGCCATTGTGCACTCATCTTAAACGATGAGCTTGCATTGCATCAACAATTTTCCCTTAGCACTGGATCGGGAAATATTGCATTTTAGAGTATCAATTGTGTTTAAATTGAGTGGCAACTTAAGCGCAGAATGTGCAGTTTGACCGACATCTAGAAGAATCGCCGCAATTCCAGATAATGCTAATGCCAAAGCTGTGTCACATCTTGATCGAATATAACAAATGTTTTCCCTGTTCCTCCAGGTGCGTCCAGGAAGAATAGACCACCACTATTATTGTCCACCGCTTGCATTAATGTTTCGTATACTTACTTGTTTTTCCTGTTCATTTAGTAACGGCACATTATTTCGAACGAATTCCTGCAATGTATCAATATTGTATTGCAGCTCTCAATTTAATTCTTGGTTTAATGCATCGTGCATCGAACGATTTGACGCAATCATTCCTACTTCAATCAGTTGTTTGTTAGTAATAGTAAAGCATTGATCCTCAATTAGAATCAATCCTTCATTGTAGATTTCATCGGTTATTTGGATGTCAGGATTATTCGTTTGTGCATACAAACGAATAATAAGCAAGGATGCAAGATATCTTCACATATTATGTCGTCTTTGTATTTGTTCCATAACTGAATTAGTTGTGAAAAAGAACATGTGGTGATGATAATTGCGAACAGCGTTCGTATTTGGAACGCATTTGATGAAACTACTGAATCCGCAAGTGTTAAATCCCAATGAGAATCGTTCTCCAGCAAACCCAATAGTTTACATGCTTCCTAATATGTTTAGCATTGGTGGTCATTCACAGTTTTCAAATGCGCAAATGATTTTGGTCCACGTACATTTACCAACAGCAGTCGCAAATAAAAACATTCATCATTTCTAGGATGTACAGTATACATGCGACCTAGTGCATCAGTGGAAAACACCTGTGGCCAATCTGGAACTGGGGTTCTTTGTCACTATTAGATTTTTTGCGAAATATTACATAAAACGAAGCCATCTGGTGGCGAAACGGAGTTCACCGGGTTTGTTAGTAAGAAATAAATTTTATCCATATTCTTTTAATATTCTTAGGCACCCGTTCATCCCAGCTTAATTTTAGTAGCCACAGATATTATTGTAATAATATTTTAAGTATAATTGTATATGCATTCAACATATTTAACGGGTCGAATTGAATAAAAATTTGCACAATACACGTGATTGATTTGAATTTTAATGTTGATGGTTTCCAATTAAAATGTAAGGAAACGAAAAACTATTTTTTTTCCTTTTTTTTGCAATTCACATTGAACACAATACCAATAATTATGAAATTACCTGAGCAGAGAAAAATGAGTAGCTGTCAAACAATGTATCACGCACCGGCGTTTGTAGTATATGCTATGTATCAGAGATGGCGCTGTATTATGTGTATGTGAAAAAAGATTTTCCCGCTTTTCCGTTGAAATTTTGCCAATTTTTTTTTGCTATAAACCTAACGGATCCCGAGACCTTTCCAACGAATGCAAAACCAAGGAAATCGGTTCGTGCGTTCTGGAGTTATAGCGTCAGGAAGGAAAACCCGACTTATTTTTATATAGTAGAATATCCCTAGACTTTGTTGAGGTGTGTATATACAAACGTATTGTAGTACGTACCTAACTAAACAAATTACCTTTCCTTGAAATTTAGTAAATTTTGATTCCTATTCAATCACTTTTCATGCTCTAATTAGTTAGTTATCTCAAACTACAGCAGAATTGGGTTATTATGCAAATGTAGGAACAAGCGCTTTTAGTGTTAAGTTGCCATTCTGCTGAGTACGGGCTTAGTGGTAGTTACTTAATCATATGTAGAAACTTGCACGTGATGGATAGAGATTAGTATCTGACATAATTTTGTATGACTTTATAATCAGAACCACTGTTACTAAACAAATACTTTAGTCAGTTGATTTTGGTTACATGATTATTTTACCAAGGCACCGAATCATCTGACCAACGCAGTAAGTGTACATTACTTTTCCCTAACATAATTATGCAGAAAGTATTCGTATCGTATTTAGGACGTTTCCTTTTGAACTGAATTCCCGTGGTATGGTACGGGAGTACGCAAGATTGTGTTTATTTTTACAATTAAAAGGAATTACTTTATCTTATAATTGATCTGAAGTGACGTCATGTGTCCGGCCGAACGGAATTTCGTCTGCCTTCATTGCTCAAGTAATACAGCAGTACGTATGACGTCATCACAAGTAAAACTTAAAATATTTATTTAAAATAAACTAGGCAGGAAACCAAAAATACTCAAATTAGTTGTTTATAATTAATAAACCTTTAAAATAAAAATATAAAAATATACCACAAAATAAACTTTACAGACATACCGAATTGTCGTTAAGTATAATTATCTACTGTTAGCAAGGGTCCTTTAATAGTTTCCATTGCATTCAATATTATGCCTTACTCGTTCATCGTGTCAACCAATACGTTTTTATGTAATTACAATCCAAAGGAAGTGAACTTACTTTATTTATGTATTAATCGAAAGTGATCGCACCAAAGTCCCTTGCTGAGTTCCCTTTTAAAGTCACGTTTTGTATTGAAAAATCCCGTAAAGGTGTATTATGATATCGTTGCTACAACAGTGAACACCCTTGTCAGATGTTGGCAGCTATTGAACTTTTCCAGCCGATCTTGGATTGCTATCGTGTTTGGTAATTGAATTGAAGATGACCATTTTATCTACATCAGTTTAGTTAGCTGATAAGCTCATTGTAGATTTCTTAACAGTCTTTAATAGACCAAGTGCAGGGAATGGCGCCCTATTGTGATGGAGAAAAATTAAACCTTAATATCACTCTGACTAGATGGATTGTTGAAGAAGTGTTAAGTACTTCTTTAGATTGCTTTAAATGCGTTCAAAAATCATAAGAAAACATGTTATCATCATTTTACTTGTAAAAATAAAAATAACTAAGAAACTATGATAACCTACATGTTTCAATTGAGAAAAATGTTACTCTGGTTTAAGAAATCACTGGCATATACCACACATCCTTAGTCTTATTACAATTGTAAAGCACCCAAGGTTGACTGGAAGAGAATGCCTTAGGCATTAAGTGCGCCTGTATACAATTGTAAGTATATAAAGTATTAAATAAATAAATGAATTGTGCATTTTCTCTCAGCATTAAAGGTTGCAGAATCATCAGTAAAACATTGATGGAGCCATTATAATCTGAATGGAGGGAAGTAAATTTTTGACGTTATAAATCTTCAGGTCACATCAAAAAAATATTCGACGAAAATAGCTCAGGAGCAGTAATCTCAAAATATACAAGGATACGTTTATCGAACTGAGCTTTATATTATTCTCGAACCTATTTCCATCAACTCTTTTCCTGAAGCATTAAACGTTTTGTTCGTTTTCTTTTCCGAGCGCAGTTACAGTTGTAATGCACGTTCCTACTTTGTACTACTACCTAATTAATACGAAAGGCTTGAAGTTTCAACGAGTACAATACCAGGGAAACATAAAACTAAAGGAGCACAACAAAACAGTGAATACAAATTTAATTAATTTATGTGATACAAGGATACGAAGTTTGCATTGAAATAACCTATTAGTTTTCTGCCAATTTGTTTTGCTTGAATAAAGTAGTTTTAAGGCTGGAATCACACTGGTGTTTGTTTTGTTGGCTATGATAATTAACTAGAAGTAGATATTAATTAATATTAGATTTTCAACAATTAGTTATAATAAAATTATCCAAAACAGATTGCTGATAGGTACTTAATAATAAATAATTGAAAATAATAATTAAAGGAAACCTTACTAAGTATACTTAATTGCATCTTTTTTGTACAGGACTTTCCTTCTTCTTAATTGTTTCTCAGAACACAGTAATTCTTTGGCCGATATTATTTTTGTTAGAAATACTTTCAAGGCTACACAACTCAAAATTTTAATAATATGAGGTTTGAGTTGGTAATTTCATTATTATTCAATATTATCCTCCTAATTATTATGTATTTTTTTTTTAAATAGAGAATTTTTTTTCGAAAAACTATTTAGTTTTAGAAATCCGCATAAAAGATAAACATTTTACGGAATATTATAATAGCCCATTAATGTCCCACTGCAAAGACGGGCCTCCTCCCGTGACGGAGGGATATTTGGCCTACTGGTGTGGGGTTTAATTTCAAGTTTTCCTTCTCTTTTATTTCGTAAAGATAATATTGACGGATAGTCCCTTAGTCGGTTTTTACAACACCCATGGGATGAGATAGGGTGGTGACATATTGTATTCTTACTCCGTCACTACATGGATATAACCTCATCATCACCAAAAAATTCTCAAGCTAACATCAACAACCGTTATTTTCCACGCTATTATTAAGCTACGTTGAGAGGCAATTTCATAACGTTATATTAAGAATATCAAACCGTAACATCAGATTAAAGTCTACGACAATACGATACCACGCCAGCCCTCGCAAGCATAAATTTATGAATATTTTATACAGTAATGTTCTTTGTTAAAAGACAAGAAAATACATGATAACTTTTCTTAAGTCCTACATAAATTATTAAAGAAGGTTAAGCAGGAGTTAAGTGGTATACTCAAGAGACGTAATTTTGTGATGAAATTTTCATAAGAATTTAACGTCGGAACCACTAAACGAGAGCCTCTTTAAGCTTGCCTATAGGTAAATGTGTGATGCGGTTAAACGACTTGAAATGTTATGACAGATGGAGTAAGAATACAATATGTCACCACCCCATCTCATGCCATGGGTGTCGTAGGAACCGACTAATGGACTATCCGTCATTATTATCTTTACGAAATAAAAAGAAAAAAAACTTGAAATTAAACCCTTTACCAATCCGTCTGGCTAGCGTGGTCTTAGTAGGCCAAGTATCCCTACATTACGGGAGGAGGTTCGTCCCTGCAATTGGGGCATTAATGGGCTGGTATAATGTATATGCTAATGCGTAAAATATAAAAGTAAATTTAGAAGTTGTTATAGTACGAAAGTAGTAGTAGTCACCGTGTAGGAACAATAAAATAATGGTGACCACCCTTTCTCATTTTCGACAAGGTATAGTATTATAACTTATTTTCCTTAAGTAAACCTGCCTTATCTTGCAGGTGTGGGTAAAGCTTACTAAGTAATTAAATAAAATTAAATAAATTTTGCAATATTGTCACTATGAAAGCATATAATGAAAATTTTATACCAAAATACGTTCAGTAAGCGTACTAAGGATAATATTGCCTTTGTCGCAGCAGGATGCCTATTCTTGTATATTAAAGCATTTTTTTGATGCAAATTTTTTTGGAAAAATGTCGTTTGTACAGTTCGGTACAGTACCTATAGATTCGCCTAAAAGTATTGTTCCATTTGGATAGTAGGTATACCCATGAAAATAATGACCAAAAACAATAAGGTTCAATCAGTAAAATCAGCAATGTTCGTTTAATCAAACATTAATCAATCTGTATGCACACAGTGACACGCGATCAATCAAGTCAGTCAAGTGAGGGCAGTAGTTAACATACAGATTATACAGTACTGTGACTTAGAGGGATTAATTGTTAAACTATGTTTGTTTATTTATTGACTACGTGGTGGCAGGATGACAACGGATCCTTTAAACGTTGTGTGCAGAAGAATTATTTCATAGCGAAAGTATGTAGTCATTTTTTTATAACCATATTTTGTTGCTCTAAAACGGTTTAATTGCTTTCACTTCCCATCGTTTCCACATTCGTACTGCTGTCATCATAAATCATCATAACAGCCCATTAATGTCCCACTGCAGGGACGGAGGGATACTTGGCCTACTAATACCACGCTGGCCAAACGTATTTGTATAGGGTTTTATTTCAAGTTTTCCTTCTTTTTATTTCGTAAAGGTAATATTCACGGATTGTCCCTTAGTCGGTTTTTACGACACCCATGGGATGAGATGGGGTGGTGACACACTGTATTCTTACTCCGTCACCACACGGAGTACTGCTGTGCCATTTAAGAAATAAAAGAATTAACGAAAACATTATCTTTTATACGTGTAGCACTTGTGTAGACACTAATGGTTCTTGATAAAGTTGGTTATTTGTCCGGTATGGTCCGGTGTAATTAATTTGAACTTACGTAAGTCGGACGCCAAGGTTTATTAAAATGAACCAAAACTAAAAGTGCTTTCAGATGTTCGATAGTAGAATGCTGTAAATTTTGAGTACTTTTTTATGTTGGTACTTATGTGACATAATAAGGGATAGCTAAATTAGTTTTTCATTCAAATATCTTATGTTACGATAAGTTATAAATATTATTATAAGTTCAACTGCAGTAGGGGCGAATTTCCTTCGGCATAATTACAAGTGTTTTAATCATCTTACAGACACCATGTCAATTCTCGTAAAAATTCGGTTAACTTAACTTTTAGTTGTCAAATTGTCTTACCTATTGTATGATAATTTGACAACTAAGAGTTAACTTAACCGAATCTTTTACGATTTAAAGCTACGAGAATCGACATGCAAGTTAAAATTTTACTTCAATCCAGTACTTTGATTGGCTTAGTAAGATTAGAAGTAAGTGTGATTTTCGAAACCGAAATTGTAGCTTATTTTTTTAACAAATTGTAGGAAAGGCATCTGTTTGGCTGTACTTCTGCGTTTCCAAAAAGTGAAGTTAGTACTTATCATCAGGTCAAACGCTATTGCGTTAGTAAATGTAGATCAATAAGAAGTATCTCAATCAATCAATCAATCAACTAGCCTATTGCAGTGCACTGCTGGACCTTGGCCTTTGGCCTTGGCCTCTCCCAATACACGCCACATAACTCGGTCCTGCGCCTTCCGCATTCAGTCCGACCCAGAGACCTTTATGAGGTCGTCGGTCCACCTAGACACGAAGACAAGAAGTATCTAACAATAATAATTAATTATTCGTCATCATCATCATCATCATAACAGCCCACTAATGTCCCACTGCAGGGACGGGCCTGCTCCAATGACGGAGGGATACTTAGCCTACTAATACCAAGACGGATTGGTACAGAGTTAAATTTCAAGTTTTCCTTATTTTTACTTCGTAAAGATAATATTCACGGATAGTCCCTTAGTCGGTTTTTACGACACCCATGGGATGAAATGGTGTGGTGACATATTGTATTCTTACTCCGTCACCACACGGACGTCGGACATTTATTATTATTCGTATTGAAATATAATAATCTTGACATATTTTTACTCAGATCTTTGTGGTTACATAACGTTTCGAATGTGGTTTGCTACGATTCTTTACAAACGCAGTAGTAGATCAAATGTTGTTAGGCAGTAAACATCTTTAGATATAATATTCACATCACACATTTTTACCCAAGGCCATAAATATAGTTAAACCATTTAATTGTAAAACTATGTTCTATTATGCGTTCCCTCCTTCTTATGATACAGGATCATTTAAAAGTGTTAAGAAACTTTTGGCCATACCGGCTAACGATAGAAAATGATGGAGAGTCTGAAAATTAGGACAGCGACTTTTAAATGAACAGATTTTAACCTCTACAGATTTATTGTAATACTAGCTGACCCGTGCCCACTTCGTTGGGCGGCAAAAAACTCAAAACTCACTAAACTCAACTCAAATCATTACTACTGCACTCCTATTAGTCATAGCGTGATACTATATAGCCTATGACACTCCCCGATAAATGGACTATTCAACACAGAAAGAATTTTTAAAATCGGTTCAGTAGATCCAGAGATTACCCCCTACAACGTCACAAACACACAAACTTTACCTCTTTATAATATTAGTATAGATTACTTTATAATACTTACATATTACAACATGCCATCAAAGTTCTAATTTGTTTCCAATTACTTTCCTAAAATTGTTTTCCATTTTCACTTATACTTTTATTAAATATTTATTAAATTCCTAACACTATTCAGTACAACACACAAACACCCAAATTACATTACATTTTCTATCAAAAGGTTGTCTGGAAGAAATTACTTCGAGTGAAAAGACCGTCATTTGTGATACTTAGTCTTATGTAATTTGTGTACTGTTATTATTATATTTCGGAGTATAATTAGATTATTAAATAAATATATAAGGTTTTACTGCAAGAACGGGGACTGTTTCTGTTTGCCAGGATCGTGGACAAGTGGCGTTCTGTCGTCTCTGCCTACCCCGGACGAGATAAGGCGTGAGTTTATGTATGTAACGGGGAGTGTAGAAACAGAAATTAAATCTACTTACAAGTACTTCTTTTAAATTCAATCGGTATAATTTTAAAGATGACATCTGTGGCGTAGTGGTTATTATAACATGACTAAGTACTACGCAGAGGTGTGCATGAACATGATTGTTTGCATTGGTCTGGGGTGTTTTCAGTGTATAATAAGAATGTATTTACAAAAAATAAAGTATTTAAATATGTTTATCAGTTGTCTAGTACCCATACTAACAGCTTTGCTTAGTTTGGGACTAGGTCTCGTTGTTTGAATGTGTGAGGAATACCTATTTTATTCATACAGATTTTGGCGATATTTTACTTAGTTGGCTTATAAGGGCAGTGTAACCGTTAATCTTACTCTTATTCACCACTTATAGAGATACCTAAATACAGAGACACAGATAAATACTTTTAATAATACTGAGAAATAATATATAACCAAAAACGTTTTTGCTAAAATAACTTAACCGATAAGTACATAACTATTTTGTTTATCTTTATTTGAACACATTTAGCTACTTACTCCATATTTGTAGAAGTTAATATAAGTATAAATAGGAGTTGAAATAATAAGCCAGTATCTCATAAAATTTGAATAAAATGCTTAAAAGGCTGTAAGCTCTTTTGACATGACATTAAACTGTAACACGCTGTCTAAATAGCATTTGCTTGAAAAGTAAAATAAAACAGTTGAAAAAGACTTGGTATATCAAAGAATAACTTGAAAATGAGTGGAGATATTATTTAAGTACATATTTATTTACTTAAGCAAAGTAGCTTTTAAATGTTATATAGTAAAGTGACAGGTCTCTCTCTCCGTATCTACTCCTTACTGTGAACGTTACAGTCAAACTTCTTCGGTCTTCAGATCTAACGCTGGCTACGTTTACTAGACAATTTTAGTTGATATGACAATGTGTAGTAATTTCTGTTTTTGAACAGACAAAGGGCGTCTATCCTTATAGCGGTGTCGCAGGGACTTTTACTTGTTTTTGTTCTATATTTGTTTCTCTCACGTCAATACTATGTAACAAATTGAGGGGAGCCTGGTGATCTGTAATACAGGGTTAGCCCTAGCACAGAATCCAAGTCTCTCGGGAAGTTTGTACAATGCTCTAATTTAACAAATATAGGTAGGTATAAGACCTAATCTTAGCATTCCATGGATTCTCCGTGCTGGTGCCGGGTCCATCGCGTGATAGAGGGCGGAACACTTGCATAACAGCGTCTGGGACTTACGACCCAGATGTAGGTTTAAGGAGGCCCCCTTACAACGCGCTAGCGGTCACCTTCACTGTCTGCTATGTTCAGTCCCCTACCTATCCAAATTTGGTAGGAACCTAACAATGCCGTTTTGGACATTCGTGATAGTAGAGAGCTTACTGAAGTTCTCGGCAGTCCTAGTTCTTTTAATAGATTGTATAGAGATTTAGCTGGTGTACCCCTCGCACCTATTTCCACGGCATACAGAGTAACCCTATAGCCATTTCTGGTTATCTCATTTGTCAAGTTAAAGTATTTATTTGTCTTAATTGCGTGGTCTTTAGGGATGTTAGTTTCCCACGGTACCGTGAGCTCAATAAGTACTACACGCTTTTTCAATTTTGACTCACTGCCTCGCGTATAATCCCTAGTACTTTGTCGTGACGTTGCGAGTAATGACCCCTATCCAAAAGCACTTTGCAGCCTACCAATAAGTGTCTTGCCGTACCAATTTCTTTGCCACATTCCGTGTATTTTTTGTCCGTGGCTTTTCCCTATCTTACAAGATTGCTTTGATCGGGGAGAGTCAATTGGAAGGCGTTGAGGTAGAATTTAAGTAATGCTGGTGACCAGTCGTAAAGCAAAGTGCGCCACTTCAAGGCTAAAGGTATACAGTAGTCCCCTAGAGTAACCCATTCATTTTGCATTTCTAGGTTCATTGCGTGCACTCTGTAGCTGTCATTCTCATCTTGGTTTAAGAAAGATTTTATAATTTCTTTGTCCGATTGTCTTTCCGTGTTTCCTAGACCTACTGTACTAGTCTGTGCGCCTATCATGAACTTTTTGCGGAATTGCAACCGTGACTCGAGCGCAGATGATTTTTTATCAGTTGGGATGGTTTTCACAATTTCGTCTTTAGATGTTGATAAGACTTGCATTTTAGTTACTCTTAGATGTTTGTAGAGTTCCGATGGTTTATTTAGTTTCAACCCAAAGTTATTTGTGTCTCGATACAGAGCGGAAGAGTCTGCAGATTGAGCTAACCCTAGCCACGATTTCAATGTTTTCGTCACTTTAGCATCATATAATTATACCTTTGTGGAGAAAATAAATGTTACTTTTATTATTATTATTATTATTTTACAGACAAAACTACGGCCTATTAGGTATGTGGCAGCATAATTCACGACCGCCAACGAATTAGTTGTTTTTCTTTAAGGCATTTTGGGGATTGCATAAAGAGGTGAGATGAATGATCTTCCTATTGATCTAATATGTACAAATCAGAGGTCTTCATCGATAAACGTATCATTCGCATCAGCTTTGATCGAAACTTATTATGAACTTTAACAATATAATGAATAGATTGATATAAAATAAAGTCACTTTTTCTTTTTGAATCTTTAAAACTACGTAACTAATGTAATAGTCTAATGAAGCTGTACTTAAACGTTGTTTAAGGACCTCGGTGGCGCGCCGGTAGAGCCAGCGGCTGCCGCGCATGAGGTTGTGGGTTCGATCCCCACGCAGGACAATAATTTGTGAGATCCACAAATTATTGTCCTGGGTCTGGGTGTTCTATGTGTCCGTTAATTGATGTTTGTAAAAGTCCCCGCGACACAGGGCATGATCCCTAGTGCGGGAGTTGTCTTTTTAAATAAAAAAAAAGGACATTCTGTAGTAGGCGCCCGGGTGGAGCCAGGGTGGGTCGCTAGTTAATAATATAATGAAGATAATTGAATAGATTGAACATAAGTTTTACAAGTTGTTCTTACATTATAAAATTACAATAAAGGACTTAAGTAGTTCTAATTATTTTAATCTAAAATACTTAGTTAAACTTTACACTGCGATTTTACGACTGGCGACTTATATTTATAGTATTTTAAGTTTTTGAGCTAATTTAAAAACACTGTTTTTACTACAGACTATGCTACTAAAGCTATGAACTCAGCTAGTAATATTATAAAAAAGATTTTAGTTTTAATGATACTTTATAAGAACAACTATTACAGCGATAATGGCTTTCATCGTGTTTCCGCTTCAGTCTGTAGTAGCCTGGAGAAAAGTTGTATAATTAATTATTCTTCAAGGAATAGCTTTATAAAATAATAAGTATAAATGAAGTGTTAGTTCATAATTAAGTTGAAAGTCATAAAGAAAGATCAAAAAGGACTTTACTTAAATTCAAGGATGTCGCCGCTTGGTCATACAAATATAAAATTGGATAATTGCCCAGTTTTAGATAGGAACTTCTTTACATTGTCATTCAGGTTTTGTATAATACAAATAGGCCTAGTGTTATATTGTAACATTAAATCTAGATGAATTATCAATACATTGTATAAAATAAAGACGCTTTCTCCGTTCCTTTGTACGCTTAAATCTTTTAAACTACGCAAGGTATTTTGATGCGTTTTTGTTTAACCACTCGTCTGGCAAGGCGCCGTAAATCGGCGCCTAAAAAAAACGTCCATCTGGCCAAACGCCGTAAATCGGCGTTTTGACAAGGTCAAAACATCGTATTACTTTCTTGCCATTTAGAAAATATTTCTTATTTGTTCTAGTCCTTACTCATTACAAATCGTCTATGCATGATATTTCTAGTCCTCTCATATAAAAATCATTTAATCTATGGAACAAAAGCTATGACAGATTTATTTTTGAATCTGTCAGTCATTTGTTTACGTTAAGCGAGTCGTGTTACGCGTTATATAAACATTGAAGTTTAAATTGTATTTGTGCTTTGTTTGTGATTGTGAGTGGTGTTATGTGAAGTTTAATAAGTGTTCATTGTTATTGTGTTACAACAATGTAATAAAACATTCGTAAGTGGTTTATTTTTCATAACACGGAAGAGCAATTTTTTTGCAAGGTATGATTTTTGCAAGGTAAAGTTCATATTTTTTTATTTATTATCAAGAATCTTATTAGATTTATACAAATTTCCATTTAGAATGGGAGATAATCGGCTTATAAGAATCTTATTGGACTTATACTAAATTCCAATTAGATTTAAAGAAAATCTGCTTTTTCAAACATTGGTCAGCTTAAAACCCCTGACTGGCAAAACGCCATAAATTGGTTGGCCAGATGTGCAATTTTCCGCCATTTTGTCTTGCCAGACGAGTGGTTAATAGATATATGATATAGTCAAAACTCATAACCGGTCAAAACCACTTTTGACCAAAAAAATCAGTCAATAGTGGTTTTGACCGACGTGCTTAGTCAAAACCCTTATTGACTGTTTTTTGCAGTCAAAAGTGGTTTTGACCATCGATGTTAGTCAAAACCCATTGAAAATTTGATCTTTAATACATATTAAGGTAAAAATCCGAAACAGTTGGTTAGGTTAGGTTAGTATGGTGACCAAAGGACGAATATAATAATACTATATTCTAGTTTTACATTAAAAAAAATGTTTCTAGCACTCGCCGGTCACCATACTAACCTAACCTAACCAACTGTTTCGGACTTTTACCTTAATATGTATTAAAGATCAATTTTCAATGAGTTTTGACTAACATCGATGGTCAAAACCACTTTTGACAGCAAAAAACAGTCAATAATGGTTTTGACTAAGCACGTCGGTCAAAACCACTATTGACTGTTTTATGCAGTTAAAAAGGGTTTTGACCGGCCATGAGTTTTGACTGTAACAGATACAGTAATTTAAGAGGAAGGTTTATATGTATGACACATGCATATTATAATTGAGAAACCCATATAGATGAAACCAATAGAGATTTATGATGTAATCGTCTAATGAAGCTGTACTTAAACGTTGTTTAAGGACATTTGGGTAGCTAGTATAATTAAAAATGTAAGTAATGTATCGAATTTTACTACATCTGGTATGCGCTTAATATTATCATTCTTCGAGAGCACACATCAGTGGCTAAATATATTTTAGTGAAATACGCATAGGACTGTTCTGACCCTGTATGGTGGATGATCTTGGTTAAGAATATAATGTTTATAATAACCCACGACTTATCAGATATTCCTATCCCCTACTCCCGCGCTAGGAAAACAGACTTAAAAAAAAATTGCAATTTGATCGTGCGTGATTCGTTGACAAAGTATTGTGACTGCACTCAGAAAGGCTTGCACGAAAGCATTCACTGCTCACTAGCCGTAAATGCGCCCGTAGTCGTGATGCTGTTTATTTACGCCTAAAAAAAATATTTCGTGACGTGCTTTGTTATTCCATTCATCCATATCTTTAAATATCATCACTTTCAAACAACAAAATAGACTTTCATCATCCCACTGCAGGGACGGGCCTCCTCCCGGGACGGAGGCATACTTGGCCTACTAATACCATGCTGGCCAGACCGTTTTAGTACAGGGTTTAATTTCAAGTTTTCCTTCTTTATATTTCGTAAAGATAATATTCACGGATAGTCCCTTAGCCAGTTTTTCCGACACCCATGGGATGAGATGGTTGGTGACACACTGTATTCTTACTCCGTCACCACACGGAGAATTAATAGACAATAGCTTAAAATAATATACATAGCTATCGAGTTTGAATATAGGCTTATCTCATAATAGAACTTTGTCGCCCTAACATGAACAGTGACAAAGTTCGTTATGTTACCAACATTTCTAATACAATCTGCGTTAATAGTCTTGTGAAAGCATTTGAGTTCGTAATATTATCTTAAAATGGGTCTTTAGATGTTCTTAGGCTTATGACTGCAAGTTGATAGAGATAATAATATATGGTATAAACGAAACTTTACTTCATTAAACAATCTTAAATGTTGTTTTGAGTTCTTGACGCTAATTAACTAAGATCGTCAATGACAATTATCGTAATAATAAAGATGTTTATCGTGAAATATTATTCTATCTAATAATTTTTTTTACGTTAAGTAACGTAGCAAAGGAGCCCTTCTAAAGATCAGGGATAGTCACCGCTCATGGCTGTCCAAATTCCAGAGCACAACTAAGCTACTGCCCTAGGTCCCACCCTGGGATACTTGCTATTTCACTAGTTACACTTTCTTCACTAGTTCCCTTTCTCTTAAGCACTGTAGGAAACATTTTGACATTGCTGCTTCGCTGTTAAGTGACCGTAGCGTGGTAGTTACTTAAATTCGCTCTTGCTAAAGAGGTCTTTGACTTGTTGTTTACTTTAATTCTGGCTTCGCTCGCGTTAATTTCGGGGTAGCATTGTTCCCCTTTCCTAAACACAGAAGAAGAAGAAAAAGTAGTCTATGTTACTCTCCATCCCTTCAACTATCTCCACTTAAAAAATCAATTCGTCGCTCCGTTATGCCGTGAAAGAAAGACAAACAGCCACACTTTCCCATGTATAATATTAGGATGGATTAATAAAACTACGTTAAGTAGAATGTGTGGTGTAAACTTGGTTAGTTAAGTGAAACAGAGAGATTAGAACATTGCGAATGTAAGGAAGATGTAATGACGAGGATTATAGAAGTATGCTAAGGACACATTCAGAGAATTAAAAACAAAATACAGAATAGAAAATAAAATAATAATAAATGTAAAACAAATTATAAGTACTTACTTAATGAAGAAGAAATAAATGAACAAAATAAAATTCCGGATATGTATTAACAGTAAAAATGGAATTTAATTTTAGTAAAAGGTTAAAGGGTCAATCTCCAAATCGGGCGTATTCGTGTGATCGCTCTGGTGCTTTTCAGATCTTGATATTTTTTGGTAATTATGTATCTCATTGAAAAGAATGATATTAAAATACTACATTTTTACTATTGGCCTTCATTTTTGACAAACAGTTATGGAAATATTTAAGTTCAAACATTTTCGCGTCCAGAGCAATCATGATAGGCGCTAGAGCGATCATAAATTGTGAAACAAAAATAATAAAATTGGTAATATATTATTTATTTAGTCATTTTTAGACAAGATTTTATGATTTTATGTTTAGGGGATATATCTACAGCTTTTTGAGAGCTCATCAGTTGGAAACTTGTTCATTTTAGGGCAGCGTACCGATTTTGAAACAACGGAACCCTTATAGGATCACTTCGTTGTCCGTCTGTCTGTCTGTCAAGACCATTTATCTCAGGAACGCGTGGAGGTATCAATTGACAACAAATATTATTTATTAATGATGAGACGTGACGTCATAAAATTTTTGACAGATAAGTAAGTCGTGATGTCACATAATTGTGGCAGGAAAATTTTTTTTGACAGCTGAGTCGTGACGTCATTGAATTTTTGACAGATGTGTCGTGACATTACAGAATCTTTGACAGATGAGTCGTGACGTCATTGAATTTTTGACAGAATCTGTCAAAAACTCTCACATTCACATCTGATGTGTCGTGAAATCACAGAATTTTTGACAGATGAGTCGTGACGTCATAGAATTTTGGCGGGAAAAATAATATTTAGACAGCTGAGTCCTGACGTCATCACAATTTGGCGAGAAAGTAAATAGGTTTGTACGGAACCCTCGGTGCGCGAGTGAGACTCGCACTTGACCGGTTTTATAAGGGTTCCGTACCGATTTTGGAAAAACGGAACCCTTTGTTGTCCGTTTCTCTATCAAGACTATTTATCTCAGGAACGCGTAGAGGTATCAAGCTGAAATTTTTACCAAATACTAAGGTCTGTTGCCTTTTAGTGCTGTAAAAAAATCAAACTTCTAATCTAACGAAATCAAGACATATAGCCGTTTATGTCGCAAATTTTCGATGAGCAAAGGGCAAAAAGCTACAGGGTATTTCCAGTCTACATACAAACTTGAAATTTGGCATGAAGCAAGGTCTTATAGTGCATGTAAAGGAAAACTTCCGAAAACTTAAAATTTTGGCTTCCATCATATTATATTTTGATAATTTCGTCATAGTCATAATAATTTTGACAGCTGAGTCACGTGACTAGTGACGCCATAGAATTTTGGTCACGTGACACGTGACGTCATAGAATTTTGACAGATGAGTCGTGACGTTATAGAATTTTTGACAGATGAGTCGTGACGTCACAGAATTTTTGACAGCTGAGTCGTGACATTTGTCGTTGTAACAATCTGGTATTATTACTTAAAGTAGTTTTATAACGTACAATTATTGCAAAATATCATCGCTCTGGTCTTTTGGACAGAGCAATCATAGCCATAGCGATCAAAAAAAGTCATAAAAGCATTAATATAGCCCAAAATAAAAACAGTAGAAAGTTGTGTTTACGCCTCATAAAGAACATCATTACTATCACTTAATTCACTTAATAAGCACATTTACAACCTTACTATTTAATTTATAAAACATGCCATATCAATCATCAAATTCGAGAACCAAACCCAGATAAATCATAAACTTAGCCTCGTAATATTGTAGTGGGGGACCGTGGCACAAATGTATCTTTCTCGGCGGTTACACCACTACAGCCACTACCCCGGGGGAGGGGAATAGAGTTTCTATTTCGTAAAATGAGGGATGAGCGCGATGTTTTACTCCAACGCAGAGCGATGAGATAAAATGCCAGGTCATGACGATAAATTTAAATTGTGCCAAAAATATTGTTAATATAATTTTTAAAAAAATATTACAATGAAGATTAACTATTTGTTATGTAATATAAAATAACATCGGACATATGAACCTTCTCAATAAAAAGTTACACAATGTTTTCTCATTCAATCGGGAGTTAGGTCAACCCAGAGCAATCAGGATTTTAGGGTTTATGATTTTTTTTTAAATATTTCTAATAAACTAATTCATAATTGCAACCCTGCACCACATAGATTAGACACCAAAGTATACATAAAAAAATGTAATGAAAACGTTTATCGATTTCAAAATGGGTTTCTCCACTCCGACACGATAAAAAATGCCTCTGGAGATCTACCAAATCTTTCTACTTCAGTTTTCATCCGTTTTTCTCTGAAAGTGTTTATCCATTACCTACTTAGGAAGGTGCTCAGTTTTTTTTTGTTTAATATTAATGGAGTACGACCTACTTACTCTTTAGAAAAGGTTTTAATTAATTCTTTTTTTAGTCTACTAATCCATAAGAAGTATTACGTTTTATGTAATAGGTAGACGATTTCTCTGTGTGGTGACGGAGTAAGAATACAATATTATGTCATCACCGCATCTCATCTCATGGGTGTCGTAAAAACCGACTAAGGGACTGGAACGAACAGTCGTGAATATTATCTTTACGAAATAAAAAGAAGGAAAACTTGAAATTAAACCCTATACCAATCCGTTTGGCCAGCGGAGCGTGGTATTAGTAGGCCAAGTATCCCTCCGTCCCGAGAGGAGGCCCGTCCCTGCAGTGGGACATTAATGAGCTGTTATGATGATGATGACGATTTTAAAGTTTTATTATTATGTTATTAGATTCCTATTTATGGCCGGAGTGTCATAGCTTGTATGACGGCAGCATAAAATTAACTAGCTTTTTATTTTTTCTACTGACAGAAGTGGTTCTGCTACATGCAATATCTGCCAGCCCAACCATCCCTTTACTACATCATGTAAGAGCCACCACTTCTGTAGTAGTATAACTTATTTCTATAACTAATAATATAAATTTGAAAGTGTGTCTGTTTGTCTTTCTTTCACGCCAAAACGGAGCTAAAAATTGACGTGATTTTATAAGTGAAGATAGTTGAAGGGATGCAGAGTAACTCGGCTACTTTTTTTTGTTTTTTTATCCGTGTCCAAAGAAAGAGGAACAGTGCTACCTCGAATTTAACGCGAGCGAAGCCACGGGCAAAAGCTAGTGTATTATAAATTCGCACAAACTAAGCAGTTTTACGATTTAATTTATATTACTAAAGTCACATTTTGAAATCCGAAGTAGGAGTCTGGGTAAATCAAATCAAATCAAATTTATTCATAAATAAAACAAAATATATAAGGTGTGTTGACTGGTCCCAAACTAAGCAGAGCTTGTACTATGGGTACCAAGCAACAGGCATAAATAATTATATTTACAATCATTTATAAATACTAATTATAACAATGAAATGTATAATAATACAATATTACATAAAAAAATCATAATAAATATCCCTGATGCCTTAATTTTAAGTTCACCCGAGTGCTTTGATTACCAAAACTAACGTTCAGATGACCTAACAAGTTAAGTATCAAAGCCTTAAGATGGCGGGCTAGAGTCAGAACGACCTTAGCTGGAAGTTCCTATTAAACCAAATCTTGTTTTTGAACTCCAAAAATAGCTTCGCTTTTGATTCTCGATTCAGTTGTATTTTAGACATGACGAGACGGCTTTATACTTTAGAATACGCTTCCCCTTCCATTGACTTGTAGTGGTGAGAGCAACCAAGAAAAGGTAACAGGGCGAATCTGACCCACTTTGATTTTTTTCGCGTACAAACACCAAACTAGTTTTAAATTATAGACTTTAATACCACTTTTCTAAATATATAAAAAAAATTAATGTAGCTACCAGGAGAAAAACAGTTATTTGGCTGTATTTGAGTAGGTATAACCAAGTACTGATCATTATTATTTTTTGTAGAAAATGAAATTAAAGCGACAATTTTCAATTATAACGGTTTAATAATACGCATACACCAGACAAAAAGGTGACCGGCTTGAAGTTGTTGCAAATCAGCTGCGCAGATGTTATATTTGTAACTAAATTACCGGGAACATGGGGAGTGGGTGTTTTTTTTGTTCCTGTACATGCGCAAACTTCTCTGAAAGCTAACTTCAGCCCTGCAAGTTAGGTTGCGCGAACTGTAGGTATCCAGTAAAACAAAAAAACATTTATGTAGCTCGTGATTTTATTTCTCTGCTATTTGGGTACAAACGTAATAATGTGAACAGTGTTGTTTTAAACATACTACTGTTCCAAGTATTATCGAAATAAGCCCAATAGGCAACTGAAATATATTCAAAAATGCTTTATTAATGCCATAAAAACCATAAACAAACTTTCCATTTTTCCCTATTCTCCCATACCCCACAACAGTAGGACCTGTACCAGTTAGTAATAGGTACATTTAACTACATATTCCGCCATATTTCGTTTGTGTACGCCATGGGTCATATGTCCAAACAAAACGCCCGTTTACCTTTTCACTTGAAGATCGTGTGGTCGTATTTATCCAGCAGCAATGTCGCGGAACTTTGTTATTGGCATAGTTAATTGTAAATGCAACCAGTTTTGGTTGCATATTAATCAACTAAACCCTGTCATTTGATAAAAATGCCGTTAAGTTTCCTTAAATAAATAAATAAATTTAGTTATTTTGCTTAAAACTGTATATTTCCAAGTTGACCCCAAAAAATATGTATTAAATTTGTAAAATAATTTTGATTTTATCGCAAAATATTACGATGTTTCCTGGAATCATTAACAAAAACGAAGTTGCGTAAGTATTATTATCGATATCAACGCTCTGGTTTCGGAACCGTGTTTTTAATAAGAAAATTTATATTTCATGATAATTGACCATTAATGTTTCATATCAGAATTAACTCTCCAAAACTTGATCTACTGATATCACGCCAGATGAATTCAATACATCGTAAACCAAATTTCTTTTTTTTTGATTTCGTAATGATAATGTTTGCGCTTTTTACTCAGTCGGACTTTACGAGAAGCTTATACGACAGTATAGTAGCGATACATTGCATAGTACAACGTCGATACGCCGAGAAATATCCATCCATACTAATTTATAAATGGGAAAGTGGGTCTGTCTGTTTGTCTTAAGGGATGGAGAGTAAACATAGTCTAATTTTTGCTACCCCGAATTTAACGCAAGCGAAGCCGCTACTATTTTATATAACCACTTTATCAGGCAATTGACTTCAACTGCCTGACCTAGGCCACTCTTAGTACTTTTATTTGTACTTCATTTTATATAATCATCATCAGCCAATTGGCTGGACATTTATAATGTTACATTACAAATATTTATATCAATAACATCAGAATTACATCAGCGAATAGATATCTATCACCTGACGGAATATGTATGAACACAAATGTACACTGCATGTAATGTCGCTGATCCCCGAACACGATATCCACGATTAAATCGTTAGGTGGGCTTATCATTTGAGTGTACGCTTGTCTAGGCGGCTATTAGATAATCTAACACCAAGCTCAAAAAACGGAAAATTGGATGTACAAATATACCCTTGGTCGCCTCTTACAACACCCAAGGATATGAAAACGGAGTTGCATTCTAAAGACGTTGTCATTTATCGTCGTTTTTAATTTTTCAATCATCATACATTTGAATTCTAATGATATTATTGAATTATCTCCATCGTGTGGTGACGGAGTAAGAATACAATATTTATGTCACTACCCCACCTCATCCCATGAGTGTCGTAGGAACCGACTAAGAGACTATGCGTGAATATTATCTTTATTTTAATACTAGCTGTAAAACGCGACTTTGTCCGCGATTAAATTTGAAATGAAATAAAAAAAAACTTGTATAATTCATACAAAGTTTATTCATCATCATCATATCAGCCAATCGACGTCAACTGCTGTACATATGCCTTCTCCAAGTATTGTCACCTTGTGCGGTCCTGTGCCTCCCTCATCCATCGACTTCCAGCCGTCCACACCAGCGCTTTTCGGTACGCGGTCGCCATTCCAGAATCTTTCTGCCCAAACAGCTGTCGGTTCTCCGCGCTATGTGCCCTGCTTCTCGCTACTTTAACCGGTTATGTCGGTTACTTTGGTTCTCTTGCGAATCTCCTCATTCTTGATTCGATCACGCAGGGAAACTCCCAACATAGCTCTCTCCAATGCCCCTGAATGACCATAAGCCTTCTGAGTAGGCCCATAGGTCAGGCTACAACATAGCTCTCTCCATTGCCCTCTGGAGTGACCATGAGCCTTCTGAGTAGGGCCATAGGTCAGGCTACAACAGAGCTCTCTCCAATGCCCCTGAATGACCATGAGCCTTCTGAGTAGGCCCATAGGTCAGGCTACAACATAGCTCTCTCCATTGCCCTCTGGAGTGACCATGAGCCTTTTGAGTAGGTCCATAGGTCAGGCTACAACATAGCTCTCTCCAATGCCCTCTGAGTGACCATGAGCATTCTGAGTAGGCCCTTAGGACCCCTAAATTTGAAATTTTTTTTTTGTCATAGCTTGATGTTATATAGCCTATAGCCTTTCTCGATCAATGGTCTATCCAAAACTGAAAACTAAATTCAATTCGAAGAAGTAGTTCCTGAGATTAGCGCGTTCAAACAAACAAACAAACTCTTCAGCTTTATATAATAGTATAGATTATCTTTAAAGAAGGAAAACTTAAAATTAAATAAAAATAAACCAATCTCTCTATAAGCATCACGCAATCGCGTCACAGCTAAAACATTACATAATTTAATATTAACCTTTAAGTAAATATCCAGTAAGCAGCGAGTAGACTATCGATATAATAAGGATGGAACTGATTAGAGCAGAACTCATTGAAGCTGGCAAGTGAATAAGTGGCGATGATGCGTTGCACCCTCTTCGTGTGACAATTGGGTCACTACATGCTAAACTAACATGATTGACAATGCAATTTAAAATTATCGAAGTTATATTCTGATTTACGTTGTCACAAAGGTTAAACTGTAACACAGGTTTTTTTTACTAAACCTATTTCAGGCACCAGTCTCTTCACAATGGTTATTACATTTTAGCATTTATGTATATTTTATTAGTTGTATCATTGTGGAGAGAAAATAAAGAAATTTGATTGATTGAATTAGTGTCAGAATCAACTACCTACTGCTAATACTAACCCTTTATTTTTTATTTAATATGATCCTCCGATTCATTCATCTTTACTATTATTCTATTGCATCGGAAGTGTGAAGTTCTTAGCATATAGCTACTGTTCACGATGGTATGCTGAAAACTCATGCAGAATTTGATTGTGCGATCTACTTAAATTATTGTTCTGAACCAGATGTTTTCTCGCAATTCACTAGTTTTTTTAAGTTTTTGTTATTTAGATAAGGGAAATTTATATAAGGTGATTCTAGCTTGTCCCAGCAAACCAGAACATTTAGCAATAAGAAATATTAAAATTTGAGAAGAAAGTGATGTCGAATTTTCCTAGGTACTAAAGATAAGTCTACGTTACTTTAATAGTACAAAATAAGTATAGCAGCCGCAATAAAATGTTAAATCTGAAACCCAGAGCAAAGAGAACAAAATATAAGCTGCAATATTTGTGTTTTATTGCGCTTAAACTGTAGTAAAAAGCTGAGTAGAAGATATTATTCTGAACGCATCGCAACTTAAATCTTATGTTATTTCTACACAACTTTAGGAAACAGAAATGTTTTCTTTGATATGTATTTATTTTGAAGGAGCTTAGTTTAGAAACATCGTCGTAACAATGTCGTAAAACTGAATTTTGTGAGTTTGGTGAACACAGTAATCTCTTGGGAATTATAAGGTTTTATCTTTCTACAGACATATTTAACATATTAATCTCCGACTTTGGGTATTATTTAGTCACAGGAGAAGAAAAAGGTGTTTAATTCATTGTATTTGATCTCCGTATCATTGTATTTGATTTCCGTAGCTTGACGAAATGGGCCTATCAGATAGCACGCTATATTTTCTAAACTCTGACACTAAGTTGAGGCGTATTTTACTTAGCCTACTAATACCTAATTATTTCGTAAAGATAATAATTATTCACTGAGGATAGTCCACGTAAGGTCATGTAAGTAATTATAGAAAATGACGCCAGTATATCACATAAAATCTTTTGCGAGTTTCAAGGCGAACGTTCTGGGCATTCCAAGAACAATCTAGGAACCCTGA
This sequence comes from Schrankia costaestrigalis, assembly GCA_905475405.1. Classification (NCBI taxonomy): domain Eukaryota; kingdom Metazoa; phylum Arthropoda; class Insecta; order Lepidoptera; family Erebidae; genus Schrankia; species Schrankia costaestrigalis. The sequence goes on along the minus strand of FR997831.1, from coordinate 2,268,298 downwards.
GATTATCCCAGATAAAATAATTAAACACATAATTATGCAATAAAACGCTTAATTACATTTGTTCTAATTTCTAACTAGTACTTAGCATGTGCATAAAATTTTAAGGGTTTTTAATTTTTCTTGGATGCGAACTTTCTTTGTTTTACCCCCTTGGGAGTGAAATTTCCTTTTTGCTGTTTTTATTAAAAAAAAGTCTTTTATGAGAATAAAGTATATTTGTATTGTAGATTTAAGTTCTTTCTTTTGGTTTACCTACCTATTTAGAATTAATAATAAATACCAATGGAAAGAAAAATCGTCCCAAAGTGAGCCTAGTCACTATTTACCAATAAAATTATATTTTCCTCTTATTAATACTGTTCAAGTAAACTTATGTAACGGCAATAAAGTTCTTTGTATATTGATGTCTGAACGCAGATAAGAGTTTTCTGTTGCAGTAAAGGAAAATTAACTATTATAGCACGTACTTTATCATCGAACTACTTCAAAAAGAGATAGAAGATATTTTATAACAATAGAATAACCGTAAGTGCAACCGAGATAGAAATAGAGAAATGGCAAACACAACGCTGCGCCAGCCGTATGACTTTTGCATTAACAGAGAGTTTGGTACAAATCTCAGCTGTCATAAAAGTATGGAAAACCCAAAGTAAATTGGATAAGGCCAGACATAAAAAGAAAAAGAAGAATAGTCATCTTTTTATTTATTTAGGGATGGTGAGGAAAGTGTCAAAGACGTGAAAAAGAAGACAAGTGAGTCAAAGACGATATGGCTGCGAACAGTGTGACTTGTGAGATGACGTCCGATAGAAAAGTATGGAAGAAGAAGACATGCTGCGCCGACCCCAAATAAAATTAGGATAAGGGCAGGGGAATAATGATGATATGATGAGAAAAGCGTCACATGGTGACATTCTTAATTTATTACTACATAGACGATTTACATAAATTAAGCAAAATTAAGGCAAAGGTCTCCATGGAAAGGACAGTCTTCACTGATAGCTGAAAACCTGGAGGTTCTACGAGTACAAGGCTGGGACCAGTAATCTCGGGATAAGTTGGGGTGGTTACATCGTGTGTTCTCACTCCGACTCCATTCAGAGACATCTCTTGATATGAATCATCATTACAGCCTATTAATGTCCCACTGCAGGGACGGGCCTCCTCCTGTGACTGAGGGATACTTGGCTTACTTATACCACGCTGGCCAGACGCATTGGTATAGAGTTTAATTTCGAGTTTTCCTTCTTTTTATTTCGTAAAGATAATATTCACAGCTATCCGTTGACTAGGGACTATTCCCTTAGTCGGTTTTTACGACACCCATGGGATGAGATGGGATGGTGACATGTTGTATTCTTACTCCGTCACCACACGGAGTAATGAATAACTATCACTATTTCTAATTTGATTCCATGATCCCTAGGTTAGTCTAATTCATAAAGATTTTCATTAAAAATCTAGTTATCCTATTTTAGGTACAGTCAGCCCCAAAAGTCGCTGAACACATTTAAATTCCAAAACTGCTGAACACTAAAAGTGGCATAAGTCAGTGTCGCAACAAGAGTACAAAATAAGCTAAACGTACAAACCGACCATAACACGCTGCACACGGTTATTCCAAAAGTAGCTGCACACGGGTATTTCAGAAGTATGTTTACTCGTTGGAATAGATACATAATTTCAACACACTTCACTGAGATTCGATAGTCTAGGGTATAGAACACTCGACTTTGATGAAGTAGACGTGCGTTCGAAACCAGGTTGTGCCAAGTATTTTTTTGGTTTTTTTTTTATTTATTGTATTTTATCTCAAAAAAAAACAAGTAACTTAAATTCACCGTCACTGTTCACAGATATTTTAATAAAGTTAAAATATTATTTTTAATTTTTAATTGAAAATTAAATAGTATTTTAATTTAATGAAGAATGATCATTATGACTTTAAATTGTATGAGAAACATTTTCGGAGATTCGATGATATGAGTTGAAATGTTAAGTAAGAAGAAGCGCTCCCTGTTGTGCGACATTGAACTTAATAGTTTTATGACATGCAACTAAAATTAACTCTAGAGGTGATAAAGCCATTTAATTAATTAATTAATTAAATTATTTAATTTAATTGTCGAATATACATTTTTTTCGTAAACGAAGTCGCGGGTTACAGCTTGTATTGAATAATAATAGTAGAAAACAAAATAAGAAAAAATAAAAAAACACAAAAAGTAATCCGTTCCAGGATCGAACCAGAGCTGTTTTCTTTTCACCCAAGCTCTATACAAGCAAAGCTATCGTGTTGACAACTGTTTTGATGAAATTGTTAATGTAGTATTCCGCTTTGAAATTGGCTTGACTTTTGTCTACTGTCAAAATCACTCACTACAACTACACTGAAACTCGACCGCAGATGAGCGACGCAGCGGGCGACGTTGCCGTTCAGTCATGCGCGGCTCCCGTATACTGCACGAGTTGGCAACATCGCTGGTAGGTATCGGTAAAAGTGTCGATACTTTTACCGTTAGATTGTTATCGCTACTAAATTTAATTCGATACCAATGTAATATATATACCCCTAGTAACCTTACTAGGTTACCTTTATGAAAATAACGTTACTTAACGATACTTATACTGTGAATATGGTACCGTTACCAAGCCCTGCTTGGTATTCTATAGATTTCCTAGGCAATGTGTAAAATAGTTTAAACATTGAATTTCATTTCATACATTGCCTGAACGAGCCCGGTATCATATACATTGCCTAGGTATTGTATAGAATCCCTGCATTATACACATTGCCTATAACATATACACGATACCAGTGCCGAAAATCACAATTAAAAAAAATTTGTCTGTCTGTCTGTTTGTTCCGGCTAATATCCGAAGCCGCTGTACCGATTTCGATGGGACTTTCACTATTGGATTGCAAATTTTACGGCGCGTAAACTAGGCTACTTTAGATTTTGAAATATATTTAGGGTTGCGCAGACAAAAAAAACCATTGCTGTGGTGGGGCGGATGGCCTTCAACCAAAACGGAAATCATAATAGCTTCATCCAATATAAATACAAATGAAGTTAACTAAACCTCTGTGGACGAAACTTATAATTATATTTTTAAACTTCTTCTTTCTATTTTGGTTGTCTATAATACCTAAAATAGTTTTTAATTCCAATTCACAGGTCAAGCTTGCCCATAAAGGGTTCCGCAGCATAATTGGGTATTGAAAAAATTACTTACTGGATCTCGTTCAAAAACCAATTTTTGGTGTCATGGTAATGGTATTATGGTATTTTAGAAGTTTCATGGGGACACATTTTTCCGCTTTTGATACTTTAAAAGTATGGTAACCTATTGAAATCCCGAGTTAAAATAGGTAACCCCAAAATATGTATTTGTGTAGATCTCCAGAGGCGTTTTTTATCGTGTCAGGCTGGAGAAACCCATTTTGAAATCGATAAACGTACACACATACAATACATACATATATATTAATGATATTATGATTTTTTTTATCGCTATGGCTATGCTTGCTCTGTCCAAAAGACTAGAGTAATGATATTTTGCAATAATTGAACGATATAAAACTATTTTAAGTAATGATATTAGATTGTTACAACGACAAATGATGACCTCTGCATAAAACTTTTAATTTATAACCTTTTCTCGGTTTGTTTGGGTAACCCTAACCTACACCCTTAAACAGATTTTGACGTATTTTGCCTTATTAATTTTATTAAACGACTTACACAAATTAAAAAACAAAAGGAGGAGGTTCTCATTTCAGCTGTATTTTTTTTAAATGTTTGTTACCTTCGTATACTTAAAGGTATAACTCCGTCAATTATAGCCCGATTTGAAAAAAAATATTTTTTGTTTGAAAGAGTACCTAATACTTTCAGACTGGTTCCATTGTTAACCAACTTCAAAAAAAGGAGGAGGTCCCTGTTTTTTTTAACATTTGATAAAAGAAATCAACTCAAACAAAAAATCTTAATGCGGTTTACTTAATGAAATACATTTACTTACTAAATATCAACAGTATAGTTCTTGTAATTTCGATTAAAGTGGCTGTCACATATGGACGGACGGACAGACATGATGGTTCTGTTTTTTGCCATTTGGTTACGGAACCCTATAAATAATTTTTGTTTTTAAATTTTATTACGCAATTTTATTTTCAGTGATCACAGACTGTTTTAGGTTTCAGTGTGCGATTCAGTGTATAATTATTAGTTCATCTATATTATATTGTATAATTATTATTGTGAAAGTTCAAGAAATAGATATTTCAGTAATGTCGTTGAACATGCATGACATGAGCGTCATAAGATTGTTTTCCTCAAAGAACAAGGACTGACAATAACTGATATTGCATTGGAATTAGGAATTTCTGTAAGTGATACTATATATTACTTTATATTTTATTCTTAACTATGTGCTAAGTGACGAAATATTATTATACGTCATATGACGAATATTATAAGCAATGGGTGCGAGACAGTCGTCAAAAGGCTCCATCAAATTTTCTTTGGTTACATTTTTGATTCCATTTGTAATGCTGTTTATAATAGACATGTTCACAGTATGAGAGCTGACGAACGAATGCACCGTTTGTTTTTTTTTTTTGTTGCGGAAAAGTTAACTTTGCACGGGCTCTGGTGGGGCGGATGGCCCTCAAACAAATCACCGTTTGCTCGGCGATCCTCCTTTTTATAGTCGATAGAGTGGGGCGATCGTCTGACGTCACTTGTTTACGCAGTTCGAAACACGTACGAAATGAGTCATATTGTTTGCTTAGTTTTTCAAACGGTTTCGCGCCGATATATAAGTAAGTTTACATGTGTTAATCAATTATTAAAATTAAACATTTTTTAGAGAACTACTGTCTACCATTGGCTTCATCGATGGGGTGAATCGGGAAATGTAAGAGTAGCGAAAAGATCTGGCAGACCAAGAAAGACATCGCATGAACAGGATCAAACTATGATAGCGAATGTCCTAAATAATAGCTTCACTCGGACTCCTGAGTTAGCCCTGATCAACAATGTGTCTTTAAATACGGTGAGACGCCGACTTCATGAAGGGACACCTGCTAGGAAGCTTATATTAACACCGCGACACAAAGCCCTTCGAATGGCATTTGCAGAGAGTTACTTAAATTTCGATTTTACGAACGTAGTATTTTCAGATGAAAAAACTTTTCATTCATCCGAAACCGGCCGTATCTCTTTGTGGCGCGTTAATAATACTAGATATTCGGAACAAAATATTTTAGCCAATCAGTCCAGTGGCAGAATATCAGTAGGATTCTGGGGATGGATGTGTGCCAGTGGTCCTGGAGAATTAATAGATATAGGAGGGCGCCTGAACAGTGAGGGGTATCGGGATATTCTGAATGATGTTTTGTTGCCGACGACTTACGTTATGTTACCAGAGGAGAGGCCTGTGAACTTCATTCACGATAATTGCCCTATCCACAAATCCCGAATGTGCAGAGCATGGTTTGAGGCGAATAGAGAAAGAGTGGTAGAACTTAACTTCCCTCCAAAGAGCCCCGATATTAATCCCATCAAAAATTTATGGGCCCTCATGGTGCAGTCCTGGGATACTGAAACCCCACGGAACCGGGAAGCTTTAATAAGCCATGTGGTAGCCACTTGGGAATCGTTTCGAGGAAAAAATACGTGTGAAAACATGGTTAAGTCTATGGAAGAAAGATTGCAGGCAATCATTGATGCAAATGGGGGGTACACGCGATTTTAATTAATATTTACCATACTTTTTTACGTTAATTTAAATTGCTTTCGTTTTATTTTATTAAGTTTCGTGAATAATGTTTGTGTTTTAATTTAATTAAGATAATTAATTCTGGAATTTGTGCTTGTAAATGTTTATTTTATTTTTTCATGTTATTATTATAATTAAGTAAGATTATTAATAAAAAACTTATATTAAAGCCGTGGATTTCGTATTACAAACAGACACTCAAATTTTATTTTATATGTATCGTTAGATTATATTAATAAAGAACTCTTCGTCATTCTTATAGCTTTTCTCAAATTAACAATAAAATAACATCTTGACAAAATTCCAAAAGTAGCGTAACATCAAGAACATGGGTAAGCTGCACATGGGTATTTCAGAAGTGCGCATGACTGAACGGCAACGTCGCCCGCTGCGTCGCTCATCTGCGGTCGAGTTACAGTGTAGTTGTAGTGAGTGATTTTGACAGTAGACAAAAGTCAAGCCAATTTCAAAGCGGAATACTACATTAACAATTTCATCAAAACAGTTGTCAACACGATAGCTTTGCTTGTATAGAGCTTGGGTGAAAAGAAAACAGCTCTGGTTCGATCCTGAGGAACGGATTACTTTTTGTGTTTTTTTATTTTTTCTTATTTTGTTTTCTACTATTATTATTCAATACAAGCTGTAACCCGCGACTTCGTTTACGAAAAAAATGTATATTCGACAATTAAATTAAATAATTTAATTAATTAATTAATTAAATGGCTTTATCACCTCTAGAGTTAATTTTAGTTGCATGTCATAAAACTATTAAGTTCAATGTCGCACAACAGGGAGCGCTTCTTCTTACTTAACATTTCAACTCATATCATCGAATCTCCGAAAATGTTTCTCATACAATTTAAAGTCATAATGATCATTCTTCATTAAATTAAAAACTAAATAAAATTACTATTTAATTTTCAATTAATAATAATATTTTAACTTTATTACAATACCTGTGAACAGTGACGGTGAATTTAAGTTACTTGTTTTTTTTAGATAAAATACAATAAATAAAAAATAAAAAAACCAAAAAAAAATACTTGGCACAACCCGGTTTCGACCGCACGTCTACTTCATCAAAGTCGAGTGTTCTATACCCTAGACTATCGAATCTCAGTGAAGTGTGTTGAAATTATGTATCTATTCCAACGAGTAAACATACTTCTGAAATACCCGTGTGCAGCTACTTTTGGAATAACCGTGTGCAGCGTGTTATGGTCGGTTTGTACGTTTAGCTTATTTTGTACTCTTGTTGCGACACTGACTTATGCCACTTTTAGTGTTCAGCAGTTTTGGAATTTAAAATGTGTTCAGCGACTTTTGGGGCTGACTGTACCTACTTCCTACGGTAGCTAGGAAAAATTATATTAAGTACATTAAATGGTTCGTCTTGAGGTGATTAAGAGTTCGAAGTCACGCGATCCCATCCCGTAAGTAATTTAAAATACGACTAAAAATAACGGTGATTGGTGACGGAGTAAGAATACAATATGTCACCACCCCATCTCTTCCCATGGGTGTCGTTAAAAGCGACTAAGGGACTATCCGTGAATATAATCTTTACGAAATAAAAAGAAGGAAAACTTGAAATTACACCCTATACCAATCCGTCTGGCCAGCGTGGTATTAGTTGGCAAAGTATCCCTCCGTCACGGGAGGAGGCCCGTCCCTGCAGTGGCACATTAATGGGCTGTTAAGAAGAAACAGAACAGAAAACAGGATACAAGACCTGTAAACCGGACAACAATTAAGCTGTTATTACGGGCGATAAATGTTGCGAGTTCAATTTCCGTATTCTTTGAGTATGTTTCCGCAGTTTAGTACCCATAGTACAGGTTCTCTAAGTTCACTTAGCTTGGGACTAGATGGCGTTGTGTGGGAAATATTATTTTTTATACCAGCAGGCTCCTCTCGTGCCTCGTTTTACTCGACTAAGTGCGATTAAATACACTGCAAGCGAGAATGATAGTCGAGAAGATAGTGAAAACAACTCCTAAACCTAGCCATCTTGCCTTTAGTGGTTTTTAGAGTGGAACTATTCCCCCCTATCACTGACGCAGACACTCTTTGCAGTGGTAGGTACTATTAATGTCTGCCATGATGAATTATTTTTTTCTTCTTTAATATTATGTTTATTAATATGTTGTATTTTTATTATATTAATTATTTTGTTTATGAAAAACGTACATATCTTTAAATCAAAGCACCCACACTAACATGAATTCATCAAGTTCGAGCTCACAAATAATTGCATTATGAAGGAATAGAATATGAAACCTCTGCGTAGCAATCAAAAACGTAATGGACTACGCCACAGGCGGTCGTCAATCACGCTTCAATTTCATCAATATAATTTTGTTATTTCAATAATTTGTCATTTCTTACTTAATCATACTTTTGTCCATAAATAAAAGTTACTTAATTGAAATAAATTTATATTAAAATTACGTCTTGCTATCACAATCCATAGTAAATTAAATAGTATTTGATTTTAAAATCAACACTATAGTAGAATTATTTATAAAGTAAGTACAATCTTTACTTCAATAATCAGGAGAACGAACAAATAAAAACATATTATCAAGCATTAATTTTGTTGTAAATTAGCTTTTTATAAACCTTACATTATAGACCTATAAAGAAAACAGTACAGAAGTTTGTAAACTCACCGACGAAAAGTCCAAACACTAGTAGAACAGCCATTGTGAAAAATAAAAACTAAATATTCGTAACACAGCAAAAACTTTTTTCCTCACTATACATTTCACATTTTTTTCTCAAACATAAAACATAAAATTTTCACTATTTCAACTTTTTTAAAACAAAAAACACATACGAAGCCATAGGCTATTTCGTATTAATCACAAATTTCTTTTCGCAACACGGGATTAACTGCGAAAAATCCAAATACAGGGACGTACGGATAACGTGGATGCCTTCAGCCGACTGCGGTACAGAATCCAGTCCTGTGCCTCCCCCCTCCCGCTTTCAGTTTCCTCCTTCACTCACCCCTCACGCGCCCTTATCGCGATCCCGTAATTAGATAAATGTCATTGCTTTTGTCTGTGTTTTTTTGCTCTTCCCCCAACGAATTTTGTCGGGCAATGTAATAGACTCCGCGTCTTTTGAGACGCTCATTTACGTAAATGCTGTTTGTGTTGTTATAACTTTGTATCTTTGTATGTGTGTACTTCAATTCCGCGCGAAAATATGTCCCGTCCGTATTGCTACTAGTTTATGAGTTTTGTGCCTCACGTAACGCAGTTCCCACCCACTTGAGATTTGTTTTTACGGGCGTATTTTTTGATAAAAACTTTTTGAGAATACTTTTCTCTTAATAAGTGTTTTCGGTGTGGTGACGGAGTAATATACATGTTGTCAACCTCTGTTTTCAAACCGTCGTCGTAAATGAAGACTCTGGAAAATTTCGCTGATATTATGTGTACGAAAACAAACGAAGTCAAATATAACACAAAAACTCAATGCCACGTCTAGTCAGTACTGTAAATTTTGTTTCATCATGCAAATGTGCAGAGTAGTTATCACAAAGCCATCCAATCCTAATCGGAAAAATATGTACATTCTAGTTCTTCTTGCACACGAAAATTTGCAAAGCAGGAATCGAACGCACAGAGACTACAACCATTACTCAACAGGGGTCTTCATTACACTTTGACATTAAACATAATACCTACCTTACTCCTACACACAATAATAAGTCTTAAGATATAAACGACGTTGTTTATACACTGAATGTCAATAGTAATAGGAGAGAAGAAACAAAAGCTAATTTATCTACAAACTTTCCTTATATTTATCGACTGATTAATTTCAATTGGTAACTATGTCGATATACGCGGATGTATGTTAGAGGAAATGCCTTTTTTCATATTGTCTTAATATTACTAACATGTATTTTTTGTGAGAATTTTTATAGATTTGTAATTTATCCATCCGTCACGGGAGGAAGCTATCCCTGCAGTGGGACATTACCTAATGGGCTGTTATAAATTTAGTAGACTATTCTTGCGGTCATTAAAAAAAAGAGATGCAGATAACCCAGTACTAATCCGTCTGAAGAGAAGAAAGTTTCTATGAAGGTTAGCTTAAAGTTACTTCTTCTCTCGAGAACTCATACTTTTTTTGAATAGTGAGCGGCTACTTCAATGGCATTTGGAGTGACCGCGTAAAGATCGGCCATCGTTCACTACTCAGAGCACAAAGGGCACACCAGTAGATGCGACATCGATTGCATTGGATTGCCGCAGTCACATTGGGAAAGACAGGCGTCTCTGAATCCCCACTTACACAATATTTGCTCTACAGAGGCCAACCATGAAGTTACTTAAAATCAAAGAAACACTTAATTTAATTATTTTCGAAGGTCAATTTTCGTAAATATAAACGTAAATGGTTGCTCCTTGCGACAAATTTAGTATTTTTGTTGCGCTTGGCCTTGTCTGATTGGTAAGTCAAATTTAAGATTAAACGGTATGATATTTAGATACGATTTGAAACAAACGATAATTTACCCAGCAATATATTATAAACGCGTAGATATAGCTTTGGTTAATTGTTAATGTTTGTATTCATCTATATTTTATCTATACTAATATTATGAAGACGTAAAGTTTGTGTGTTTGTTTCTTTGTAACGTTGTAGGGAGTAATATCTGGATCTACTAAACCGATTTTTAAAATTATTTCTGTGTTGAATAGTCCCTTTATCGGGGAGTGTCAAAGGCTATATAGTATCATGCTATGACTAGTAGGAGTGGAGCAGTAATGAAATATGTTTTAAAAAGGGATGCGTTTTTTTCGCCTCCTAACGAAGTGGGCACTGGTCAGCTAGTATTATTAAATCTAAAGATATACCTAAAACATTATTTCCCAAGACCGTCTGGTCCAATATACCAGTGTTTTTTTTTTGGAGATTTTAGTATTTATAGTTTCTCCTATACTCGGTTTTTAAACAAACCACGGGAAGAGCTCATAGTATTATAATTATAACAGCCCATTAATGTCCTACTGCAGGGACAGGCCTCCTCCCGTGACGAAGGCATACTTGGTCTACTAATAGACGGATTTGTATATGGTTGAATTTCAAGTTTTCCTTCTTTTTATTTCGTAAAGATAATATTCACGGTGGTCCCTTACTCGGTTTTTACGACATTCATGGGATGAGATGGGGTGGTGACATATTGTATTCTTACTCCGTCACCACTCGGAGAGACACACTATTATATTATAATATACCTACTTACATATAAATAATATAACATAGAAAACTAGCAGAGTGTTGTATCGGTTTATGCGAGCACGTTTAGTCTATGTTAACGCCGGAAGCCTAATTTCCTTTCCGTTTTCATTCTCCTTCCTACCCTTTTAGCCAAGTCATTAGATAGTTTTACTTAGAAAGTTATTCGGGAGTTTTGAAAATAAGTGATTTTATGCATTTTAATGTGCTTTTTGTAGATTTTAGTTTTTTTTTCTCCGTGTTGTGATGAAGTAAGAATACAATGTGTCACTACCCCATCTCATCCCATGGAGGTCGTAGGAACTTACTAAGGGACTATCCGTAAATATTATCTACACGAAATAAAAAGAAGGAAAACTTGCAATTAAACCCTATACCAATCCGTCTGGCCAACGTGGAATTAGTAGGCCAAGTATCTCTCCATTACGGGAGGAGGTCCGTCACTGCAGTGGGACATTAATGGGCTGGTATGATAGTGTATTTTTGGTATAGCAATCGGACATGGAACAAGGGTGCTTAGAAGGTAATATCTCCTTTTCGATTAAGTACTTATACAAAATAAAACTTGATAATAAACTAATTGGTTACATGTTTTTGAATATTGTAATAATATTATAATATATATATTTAATTTTCTTCGTTTTCAAATTGAAATTTAATTTATAAAAACTAAATACTTATGAATAAACCCAATTGGGTATCGCTAATTATGCTTCCTTTTCGATTATAAAGTAGGTATATATAACGTATAGTATTATATCTTATACCCAATAAACAAATTAAAATTTGTATTTACCAATAAAATCCCCTAAAGATCCTTGTCCTAAATTAATTTATTGAGCACAAGACAACAAAGTGTAAATACCTATTTAAGTAAAAATGATTTATTATTCGCAAAATTCATTAACATTCACTATCAAATATCAACAAAGTAAATTATTTATCGGTGAATCAACATCAAACAAAGATATCGGGAATTTTGTAAGTCAAGAAATTCGAATCGTCTGGTAAATATTTTGATAATGGATAAGTAGTAATAAATGGTTAACGTATCGCCACAGTACAACCAGTAGTCTATCTGCGCCGAATATTTATTATAAATGCCTACGGGCTGCGCGGTACGTAAACATGCGATTGGGCTGCCCACGTCCAGCTTTTTAATTACATTTACCTACTTTCCCGCTCGTTACTGCGACACAGTCGCGACTGTTCACTTCCCAAAGCCACCGCTATCGTGTGCGTGTAGGTATAACTCGCGTTTCGTCCGTTTCTATGAAGTCGAAATACTGTATTTATTTGTACTATGGTATCGCCCACGTTTCTGGCTCATTTTCTTAAGTTGACACAAGTTAGATGGCCGATAAACAAACCATTATAAACAATTTCCTTGGCTTTCGTTGTGAGAAATTTATATGATTTTGATAATAAATAAGTAATTTTGGTGTTATCTGATTTCTGCTTAAGGTGAAGCTTAAACCAATTAAGGTTTTATTACAGCCTATGAACATTTGATGACCTCTGTGGCGTAGTAAGTGGTTATATAACATGACTGCTATGCAGAGGTCTCAAGTTCGATTACCGCTCAATGCAAATCTTTGTGTGATGAACATGATTGTTTGCATTGGTCTGGGTGTTTTCTATGTATTATTATGTACTCGTATTTACAAAAAAACAAAAGTATTTATGTATGTTTATCAATTTGTCTAGTCCCCTTAGTACAAGCTTAGCTTAGTTTGGGACTAGATGGCGTTGTGTAAATGTGTGAAGAATATTTATAATTATTTATTTATTTATATTCTACTGAAGAGAGGTCCCGCTTTAATTATAATTATGGTGATAGATAATCTTGACCTACCACGCTGACTAAAGAATTGGTATTGGTTATTAGTCTTGTGTTAAATTTTGCTTTTTTGCTTAAAATATTCATTGTTAAGTGGTAGTTTGTAAAGGTGGCTTGTGAGTCTATGAAGACAAAATTAAAAATACCTTTTAAATCCTTTATTTTTTGTGCTTGGGTGTTTCTAAACTACGTCCTGTCTTCTGATCTCGACTTTCCGTGATTAAACCCCCGGTTTTTGAATTACTGATCAAGTAAATATCAACTAATCAAGTGTCAAAACTGTCATTTTAGTTCCATTGTCATTTAGTTCTGAAAATGATAGTTTTGACACTTGTTTAGTTGATTTTTACTTGATCAGTCATTCAGAAACTAGGGGTAAGCTAATCTAAAATTACTTACAGCTGACCTTGCATATAAATAATGATTTATTAATCAGAATTGGAAGCATACAATATACTAAAAGGGTCAGTCACGTAAGAAGTTCGTGGAATAGAGTACTTTCTATGAGATTGGACGCGTCACGTAGTCAGACATTTGGGAGTTGTCCTCTGCCGACAATCAAGAAGAATAAAGCGCCGATTACACTACCCTAAATGTAGGGCCCTACATCTTGTAGGGCACTACATATTATTGTCTAGCGTAATCACATGTAGGCTGTTAGGACACTACATATCGGAGATTGATGAGTCCCGACCGCCCTACATCATGTAGTGCTCTACAAGATGTAGTGCCCTACATGTAGGGTAGTGTAATCGGCGCTTAAATAAAGTTAATGATAGAAGAGGAAGTTTGTTGTGTCGAAGTAATAATATATGAGTGCGTGTAAACATTCGTATCGGTGTGCAAGTTGAACTAAACACGTTTAATGGTTAATTAAGGTGACAAACTTTTTTACTACATTGAGGAATTGTTGATTGAGGATAAAGATATATTTTTACATATTGTATTTTCTTAACTTAACTTAATTAGGTACCAATTTTTCTGTGAGTTGTTCCCAAAATTAAAAACTACATTATTTCGATCCTATACATTAGTATCCACAATTCCAAAAAAAGGCAATATTTTTCAAAAATGTTTGAGACAAGAATTTTTGGAAACAGTTAAACAAAGTACCTACTCACCTTTTTATTTAAATACCTGTTTATATACCTATAGAATGACGTTCAGTTATAACATCATTGCCCATACAATGTACAAAACACAAAAAAATCAGACCAATATGTAAATATGTTTAAAAAAAACATACATTAACCAGGAATCAAGCCTAAGACTTGTGAGTAGTCGCCATGGACTAAATATAACAACTATGCCACAAAGGTCGTAAATAATAAAGTGGTAAGTAAATCGTTTTGACCTTCAGTACCCTTGACTTATTTAGAGTTGCCATTGAATTCAATTTTAGGGTCGGTAGGTACATATTTGACAGAAGTCAATTCTGTGAAGATGGATCGCCTATTAGAAAATGGAATATACGTTGTATGATCGATGCATTCTCCGTGTGGTGACGGAGTAAGAATACAATATGTCACCACCCCATCTCATCCCATGGGTGTCGTAAAAACCGACTAAGGGACTATCCGTCAATATTATCTTTACAAAATAAAAAGAAGGAAAACTTGAAATGAAGCCCTACACCAATCCTTCTGGCCAGCGTAGTATTAGTAGGCCAATTATCCCATCGTCACTGGAGGAGGCCCGTCCCTGCAGTGGGACATTAATGGGCTTTTAATGATGATCGATGCATTGACGTATCATCGGTTGAGCCATAAGTGTTAATGGTCGAGTAATTTGTCTATTCTGACATTACCTAAATGACCAATAATACGCGACGCTAGTTTTTTTTAGATAATAATATGAACTATTGGTAAGCCAAATGCATCACTCAACATAGACTCATCTCTGCAGTGGGACAGCCAAGCATTTCTGATCTTTCTGGGACTATGCACTTGACTTTAGGTGTCCCATCGTTAGACGTCGTACTTTATAATATCGCATAAATATAAATAACATTCACAGACTAGTCATAAACTTTTTATATTCCCAAGGTTATATAGACAAACGTAGAATATTCTATGACTCACACTGCGGCGGCGGCAGCGAGCGAGGCGTCCGACAATGACGTCACGTATTCGAATGAGATCGCGTTTTTAGTCGTTATAAAACAAGACTCGTTAGCTCAGTAGGTTAGAGCACCGATATAACAATTACTTTGACCATCGGAGGGCGGAGGTTCAAATCCTTAACGAGTCAACCTTTTGTAACGATTATATTAATTTTTTTTGTATTTCTTTTGACATTTTTTGCACTTGTTTTGCTTCCTTCTCTTCCACAGTTTAATTATGTATACTAATAGTGCAAACTTTTTAATCTACAAAACAAAATAAAAAAATTGGATAAGTAATGAGTTATTGTATTAAATAGGCATTAACTCATAAAACGACAGTTCGAATTCAGTTACAAGCTTTATTATTATTTTTTTAATTTCAATAATGAATAGGAAAGTTAAGCTACAGAAATTATTTGTTTAATATTTTACCTGACCTATGTAGTATACACACAAACTTAAGGCTTGTAACATAAATTATTATTAATACCCGTATATACCAAATATTATTATATTATAATGAAACGCGAAAGTTTTAAAGTCAATATGACCGATAAAGGTCATTTAAATGTTGTTGTGTTAAATGGAGGTAAACAAAAGTTTTATCAGCATGTCAATTCTCGTACCTAGCTTAAAATCGTTAAGACTTCGGTTAAGTTAACTAACTCAAATTGTCACACAATAGAGAAGACAATTTGACAACTAAATGTCAAATTGTCTTACCTATTGTGTGACAATTAATTGACAACTAAAAGTTAACTTAACCGAATTTTTAACGATTTTAAGGTACGAGAATTGACATGCATATAAATAAAATTAATTTTCACAAAAAAAGAACCGACTTCAAAGACAAAAATTGCACTTAAAAGTAATAAATAATTACTTGTATTTTGATTTTACAACAATAAATCAGCCATTTTTTCTACTTAATTTTAATCTAAAGAATAGGTTCTTTTCATTAAGTATTGTAAAAGTATTGTTAAGGATATTTCTTGAAGAGTCTGTAAATATATTTATTTGTAGATTCTTTAAAAGATAATCAAATTATTACAAATAATGTAATATTATTGTTATTTTTGGAGTCGGTGTCAGCCACGATAGTAATTATTAAGTATACCATTTTTTATTTCTGACTGAAAACTTAAACAAATATTATGGCGCCGTGTTATACACAGACTAATAATTACATAAAATTCACATTCGAAAATGAAACGGCCGTTTTTGTTTTAAATGCAATATTTATCTAATTAGAAACCATTTAAAGTGATGAGAGTGTGTTATACAAACTTTATTGCCTATTCTAACGACGTTGTAGACAACATTTTGCATTATTGATCCTATTCGCGAATTATTTCTTTAAATCTAATCTATTTTATGTTCTGGAAAGCTTTAATCAGTTATTAAATATAATATTAAAACGTTTAAATGTGATACTGGTATTTTAAAATATATTTATTTAAATATGATAAGAATAGTTGTTTAATATTTGTTTAATTTTTAAACTAATCCATAAACAATCAACAACTATAATGTCGAAGTCATATAAAATCTGTAATTCATGACCGTCATTCCGTTTGCTTAGGTATTATCGTACTTATTTCGTTGGCTGACACCGCCTCCAAAAATAACAATAATATTACATTATTTGTAATAATTTGATTATCTTTTAAAGAATCTACAAATAAATATATTTACAGACTCTTCAAGAAATATCCTTAACAATACTTTTACAATACTTAATGAAAAGAACCTATTCTTTAGATTAAAATTAAGTAGAAAAAATGGCTGATTTATTGTTGTAAAATCAAAATACAAGTAATTATTTATTACTTTTTAGTGCAATTTTTCGCTTTGAAGTCGGTTCTTTTTTTGTGAAAATTAATTTTATTTCTAAATTTTTAGTGAATTCCAATTCTATAAATCCGTGTGGTGACGGAGTGAGAACACAATATGTCACCACCTCATTTCATTCCATGGGTGTCGTAAAAACCGACTAAGGGACTATCCGTGAATATTATCTTTGAGAAATAAAAAGAAGGAAAACTGAAAATTAAACCCTATACCAATCCGCCTGGCCAGTGTGGTTAATACCACACCTACTAATGTAGGCCAAGTATTTCTCCGTCACAGAAGGAGGCCCGTTCCTGCAGTGGGACATTACTTTGTCTGAATATGGGTAGACCTACGAAACGCGCTGCTTATATG
This sequence comes from Schrankia costaestrigalis, assembly GCA_905475405.1. NCBI lineage: Eukaryota > Metazoa > Arthropoda > Insecta > Lepidoptera > Erebidae > Schrankia > Schrankia costaestrigalis. The sequence goes on along the minus strand of FR997831.1, from coordinate 2,251,100 downwards.
AGACAGCGCCGATTGAATGAAACAAACGAAGAAAGGGAGAAACGCCTTTTAATGTAGGAAATCTACCTCCAATGTCATTTCAAAAGAGACTAGTGAACAACGAAGGACCTACATGCAAAAAGTTTTAAATAGGGAGAACATCGAAAAGCGTAGCCACCGTCTCGGCATGGTTAATTGGTAATAATAATTAAGTTAATTAAAATAAAAATAAATCAAATAAATATAATAATTATTATTATCAATTTGTTCTAAAGAATAAGTTTAAAATAAATTAAATGCAATTCAACAATTTTGTCTATTTATAATCCGTTATTAATTCCTATTTTAATTTTAAATAAGAATTTCATTCAAGTCTTAAACCACACCTGCGATTACATTCATAATGTTAAGTTTTCATCAATACAATTAAAATAAGCCCAAACACAAGGTAGCTGCTATATGCCGTTGAGGAGTTTCCTCGACCCTCAGTCGTCTTTATCATGAGATCATGTTTGTGTAAAGTTGTGTGAAGTTTTCATCAATACTAATCAAATAAGCCCAAACACAAGGTATCTGCTATATACCGTTGAGGAGTTCCCTCGACCCTCAGTCTTCTTTATCATGAGATCATGTTTGTGTAAAGTTGTGTACAGTTTTCATCAATACGAATAAAATAAGCCCAAACACTCGGTAGCTGCTATATACCGTTGAGGAGTTGCCTCGACCCTTAATCTTCTTCATCATCAGATCATGTTTGTGTAAAGTTGTGTACAGTTTTCATCAATACGAATAAAATAAGCCCAAACACTCGGTAACTGCTATATACCGTTGAGGAGTTGCCTCGACCCTCAATCTTCTTCATCATCAGATCATGTTTGTGTAAAGTTTTGTAAGGTCTTCATCAATACAATTAAAATAAGCCCAAACACAAGGTAGCTGCAATATGCCGTTGAGGTGTTCCCTCGACTCTCTCTGGTCTCCAGGATCTGACCAGTTCTTACTCTTGACTATTTTGTAGTGACGTCAAAGATGCACATGTATGACAAGATTTTACACAATGCGTCCCTACAATTTTCAAGAGATGCCCTCGATTTCTCTGGGATTCCGTCATCCAGATCCAGATCTAGTGACAATGGAACCAAAGGGGAAGCATACGCATACGAACAAAAAATAAATTTTTCAAATCGGTCTAGCCGTTTTCGAGAAATCAGGTAACAAACACAAAAAAAAAAAAAAAAATACAACCGAATTGAGAACTTCCTCCTTTTTGAAGTCGGTTGAAAATATACAAAGAACTACCGTTCTGTTCTCTGTTATATATCCCTTCTTACTATGTAAGATGGAGAAGACGGTGAGAGAGATGTAAGAAAACGGTAGATGTAAAAGGCATTAAATCAAATGGATCAAACGTAAAAATAGGCGTACCGCAAGGATCAATTCTAGGGCCTTTTCTTTTCTTAGTTTATGTCAATGACTTGCCTTATATGATAGAAGCACAAGCTGGCATAGTTTTGTTTGCCGATGATACATCGATAATTTTTAAAGTGGCTAGGCGTACTGCAAATGTAGATAAAGTTAACAATATTCTGAATGCCATCTCAAATTGGTTTTCTGCAAACAATCTATTGTTGAATGCTGGAAAGACCAAATGTATAAGGTTTACACTTCCTAATGTAAGGCAAGCACATGTTGATGTCATGCTGGAGGGGCATAGGTTGGAATTTGTACAAAGTACTTATTTTCTAGGAATTACAATAGATTGTAAATTGCAATGTGGTGATCATATCACTGGTTTAGCCAATAAGCTTAGCTCTGCTGCTTTTGCTGTTAGACGGATTAGGCAGTTGACAGATGTAGGAACAGCAAGGTTGGTATACTTTAGTTACTTCCATAGTTTGATGTCCTATGGTATACTACTTTGGGGTAATGCAGCCAGATTTAGAAACAATTTTTATATTACAGAAAAGGGCAATACGTGCTATTTATTGTTTAGGCAGGAAAGACTCTCTCAGGGAACGTTTTAAAGACATAAATATTTTAACTGTAGCCTCTCAATATATATTAGAAAACATACTGTATGTCAGGAAGAACATAAATAAATTCACAAAAGTAAGTGATATTACAGACAGAAATTTGCGTAATAAAAATAAACTGCTCCTTCCGAGCTATCGACTTAGTAAGGTTAGTGATTCTTTTAAAGGCGACTGTATACGCTTTTATAATAAGCTGCCTGAGTCGGTCCTTGGTATGCCTGACAATAAATTTAAAACCTATGTTAAGACTACTTTATGTAAAAAGGCATACTACAGGACAGACGATTACCTTAAGGATAAGAGTGTTTGGCTTGGTGCAGGTCTCCCATAATGTGCTATTAATAATAATGGCATAAGTTGTATTAGGTACAATACAATACGTTTTTTTTTCGTATGATATCTTAACTTAATGTTTTGTTTATATACTTATTTTAATTTTACACAAACAAATGTACACTCGTCCACATTTGATTTAAGAGTTAGGACTCGCAGAAATTTACTTTGGTCGATGTTAGGTAAGGGCGTCCCTCTGCTTGTGTTTCCCCAAATTGTATTTATTTTTCTTCTATTACTATTGTCAGGACTTGTCATGCTCACTATAATGTCATTGTTTGTGGTGGCGTGGAGGCCGGGTCAATCCCTTCCCTACGATATGGCGAGGGGGTTGATGGCTGGCCTTTGCGTTATACTCGTGAACGGGTGCTACTTGGGGTGACTGGTCGACCCTGACATTAAGTATTTTTCATTTTTGGTACACCACTTATTTATCTAGGGGATAATTTAGTTGAGCGACGTTTTTATTACTAAAAAACTTTGTAAGTGTGATTTGGTGCTCCCACTTTTGTGTACTACCTACAGGACGAATCTTCTAGTTTAAGATATTTAAAAATTTATATTGATCCTTTAGTGCAATCCTTAGTTTTTATATGGTATACAATGGTTGCAGCGCTTTGTTACGGTTACAAAATTGTTGTAAAATTATAGAGACGTCTAAAAAATGCTGCTTTAGAGTTTGTTACGCCGCTTCTTCTCTACTAGCGCCTTGGAAGCGATGGTAAAGTTTGGAAAACTTTTAATATGTAAACTTAGACTAAGTAGTTTTAAACTGACGTCAATAAGCTGTTATTTTGTAACATTATGTTGAAAAATAAAGAAACTGAAACTGTAATTAAAGCTAAGTCAGCTATTCCTAGGTCCACGTAAATTTCCTTTGTTATTGCATGAGAATCATCATATTTCAAGTCGCCTTTAATTTGACTTTAGTAAGTACATGCAGTTAGATTTGGGACGCGACAGGGTACAAAACGGTTATGGAACAACTAAACTTATCTGTAGTAAATCTGTGTTTAGTGTAATAAACTGTGGTTTTTATTTTGCAAGTTTTTTTGTTAAAGACAAACGGACCCGGCCTCCTAACAGTACGAATAAAGATTATAAGCACTAGTTACCATTTACAATCAAGTGAAACCTTAGAAAAACTTGAGAAATTCAGATGTTATACTAACAGAGACATCCGTGTACAAAAAGCCGACATTTTTATTCGTACACTTAAATATAACAATAAATTCATTACGTGTTAAGATGTACTTTTCCCCGAGTCGTATTTCAGTTTCTCTCTTCTAATATGGGTCACATCCGGGACACTCCATTAGAATTTCTTTATATCCATTTGTAGAATGAAGTCGATTCACCGTAAATGATATATTTCGTTTTTCTTTAACAACTTGTGTCCTATTTGGTTTTATTACCCGACTGAGCGACAAGGGAAAGTACTTTATACGTTTATTATCTATGTATGTATATGTTTTTTTGTTTGTTGTGGCATTGTAGAGACCAAAGACATGACCCGATTATGATCATTATGAGATGGTTCTTATATCAAGCTATAAGTGCATGACTGCAAAGAGGTCCCCAGGTTCGACTCAAATATTACAATTTTTTTAAAGGAAACTGTTTACTGTACTTGTCGATGTGTAAATCGGGCATTAGCGAACATATCGCATATAATATAAATAAATATTATCTTGCGTGGTATTGAAAGCCGTGAACTCGAGCGCGGCAGTCGCCTTACCCCAGAGGAAGTTTCTATGCATGAAGATTATTTGCATTGATCTATTATTTTAAGTTTAGGTTCAGTCAAAACACTAAAATCAAACTAAAACAATATTTTTTTGAACTAATTCTATCTTGTATAAACATTCTTTTTCACAGTCGATTTCACTCGCACACAGTTAAGTTATTGTATTTCATAATTAGTACCTAAAAGATTAATTTAATAATATAAAAATTAATAAATAAAAAATATGTTAAGTTTTTAATTATTTAGTTTATTTTTTTTTAATTAAAATGATGTCAATTCCAAACAACATTTCTAAGGTTTCGTCCTAACGAGAGCGCGATAGAAATGCGTCCTGCTGCCTGCACACTATACGGCACTTGCCGCTCAATATTTTAACCTTAAGGAACTAATATTACTCTCTATAGAACTAGGTCTAATATCTAGACAGAACTGGGTCTGAATATTATTATTCTAGATTCCTCAGAATGCTCTCATTTTGCTGTCCATTATTTCAAATATCTCTGCCTCCATATATTATCGGATGAGTGAGAGAATATAACGCAATTAAGCGATTCCACGCATATTACTTACTTCATTGTCAGTCGAGTCCTCACGTCTTATATGCCTTCATCTTATCATACTTGTATGTTATCTAGAGCAGTGTGATATGTGTTATGAAGTAAAATAAATTCCATAGTTCCGCCGGTGGAGTGGAAGGAACCATTTCACAGCGAAGGTTTTCTTCTTCGTTGGGAATTTAACATGTCTTACCACGATACCGCGTTGGCCAGACGGGTTGGTACAGTAATAGTACACGAAGTTACAGATTCCAATTTTTACGCATGTCATAATTATTCAATCTATACTAATATTATAAAGAGGTGTCTTTGTGACGTTGTAAGGGGTAATCTTTGGATCTACTAAACCAATTTTAAAAATTCTTTCCGTGTTGAATAGTCTATTTATCGCGAAGTGTCATATATATTATCACGGTATAACTAATAGGATTGGATCAGTAATAAAATATGTTTAAAAAATGGACGCGTTTTTTTCGTCGACCCACGAAGTGGGCACGGGTCATCTAGTTGTTTATATAATGCGAATATCATTCTCCTGAGTGTTCTTACGGCGCTTGTACACGGTAAGAAAAATCGCCGGGCCTACGCAAGAATTCGTGTCGTTTCTAAGCACAAACTGTGTACACGGCGCCGGCGATGAATAAGAAAATATTCTTGTCTGCGCAAGACAAGACACGGCGAACGTTGTTGCGGAGGGGCGGGGAGCGGTGTAGTAGGGTATCATACTTTTTTGCTTTCTAGTTAACATTTTTACTAAAGGAAACTCACACTGATTATCAAACTTGTTATTACTTGCGCGCCCTACGCCCGTCTGACGACTGCACGAAAAAAATCCTATCGTGTACACGTTTCGATTGGTCTTGTCTGCGGAAGACACGGAAAGTTTTCGTGTGCGAAAAAGACAAAATTCTTGACGTCTACACGAAGATTTGTCTTGTCTGGCGCAGACACGGCAAATTTTCTTAGCGTGTACAAGCGCCCTTAGTTTTAATGTTTGTAAAAGTCTCCGCAAATGAAGGAGATATATTTCTAAGAAAACTATACAGAGGAACTATAACAAACGTACTATATAGAGCGGCTTTTAACTTATTAGTACTTGTTTTAGAGTACCTAACTAGAAACTTGAAAACCAATTGACTTAAAAAACCAAACCATAAACATTCTTATTACTTATGTTACAAGGATTATTTTAATTGTCTATTATGATAATTGTTGCTTCAAAAGCAAAATCTATTAACTATTACGTGTGACAAGTTTCCTATCTTCTTTCCATTTATTATAGAATGTCATACATTAAGTAGTATATGAATTGACTTGTAAGATTTTTATATATTTTCTTTTAAGAATCTGGCATGTTTATTATACGCTTTTATTATATTTTATTGAGTAACCTTGGTATATACTACTTGTTACAATATTTCCAAATACCTCTGTTAGAATTTTCGTGTGCTTAATGACACAGAAAATATTACTCTTACGTTGGTATTCAAAATATTTATACATTTACTTTTCTAGGAAAGGCTACGCTTCACTTTTAGGAATATTCAATCAATCGGCAAATAGAATAAGACAATTACCTATTATTTAACCATCAAAAAAATATATTGTCTTCATTTTTTCTTATTTTTTTCGGCAACTCAGGCCCTAGGGATCAAACTGCGGTGTCTTTTAGACAAATTTAAATTTGACAGAACATCCAGGCTAAAATAACAATGTTCTTATTTATGACTCGCACAAATACATAGAAAATACCTAAATGGTGATAGATTATTAAAAAAAGATTAGACTTGCGAACGTAAATGAGTCTCCCACCTCTTCTGCAGAAATGAATTGAAATGAAATGAAATGAAATGAAATGAAATGAAATGAAATTTATTTGTCAGAATATGGGTACATGTTACAGGTATTATAAGTGTTTGGTGAGTTCAAGCCATACTCTACCAGTAAATGGTGTACAAATTTTCAATTTTTTTTTTTTTTTTTTAAATTTTGCCTACATCTGACTGCCCATCTTATAATACATTTACCTACTTACTGGTTTTTGTTTCAAAATAATTAACATTTATCAAATTGTGTAAATAAACTGTAGTGAATGAAATATAATAGTAATGTCAGTTAAATTAAAACAAAATTAGGCAATGTCAGATGATATTAAGGTATTATAAATAATAAAAAAAAAATATATTAATAATAGCGGTCATGTCAGTGTTTTATCGTCTAAGAAATCCTGTACTTTATAATAACATTTGTCAATTAACAGTTTAAATAATTTACGTCTAAAGTCATTAAAGTTTATTTCCTTTAGCCTGTTCGGCAGTTTATTATAAAGGCGTATAGCCATACAGTAAATGTTTCTGCTTACTATTTGTACTCTCTGTTTTGGAACTAGTAATTTATGGATATGTCTGCCTGGTCTGCTCACTGCATCATTGTGCTTAGAGAATAGGTGTAGATGTCTTCTAACGAAAATGCACACCTCATATATGTACATACTAGGCATGGGTAGAATGTTAAATTTCTTGAAATACTCTTTACAGCTTTCCGAATTTTCTAATTTAAATAATGCGCGAATGCATTTTTTTTGTGCCACGAAAGCTCTATTTGCTTCTACTGAGTTTCCCCATATTATAAGAGCATATCTTAATTTAGAAGATATGTAACCGTGATATGCACTTAAGGCAGTGGCTGTGCCAGATATTTGGCCAAGGCGGTACAGAACATATACAAACCTATCAATACTTAGACAAACATTTTCAATGTGTTGTTTCCAATTACAATATTGGTCAAAAGTTACTCCCAAAAATTGCACACTATCCACTACTTCTATTACGTTGTTTTTATAATTTATATTAAGTGCAGTAGGGTGGCTGTTATAGGTTTGAAAATGTATAATTTTGGTCTTGGTCAAGTTTATTTTTAAATGATTTTTGTCTAGC